>BPLT01000007.1:4662500-5377500 GCA_019656295.1 Rhododendron mucronatum var. ripense
AAAAGGTGGTTACTATCTTCAGTGCACCTAATTATTGTTATCGCTGCGGCAACATGGCGTCCATCCTGGAAGTTGATGACTGCAAGGGCCACACTTTTATTCAGGTCTCTCTCTCTCTCTCTCTCCATGCACATCAGCGAGGATTGTTTGAGAAATTCCAGCTTTCATATGAACCTTTAACGTTAGCTTTAGGGGGTGTTTGGCCACCTCATTTTTGCAATTTGTATTGTGCATTTTCTCATTTAGGATGTTCTCGTTGGGAAAAAAAAAGACATTTTGAATATTTGGTCATGGATTATGGAATGAATTAGAATGCATTATTAGAAATGAAGAGAGTACATAATCCAAAAATCAAGTCTGGAGGAGCTTTTTGGATCCTGATTATACTTCCAGCCTCAAAATTCTTTTGCAAAATCTACTATTCACATATCAAACAAAACGCTTTTGCATATTCTCAAAAGTATGGTGGACGAGTAACCATTATTTTTGTGTACGCGGATTATATGGTTGTGGTAAGAGGAGCTGATGTTGAGACTATTGAGTCTTCTAAAGTATGTCTAGAAGAATCTTGGCCCCTTGAAAGACTTCCTTGGAATTGAGCTTTATCCAAAAAAGTAATAATAAACAAAAAAGAGGAAGAGACCTTATATAAAGGGTCAAACTTGGACTTTAGACCGATCTTCACACCTATGGAGCAAAACCATAGACAACAAGCTGATGAGAGAGACCCCCTTTAAAATCCAGGCATGTATCAAAGACTTGTTGTTGCGAAACTTATTACAAAAACCATTACTCGATTGGACTTCTTATTTGCGGTTGGAGTCGTTAGGCAGTTCATGCGTCCTCCTCGAGCTCCTTAATGGGGGCAGTCTATTGGATTTTTAGGTACCTAAAATCCGCCCCGGCCGTGGGTTCCTTTATGCATCCAACGGCCACCTTTGTGTCTCTGCCCTTCTGATGCTGACAGGGCTGGATCTCTATCAGATAAATTATTAATCAAAAATTTAGTGTGCAACTAATGCTGAAAATACAAATTCGGTTGTTGGTTGCAGTTTGAGCCAGCACCAAGGAGGGGAGAGCCGGATGTGACACGAAGAACGCCGGATTATTTCCTATAACGCGCTTGCAACATGAGCTATTGCTAAATGAGCTATTTTCTGAATCAGGGAGCTTTCACAATATCGTGATGTGATAGTTGCAGGGTGGCAGGAAGAATGTAAAAACCGCAGATGAGGCTTCATTTGGTCCGATTATTTCACGAAATTGCAGACACTTGAAGAGGCCGATATTTTGCTTTGCTTTTTTCCCCCCTCAAGTTTTTCTTCAATGTTTTTTTCCTTTTCTACTTTCAGTTTTGTGTCTATAATTGCAGAAGGATGGTCTGTAGAGAGTGGGATACTTTAGATTTAGGTAGGTATCAATATACCGTTCCAATTTCTTGGCGTTGGAGAAAAAAATATTTGACTACTATTTGTTGGTCTGAGCCATCTATTCTGTAACTATTAATTGGCCTATCTATTCTATAGTTTGAAACTTGCTCGCACGTTGGATGAGAAGTCACAGAAGTATTGAATTTTTTGAATATATCCGAATTGAGACAATGAGATGAGAATTGGCACCAATAAATTGGGGCGCGGCTATTCGCAGCCACGTATTTTCTCTCACAGCCCGTTAAAAATTTTCAATTAGACTCGACAATTAGTTACCGAAATTGAGATACATTTTCAGCATCTAATTACCAAAATATGATATTTTTTTCAATAGCTATTTACCGTAAATGCATGTGTGGCAGTTGTCTACCGAAAATTGAATATATTTTCGACTTGTAGTTACCGAAATATAATCTTATTTTCAACAGTTATTTACCGAAATGTTATTTATGATTTTCAATAATCACTTACCGAAATATAGTGGGTTATGGGGAAAAATAGGTGGCTGCGAATAGCCGGCCCCATAAATTGGAATTGGAATTGGCCTATGCCAGGTTCACTTTAAAGATTAGAACTATTCCTCTGGTAAGCCTGTTGAGAGCTTTAGTAGTGTCAAAAATAATGTTAATCCGATGTTAAATAATAAGTATCTAATCGAAGTGCATTTACGTTTTTTAAAATGAATTTGGGTGCAATGGATCAAAACCTAGTTTAATAAAGAATAAATTACACCGAATAGATATTAATTAGCAGTATTCAAGTAACTCGGTGATTTTTGGAATGGTTGAAGTTGTTGTTCAACTCTACGACATGAATGATTCAGATCTTGAAAGTGAGCCCGCTCGAGCCGACGGTCCAACTGCCCAACGCAACGACAAGCCATGTCCTTGCATAATTATACACTTGACATGGAGAATGGAAATTACTGTAATTTTTGTACGACTTTAACATTTACACTATTAGCATCTCCACAATGAATGCTCTAATTGCTTTACAATTCGATAAAAGAGCAAAAATCAAACACCTGAAATACGAGCAAAAATCATTAATACTGGAGTGGTAAAAACAAACCATACAAAACAATAGCAGGTGTTATCTTGATACTGTGGGCCAATGACATGAGCCTCTTGGAAAACAAGTTTTAGGTAATGGATTCTAAGGTTTGTGGGTCTTTTTCGGCTCCTCGTTGGTGACCGGAGCCATTCGCTTCTAGAGTCGTCGAGAATATCAATCACGCTAAAAATTATGTTGATCAGATATTTGTTAATATAATTTCAGAACATATTTATCTAAATGGGAAGGAATTATAATACTGGGTCAGAACCTATTAAACACAAATATAATACCAACCGCATTGGATAAACGTGATTTTTTTTAGCATGGTTAATATTCTTGACAGCCTCTAAAAGGTGAACAGTTCTAATCATTGAGATGGGCTCGAGTAAGGTCCACAAATGGGCATAATACTTGGGAGTAGAGGTGGCAATCTCAACTCATATTTTTTAACTCGGCCAAATTTGACCATTTTTAACCCAACCCAACCCGCCCATATTATATAATGGGTTGAGATGGGTTAAACTCATATCAACCTATATTTACATGGGTTTAAATGGGTTGAAAATGGGTTCAATATGGGTCAGAATTAAAAGGCCATTCTTGCACAATAGTGAACTGGAATAAGTATTTTTTGCCTCCTGTACACAAACAACAAAAGAGTGAACTGGATTACGTTTTTTTTTTTCTTTTCTAAAAAAATGGGTTCAGTGATCAGATCCCCCCTCTCTCTCTCTCTCCCCATCCATTTCAAAGACTTCCACGACCCACCAACCCCTAGAGCTACAAGATAAAATTATAATTGAGGCTTCTTTTTAGCTTAAATAAGTTAATTAGCTTATTATTTTTATATTTATTCAATTTTTTTGGATTTGTTATTTTTTGTCTAATTTTTTTTTTGTGAATTATTGTGTCCTCATGACGAGAGAAATCTAAAAAATAAAAAATTAAGATCGAAATTCAAAACTTTTTTGGATAAGACAAACACAAGCCAATAAACCAATTTTTTTCACCTTTATTTAAAAAAAAATTTAAGTTTTGATCATAATTTTTTATTTTTTCGATTCATTTCATCGAGTCGAACCAATAATTTAAAAAAAATTGATGCGAAAGTAAACCAAAGTAATTGATTGCATCAATAGGCAGTTTTTATACACAAATCCTTCGACCCTCTCTGCATATACATCCAATCGAAGTAATCTAACAAGGTTAGGAGTTCTCTCTCCCTCCCTCTCTCTCTCTCTCTCTCTTCGATTCTGTTTCGATTAATTTGTTATTAGCATTGGAACTGTTATTGTTGTTGTTTGAGAGCATTCGAACTAAAAACCTCTACTTGTTGGTTGAATTGAAACACGAAGTCCCTGGCGGCCAACGCAGGATTTATTTGCGGCGGCCAACCACATGTATTTCTACATTAATAATAACAAAAAAATAGAGCTCGTAATATATATTGCTACTCGTTAGTTTTGAAGCATCCACAAAGTTGACTCATATTCAACCCATACTGGGAGAAGACAGAGGAGAAGGAAGGGGAAGGGGGAGAGAAAAGGAGGGGAACAAAAAACGGAAAATGGGTCGGGTTGGGCGGGTTTGGGTTTGGGTTTGACCTGACTCATATTCGACCCGATCCGTTTCAACCAGTCTACTATTTAACCTGTATTCAACCCGTCCATATTTGACCCATGATCCGTTTCAACCCACTCAAACCCTCCCATTTGCCACCTCTACTTGGGAGGATCCAACCCGTCAACATATACACTAACTAATGACCATGATTCAGAATAATCAATTCAAGTTTATTATTGTTTATTCATTCTTGCAAGGGATGGTAAAAACACAATAGGCACAAGGATATTACGGTCATTTGACATTAGCAGTAGATTTTTTTGATCCTCCATTAGCAGTAGTTACTCCTTGATGATGCTTATGGTCGCAAATGCAGAAGCGATTAACACAGTGGGCTGGGCCATTACGGCAGACAATATCACAGTCCAGTTCAGGCCTACAGAATATTTTCATCCCCACCCTTGACTCACCACCTGCAATAAAATAAATACTGCTATTTAAATTCTTGAAGGGAAAATAAAAGGATCTGGCTTTTCTGCATTCCAGACCCGAAATCGTCCATCTCCACAACACAGTTAGAATTGTAGAATCTGTTAGATTAGAAAGACACTTGTAGAGTCATGGCTAGACAGTCACGGATTCAGAAACCGACACAAGAGGGGGCACACGTTACTTATATAAGCTTGAAAATATTTTTTCTGCACGAAATTAATTGCTTTCAGTCCAACATTTTACAAGCCTTGGAAGGAGTTTTCTTACTAAATCGACAAGCTCTAAATTTCTCATGCAAATAAAGCAATACAATCAATAGATAATTAACATTAAAAAAGACTAACCATAAATTAATCAAGGAAGACATCAAGAACTATTTCTTAGAAAGATAGTTGAGCACATTTTTTTCCCAATCGTAGGCTTTATTAGTTAACTCATAGGTGATAGGAGGAACATCAACAGTGGCACTCCGTTGGACCCAACTCGGGTAATTCCTAAGCCAAGTCGAAGGAGAATCACTAGATACGGCATATTTAGCCTTCACTAGATAGGGCATAGTTAAAGTACGATGAGACACTAATGCAATTCTTCAGGGGTAAATGCAATGTTGTAAGGATACAAATGTAGGGGTTGGAAATTCAAATCATTACTATAATTTTGAATGGTTGAAGTTGCACAAATTGCTCTTTGCAGTCCAAAAAAAAAAAAGGACAAAAGAAAAGCCAAATTCAAAATAATGTGAATAACAAATTCCATTATGTTATCTTTGTTTTAAAAAAGAAAAAAAAAATCTGCACTCTTATCTTATTTACAATAAATGCACAAGCAAGATTATCCTTATTCGCACTAAATGTAGAAGATTATCTGTAGTAAAAAACAAGAGAGAATAAAAGAGAGATGCTTGAAATTCATATAAATAAAAACAAGAAAATAGAGCCCATGTACAAAAATAAAATGTGAAAATCGCTACTGCATCCAACGTCATGATCCTCTACTTTTCTTTTTCTTTTTTTACTAGCAATAAACTCGATACTCATATGATCCTCTACTTAGATCAAGCCATGATTGATCAGTTTAATGAATTTTTCAAAATGGACAGAAAATTTAATTGCAAAATTTTCAGGTTATGCAAGATGTGTCAGAACTATCTGCAAATGCAATATAATCGACCACCTTATTATAATTACTAATGTATTATGCTAATGCAATAACGAAGAGGGGATCTGAATCCCTCAATTCAAACCCAGGAAACCATTTAATTAATCTAACCAAACAAACAGGTCCTTCAAAACAAGTCTAACCAAACATAGAACATGGTTTTACTTTTTCAGTGTCTTGGCAAGTATAGCATTTTACAACAAAACAGAAAAACAAGAGGATAAATTCTTGCAGAGAGAGAGAGAGAGAGAGAGAGAGAGAGAGAGAGAGAGAGAACCAGATGCAATAAGCAAGAGGACGACAAAGAAAGAGAGGAGTGAAGCCTTCTTCATTTCTTTTGGTTATTATTGCAGATGGAGGATTCTTTGGAATTTTGATGGCTGAGGTGTCTATATATAGGATTTAACAATCTGGATTAGAGACTTAATTAAATGGGAAAAAGTCTGTGTACAAATCTATACTTGAAACCGTCTGATGCACATGACACCAACGAAATAATGAGATGTTCCCGTGCGTCAAATGATTCCGAACATATTATCTGTGCACATAAGTCTGTATATGTAGCATTGCTTGACTTAATTAGAAAAAATCATAACGGAGGGGAATATTTTGTTCTTTTAATTGCACCATATATATATATGCCATTAGTAACTTACCGAAATAGTTAGATTTATGGAATCCGACAACTTTAAATTACAGAATCTTATTGGACCATCCATATATATATAGCATATATGCTATTAGTAACTTACCGAAATAGTTAGATTCATGGAATCCGGCAACTTTAAATTACAGAATCTTATTGGACCATCCATATATAATGCTATTAGTAACTTACCGAAATAATTAGATTCATGGAATCCGGGGACTTTAAATTACATAATCTTATTGGACCCTCCATATACATATATGCTATTAGTAACTTACCGAAATAGATCCAGGGACTTTAAATTACAGAATCTTTTATATATATATATATATATATATATATATATATGCTATTAGTAACTTACCGAAATAGTTAGATTCATGGGATCCGGCGACTTTAAATTACGGAATCTTATTGGACACCATTTCTTTTAATAGCCCAAAAAAAAAAACATAAAGCCAAAGAATTAAATACACAAAGATATGGCTGAATTTTGAGCCCATTGAGATATCTTTTGATATGATTCTAAAAAAGGAAAAAAAAAAAAAAGGAAAAAATATATCTTTTGATATCACCGCATCATATACAAGTTTATGGATTTGCAATGAGATTTAAAGCACGACCGCAAGGTTTTAGAAGGTGGCCGCAATGTTTACATTTGTGACCGCAAGATTTGGGTTTATGGCCGCATGGTTGAGTTTAAGGCTGCAAGGTTGGAGTTTATGGCCGCTATATTCAAGTACGTGGCAGCAATGTTGGTTCTGGGTAGTCCACCGACTGTCGCTAGAACGCCATTTTTCCCATTAAAGAGCATATGGGGACATAGCAATCTCTAAGTCGGAGTTTTTGGATGCTATTCTACGGATGTTCGAGTTAGAAGAGGAGATTGATTAATTTCTTCTTTCGTAAGTTCCCAGTGATAGCATCTAATAAAATCGTCGGGATTTTTTTTGTAGCAATTGGTTGGATTTTCTATGGAGTGGGTTGTCTTACTAAAATACTATGGATCATTTTATTTAGTAGTTTACTCTTGATTTTTAAGCTTGAAAATTACAAATAAGTACTTATTTTTTAAGAAGTCTTAGTGGAACACCACCTACTCTTCATTTTCCCGTTTGTTTACATCTTTGCCTGAGTAAAGAAATAAAAATAGTTTCTTTTTAGGGAAACGCTTTAATGCACCCCTACTTCCAAAAAATATTATGCCCATGTTTGGTGAATGTTATGCCTTCTTATGGTTGATATGCACCTTTATGGGTGTCACACCTATTGGGGTAAAATGTTGCACCTCCTTGGGGTAAAATGTTTAGGATACATTTTATTTGGCATATATCATTTTCTTGGAGAGCCTTATCAGTGATGTTTTGGCCTAAATAGTTTCTTTTTAGGGAAACGCTTCAACACACCCTTAATGTTCCTTGTGCACAATATTGCACCCTTTTGGTGCCCTTGATGAAAATTTGACTTCCAAACAAAAAGAAAGATTTGCACTGCTAAAATTTAGTGAAAGTTTTCTTGTATTGTTCTAACCAATCTTCTGCATTGTTCTAATGATGAAAAAGACATGAATGAGAGAATAAGCATAAATGTGTTAACTAACCCTAATGGATATTCATCATATGGTGAAGGCTGTGCAACTTACAAGAAGAAAAGTATTTGTATCAAACATAAAAATTAAATTACCCTTGACGAAAACTCAAATAATCCGTATCCCGGGTTACTAAGAGGAAGGGAAGAAATGGAAAATTTTTCGGTAGGGATGTTTTGGCTACAAGTTCCATACATGACCTAGTTTGTAATTTATGGTTAGTATGCACTATTATTCCACAGAAGCACCAAATAGTTTCTTTTTAGGAAAACACTTCAGTACACCCTTAATGTTCCTTGTGCACAATATTGCACCCTTTTGGTGCCCTTGATGAAAATTTGACTTCCAAACAAAAAGAAAGATTTGCACTGCTAAAATTTAGTAAAAGTTTCTTGTATTGTTCTAACCAATCTTCTGCATTGTTCAAGTGATGAGAAAGAGATGAATGAGAGAATAAGCATAAATGTGTTAACTAACCCTAATGGATATTCATCATATGGTGAAGGCTGAGAAACTTACAAGAAGAAAAGTATTTGTATCAAACATAAAAATTACCCTCGACTAAAACTCAAATAATCCGTAACCCGAGTTACTAAGAGGAAGGGAAGAAATGGAAATTTTTCCCGAAGGAATGTTTTGGGTACAAGTTGGATATACATGACCTAGTTTGTAATTTATGGTTAGTATGCACTATTATTCCACAGAAGCACCAATCACAATGTTGTTGGCGAGGGTTCTCATTTTCAAGATGTTTTTCTGTAAAACATTAGTACAATATTTTGTTTTCTACTTTATAACTAACACCGCAAAAAATTTGAAACTTTTCTCGCTTGAAAGTCCCGTAATGAAAAGCAACAACATTCATACCATAACCACAAATCTTTGTAATGGGCACATCGTGTACGGTAGATCCCCCTGGTAAGTTGGTAACTACTGTATACCACAACAGTTCGTGACATTTTACCCCAAAACCTCATAACTTTGCTTACGATATGTGGTTTGTATTGTAGATTTATCCTTCATCTGTGAAATGTCGATAACGAAGAAGTGAAGACTACATTGATGACTTATCAACTCTACAGCAGCATCCAAACACAGCAAAAAGCCATGGTCTACAAGTTTAATATTTCCAGCAAGGAATGAACTGAACCTAGAAATATTACTTCCAAAATATAGCCAGCAGCATGATCAAGAGTGACTCATAACCATCAAAAGAAGTTAAGAATAAGCATATTATACAATTAGCTAGAAGATGATACCACCTCTATTAACCGTAAAAATTGATCATCTTAACCAAGGACTCATTTGCTAACACGTGTTTCTAGATTTTTCCATTTTATCTAGTGAGATAAAATATAGAACGATATTGTCTAGGGGAATTCAATATCTTTTTGTTTGCGCATGATTTTATTGCGCATAACATCTGAAATACAGCAAGAAGCATAAAATACATCACCCTAACTTCGTGTGAATATAAATTAGAACAATTTGCAAGGTGATACCAACTAGGGTTCCAAATACTTGGACACTACAATAGTACAAATACACGCCAAAAAGTTGAATTGCCCGCTGGAAAAGATTTAATTCCTTTCTCATTTATATATTGTCAACTACATTACATGCATCCTTTTAAAATTATAAGATACTCGTGTCGCACACTCAACAATTGGATAAGATTCTGAGATCCATGTTCTGACATGTTTATTTGGACATTGATAAGCACATGTATTCTGCTTACCGTGAAATCGGCATGGAACTCCTATGTCATTTCAGAAATTTCTCAAGGCACTTTGAAAACAATATATTCCAGAAACCAGAAAGAAATAGATGGACAAATTTCAATACTTAGGCATAGCTTTGTGTCCTTGAGATAAAAATTAGATAAATCATTGACTAAGTCACATATTTGTACGCGAGTCTCGACACTTGTTCAAGAGTCCGTACATTGACAGTCATCCCTTTTATAACGCACACCACATAGTTACTTTCCTCCATTCCCAAATTGCGCCCAAAGACTATAATGGGCCTTTATTTTCTCCACTATACTTTTATCGTATTCATATATACAACTCACTCTTTTAGATCATCTCTTAGTCTTGCGCAGCAAGCTAAACCTGACTCAAAACTACGCAAAATATGGGAAAAATCAAGTTCTGGGGAGTTATTATATACCTATTTCAATGCAAACCAAGAACTTCAAACAGAAGAAATCAACTGCAACGTATAATTCATATTTACAACTGAGACATCATTAAATATGATGCAAGGTGCTTGTAACGCCCCGATTTTCGGACACGTTAATTAAATCATTTCTAATTGATTTAATAATCCATAAAACTGATTTAAGAAATAAAATTTTATTAAACAGAGTTTAGCAGCGAAAATCTCAAGTTACCAAATTCAAAAATACTTACTGTCTTACGACCCAATGAAATAAAAACAAAGTTGACAAATGTGATAACACTTTTGGAAATTCAAATAGCAATACTTTAAATTAACAGAGCTTCTAAGGGTAAGGCATCCAAGGCTCGACAAACTCCCATTCCTCAGCTGAGAGGTCCTCACCCTGATACTGATCATCTTGAAGAGAATTCTGCTCTTCGGTCTCTTGATTACCTGGCATAAAACGCCAGCCCAACGGCACCATAATGAGTTTTGAAACTCAGTAGATAATCTCAACCCTACTAACCCCTTACTCCACAGTTAGCAGATCAACGATATAACAATTGATAGTAGGTACAACATAAAAGCACATTATCTTTTTCTTTACCATCCATCATCTTACATGAAAACTAAGGATCCTCTCCACGAGATCCTTTCCTCCCACATCCACTAACTACAACCGTCTCATGGGTCCACCCTTCCTCTTGTTTATCCTGTATCAGGGTCCCAGGTGAGCGCAACTAAATTCTGTATCTAGTATGCTCTCACTCAAGACCATAACAGGAGGATCGAGTCATCCCATGATGCATCGTACATTAGGGTCGGACATCCACTACCCCACGCTAACTATAACCGTCTCATGGGACCCATTCTCTTTCCCAAGAGAAGCTTCCCACGACGTATCATACATTAACGTCACGACATTTCTCAACACTGGGCCCCATTGGTTACCCATTTCAACACAGGGCCTCATTGGTTACCCTTGCCATCGCCATGGCTCAACACAATCCACAACTCACACTTTCAACACTTTACCATTTTTCCTTTACTTAACATCGTCTACATGAATCACTACTCGTAACCACCCAGTGAACCTAAGTCCATTCTAGCACGTACAACATGATTTATCAATAACAAGATAACGCATACAAATGATACATTACAATGACATAACAAAATATAACAATTGATACGTGCAAGTAATTAAATACATAAGGGTTTTGGATTGGGCCGGTGCCTTTTTAATTATTTAAATTTTATTAACAAGTTAATTGGACATTCGTCGATTTAAAAAAATCGAACTATAGAAATATTTGGCTTTAGATGTACAGTTGGGTTTTAACTAGAGAGATTCTATTCTTGTATAACAAGAACACAATGGCCTTAGGTTTTAATTAGGATTCCTAAATTTTCTTAACGAAATCTATTAGTTCTTAAAATGATATGATATTATTAACTTTACGTATCCTTTTACTAACAAGTAAAATAGTCAGTTTCAAAAAAAAAAATATATATATATATATATATATATATATCTTCTTCTTCTTTTTCTTTTTTTTTTCTTTTTTTTTTCTTTTTCTTTTGGTAATTTTAAATATATATATATATATACACACACACACACACACGTTTTTCTTATTTTCTAGTAAAAATTTTTACACATCAAGTATTACAGTACTCTACTTTATTTTATTTACACATGTTCACAATATTAGGATAAAATCCATTTCAACTAAAAACACACCGATCATAATAGGCATTCCACACTTCTGAGAATAAAAGTTAATCATGTAGTAGGGAAACGACGTAAAAGCACCAATGGGTTCAAATCTACCAAGTAATAACAACATGCAAGGGTCGAATTTAATAGCAAAGTAAACACTGGGTGCAAACTGTAATTCTAGCCCAAAATTTTAAGAACTCAACATCCAGGCTACTGTAACTTTCGAAAAAACAGAGTAAAAAAAATATTAGATTTATGGTTTTCGATGCATGAGTCCGGTTCCAGTCACTATAATCCATCAAAACGAACATCTAAGGATTACATATACTTAGGAGAAAGTAAGAGAGTCATTATCCTACCTCAATTCCGACTGAAAAAGTGGTTAATGGTTTCGGACTATTTCGGACGGATTTGGAAAAAAAATCGGAGAAGACGATAGAGCAACTGAACGCCGGGGATGACTTTGGGTAGTTGGGGATTGATTCGGAGGTGCCCAGTGTCGTTCGAAAAGATGGGCAGCCGGAATAAGTGCTCGGATAAGTGTAGGACCGGAACCCACTTTTACGTTCTCTCTCTAAACCACCATTGTTGGAGCTCACAAAAAATAAAACTCTCTTTTTCTCTTTCTTTTTCTATCTGGACCGAGTACCAGAATGGAAAATGGAAAGTAATAACTTTTGTTTTGATTTTCGGAATTATATGAGTGTATATAATGGAAGAGAATGAGGTAGTGGGGAGGTGGGGTGTTGTAGTGGTTTGAGGGCATAGAGGGAGAAGTGGGGAAGTGGGTGAGAGATACTCGGAGAGAGAGAGAGAGAGTCAGCACAAGAGAGCTGAGAGGAGATGAGAACATGTCCCATAGTTTGTGTACTTGAAAATATCCCCATATATACATAAACGTACATACATCTATGATAAATATTATATTTTATAACTTTACTAAGATTTGTAATAACTACCCGTATATGTAATTAAAATAAAAATAAAAATAAAAATAAAACTAACAAGGAAGCTATTTACTAACTGTTATAATTAAACTAATTAACATTACTTGAATGACCGTAAAATAAATTAGGGAGAAAATTAGGGTCGTTACAGTGCTGGTTGTGTAAATAAAACCAACTACTATTTTGCTAATTAAGGATATAAATGTTTTAACAAGCGAAGTGTCATAAAATTCACCTCGCAAATCAGAGGGTCCATTCCGCAGCTAATTCATCATGTTTAGCTCTGTCTGCCAAGTACAAGCGAGAAATACCAGGAATAACTGTATTACCTGAAAAATAAGTGTATCAAGGGACTAGAATAAGAAGAACAATACATCATTCCAAGTATGAGAACAATATCATTCGATTCAAACTCAAAGAATTGAGAACCTATAAACCTGCCTCAAACAGTCCCAAAGTGAGCAGAAGTACTCACATGGGTCAGGGGTTGTGAAAATAGATCTGACCGCAAGAAGCACCTTTGAGATTGTTAGGGCCGGACTCCAACCATCCTTCAAGATGTCCAAACTCACGGTGCCCATGGAATCAACATTGCAGTGGTAGATACGAGTTTTAAAAACCACCTGTAACCCTGATTCTAAAATTATATAATATGAAAAGGACAAAAGAATAGGACAAAGAAGCCCCACTATATGGCAGTTTCTAAGGCAAAACATGCATTATCTGAGCACACCCATGTTCCAAGCGGGTGTCCTTAGCAGCTGGACGTACGGTAAAAGCTGATAATAACCATGTCCCAACAATTAATTGTTTCTGACCGTCAATTATTAACTTATTGTTGTTGGCTCATAAGCCAAAGCAAAACACCGTGTCCAACAGCTTGGCACAGCTTTCAAAACTAAGCAAGAAATAAGTTTGCAATATTTAAGCCACAACAAACCAGCACACTAACCAATTGTGCAACAGTCCAACTTTAACCTCCTCCCTAATCTTCAACTTTTCTGTATACCCACAATCCTTCGCCTTCCACATTTCGATTCCATCCACCATTAGAGAAGGTAAAGGGGTGGAGAGGAGAAATGGAATTATGTTTCAAGTGGTGAGGAAAGCGGTGACAGATTAGGTGGCGGAGGGGTAGGGTGGTGGTGAGGTGAAGATACCAGTTTGGCTATCTTCAAATGCTCACTAGTCACTACAAATTATCGTGGAGATATTCAAAGAATGTTTTGTTGGCTACCCAGAGAGCCCCCATACCCAACATTAGGAATTTAGATGATGTCAAGAACTCTCGTAGAAGTGAGTTGTACTCCTTCAAGTAGGTATCGATGAAAGGAATACAATTTAAACTTCAGACTAGAGTATTTAATCTTATGTGATGTTAAATCTTCAAGGAGGCAAAAGACATGTAACTGGTTAGTTCAACAATTCTCAGTGTCTGGGAGGAGTAAAGCATACCTTAGGAGGTTTGAATGGATAATCACTTGGAAACGTTATGTCAAGAAAAAACATGCCACCTTGATATGGTGTTCCTACACAAAAGAATTTGAAGAAATACTAATAAAAATTTGTTGAAGCCAACTAACTAGTAGTCTAGCAAACAAGTAATTCACATAAAAGCAATTTTCTGAAATAAAAGTGAGCAATATAAACCAAAATCCCATTTGGAAAACTGCAAATATGTTCAGAAAACAAGTTGAGAAAAGGTGTAATGAGAAAAGGGAGGAGAAAATAGAAACCTAGGATTTACCCTTTACGTGTATATTACACAAGATCGTTACATAAGTAAACCCCAGTCAGAGACTACAAGGCAATTCATCAAGAACAAAACCTAATGAAATACTTGAATATGACTTAATTAGAATCTTCAGCATACATAAGAGCTCAGGCATATGCATCTGCACGGAGAGGTGGTTGTCCTCTATATCATCAACAACCTCTTTAAAATGCAAACGATCTTGGATTTCTCATCACAATTCGGTAGACACAGAAGATCGAAGAAAATCATGCCGAATGGACCTTCTTAGGAGTGAAAGCCACAAAGAAATGATTCATGCCTTCAAATCAATGTAAAAATAAATCCATCTCATATTCAATTACCAAAGGCCATAAAAGGTATCTGAAACGATACATAATTGTTTCATTCCATGCTGAGAAGGAATAAAATCTCACATTGCTTGGGTATGGAATGGGTGATCAAAATATAATTTTGGGACCTCTCCACCTAATAGTTAATGCGAATTTCTACACATGCCATTACCAAACACCTCTGTCACAAATGCTTTAATCTGAGAGTCAATTCTGCAAGAGCAGCATCCAGATTTTCTCTATATTCTTCTTCATTTTCTATTCCTGCCGGAGACGTATCAAGGTCTTCCTTGTAATGTATAGGCTTGATAGGACCCCATAAATTACTTTATCCAACAGTAATCACAATTCCAAAATCTCCAACAAGAACAGATTTGGAGGCCGGGCTCCAAGATTTCTATCCAATACTTCAAATAGAGATCAAGAAGCAATCCTTACCTAAGTTCATCAGCAGAGTTATGTTGTAACACTACATTAATGCAGTACATGCCAAATTTTTAACCCCACACCGACTCTCCTCTTCCTCACATAGTCACATGCTTTGACATGTAGAAATTCCAGAAGTTTTTGTTTCAAATTCCTAATACATGTCTCCTAATACATGTCTCCTCCCCAACCATTCCCAATCAGTAAGTAAGAAGAAATCTATTTATCCTACATAGATGCCAATGAATTATTTATCCAATGTAGGTCATCTTTGCATCACCTATACCACAGAAGGCAAATAAATTTGCCCGACAAACTGTATCAGTGTATGGGGGAACCTTTACCTTTACATCTCCTTTTCCCTCCCCCCATCTTTTGGTTTACAACCATTTCTGATTTCTCCTAACTAGTTTAAAGTCACATAAACTCAAATAAGAGAAAAAATACAGCGGACAACACGAGTTCTAATTTTTCACGTGCCTTTTCTTTTCCTTTTTCGTATTCAAGTTCTCAATAGAGCCACAAAAATAGTATCTATGTATTAATATTATAAAGGGAACACCCAAGTTGGTGTGAATACTTTTTGAGGTAGCTCACACTTTTAAATCACAGTTTCGACCATTACTTTACAGCTTCTCCCTCCCCACACAAATTTCCCCCGTAACTGCTAGGGTAAATATGGAAATTCAATTTTAAAACCTCCTTCCACATTCCATACAAAAACAAACCGCTTCCTCCTTGGTGGTTACATCTCTTTGGACTCTATTGTTTGCGAGTCTCAATTTCAAGTCCCCGCTATAAGATCTTCTCTCATTAAAGTCTCCACTCAAAGTAACAAATGCTAGAACAAGAGAGAGGCGTAAACATGATCAACGTATGCCCTTATCTCTCTTTTTCTTCTTCAGTTTACTCTGATTGATTTTTTATGTTCCCTCCTTCAACAAAAGAAGTTTACGTCATGAGATTAAATAATTGAGTCACACATGTAGGGGTGCAAACGGGCCGAGCCGAGTTTTCGTCGTGTTTGAGCTCGCTCTAAAACTCGAGCTCGGCTCGTTTAATTTACTTAACGAGCCTCTTTAAACAAGTTGAGCATATACAAACGAGCCAAGCTTTTGCGAGCCAAGCCTTGCTTTTGAGTGCCAAGCTCAGTTCGTTCAGTAAACGAGCCTAAACTCGAGCTCAGCTCGTTCACCGAGACGAGCCTTAATGAGCCGAACCACGAGCAGCTTAGTTCGTTTGCAGCCCTGCTAGTAAGACAAGAAACACCTTCAAATTTCAACCGAAGTTAACAGTTGAGCAAGCTCATTTCAATTCAACAGAGAAAAGTAGCATCGGCGATAAGGGTCATCATTTAGCCCGAAGGCCCGCGGCCCGTCCGAAGTCCGCCCGGTCCATCGGGCTTTTAACTGGCCCGTAGTTTGTAATGGGCGGGCTCGGCCTATGAATTTTTACTCGGCCCACCCGTAGGCCCGACCCGTGAGCCAACCCGATAGCCTGCCCATGGTAGCGGCCCAATAGCCTGCCCACGGGTCCACTCATTAGCCCAAAATTCCACAAAATCCTTTCTTTTTTTCCTTGCCCATGGAAATTTAAGCCTGCCCGGCTTTTAGCCCGCTCATTGGTTCGCCCGATTTTTGGCCCGTTAGACCGTAGGCTGGGCTTGGGCTTCAATTTATGGTAGGTAACCCGGCCTGCCCGTCCCGCAAAAAAGTAAAAGCCCAGTCGGCCTGGCCTGTGGGCGGGCTTGGGTAAAGACTTGGCGGGCTGGCCAGCCCAGCCCGGCCCGATGATGACCCTTAATCGGCGGTACCAAAGAAATTCAAGTACTCTTCCAAACTAGGTTTAACATGCTACCGAAGAAAACAATTAAAAAAAGCATACAAAGTGAAACAATTTAGATTATAATCCACCACCGAAATAGTACGTTCATACAGTATTACATACACAAATACACACACACACACACAGAGATGGAACCTGGAGGGCCAATGATGGTGGCGACCCAGTGATAAAGATTGTCGCCTTTGGGGCCAGCGGAGCAGTCGGAAGGTGGGTCCATGTTGAGGTCGGCCATCACCTTTTGTATTCTCTTTCCTGAAGATGAAACCGACGTCGTTGAAGGCTATGATCTTCCCCCGCGGCTGCTTCCTCCTCCGCCGACATGCCGCCGGAGTTCATCGTCGACATTTTAGTAGAGAGAGAGAGAGAGAGAGAGATGTGCACCTGATGATAAACCCAAGCATAAGAAAGTGTGACTAACAAACGACGTCGCGGCGAGATTGGCTGGTCGATTGATTTAACGATGTCGTTGCAATAGAAAATGTCTTATTGTTAGTAATTGACAAGGGTGTTTCTAAATACAACCACAAATTTATTGTGTACAATCCGTTTTTAAGTAAGCAATATTCGGACAAAAATGTCCTCAATTGAATTGACAAAAATACCCCTAAAATTACTACATATTACCACACTCACTTCTCCCTCACACGTTCTAGCCCTCACCTTCCCAGCAATCATCTTCCACAACTTCTTTTCTCCCTCCCACCTCCCACCATTGCTGACATTTTCAAAAGCTCAAGAGCTCCACCTCCCACCATAAACCCAATCCACCTTCCACCTCCTAACTCTCACCTTTCACCTCATAGGTTTTGCACAAATGAAAAAAGGACCGAGTTATTTGTAACCACAAATTTTCTATATGTAGCCTATTTTAAAATAAACCACTTTCGGACAAAAATGTCCTAAATAAATAGACAAAAATACCCTTAAGATTACTAAACACAACCCCACCCATCTTTCTCCCTCCCTCCCACGTTTCCACCAAAACCACGACCTGGTTCCTCCCTCCCTCCCAGTTTCCACCATTACCGCTCCACCTCCCACCTCCATTTTCGTTCTCTGATTAATTTCCCTTATCGTTTCATTCTCCGATTAAGAGGGACAAACAGAGATCAATTGTAGAGAAATGATTGTAAAAATCTGAAACCCATTTTTGTTTTTGTTGCTGAAACGATTGCAGGGAAACAAAAATTAGAAGGCTTGTCCGATATTAATCAGAGACTTGTCTAGATAACTTTCGATTAATTTTCCAAATTTTGTACTCCAACCCCAAATGACATCCAAAAGTTCTTTTCTTCTTTAGTGTAAGGATTTGAGTGAGGAACTTTACTCTTGGAGGCAAATAGGGATTTCAATCCCAACTCCAACTGATAAGAAGAAGGCGCTCAGTTAACGGGATTGGCTCAAAATGTTCTTCATCTCATTTGATCAACTATACAAAACAGACTTCATGTGTCCTCATCCAACATTTAAGCCCCACCTTTACACTACAAGTGCATGAGACTTACAAGCCACTATAGCTAGTACAGTAGTACTTCTATTAATCGAATCTCCAATCCTTCAATTTACCAGTAGAACGTGTTCAGTTAACGAGTAAGCGAGTATGTGGCGGGATAGAGAAGAACCCTCCACTAGACCAACATGACAATATGTTGGCAGGATGGGACTGAGATGAAACAAAATAAATAGCTCAAACCATCACATGAAAAGAATGTCTATAGAATCCTCGGAACACTCCCTGTAAATAACCTTTGTTCCAACCCCCGTCAAATAACAAATGCCCTGGAACTCTATGAAAATTATAGAACATTATTTTCTTTATCTCTAAGGTTAATGATTTGTGCACAGAGCTACACCTCCGAAGAAATCCAACGTACAGACTAACTCCAAAAAAGTCCTACTCTTGGGAGTGTTCACTTTAAAACACTCACAAGAATGGAACAAGTACCCAACATGGAACACAATTATGTACCTTTTCCTATAAAGACACATAACTGCCCGGGCCACACAAAACATGGCTAGGCTTTAGAGTAAAGAAACACAGGATTAGGTACACAACTTAGAAAACACAATTATGCAAGTTTTCCTATCAAAGATATATAACCACCCAGGCCACACACAACACGGCTCGGCTTAAGTGTAAAGAAACACATGACCTTCAAAAGGCCTGCCAACCAGGGGAGAGGAGTTCACTAGGGTGGAACAGCATCTCGATGAGGGTCAGACACAATCTTTTTTCTATCTTGAACAATGAACGTAATCCCACCGGGGCACAAATGGTACCAAGTCCGAACCCACAAGTAACTTCCCAATGGGTTTAACTCTTTGAGGAGAGACGGTGGCTTATACCACACCAATCTCCTACGGTATATAGCCACCGAAGTTTCCAAGTTCAACAAAGCCTTTGTTATCCCTACCGCATTGATATTAGAACATATTCTCTCTCTCTCTCTCTCTCTCTCTCTCTCTCTCTCTCTCTCTCTCTCTCTCTCTCTCTCCAAATGGATCTAACTCTTGGAGGAGAGATGGAGACTTGCTTACAGGCAACAATGTTGTATAGTTATAGCCAAAAACCAAATTCACGAAAATCCTTCACGTATCTACCCAAACGATATGAGCGCGTACTCTCTCTCTCTCTAATGCGCGCTGTTTGTACCATCCCTAGGAAACTAAACATCGAACAAATTAGGGATTTGTTCTCTGGGCGGGAGCTGGAAACTCAATCTATCTAAACTAGTGAAAAACATGCAAAAAGATCCGTTAGATAACCGGTCGAACCCCATACAGAGAGACCAAGAAGATTGATTAACATGATCGTTTAAACCCACCGTTTGTACGCTCAGATCTACGTATACATAGAGTGAGAGAGCTGTGTATATTCAAGTAGAAGAAGAAGAAGAAGAAGAACCTGTAGAGCAAAAACTGGTTGAAGACGAAATCGGATCTTCAGCTGCGGCGGCGCGTCTGTTCTAATTGAAGATTTTGGGCATTTTAGGCCGGGCACGGAAATTCTAACCACGCAAGGAAAAATGTGCTTGGGCTCATTCGGGATCCCACAAAAATCTAGAAAAATATCCATAAATTTTTTATTGTAAAAAATCAGCTCCACCGGATATCGGTAAGTATTATGAATTCAAAAGTAATACTTACCGATATCCGTTGCAGCTGATTTTTTACAGGACCCCATAAAATAATATTAAAAGATTTATGGATATTTTTCTAAATTTTTGTGGGATCCAGAATGAGCCCAAACGCATTTTTCCTTGCGTAGTTCCTTACAACTCTTCCCTTCAAATAGCAGAGCTCGTTAGGGCATGACAACCCTAGTTTTACGGGAAGTCTGACAACAAAATCGGTACCAGTGGGAACATATCCATTTTTGGCCAAAAAAAAAATGATCGGAGTCGCTCATTTTGTTTAAAATACTTTGCTTATGATCCCTACAAAAATTAAGCTTAATCCGGTATCAGTAAGAGTATTTACGAAACATCCAAACTTTGCTCTGGAATTAAGCTTTGCAAAATTTGAATATTTCGTAAATACTCTTACCGATACCGGATTAAGATTATTTTTTGTAGGGACCATAAGCAAAGTATTTTAAACAAAATGAGCAACTCCAATCAATTTTTTTTGAGACCCAAAATGGGCTAAAAAGGAGTTTGTACCCACTGATACAGATTTTTTGTCAGTACCAGTAGCACCATTCCCTAGTTTTATACTAGTACCACTATATCCATACACGACGGGAAAGTGGTGTAGGGCTACTCCGCTACTGTGTGGGCGCATTACCCCAACTCCAGATTCTTCTACTCCTAATTTTCACGTCTTCTTTTATAATTAATTAATAATATAAAAAACTGTCTTGTACAAATGATTGAAGCTATTTTATTTATTTAAAATAATTTTTTAAAGAATTAATGTGAAATATCAGCTTAATCGGATATGATAAAAGCTTCTTCAATTTGCTGATAGAGTAAAAAATTGGTCAAGTCATAATTGATAACCGACAGATTTTTTACGCCTCTTAAAAATATGATAAAAAATTGTGCCGCTCCAATCATTTATGTGGAATTCCAAAATAGTTTCCACAAAATGCAATTTACATTTTTAGTGTACACCAAATAGTGTACCATGGCAGGGCTCTATTTTAATGGTATTAGAGCATCTCCAATAGGCTCAATTCAATTCTAGTCAAAAAGACTACCCAAAAGGCTCAAATGGTAGTTTAGCAAGCCTCTGCAAGTATGAACCTCCCAACAGCCCAAGCAATTCGGCTATTCAAATCCCAAATACCATTTTTTAATTCATGAACTCTAGCCTCTTGGAATCGGAAAAGAGGACGCCGGAGCAGTGTGCCTTTGAAATTGAACTTAAACAACCCACAAATTAAGCCATAATCACCAATAATCAATCACTCCATCACCCAATAATCGATTGAAAACGAAAAAACCAGATCCAGAATTCAATCAAAAACTTAATAAAAAAGCCCTAATTTAGAAATTAACAGTAATTTACCAGCTTCAAATCTCCTGAAACTCCATCGCCCTCAAATTTGAAATCGCCTGAAACTCTGTCGAAGTCGCCGTTTAAATCGACATCGCCGGAAACGAATCGCCGTCGCTATTGAAGTCGCCTGAAACTTCGTCTAAGTCGTGGGCGAAGTCGAAATCGCCGTACAAACCAAGGCAGAGAGAGAGAGAGAGAGCCAACGAGGGCTACAGTAGCTCGCCTGCTGTAACGAGTTACTGTAGCAGATGGCGTTTCGCCGAGGTCGGAGGCGAGACTGCTGCGTGCTTGTTTTCGGTGGTTTGCTCGTCTAAAGAGACGAAAAGTGCAAAGAGGCGATCCTATTGGAGATGCTCTTACGCATCAAATGGTAATATAATACGTGAATAAGAAAAAAAATACCTCCTCTATCCCCCAAAAATACAATTAAATGACATGGATATCAAACAAGCAAGGATGAAGGCGACTGCCACTGCAAGAATTTTAGAAAATATAACTATTATATACAAACAAAAAAATTATTTCTAACTTATATAGACTCGCCACCGATAAATTTTTTGCTATATACTAGTCTTAAATTCTCTATTTTTCTTCAAGAAAGGAATCCCAAAATAGTATTTTGAAACTAAATTTAATGGGCCGAAGTGAAACAAATATAAAGGAAGAGGTCTAATTAGGAAAAAATTTCTACACTTTAAACTAAAATAACTTAATATAAGACAACTTAACCTAAAAAACATATTTTAACCAAAAAAATTACAAGTTAAATAGTTAACCAAAAGAGTCGGCACTTTGCACGACTCAACACAATTCAAAAAGGGGCACAATTTAAGATGCTTCAATTTAGTAGATAGGTTAAATTAAAGTTATGTGCAAATGACAAACATTATTTATTATGATATATTAATTTTTTCTAAAATTGATTACTATTCATATTGCAATGCATTTTTATTTATTTATGTTTTTAGAGTATAAAATTCTCGCCGTAACAGTCCAAGGATAAATTCCAAACCCATTGCCTCAGTTTGTCCATAATTGATTGCAGATTTCGTTTTGGGGGGATTCGTAATAAGGTGGAATTAAGATTGAAATTGAGAATGAGGTGGAATTGTTAATGAGGAGATGAATCATTTATTCATATTTGTTTTGTACAGGATTATGATTGAGCTTGAGAATGAGGTGAGATTGTAAATAACATGTTTATTTTTGCTAGGATTAGAATTGAAATTGAGGTGGGTTTTTAAGCTGGTATTGCTCAATCCCATGGGAATGGAATTCGTAGTAACACCTCCTATGGCATTGCTAATATTTCTATTTTTGGAGATTAACAATCCCATGGGATAACTAATCTCCCTCCACAAATGCCAACCAAACAAAACATTAACAGTCCTGTAACGTTCTCAATCCCACCCCCTCCCGGCTCCCTCCAAGAGGGTTATCAACCACGCCCTTTTTTTTTTACATATCAACCACGCACGCCCTTTGAAGCCACAAGAATAACTACTTCCTACAGTACAATATTTTTTTAAACTCGCGATTTGCTGTCTAATTTCAAACCAGAAGCAACTCTCTATCCATCCATGCAACTACGCAGATGCATTCAACTATCTACCGTACATGACTCTAACAAAATGCTCAAAATCTCTCACATATGAACTTGGAACATCAAAACCTTCATCCATTTTAAAGAACAAGGTACAATGGAAGCTCTCAGAGCCTCCTCTTTTTCTTCATTTCAATTCACAACGATCCCATCTAGACTCCCCAGACCCCAATTCGAGAAACCCATGTTGAATTTTCCAATCAACCATCGACCCAACTCATCTCTCTCATCAGCCCACCACAACAAACTAGAATCCAGGCTTTTTACTGCGACATCGCCAACCGTTTCCGCAGAATTTGCCGACCCACCTGAACAAGAACTTGAATTTGACAGCCAGGGAGAGAAGTTCGACTGGTTTTCTCAGTGGTACCCGGTTATGCCGGTGTGTGACCTGGACAAGAGGGTCCCGCACGCAAAGAAAGTGTTGGGTCTCGATGTGGTGGTGTGGTGGGATAGGAATGAGAATGCGTGGAAGGTTTTTGATGATAGGTGCCCTCACAGGTTGGCTCCATTGTCTGAAGGAAGGATTGATCAGTGGGGGAGGTTGCAATGTGTGTACCATGGTTGGTGTTTCAGTGGCTCTGGTGATTGCAAATTCATTCCTCAGGCACCCCCAGGGGGTCCTCCGGTAATAATCCTTCGAATGAAAATTCTGCTACTGTCAATTCCTCAAGGACCCCAATCCATTTTTTTTTGGCAATTATGGTAGATTAATTTCATTGGCTGGTTGTTAGTCTATTATATCTCATATCTGTGTGAACTTGTGCTATGCATGTGATGGAAATTCATTTTCCCCCTCCTTCCTCTATGGTTTTTATGTACTCTTATCTGTATCATGTTTGATCCCTCTTTGCTTGACGTGGCTCATTTGGAGAGAGAGGGATAATAGATTCTTGGATGGGTGAGAGGCCTATGTTTGGGGGCTTAAGAGTCTCTGTCTTTCTAGCTTGCGTAGTTGGGAGACGAGGAGTGCTATCCTACCTTCGACCTGTTTTGGGATATGATAGATGTTTCTGTGAGTAGATAGTGGAGTAGAGGGGGTTTTCATTAGATTGGTTTTTAGGCTTCTTGATCTTTGGTAACCTTCTTGTCCTTGGCCTACTATGGTACATGTCACCCCTCATGCTTTTTCTATATCTTTGTTTATTATCAACAAAATAAAATGTTTATTGTGGGATTCCAAGCAAGACAAGAAGAAGGTTGTGGTTTCTTAGGCAAAAATAATACCACATAATACTGAGTTGAGAATATAACTATAAGAGTCAAAGCAATATGTTGAATGGAACTACTACAATGAATGCAACTATTGAACTTTGAAATGCAAGGGGAACCGTTAGAGATGTTGATGTGATCATACATGAAAATTAGAGCAATAGTTTTTTTTTTTTGAAAGGATTCGAGCAATAGTTTGGATGAGAATATTCACAGGGAAGCTTGTGAATTTTCATCAAGACAGTTGACTCCCATTTGACGCCTTAAGCTTGTGGACTAGTTGAGTTTGAACACCTTGGTGCAAGAAAATGGGAATTGGTACGTATTTAAATAGGGTAGGATAAGCTTAGACACTAGGTAAGTTTATAATTTTACGATTGTAAATTTGCAATATTTTTCCTATCCTGGGATAATGGGATTGGCTCTCATCTTGTTTATAAAGGCTTTTTTTCCATAGCTACTTTTAAAGGGTTCCAAGTCAGTGTTTGGATCTTGGATATCTGAAATAAAATGACAGAAAAAGGTCAGGAAAACAGAACTTGGATTTTGGAGGGAAAAACTTACCTTCTATTTTTTCCTCAAATCCAAGATCCAAACATAGCCAAATAAGGAGGTAATTGTTTGGTCTAAATATGCTATGGGCCCTTTTTTTTTCCTTCCTCTTGTAAGGTTTTTAATATGTTCGCTTTAAATTCATTATCTTTTGCTTGTAACCTTTCTGGAATTAATATTAGAAGAGTTCCATTGGGTTGTTACCTGGAGCACTTCGGAAGAAGCCTTGCGATGTTGTGATTTGTGTGAGTTTTTAGAAGATGAAAAACAATTATGCATCTCCTCTTTCTTTCAAGACGTTTAGTTTGATATTATTCAAGTTTAAACTGAATGTCTTCCTCAGTTGACCTCTCACGGCATTGTGTTTGGTTTACGTTTTGGTGTTAATGTAGTTACTGACACATGTGGTCTGTTCTGATATTCTGAAAAAAAAAAAAATGCAGGTCAATACATTCAAAAATGCATGTGTCGCTGTTTATCCCACCACAGTGCAGAATGACATTGTTTGGTTTTGGCCAAACTCTGATCCTCAATACAAAGATGTCATTACAAAGCAAAAACCCCCATATATGCCAGAATTGGATGACCCATCATATACTAAATCGATGGGGAATAGAGAAATACCATATGGGTATGCACAGATAAAGTCCACCATTTTTTCTATCCTTCTCGTCTTCAAGCAGAAGATATGTACTGCTGGTTATTCATTTCTCCTGCTGTTGATTGAGTTGCTTGTATTGATCTTTTTGGAATATCTAGTCGAGACAAATCTTTCTTTCTAGTAGTTACTCTGAGTGTTGGGGATTAGTGTTGCATTATGAAGAAAAAATACCCCTAAAGAGAAGGAAAGGAAAATAGTAATTTTTTTTTACCCTGTGATTGGCTTGAATCTTTGTGAAACTTCTGATTGGTTTTTTTATCCTGTGAAAGTCATTAGTGTTAGTACTAGTTAGTGAGGTTTCGAACCCAGTCAAATGCATGAACACATGGTGCCAACCACTCCACTTGCAAAACTTCTGAATGTCATTGCAACTTATATGCAAGGTTCTCTGCAAAATATTCCATGTCTGTTTCTGCTTGAGTTCTTCTACTTCTTATATATCCTGCTCATATTCTCAGGTATGAGGTTTTGATTGAAAATCTTATGGACCCTGCTCATGTTCCATATGCACATTACGGAATAATGCAAGTTCCAAGACCTAAAAACAGATAAGTACTCCAAATAGAATTAATTTAAGTTACAATTTACACTTTTTCATTCCTACATTTAGCTGAGAACTATCTTTATTTCACTGTGAAGGCCGATAGAGAAGGGGGCCGACCACTTGATATAAGCATAAAGAAATCCGACCTTAATGGTTTTATTGCAAGGCAGGAGGCGGGCCACAGTAGATTTATCGCACCTTGTATTTTTTCTGCTTCTACTTCTTTTGCTGCTGATCAAAGTAATGGATCTGCGTCTTCAGCTGGGATGAAAGAGGTAAACAAGCTAATCTGTTTCATTGCATCAACTTGATAGTTTTACTTTGTTGCTTTACTTTCGCCTTCTATGTGCAACTCAAGTCTTTTGTTTTCAGATCTAGTTTTTCTTTTCTAGTATTTCTACTACTCCCCTCCATCCCAAATTGTTTGTCCATTTTTTAAAAAATTATTTATAACGTAACACAAGCTTGAACTTTCCAAAAGTGGCTTTAATTCAAGTTGGACTTGTCAATTCAGTTCAAGAGAAGGGCAAATAGACTGGGACAATAGGGAGTATCTCTTTCTTTTATGCATCTTGGCTTTGATTTGGAACACAAGCTAATATCCTTACCAATATTCAGGAGCCATCTTCACCTGTGGCACAGCGCAGATTTGCTCTAATTTTCATATGTGTTCCAGTCAGTCCGGGTAATAGCAGATTGATATGGACTTTTCCGAGAAACTTTGGAGTTTGGATTGATCGAATTGTTCCACGATGGCTGTTTCATGTTGGTCAAAACTTGATTTTAGATTCAGATCTTTATCTTCTACATTTGGAGGTAGCTTCTAACTTCTTTATCTTTCCGTATTACTCAAGAATCTATTTGCCTTACTCAAGAATCTATTTGCCACCGATGCAGCTTGTTCATTTGATTCTTTGTTTCTGTTCTTGAAGTTTAATCAATAACAGATGAAATCTAGATGTCTGCTACAATCATGATGACTATAGTGAGTGGGGACAAATTAGAAAACCTAAATTTGTCAGTTACATTTGGGGTTATATGTTCACTCGGAGTGCATCTGATCAACTCAAACTAGCGACAAACATAGCATTACAACTTGTTACGTTCACTTGCACAAACGCATCATGTCATTCAACTCTATTTAGGGCGTTATATTTCACCCGAAAAGTTAAGCTTTGTCAATCACATCAATTCTTATAACTTAATCTGAGCTTTTCTGTATTATTTGGTTCCTTGGTCTCCGAAATAAATGAAACATCGCCAACCAAAATGCCATAAAAGTGTCTGACCATATCCTTCTGTGAATCAAAAAGAGACTCAGAGAAACGTTTTGCTGTAATAAGCAGACAATTTATGACTCCTTTACCTACTTTTCAGGAACGAAAGATAATGGAGATTGGTCTCTCCAATTGGCAGAAAGCTTGTTTTGTTCCAACAAAGTCGGATGCCCTGGTTGTTGGTTTTAGAAGGTGGTTGAACAAGTATGCAGGTGGTCAAGTTGATTGGGGAACCAAGTTCAGTGGAGCCCTTCCCCCTTCTCCGCCAAGAGAACAGCTACTGGACAGGTAACTGTCTATAGCTCGAAGCAACTACTGGCAAAAGAAATGGTTTTGTTCATATGTTATCCATTTCCGGAAGACTATTAAAACTGGATTTGGAAAATTTCTTCGAAAGTTTTCTTTGTGAAAACAACCTATTTTGCAGAAAACACCAGAAGACGTTCTCAGATTGATATGTACACAATGAGTGTTTTTTAACTCTTTTCATTGTTTTTGTTCCCAAAAATGGAGAAAACAAAGAAAATGTGAGAATTTTAAAAAAGCCATGAAATAATTTGGCACATCACAAGTAACAATATTCCGAAGTACCAAAAAAAAAAAAAAAATTCACAAGTAGCATTCCAGTGTTGCTAACTTAAATGGAATCCATGGAAGTATTGGAATCATGACTAGCCTCTTTTTAATTGCTGAGAAGGAGGATGATAAACTTGTATCAGCTAAGGCCAGTGTCCACCCCCAAGTTGGTCTTTCATGTGTTTTTTTAAGGCAATCAAATAGAGATAACAGAAAACAAATACGCAATTGTTGAATGGAAATTCGTTTTCATGCTATATGACATCTAACAAATTTCAGCAGGCCAAAAAATGCATCCCATATTGAATTTCCTAAACTTTGGAGAGTTTTATGATCCTTATCATAATTGGTCCAGGTATTGGTCCCACGTCGTGAATTGCAGCAGCTGCAGGGTTGCATATAAAGGTCTTAATGCGGTTGAGGTTGTGTTACAAGTTATCGCCTTCGCTACTATTGGGATCGTTGCCGCAGTAAAGCAGGAAATATTATCATCGGCCGCACGCAATACTCTAGTTGTGATAGCAGTTGTGTGCTTTGTGGGTTCAAGGTGGTTGTCTCACTTTGTCTACAAAAATTTCCATTTCCATGACTATAACCATGCCCTTCGCTGAGACTCTGTTCTGGATACATTAGTTTGATACCGCGGTATTTGTATGTGTACACTTACACGAACATTACCCGATTATAGTTTGTATGAAAATATGTTTTAGGAAAAAAAACTTTTCAAGAAAGCACAAAATTTAGCGAGTTCTTGTTGTTAAGTTGATATCTATAGCTGCTGTGCTGCTTCTAAAATTTAGCAAATTAGGATATTGAAGTCTCTGATGTTCTAGTTTTGTCCGTGTTCGGGCTCTCCGCCCCGAACCCATAGGATTAGTTTTAGGGCTCCCCACCCTGAACCCGATCCAATGACATAGGAAGAATTTTGTTCACCCTAGCAAGGGTGTTCTCGTTTCGAGCCTCAATTCAATGATCAAAGCTATTTTATTTGTCAAGAGACCCTATTAAAATTCAGCTCAATTGGTTGAACGATTTAGAAAAACTGAGAGCGCAGGGTAATTTCCTATGCCAAACAGGTCTAATTACCTCGTCAAGGCCGCACGATATATTAACTGGTGATGTGAAATTTTATTGTACTCGCAAGCGCACGAATCGTACCGAAGTATAGTAATGCAAGAGCGAGGTCGAACCCTCAGGAACTTGTGATTTTTTATAGGAAAACTAAATAATTTTAAAGTGATTAAACCCTAACCTAGTTGACAAAAATTTGTGATTGATTTTTAAACTAAAAGTGAAAAGTAAAGACAATGAACTAAATTATCAAAGATGTGGAAACTGAAATTTCTTTTTAATCAAAGGAAAAATACTAAGGTTTCGGAATCCACACCCATTAACTCGTATCATTATATATTCATGATCATTAACTTTACCCAAAATTTCTTCATGATAATCTGAAAGCTAATTCTGTTACCATGGAAAATGTCATCGTGAAAGTTCATCAAAAAGTCTAATATTTGTTCCTCTCCGCTCACAAATATAAAACCAAATCATTAATTGTATCCGCTTTTAACAAATCACAATAAATATCCAGTTTTATAGTTAACGATGAAAAACCAGCATTCAATGATAAAGACAATTCCAAATTATGAGAAAAACATGATTGCACTCATATCCAGAATTTATCCCCAACAATTGATTTGGAGTAAGAACAATTTAATCAAAATCAAACCAAATAATCAGGTAAAATCAAATCTCATTAATATATAAATAATAATCGTTAATGGGGCTTCATCCTCAACCCTAGTTTAAGAGTTTAGCCGCTCATGGAGTATAGAAACATGATCAAATAATAAAAGAACTCCATAATAAGCTTACAAAAGATAAGAATATTTTCTCGTACAAAGCTTTAATTCCTTCTTGCTCTTTTTGCCGTGAGAAGTCTCTGATTCGTGGCGATGCGGCTGCGTGGAAAAGTCCTCCAGAAAAGTCTGTCCCCCGAACCCTCCTTTTGCTTCCTATAAATAAGGCTAAGACTTCCCTTTGAAAACTCATTCCACATCCATCGATCTTCTCGTTAAATCGGTAAATACCGATTGTATAATATTCCTTTCCTTAAACAATTCTTGCCATAGGAGTTTGAGTCAAAGCCAAATAGCTCTTGTTACCCAATTAGCTGTGCAAGGCCATATGCAGAGAATTACCAAAAATCCTTGCAATCCAAATCTTCTTAAATCAATTTCATCGTAGAAAAATTCCGTGAGCTTGATTTTGGGTTTTGCTCTTTTGAATCTTCTAATTTAAATTGGGTTGAGCCCACTTGAATCAGACTTCATCGCATAAGTCTCGGAAGAAATGTTTTTGCATGATAAAGCCCAAAATACCTACAAAACATAAATAGATGATAATATGACATAAATAATTATAAAGTCAACACTAACAATGCAAGTATGAGCGCCTTTAAGTACTACATTTTACGCTCATCAACTGGTTTGCACTCTTGATATTTGATTATTTGACGAAATTAATAGTTAAATGATCACTTTATAATAAGCCTAATAATATCTCACACTTTTTGAAATTACACAATCCAATTTATGTTTAACTCAGGCTATAAAACTATAACGGGAAATGTTAAATGATTACTTTATTTGAGGAGTTTTGTGTTCTATAAAAGGGGTTCGGATATTTTTGAAAAATGTTTGAATTTTAGAAAATGAAGTGGGTTTTACGAAATTAATAGTTAAATGATTACTTTATAATAAGCCTAATAATATCTCACACTTTTTGAAATTACACAATCCAATTTATGTTTAACTCGGGCTGTAAAACTATAATGGGAAATGTTAAATGATTACTTTATTTGAGGAGTTTTGTGTTCTATAAAAGGGATTCGGATATTTTTGAAAAATGGTTGAATTTTAGAAAATGAAGTGAGTTTTATTTTAAAAAGGGACCGAGCTTTGATCAAGCTGCCTACATATCTCCGGGTAAAAGAGAATCAAGTCCGGCCATAGTTTGGGCCACAAAAGGGGCTTAGAACAAAAATTAGTCTCCACCGAGCATAGAGTTTAGGCGTACTTGGTAACCTCTTAAATATCGGAAGAATAATTCAAGTATTTTAGAAAAAAAAGAACATGGGCCAGAGAACCCGGTTTTTAGAAGAAAAAAATAGTGACTCCGTTTTAGACAGTCGCGGATTCAGAAACCGACACCAGAGGGGGCACACATTACTTATATAAGCTTGAAAATATTTTTCCGCACGAAATTAATTGCTTTCAATCCAAAATTTTACAAGCCTTGGAAGGAGTTTTCTTACTAAATCGACAAGCTCTAAATTTCTCATGCAAATAAAGCAATACAATCAATAGATAATTAACATTAAAAAAGACTAACCATAAATTAATCAAGGAAGACATCAAGAACTATTTCTTAGAAAGATAGTCGAGCACATTTTTTTCCCCAATCGTAGGCTTTATTAGTTAACTCATAGGTGATAGGAGGAACATCAACAGTGGCACTCCGTTGACTCGGCTAATCCCTAAGCCAAGTCGAAGGAGAATCACTAGATACGGCATATTTAGCCTTCACTAGATAGGGCATAGTTAAAGTACGACGAGGCACTAATGCAATGTTGTAAGGATACAAATGTAGGGGTTGGAAATTCGAATCATTACAATAATTTTGAATGGTTGAAGTTGCACCATTATGTTATCTTTGTTTTAAAAAAGGGAAAAAAAAAACTCTGCACTCTTATCTTATTCACAATAATGTACAAGCAAGATTATCCTTATTCGCACTAAATGTAGAAGATTATCCGTAGTAAAATACAAGAGAGAATAAAAGAGAGATGCTTTAAATTCATATAAATAAAAACAAGAAAATAGCGCCCATGTACAAAATAAAGTGTGAAAATCGCTACTGCATCCAACGTCATGATCCTCTACTTTACTTTTTCTTTTTTTTTTACCAGCAATAAACTTGATATTCATATGATCCTCTACTTAGATCAAGCCATGATAGATTCGTTTAATGAATTTTTCAAAATGGACAGATAATTTAATTGCAAAATTTTCATGTTATGCAAGATGTGTCAGAACTATCTACAATATAATCGACCACCCGATTATAATTAATAATGTATTATGCTAATGCAATAACGAACTGGGGATCTGAATCCCTCAATCCAAACCCAGGAAACCCTTTAATTAATCTAACCAAACAAACAGATCCTTCAAAAAAAGTCTTAACCAAACATAGAACATGGTTCTACTTTTTCAGTATCTTGGCAAGTATAGCATTTTACAACAAAACAGAAAAAGAAAAAGAGGATAAATTCTTGCAGAGAGAGAGAGAGAGAGAGAGAGAGAGAGAGAACCAGATGCAATAAGCAAGAGGACGACAAAGAAAGAAAGGAGTGAAGCCTTCTTCATTTCTTTTGGTTATTATTGCAGATGGAGGATACTTTGGAATTTTGATGGCTGAGGCCAGTGTCTATATATACGGAGTAGGATTTAACAATCTGGATTAGAGACTTAATTAAATGGGAAAAAGTCTGTGTTATGTACAAATCTATACTTGAAACCGTATGAAGCGCATGACACCAACGAAATAATGAGATGTTCCCGTCACGTGCGTCAAATGATTCCTAACATATTATATGTGCACATAAGTCTATATATGAAGCATTGCTTGACTTAATTAGAAAAAATCATAACGGAGGGGAATATTTTGTTCTTTTAATTGCACCATATATATGTGCTTTTAGTAACTTACCGAAATAGTTAGATTCATGGAATCCGACAACTTTAAATTACAGAATCTTAGAGCATCTCCATTGTAATAAGTAAATGAGTGTGGATAAGTAAACTTAACAACAATACTCAAAAAAACACCTCACATTGTAATAAGCAAAATTACAAGTCTTTTAACAATTAAATAACCAAATTCCACCCATTCCATAATCAAACTTAACAACTTTTACCAATAACCAAAACTCGATAACCAAACTTAAAACTCAATAACTCAAAAACACCCCACATTGGAATCGTCTCATCGAGACGAATAATTTGATGTGGTCAAGTGTATGATTGAAACTCGTTTGCGATTGGACATAGATGTATTGTGCATCGTGGGTTTTTTTTTGTTAGGGATGCAAAAATAACCAATGTAAAGGTTTGTTAAGTTTGATTTGAACTAAATGGATAATCAAATGCTAACGTGACACATTTTGATTATTGATTTTGATAATTCCCATTGCGGATGCTCTTATTGGACCATCCATATATATATGCTATTAGTAACTTACCGAAATAGTTAGATTCATGGAATCCGGCGACTTTAAATTACAGAATCTTATTGGACCATCCACACACACACACAAATATATATATATATATATATATATATGCTATTAGTAACTTACCGAAATAGTTAGATTCATGGAATCCGGGGACTTTAAATTACAAAATCTTATTGGACCATCCACACACACACACATATATGCTATTAGTAACTTACCGAAATAGTTAGATTCATGGAATCAGGGGATTTTAAATTTCAAAATCTTATTGGACCATCCATATATATATGCTATTAGTAACTTACCGAAATAGTTAGATTTATGGAATCTGGCGATTTTAAATTACAGAATCTTATTGGACACCATTTCTTTTAATAGCCCAAAAAAAACACATAAAGCCAAAGAATTAAATACACAAAGATATGGCTGAATTTTGAGTCCATTGAGATATCTTTTGATATGATTCTAAAAAAAGGAAAAAAAAAAAAAGAAAAAGAAAAAGGAAAAAGATATCTTTTGATATCACCGCATCATCTACAAGTTTATGGATTTGCAATGAGATTTAAAGCACGATCGCAAGGTTTTAGAAGGTGGCCGCAATGTTCGCATTTTTGACCGCAAGATTTGGGTTTATGGCCGCATGGTTGAGTGTAAGGCTGCAAGGTTGGAGTTTATGGCCGCTATATTCAAGTACGTGGCAGCAATATTGGTTCTAGGTAGTTCGCCGAGTGTCACTAGAACGCCATTTTTTCCGTTTAAGAGCATATGGGGACTTAGCCATCTCTAAGTCGGAGTTTTTGAATGCTATTCTGCGGATGTTTGAGTTAGAAGAGGAGATTGATTAATTTTTTCTTTCTTAAGTTCCCAGTGATAGCATCTAATAAAATCATTGAGATTTTTTTGCAGCAATTGGTTGGATTTTCTATGGAGTGGGTTGTCTTGCTATAATACTATGGATCATTTTATTTAGTAGTTTACTCTTGATTTTTAAGCTTGAAAATTGCAAATAAGTATTTATTTTTTAAGAAGCCTTAGTGCAACACCACCTACTCTTCATTTTGGCTGAGTAAAGAAATAAAAATAGTTTTTTTTTAGAGAAACGCTTCAATGCACCCCTACTTTCGAAAAATATTATGCCCATGTTTGGTGAATGTTATGTCTTCTTATGGTTGATATGCACCTTTATAGGTGTTACACCTATTGAGATAAAATGTTACACCTCCTTGGGGTAAAATGTTTAGGATACATTTTATTTGGCATATATCATTTTCTTGGAGAGCCTTATCAGTGATCTTTTGGCCTAAATAGTTTCATTTTAGGAAAACACTTCAATACACCCTTAATGTTCCTTGTGCACAATATTGCACCCTTTTGGTGCCCTTGATGAAAATTTGACTTCCAAACAAAAAGAAAGATTTGCACTGCTAAAATTTAGTGAAAGTTTCTTGTATTGTTCTAACCAATCTTCTGCATTGTTCAAGTGATGAGAAAGAGATGAATGAGAGAATAAGCATAAATGTGTTAACTAACCCTAATGGATATTCATCATATGGTGAAGGCTGAGAAACTTACAAGAAGAAAAGTATTTGTATCAAACATAAAAATTACCCTCGACTAAAACTCAAATAATCCGTAACCCGAGTTACTAAGAGGAAGGGAAGAACTGGAAATTTTTCCCGAAGGAATGTTTTGGGTACAAGTTGGATATACATGACCTAGTTTGTAATTTGTGGTTAGTATGCACTATTATTCCACAGAAGCACCAATCACAATGTTGTTGGCGAGGGTTCTCATTTTCAAGATGTTTTTCTGTAAAACATTTGTATAATATTTTGTTTTCTACTTTATAACTAACACCGCAAAAAATCTGAAACTTTTCTCGCTTGAAAGTCTTGTAACGAAAAGCGACAACATGCATACCATAACCACAAATTTTTGTAATGGGCACATCGTGTACGGTACATCCCCTGGTAAGTTGGTAACTACTGTATACCACAACAGTTCGTGACATTTTACCCCAAAATCTCATAACTTTGCTTATGATATGTGGTTTGTATTGTAGATCTATCCTTCATCTGTGAAATGTCGATAACGAAGAAGTGAAGACTACATTGATGACTTATCAACTCTACAGCAGCATCCAAACACAACAGAAAGCCATGGTATACAAGTTTAATATTTCCAGCAAGGAATGAACTGAACCTAGAAATATTACTTCCAAAATAAAGCAAGCAACATGATCAAGAGTGACTCATAACCATCAAAAGAAGTTAAGAATAAGCATATTATACAATTAGCTAGAAGATGATACCACCTCTATTAATTGTAAAAATTGGTCATCTTAACCAAGGACTCATTTGCTAACACGTGTTTCTAGATTTTTTCATTTTATCTAGTAAAATAAAAATACAGAACGATATTGTCCAGGGGAATTCAATATCTTTTTGTTTGTGCATGATTTTATTGCGCATAACATCCGAAATACAGAAAGAAGCATAAAATACATCACCCTAACTTCGTGTGACTATAAATTAGAACACTTTCCAAGGTGATACCAACTAGGGTTCCAAATACTTGGACACTAAAATAATACAAATACACGCCAAAAAGCTAAATTGCCCGCTAGAAAAGATTTAATTCCTTTCTCATTTATATATTGTCAACTACATTACACGTATCTCCTTTTAAAATTAAAAGACACTTGTGTCGCACACTCGACAATTGGATAAGATTCTGAGATCCGTGTTCTGACATGTTTATTTGGACATTGATAAGCACATGTATTTTGCTTACCGTGAAATCGGCATGGAACTCCTATGTCATTTCAGAAATTTCTCAAGGCACTTTGAAAACAATATATTTCAGAAACCAGAAAGCAATATGTGGACAAATTTCAATACTTAGGCATAGCTCCGTGTCCTTGAGATAAAAATTAGATAAATGATTGACTAAGTCACATATTTGTACGCGAGTCCCGACATTTGTTCCAGAGTCCGTACATTGACAGTCATCCCTTTTATAACGCACACCACATAGTTACTTTCCTCCATTCCCAAATTGCGCCCAAAGACTATAATGGGCCTTTATTTTCTCCACCATACTTTTATCATTTTCACATATACAACTCACTCTTTTAGATCATCTCTTAGTCTTTAGATCATTTCTTAGTCTTGCGCAGCAAGCCAAACTTAACTCAAAACTACGCAAAATATGGGAAAAATCAAGTTTTGGGGAGTTATTATATACCTATTTCAATGCAAACCAAGAACTTCAAACAGAAGAAATCAAGTGCAACGTATAATTCGTATTTACAAGACATCATTAAATATGATGCAAGGTGCTGGTTGTGTAAATAAAACCAACTACTATTTTGCTAATTAAGGATACAAATGTTTTAATAAGCGAAGTGTCACAAAATTCACCTCGCAAATCGGAGGGTCCATTCCGCAGCTAATTCATCATGTTTAGCTCTGTCTGCCAAGTACAAGCGAGAAATACCAGGAATAACTGTATTACCTGAAAAATAAGTGTTTCAAGGGACTAGAATAAGAAGAACAATGCATCATTCCAAGTATGAGAATAATATCATTCGATTCAAACTCAAAGAATTGAGAACCTATAACCTGCCTCAAACAGTACCAAAGTGAGCAGAAGTACTCACATGAGTCATGGGTTGTGAAAATAGATCTGACCGCAAGAAGCACCTTTGAGATTGTTAGGGCCGGACTCCAACCATCCTTCAAGATGTCCAAACTCACGGTGCCCGTGGAATCAACATTGCAGTGGTAGATACGAGTTTTAAAAACCACCTGTAACCCTGATTCTAAAATTATAAAATACGAAAAGGACAAAAGAATAGGACAAAGAAGCCCCACTATATGGCAGTTTCTAAGGCAAAACATGCATTATCTGAGCACACCCATGTTCCAAGCGGGTGTTCTTAGCAGATGGACTTACGGTAAAAGCTGATAATAACCATGTCCCAACAATTAATTGTTTCCAACCTTCGGTTATTAACTTATTGTTGTTGGCTCATAACCCAAAGCAAAACACCGTGTCAAACAGCTTGGCACAGCTTTCAAAACTAGACAAGAAATAAGTTGCAATATTTAAGCCACAACAAACCAGCACACTAACCAATTGTGCAACAGTCCAACCTTAACCTCCTCCCTAATCTTCAACTTTTCTGTATAACCACAATCCTTTGCCTTCCACATTTCGATTCCATCCACCATTAGAGAAGGTAAAGGGGTGGAGAGGAGAGGAGAAATGGAATTATGTTTCAAGTGGTGAGGAGAGCGGCGACAGATTAGGTGGCAGAGGGGTAGGGTGGTGGTGAGGTGGAGATATCAATTTGGCTATCTTCAAATGCTCACTAGTCACTACCTAAGATGCACCGATACAGACACTGACACCGAAACCAAAACCGACACCGGGACACGGGAATTCTAAAAAAATGGGGACACGGACACGGCGGAGGACACGCCACGCGTATATTTATTTATTTATATATATAAATAAATATAGTTTAACACCCATAAATTTTAAAAAATTTATAATTTGGCCCCAATTTTTTTTAAAAAAAATTACAGTTTAACCCCCAATTTTTTCAAAAATTACAGTTTGGCCCCAGCCGTGTCCCCGCGGTGTCCCCCTCAAAATTTAATATTAAAATATGGGACACGCCACGTACGTATCTCCGCGGTGTCCCGCGGTGTCCCGGTGTCCTGACACTGCGATTCTTCGACTTCTAGAGGTGTTGGTGCTTCATAGGTCACTACAAATTATCATGGAGATATTCAAAGAATGTTTTGTTGGCTACCAAGAAAGTCACCATACCCAACATCAGGAATTTAAATGATGTCAAGAACTCTCGTAGAAGTGAGTTGTACTCTTTCAAGTAGGTATCGATGAAAGGAATACAATTTAAACTTTAGACAAGAGTATTTAATCTTATGTGATGTTAAATCTTCAAGGAGGCAAAAAACATGTAACTAGTTAGTTCAACAATTCTCAATGTCTGGGAGGAGTAGAGCATACCTTAGGAGGTTTGAATGGATAATCACTTGGAAACGTTATGTCAAGAAAAAATAAGCCACCTTGATATGGTGTTCCTACAAAAAAGAATTTGAAGAAATACTAATAAAAATTTGTTGCAGCCAACTAACTAGCAGTCTAGCATACGGGTAATTCACGTAAAAGCAATTTTCTGAAATAAAAGTGAGCAATATAAACCAAAATCCCATTTGGAATACTGCAAATATGTTCAGAAAACAAGTAGAGAAAAGGTGTAATGAGAAAAGGGAGGAGAAAATAGAAACCTAGGATTTACCCTTAACGCGTATATTACACAATATCGTTACATAAGTAAACCCCAGTCAGAGACTACAAGGTAATTCATCAAGAACAAAACCTAATGAAATACTTGAATATGACTAAATTAGAGTCTTCAGCATACAGAAGAGCTGGGGCATATGCATCTGCTCAGAGAGGTGGTTGTCCTCTATATCATCAACAACCTCTTTTAAATGCAAATGATCTGTAGATTTCTCATCACCGTTCGGTAGACACAGAAGATCGAAAAAAACCATGCCGAATGGACCTTCTTAGGCGTGAAAGCCACAAAGAAATGATTCATGCCTTCAAATCAATATAAAAATAAATCCATCTCATGTTCAATTACCAAAGGCCATAAAAGGTATCTGAAACGATACATGATTGTTTCATTCCATGCTTAGAAGGAATACAATCTCACATTGTTTGGGTATGGAATGGGTGATCACAATATAATTTTGGGACCTCTCCACCTAATAGCTTATGCGAATTTCTACACATGCCATTACCAAACACCTCTGTCACAAATGCTTTAATCTGATAGTCAATTCTGCAAGAGCAGCATCCATATTTTCTCTATATTCTTCTTTCATTTTCTTTTCCTGCCGGATAAGTATTGAGGTCTTCCTTGTAATGTATAGGCTTGATAGGACCCCATAAATTACTTTATCTAATAGTAATCACAATTCCAAAATCTCCAACAAGAACAGATTTGGAGGCTGGGCTCCAAGATTTCTATCCAATACTTCAAATAGAGATCAAGAAGCAATCCTTTCCTAAGTTCATCAGCAGAGTTATTTTGTAACACTACATTAATGCAGTACATGCCAAATTTTCAACCCCACACCGACGTGTAGAATTTCCAAAAGTTTTTGTTTCAAATTCCTAATACATGTCTCCTCCCCAACCATTCCCAATCAGTAAGTAAGAAGAAATCTATTTATCCTACATAGATGCCAATGAATTATTTATCCAATGTAGGTCATCTTTGCATCGCCTATACCACAGAACGCAAATAAATTTGCCTGACAAACTGTATCAGTGTATGGGGGAACCTTTACCTTTACATCTCCTTTTCCCTCCCCCCATCTTTTGGTTTACAACCATTTCTGATTTCTCCTAACTAGTTTAAAGTCACATTAACTCAAATAAGAGAAAAAATACAGCGGACAACACGCGTTCTAATTTTTCATGTGCCTTTTCTTTTCCTTTTTCGTATTCAAGTTCTCAATAAAGCCACAAACATAGTATCTATGTATTAATATTATAAAGGGAACACCCAAGTTGGTGTGAATACTTTTTGAGGTAGCTCACACTTTTAAATAACAATTTCGACCATTACTTTACAGCTTCTCCCTCCCCACACGAATTTTCCCCGTAACTGCTAGGGTAAATATGGAAATTCAACTTTAAAACCTCCCTCCACATTCCATACGAAAACAAACCGCTTCCTCCTTGGTGGTTACATCTCTTTCGACTCTATTGTTTGCGAGTCTCAATTTCAAGTCCCCGCTATAAGATCTTCTCTCATTCAAGTCTCCACTCAAAGTAACGAATGCTAGAACAAGAGAGAGGCGTAAACATGATCAATGTATGCCCTTCTCTCTTTTTTTCTTCTTCAGTTTACTGTGATTGATTTTTGATGTTTCCTCCTTCAACAAAAGAAGTTTACGTCATGAGATTAAATAATTGCGTCACACATGTAGGGGTGCAAACGGGCCGAGCCGAGCTTTCGTCGTGTTTGAGCTCGCTCTAAAACTCGAGCTCGGCTCGTTTAATTTACTTAACAAGCCTCTTTAAACAAGCTGAGCATATACAAACGAGCCAAGCTTTTGCAAGCCAAGCCTTGCTTTTGAGTGCCGAGCTCAGTTCATTCAATAAACGAGCCTAAACTCGATCTCAGCTTGTTTACCAAGACGAGCCTTAATGAGCCGTACCACGAGCAGCTTAGTTCGTTTGCAACCCTAGTAAGACAAGAAACACCTTCAAATTTCAACCGAAGTTAACAGTTGAGCAAGCTCATTTCAATTCAACAGAGAAAAGCAGCATCGGCGGTACCAAAGAAATTCAAGTACTCTTCCAAACTAGGTTCAACATGCTACCGAAGAAAACAATGAAAAAAAGCACACAAGGTGAAACAATTAGATTATAATCCACCACATAAATAGTACGTCCATACAGTATTACGTACACAAATACACACACAGAGATGGAACCTGGAGGGCCAATGATGGTGGCGACCCAGTGATAAAGATTGTCGCCTTTGGGGCCAGCGGAGCAGTCGGAAGGTGGGTTCATATTGAGGTCCGCCATCTCCTTTTGTATTCTCTTTCCTGAAGATGAAACCGAAGTCGTCGAAGGCCATGATCTTCCCCCGCGGCTGCTTCCTCCTCCGGCCGACATGCCGCCAGAGTTCATCGTCGACATTTTAGTAGAGAGAGAGAGAGAGATGTGCACCTGATGATAAACCCAAGCATAAAAACGTGATGTGACTAACAAACGACGTCACAACGAGATTGGTTGGTCGATCGATTGATTTAACGACGTCGTTGCAAGGGAAAATGTTCTTATTGTTATTGACAAGGGTGTTTGTAAATACTAGGTTTTTAGCAACGTGTGTTGCACGCTCGATCACGCTCGCTAGTGTAATAATGAAATTTATTTAGCGTTTATTGTTCCATTTAAAGAAGGGTTAATTACAGGGTTTTTTTTTTGTGTGTGTTAAGGCTTGTTTGTTTGGCAGATGATCGTTTTGTATTTTAGTAATGGTTAGTTTGGTTAGCGATGGTTTCAACCTAAACTGTTGTAGCAAGGTGACATGCTTTGCATGTCTAAGGTGTACCCCTTCTTTTTCAAGGCTGGTATGGTTATTGGCAAATGGCTATGCAATGAACGTTAGAAGCTACAGTAAGTTGCAAAATTTTGATTTTCTAAAGACCAAGTTTGTAATCCAAGTGTACACCTTGTTGTTGGGTGTTTTGGTGTATACGTCAAGCAGAATTCTTTCAGTTATTCAAGGTCATGTTCACACTTGGAATGAAAGATGGGACTTTTTCACTTTTTTCTTAACAGAAATCTTTTCAGTAACACATTGTTCATTTATACACCATTTGCATTGCCTTAAGCCTGTTCTTTTATACAGTCTAAAGGAGTTTATCTTTTGGGTATCATTTGGTCAAGCAATGCTGCAAACCCACTGCTATCTTAGAGAGTTTCATGCTAAGATAGCCATGGGAATGCGGTATCACCATTTTTAAGACCTGCAAGAAAGGGAATAATTTCAACCAAACTAAACTGAACTAAGTATTGGACAGGAATTGCTGAAAAATAATTTTCGACTTTGACAAAACGATTATTAGGGGGCTAGTGAAAATTGAAAATAGATACTAATACTTAAGCATGAGCAAAATGGTACTCCCCCGTCCCATTTTTATTGTCCATTTTCGTTTTTCGTGCCGTTCTTGTAATGCTTATATCTCCCAATCTACAATGTTTTTCATAATTTTGAAAACTTTGTATATAGATCTAATCGAGAACTATCAAACAAGATCCATATTGCATATTTTTAGAGATTCATATTGGAAGATATAAGCATTGAAAGAACAGCACGAAAAACGAAAACAGACAATAAAAATGGGACGGAGGGAGTAGTACTTTGTGGCAGGTTAAGACGGGAGATGAGGTCAAAACAAGTACAAACAACATTTTTATTTTGAAAGGCGAAAAAATTTCTTTAATTTTTGAAAATATTACAAAGATTAATAGGAATAAGAAATGAAAACATCAAATTCCTAGCCCGAGACCCAAAGAATCTACATCACTAAGATTTATCATATGCCCATCCAAGACCCAATCCCCAAGTTTGGTAAGAAACAAAACACGGGAAACCCATAGGAACAAAGCCCACACCTGTTGGTCTAAAACCCCAGGTAGGCAAAATTAAGACCAAACATCAAAGAGGCCTAGAAGCCCATAAAATTTGAAGACACGCACCATGTGTGATTGGAATACGTACAAAGAGAAGATAAAAATTACCCCCAACAATAAAAGATCAATGTCTTATATATAGATGAATGGAACATATACTATGCAACTGTATATAGAGATTTAGATAGGCCCTAATTAAAACAGGCATTATAGAGTGTTTCCATGGAAAGGAAACCTGACAAATAAGTGTATAGGAAAACCTTATAACAAACGATTGTACAAGCATCATCGAGAAACATTGCATCAGATAAGACAATCTGGTTACAACCGATTATTAGGGTGTTTTACTTGGATTTTATCAGAAAGAATTTAGAGAGAAAACCCTGCTAGATTCAAGGGTTTTCACTTGGATAGGTCACTCAAAATGATCATATGCACTATCGGTACTTTTTCCTTTTTTCCCTAGAGTTAATTAGAATAGATTTTTATTTTGAAATGTACAAGATGAATTTTGTGCCAAAATAGATTACTATGCCAGGGACCTAGTGGATGGAAGAAATGTAGAGAGTATTCAAGAATTTATCCCAAAAAACAGGCTCACTACAAGCACACACACAAACATCGTTTACTGGTTTAGTTTCAAATGCAAGACTAATAGGATAAAGCACCAAAGAAATCATTTCTTAAAATCTTTATAGAAGCGTATCTGGAGACCCCCTCAACTATGGAAGACAGTGAAGGTGTAGCATGGAAGGCATTTTGAATAGCAAAAATAAGACCTTCAAGAGGATACCTCTCAATGTTTGAAGGCACATATCCTACTTCACTCAGTACGTTCTATGGTGATAAATTGCACAATACAACTTTTAAGCACAGAAATCACAACATAATGTGAATGAGTCGCCCAATGTCAAAGTAATTAAACTGCACAATATCAACAACATAAAAAAAGAGGCTACACCATCAAAAATAAGTTTCCATGGAAGCTGGCTTGAAATATTTGATCCGGGTATAGTTAATGACACGGCATGAATGTGTCCTTAAGACTAACAGTGACCCATTACTTCCATCACGATGCATGCGGATCATGGTAGCAGTATCTCAAACTAAGGGCATCATGCTTGGAATCCATAAAGATTGGAATATCTGTGATGCGGTCCAAAAAAGGTTGCCAAGGGTATTTCAATAATTTAACCATTATCCGATTTTTGAGGGTTAGGATTGGCCATGGGTCTACTTTGGATATTGGCTAGACATGGGCTGGATTCTTAGGAGTGTCTTTTGGGTTTTAGTCAAGTCAAATGTCTATTTAATTTATAGTCAAAGTCTTTAGAGTCCATTAGTTAATCGAAGAGTATTTTGGTTTTTCTATGTTATTAATGCAGTCAAAGAGTCTATGTTCAATGTGTCTTGGAAATCTTAAGTTAGTTGAAGGTTATTTATGTTAGGAAGTTCTAGAGTCAAGTTGAAATGGGTATAAATAAGATTGTAAGCCTTATGGCAAATCATGATTGATTGAATGAAAAATTGAGTAGCTTTCAAGCTATTAGATTGTGTGATGCAATCTTTTCTTTGGTGTGATGCTAAAGAGCCCCTAGGTGTGATGCCTTGGGTTTTCTAGGTGTGATGCCTAGACCTATCCTTCTCTAATTCTTCATCTCGTTCTTCTTATAAATTACTATTCACGTCCACTGTTCATAGCCCCAAAAACAAAAAAAAACAGCCCCTTATCTTTGTGTCTGATTATACTTTGCCCTATTTCAATCTGTCTTGCATCAATTTTTGGTATCAGAGCGAGTGTAGCATCATGTCTACACGATCCAGAAGGCCGTTTAGAGGAAGATTAACTAATTTCGAGCGTGATGAGATTCTGTTAAAACTTGTGGAGCAATTGGATAATAATAATCTGCGCATCAGCACTTTGGAAGGCCAAAGAACTCAACCTAACGAAGGTGAACGAGAAGGCGAACAAGGCGAAAACTCCGGAAATAACAATCCTAATGAAAATGGTGAGAACCAAGGTGAGCGCACAGACGAACAGCGTGCAGATTCCCTTCGAAGTCAGCAATTTAGGGCAAGCCAAGGTCAAAGAATGCGACAAAATTCCATGTCTGACTGGACCCATGATTTGTTACAGAGGAACCAACATGAGACCTATGATACAGCCGGAGACATCACTAAGAAGATTAAAATGGAGGTTCCAGATTTTGAAGGTAAGGTCAATCCTACTTTGTTTCATGATTGGCTTGCTTCTATTGAGGAGTACTTTGACTGGTATGATATGGCTGACGATCGACGAGTGAGATTTGCTAAGATGAAGCTTGTGGGATTAGCTAAAATCTGGTGGATGGGTGTTGAAGGTGATATTCGGAGGTTGGGGCAACCACCAATTGGTACTTGGCAAGAGATGAAGGCTAAGTTGAGGGAAAAGTACATGCCATCAAATTACCATGAGAAGTTGTGTGAACAACTCATCGAGTTAAAGCAAAACAACATGTCAGTGGCTGAATATATGCAGAAATTTGATGAGCTGAAGATGAGGAATCAAGCGACAGAAGATTCAAGTCAAACTCTTGCCCGATTCAAGGCTGGTTTGAGGCCAGACATAAGGAGGGAGCTGCTTCGCCAACCCTTGTACAGTCTCGAACATGCCTTCCAGGTTGCTTTGGATATGGAGGAGTATTTGAAATACCCAATTCCTAAAAAGTTTGGGTCTCAAGTTGGGGAAACTGCAGCTAAAGGGTACAATGATGCAAGTCGTTTCCGGCCTAGTGTTTCTAAGCAAACTTCAGCCAATACGGCTGATCCAAAAGACAAGAATCATGCAGCCAACAAAGGGGGAGGAAAGGACAACAGGTGCTTTAAATGTGGTGAAACTGGACATATGGCATATCAATGCCCGAAGAGGAACTTACACATGGGAATGGAACAAGAAGCTGAATTTGACCAACAACATAATGATGACAATGATGATTCTTTTGACGTTGGGGTTCTAAATACAGATGACTTAGAAGAAGAGGAGGTGGACAATTCATTGATCTCTGTGGTTAGACGTATCCTTACAGCACCTAAAGTTGAAAAGGAGGACTGGAGGCGTACTTCTATATTTCAGATGCTGGTCCGCTGTGGAGACCAAGCCCGAAAGCTTATTATTGATCGTGGGAGTTGCATGAATGTTGTATTTGGTGCCACAGTGGAGCGTTTTAAGCTTCCTGTTCAACCACATCCTCATCCGTATAAGGTAGCTTGGATCGACAACACTTCCATTCCGGTAACTCAGCGCTGTCTAGTTTCTTTCTCTTATGGTTCTTATAGTGATTCTATTTGGTGTGACGTAATTCCCATGAATGTCACACATATCCTTCTTGGGAGACCATGGCTTTATGATAGAGATGTGCAGCATTGTGGGAAAGAGAATACATATGCTTTCTCATTCAAAAACAAGGAGATTGTTTTGAAGCCAATGAATACAACTGAAATGGAAAAATACAAGGAAAAGAAGCCAAAGGATGTTGCTGAAAATAAGCCTAAATTTCTCCACATTCTCACCAAGAAGTGTTTCCAAATAGAGTGTATGGAACTGAGAGTTATATATGCCGTGGTGGTAAAAGAAGTATCAGAATCTGCTGCTGCAACAGCCACCGTATTACCATCAGAAGTGGCTGAGTTGCTGTCCCATTTTTCTAATGTTGCACCTAAAGAGCTCCCAATTGAATTACCTCCCATGCACAATGTCCAGCATGCAATAGATCTCATTCCAGGTTCGCAATTGACTAATCTTCCGGTTTATCTCATGAATCCAACGGAACATGCAGAGCTTAAAAGGCAGGTGGATGTTTTCCTTCCCGACTCCAATGTCGTGCCAATGGGATCATCTATTGAGTTTTCGCATATGAATTGCAAACAAGCAACACCAAATATTTCTCCTCGAGATGAAGTGGAGAAAGTGATGAAGCTGGTTGCTGGAGAAATGAAGGAAATAATTGCTGGCCCAGAAACTGATACGCCTTTACAGACGCGTAAGTTGGGGCCAAAAGAGTTTCCCGTTGAGCTTCAACTGGTTAATCGGGTGAAATCAAGCAACCAAGGGAAGTCGAAAGGTGCACCAACCGTTGATGTAATTAAAAAAGAGTTCAATGTCAAATTACACGAAAGCAATGTCACCACAAGAGAGATGGGGCCAACCATTGAATTTGTCATTCCTGACAAGTTCAACGATACACATGTGGAGTCAAAAGCGTCATTGTCTTCCTTTTTGTTTGAAACGAAAAAGGGTTGGCCCCGACTTCAAGCTTTTCATACCAAGATGCGGTTGCAAGTATGGAGGAGTTCAAGGAGTCTTATACTCCAACACTTCAAAACTCGAGGACGAGTTTTCTCCAACCAGGGGAGAATGATGCGGTCCAAAAAAGGTTGCCAAGGGTATTTCAGTAATTTAACCATTATCCGGTTTTTGAGGGTTAGGATTGGCCATGGGTCTACTTTGGATATTGGCTAGACATGGGCTGGATTCTTAGGAGTGTCTTTTGGGTTTTAGTCAAGTCAAATGTCTATTTAATTTATAGTCAAAGTCTTTAGAGTCCATTAGTTAATCGGAGAGTCTTTTGGTTTTTCTATGTTATTAATGCAGTCAAAGAGTCTATGTTGAATGTGTCTCGGAAATCTTAAGTTAGTTGAAGGTTATTATTTATGTTAGGAAGTTCTAGAGTCAAGTTGAAATGGGTATAAATAAGATTGTAAGCCTTATGGCAAATCATGATTGATTGAATGAAAAATTGAAGCTTTCAAGCTATTAGATTGTGTGATGCAATCTTTTCTTTGGTGTGATGCTAAAGAGCCCCTAGGTGTGATGCCTTGGGTTTTCTAGGTGTGATGCCTAGACCTATCCTTCTCTAATTCTTCATCTCGTTCTTCTTACAAATTACTGTTCACGTCCACTGTTCATAGCCCCAAAAACAAAAAAACAGCCCCTTATCTTTGTGTCTGATTATACTCTGCCCTATTTCAATTTGTCCTGCATCAATCTGATACTATAGCCAAAGCTTTAAGCTAGCTTCATGGTGATCAATTCTCCCTACATTGAGTTGAAACCCAAGGCTTGGCCTAGAGGCTTACGGCCTGTTTGGATGCCGGAGATGAGGGTGGATTTGGCAAGAGCCCTGATTTACAGTCCTGGCCCCACACCATCTCCGGTCTTTGGCATCTCTTGTGCGAGGGTGGATTTGTGTGGAGGCGGATTACATATCCGGTTGGAGGGTGGATTTGTAACGTCGTTACCTAACCGCGTGTTTCGGGACGATTTTGCCCTCACAAATCCGGGTGAGATGTCCTCCTCTCTGAAACAACAAAGAAGAAGAGAGAGAGAGAGAGAGAGAGAGAAGTACTGTTCGTTTCTGGAGAAGTGGATGGAGAGAGAGGTAGAAGTTGTAGTGATGATCGGAGCAAGAGACTGACTGCCGGAGTCGTGATGATCGATGGCGGCGACGACAACTACGGACAGAGAAGACAAGGCGTTGCAGAGGATGGGTTTTTTTTTTTTTGGAAGAACAGAAGGAAGAGGATGGGGACCTGGGGTTGAAAGGGGCGTGGGTGGGTTTTCGTTTTGTACTGTCATAGACTTCTAGGACATATACGTATACTAACATATACATATATACACGTTATTTAAGTTTTTTTTTTAATAAATTATGGTTTACCTCTAATTTGTTTCGGAAAAAATATTTTTCTAAAATGAAATCAAGTTTAAACATTTGTGGGGGCAATTCAGTCATTTAATATATAATCCCATCAAATCCACCCTCTAAATCCCCTCCCAAAAAAATATCCAAACACTGGATTACAAATCCACCCTTCTTAGGAGGTGGGTCCACCCTTCTTACATATCCACCCTCACGGCCCGTTTGGATGGAGGATTTGTTTTGGGTGGATTTGTAATGAGGGGGGATTTGAAGGTGGATATGTAATGAGGGGTGATATGTTAAGAAGGGTGGCCCCACCTTTTAAGAAGGGTGGATTTGTAATGAGGTGTTTGGATGAATATTTGAGAAGGGGGATTTGAAAGGTGGATATGATGGGATAAGGTGTTAAATGACTTATTTGCCCCCAATTTAGTATTTTATTGGACAAATTACGTTTATTTCATTATAATTACATTAAATACATATATACAATTAAGTATTGCATAAATTTGAATCAAATTATGTTTAAAAATTTTAACCTTTTTTTTATTAAAATCCGAATTATTTAATTTCAATTTAGTAATTAAAAAGTACATTTTTTAATTATAGTAAATACATATTTATAACTAATTATTGCATATATTTAAATGTAATTATATTGGGAAAATTTTAACCTGATTTGAATTTTATTTTTTAAAGAAATCCAAATTATATATTTTCTATTTAGTAATTTAAAAAGTACATTGTGTGGTAGTTGAAAAAGAAAAGTAGGTGCACCAAATTTTGTTAGGTAAAAATGTTTTTACCAAAATTGTTTGGTGAAGTGGTCTATAAATACCACCACCTATCTCATATCACTGCACACACATGTATCTCCCTTATAAAAATTACTTTGTAACTTTTATTTTTGACACCTCGAAATGGCACGCCGGGCTTGGAGCGAGGTGGAGGAGGAAATATTACTTACAAATCTTACAAGCCTTGTAGATCAGGGGGTTTGGCAAGCTGAGAACGGGTTTCATCCCGGCTACTTAGGAGTTCTTGAGAATCAAATGCGAGTTTCTTTCCCCGAAGCAGGTATTAAAGAAAATCATATCGAAGCAAAAATTAAAAAATGGAAGCATGATTATTATCTTCTAGACGCTATACTTCGAGTTCCGGGATTTGGGTGGAATTCAAATGAAAATAAACTGGCGGTGGAAAATGATGTTTGGAATGAATTTGTTCAAGTAAGTAATTTTGAATTTGTTTCCAATTTCATATTAAATTTTGTTTAGTAAATTTATTAATTGTTTGCCTTAATTTTATGTAGGATCGGCCACATGTGAGACATTTTCGAGACAGGGAATTTCCAAATTTTAATCGTTGGGGCCATTGCTTTGTTCGACAAGAATAGAAGTTTGAAGTTGTAAGAGGGTGGTCGAAGATTAAGTTCGTACTTTTGATAATAAATGTTTAAGGAATAAAGTTGTATAATTCCGGTTTGTATCTCAAATAATTATATTTAATTGAGATTACTAATGTTTGTCTACATAATGCAGTATTCATTTCGAAATTGGAGAAATTGAACTTACAAATTCATTCCGAATCGAATAGAAGTGCAAACAAAATACAAGTTATGAAACCTAAAAAAAAAACTAGAACAAAGTATGTCTTCTGACTTTGTTGATGTTGAACTTGCAAAGAACTCGTGGATGTGGAAGTATCGTCACTTGATTGACGTTCGGTTCGGACCGATTGCATTTGAATGAGCCGGTATCTTTCCTCATGAAACTGTAACAATGCTCCTTCTGCTTCATCGAACGTGTTGTATCTTTTCTTCAAGTTCCCCGGGTATCCATTAACTTGCAGTTCCGCGGTCTCCCAACTCGTATAGATTCCCGGATTACGGCCAACGAATACCACCCAATAGTATTGTTTATCTTCACTTATCATTGTAAAATCTACGAGAAAAGAGGAATGGACACATTTATAACATAATGGATACTAATATTATGTTGATATGTACTTGGCTCAGATAATTTTTTGAAAGGCACATAGTGCACCACTTGGCTACAACTTATGTTGCCAAATGGTGATTAAACCATTGACCCTCATATGTTATCCTGCCAAGACAAGTGCCTCGCCTTCAAATTTGTCCATCATATCATCATAGCCTATGAATCGCAGTAAATTTCAACCAAAAAAATAACATGACAGCCATACCAAAAAACCACAAACCACACCACAGAGAAAACTGCAGAAGTGGATGCCCTGAAAACCAAAAAACCACAACAGCTCCTGCCATGACAGTAGCAGAACAGCAAGAGCCACTACAGACCACCAGAATAGGAAGTGGACGAAACAGTAGCCGTAGCAGCCAACTGGTACCATGACAGTAGCCTTACCATTTGCAAAATCCCACAAACACAAGTTGTCAAAGACCTAAAACAAGCTGGTACCATGACAGGAGCCACAAGCAGCCACAAAACAAGGCACAAAATCCCCCAACAGCCATAAAACAAGCTGTCAAAGACCTAAACCAACACTTGGGCTCAGACATTATAGCATAATCAAAGTAGCACTACCATTTGCAACTAACTTGCCATTCAGGCCGTCAAAATTGGCAAAGGCAATACCAACTAATACATTGTAATAAAAATTGCATCATTGCCCAAAAAAAATAGCCAAAAATCAACACCAAAACTCCCCAAGAAACAAGGGGAAAAAGTAGCCAAAAACTACCAACAAAGCAGGCCAACAAAGCTGTCCAAACAGAAGATAACAACTGCCCACAAAACTGCACAGAAAGTGCACCAAAACAGTCCAGAAAAACCACCAAATCGGCCAAAAAACCAGCCCACAAACCTGCACAAATACAGCCAAGAGAGCAGCCAAAAAAACAGCCGACAAACCGGCCAAAAGACTTCCTATCAACCAGCAATAAAACATGGTCAAAACACCCCATAAACTACCAATAAAGCAGCTCATAAACCAGTAAAAAAAACAGCCCGTAAACCACCAATAAAACAGTCTCAACACAGCTCCTAAACACACACAAACACAACTGAACTGTCCACATAATAGAAGCACCAAAACTGCCCAAAAATAAAAGCCCAACAAATAGGCCAGATGGTTATCCAAAGACCTGCAGAAAAACAGTCCCCAAACCTGCAGAAAAAAACTGCCCAGAAACCACCAAGCAAAAGTGGCCACAAACTGCCCCTAAACCAGCCAAACTGCACAGAAAACAGCCCACAAAATAGGGTACATAACAGCCCGCAAACCTGCAGACAAATGGTGCAGAAAGCAGCCACAAAAACAGCCCAGAAACCAGCCAAAAAATAGCCCGTAAACCAGCAATAAACATATTCAGAACAGCCCGTAAACCAGCCAAATTTGGACACACACACACACACACATATACCTGCACAGTCCAGACAAATCACAGCCACAACCTGCACTGTCCATTGACCAATAATACCCAAAATAGCAACAAAACTGTGAGGAAGTTGCACAAGTTATAAAGTGTTGGGCTCAGACAATCTCTTGATACTCAAAGTAGCACTACCATTTGCAATTAAGCTGCCATTAAGGCTATCAAAATTGGCAAAAGCAATACCAACTAATACATTGCAATTATCATTGCATCATTGCCCAATCAAACAACACAGAAAACAGAGCTGATTCTGGCCCAGATTATAGCACAAATGCCTTCATTGTTGTCAATATGAGTACGAACTAATACAATATCAGGATATTAACATTGCATCATCATTGTTGCCCTACAAATTTCCACAAAAAATGCCCTGTACCCCTCAACGTATCACATGGATCATCATCGTTGCCCTAACAACTTTCAAGTAGTGGTTAATTACAAAGCCAAAAAGGGGCCTATTCCCTCAAATAACATGTTTTAGGCAAATTAACTTAGTACAAAAATTCTTTACAAAAAGGAGTAACCACATCCTCCACCATTTTGTACAAAAAGGGCCATATTTAGTAAGACATCCCTATGCATTCTTCAATTTGATTTGGCCCGATAATACGGCCTCGACCCATGCTTGTTTGTAGTTCTCCGGTATGCCGTAGAATGTGTCCACATTTTCTTCAGCAGACACAATCATGGTGTTTAAAGCAAACCTATCAATCATCTCAAGGTCAAGCTTCATTAGCTCAGTAAACACCTTCTCTCTTTTGGCAGAGAGTCGGTCCTCATATCCAACCGCATCGGCAATCTTGTTGAACGCCGTATTGCTTTGAGCCAATAAATTCTCCATTGCCACATGAATGGACGCCTCACTTGCGTCCACCTTTGCCTTTTTCTTTGGCCTTCCCGGCACGACATTGCAAGTGGGAGCATTGGCATTGCTTCTTGGAGTATTGGCATTGGTTCTTGTTGCGGCCACTCCGGCATTGCTTGTTGGAGTTCCGGAAGAAGTTGATATGTCAACAAATGGTGTCTCACGTGAAAACACGGTGTCACCATTTGCAAACGTTGGAAGATAGCATTCATTCAATATGTCATTGAGGTCTATATTGGCTTCATCATGAGGGGTCTCAACAACTTCTTCCACTTCCGCCGCATCCTCGGCTAAATCACCGGTGGCCCTATCCCTCCCAAATAAGAATTGCCAACTCTCAAACATGGGGAAAGACTTCCCATTCATCCCTTTCGCTCTGGAATTGGACTGTACATTTACAATGACATACATTAAGTGGGAGGCGAATAACAATCATAGTAAGTTTAAATGTATGCGGGGAGAAGTTACCTTCTCATATTCTTTCCACACGTTTTCATCATCCACCACAATGGAATTAGTGGTATGGTTCCAACCGAACCCACTAAGACGTGTGATGTCGATAATTACACCATACTTTTCCTTCCACCCCTTCACTTTCGACTCAATGTTGGGTTGCGCTTTAAGTGTCGTCCCAGGCAATCTCTTCTTCAACTCCTTTTCAACTTCATTAAAGTAGCCCGGCTTGAAACCATTATGAGCTCTATATTTATCACATATACACTCCATCATGGCACCAATTAGGGCCTCCTCTTCCGCAAAGGTCCATAACCTACGATCTTGTTTTTTCCTACGACTCGTTGGTTCAGATTGTGAAGTTCCTTCACTTTCCATTGGTATCCTAACCTGATTTAAATGATGATTACAATTTCACATAGATATTGTACTCATAAAAAATAATATTGTTACATTCAAATAGTTCACATGACCATTGTTCAACAAGTTTAACATGTCCAACAGATACATATAATTAGCATAAATAAATAACACGTCTAGATTATTACATTCAAATTCAGTTACACGAATCTTAATGGTCACCCCCTGGATTAGCTAACCAATCATTGTACATTTGGGTTGCCAAGTTATCCCGAAATTGTGTCCATTCGTTTGTAGGATCGACATTTGCAATGTACACTTCATGTGGTATATTATGTAGGTTCGCCTGCTCCCACGCCGTGTATTCAGCCTCAACGGGATCCACCGCCATTGTACGCTTAATGAGATTATGGAGAAGGATACATGCAGTGACGATGCGACATTGAGTCCTAATGGGGTAGAAAGAGTAAGATCTCAAAATCCCCCATCTCATCTTCAGCACCCCAAAGCATCTCTCGATAATATTTCGTGCCTTAGAGTGCTTCATGTTGAAGTACTCCTCTCGGCTCTGGGGCATGTGTCCTTGCCTCCAAATGTTAATGTGGTATCGTTGACCTCTGTAAGGTGCTAATAATCCCGGCCCATTAGTGTAACCAGCATCGGCGAGGTAGTAACGACCTACAAATAAGATTAGTTGCCCTACATGAGTATGTTTACAATAATGGTGACGTATGTTCACTATTGGAAATGTGTTGAAGTCACATACCCTGTGGAATTCTCAACCCATGAGGCCTTAGCAAGGCATTTCGGAGCACTCTTGAGTCGGTGGCGGAGCCTTCCCAACCAGACAACGCGTAAACAAATTGTAGGTTACGACTACAAACTCCTAACACATTTGTTGCGTAGTCACCCTTCCTTGACCTATATCGTGCCTTGTGTTCTGTTGGGGGGAGAACAGGTATGAAGGTACCGTCTAAAGCCCCTAGACAATTCTACGATACATAAGGGTATTTTTATTAGAATACTTAATTTATAATGAATAAATGCATTACTCGAACTTAAGACATAAGATTTATGTACCTCAAACCACTTCCACCCAGCATCCGGCTCATTGGCAGGAATAGGCTGAGGATGATACCACAAGACATTGTGAAGGCGAATCACCGCGATCAAAACTGCATTGAAATGCCTACTAATTGTTTCCCCCGATCTCCAAAATTGTAAAATGGTACGCCTATTCTTCGTATGGTGTGACAGGATCCACAAAAATATCGCCACCTTCTCTACAACGGTAACATTCCTAGATGGCTCTAGCCCATTTTGGATAAGTAATTGGCACAACGCCATGAATGTATGCTTGTTTACCCTCAAATTGTCATGACAAGTTTTGTCATTCCCCCGTACCAACCTATTAAGTGCGTCCAGTTGGCTTTGGTAAACGTTAGGATTGGCACGAAGATGAGGCTTTTGTCGAAGCCTTTGTCGATTCCTCTCAGCAATCAACTCCGTAATTAACAAGTAAAGTTGAATAACGCTATTGAGTACTCTCATCATACATAACGCTGCTACCAATGCCCTACGGTTTGTCTTCTTCCTTCGTTCACGGTTCGTTAGTCTTGCCATCTGTTTTAAGGCAAATGTAAATTTACTGCAACTAATACTTTTGGGCAATTCCAATTATATTACGGCAAGTCAATGCATTTTAATCATTACACATACGATTTTGCAAAATCAATACGTGGCAATCAGCAAGGTGTCCAACATTAGGGCAAAATCAGTAGGACATACCAAAAAGGGGGAAAGTAAACGTGCAACTCATTCAACCTAACGCAGAAAGAAGCTATCCTGTTATGCGACACAATGCATTTTACTTTTCAGTTTCTCCTCTTTTTTGTTCAAAGATTGAGCATAGTACAAGTATAACCAATATCTATCCAAATAAAAGCATGTTTTTTAAAGGAAAAACTCCCTACACCTATCATGTTCAGTTGTGCTTAACTAGGAAACAGAGAGAAGATATTAGCTACAGCATTTCCCAAGGTCTCATATAAATTTTATTGCAGGAAGCAGATTGTAGCCAATATGATGTGCGATCCCAAATTGTGGAATATTCGGTAATATTTGTCTTTTCATTGCAGGTAAAAGTAAAGAGAAGAGGAGATGATACCAAATACGTGGCTAAGGTATCACTTGTTTGTAAGAAAAGAAGTGTGTTGTCTTCTATGTTCTTTTCATTGTATTGTGTGTAATATGACTTTTTAAGGGCATATTCTCGATGTTTATCGATGTGCCATGGTGGTACTGTTATTCTATTTTGCCTTTTAGGCCACTCGAGACCAGTAAAATCCCTAGTAGCCTACAGAATGGAGTTGTTAAGTTGTGAACAACAATAGATGATGAAAATACAGTAAAGCCATGTCAGTCAAGGAAGTAGGAAGTTCAAAAAATGATGCCATTTTGGTCCAATAGATAGATAATTGCCCCCTTTCTGTCTTTTGATTGCTACCATCAGTACTTCCACCAGACAAATAAGAGAAACTTGCATCAGGACCAGTTATTGTGTGCAGTCTGCATACTTCAGAAACACCATGAAATTTTCGTCTGCGAAAACATGCTACTTTTAAACTTCTTAGGAATAAAGCCCTGGAGTGGTATTTATTAGGGCCTCAACAGGTCAGTAACTGAAAGAGTAATATTAATTTCATACTTTTCAGTGTTCCGAGAGTAGAGACACTTGGCTATCCAACAAAGTGGTGGAACTTAATCCTCATGTCCGAAGATTAGTGAGTATTCAGTCACTGAATACTGGTTCGAACCCATGTCGCAACTCAAATCGTGGTTCAAAATGCACAGAATGAGAAAAAAAAAAAAAACTATTTCGAGTTAGGGCAACTCAGATCTACAAATCGTTCGACAAAATTTGGGCAAAATCAACATATATGGACTTTCACAGATTTATAGGGCAACTCAGATAAGCTATGGAGTACCTTGGGTGAAAAATCAAACCCAACATCAAAAACCCCCAAATCGATCAAAAGTTCAACCCAAACGGAACACAGAACAAACGATCGCAAATGGAGTGAACAACCATACCTCAGCCCGTGTAAAGAAGAAGACGAGGGAGAGTTGTAACCGTCGGTAAGGCGGTGGAGTCACCGGAGTTCGTCGGCGACTTCCTCTTTTCTCTCTCTCTCTTCGTTGGTCTGGGTAAAAGGATACGATGCAACAAGAAATGGGATGAGAAAGGATAAATGGAAGGGGGATTTGGAGGGGTAAAACCGTCCCAAAACCTCCCGGATTTGCCAACGACAGGGTCGGACCTCGCCTTCACAAATCCGGCTTCAGCCGGAGATGAATCATGTACAGTATTTATCTCCACCTTCCAAAAATCTGAACCAAACACCGGATTTGAGCCAAAGCCGGAGTACAAATCCGGGGGATTCACATATCCCCCTTCATCTGATCCATCCAAACAGGCTGTCATTATATATCCACCTTCAAATCCACCCTCCATCTATATACACCCAAAATCATATCCTCCATCCAAACGGGCCGTTAGAGCCTTAGACAACCAAGAGAACTTGACTAATTCATGAACTATGCCTCTGACATTGCCTATATAAATTGGGAAATACAAAATCAACTAAAGACGAACCGCACAAGCTTCATCATCTACACCCAAAGAAGTAGGAACAGTATTCATCAGTAAAGAAATTTAAATGTCTAGAAATAACATCATTTGAAAAAGTGGGAATTAAATTGGCATAAATTAAAAGATCGCTTACTATCTTGAGCCAAGTATAAGAACAAGTAGTAAATAATCCTCTTAAGCCATGCACGAAGTCCATTTTCAAAAGTCCATCTCAAAACAGTTCCCACATCTATTATTCCAATTTACTTAGCAAGAAACCTAGGAAATGCTTCATCGAGGTCACGACTGACCATGCTCCAAGATTGAGCAACAGTTTCTAATCGATCACCAGAGGTCTCTAAGAAAATCATTCCAGCTTTTAGGTCGAAATGCAAATGAACAAAAGGCATCAGCAATTCTGTTGCCATTGTATAAATCTACAAACTTATACCAACAAAGAAAGATTTGGCTCATAAGATGAGCTTGTATACATACATGATACACCAGGAGCACAATTGCAAAAAACAAGAAAAATTGTGCAAATTAGTGAAAGCATACCCAACATCTTCTTTTATGTAAACCAAGGGATTCCACAAACTGGATCCACACACAAACATATACAAAAAGGGATATTGATGAACCTAAAATAATTTTCTTTATTAATCTTGTCATAATTTTGCAAAGAAGCCAACTACCCTTACAAAAGTTCATTCTCTCTTTGCTTATGAAACATATTTTTTGGATTTTAAAACACCAGATGGAACACAAACTTGAGCTTACATAAGTGGTAAAACAACACATACAACGAGGAAAACAGTGATTCCCAAAAACCCCTCTATATTCGGGAGCTTAAAAAGCCAGGTACAACACAAAATCGAACCCACATAAGTGCTAAAACAACACATGTAGCACAAAATCAACGGGGAATAAACCAAAATGAGGACCAAAAGAACCGAATGGAAAAATTGAAACACCGTACCAAATGCGGAAATCAACACACACGCCAGACGATTGCACAGGAGGAAAAACAAGAGTTCAAAAGATACACAAAGACGTGGCTATTCATCCGTGTGGATTCGACCAAGATCCAATAAAGAGAGGAAGAGAGCCTCCCAAAAAACACAGATTTGACCTAAATCAAACTAAGAAGATGAAAACCCAAACCCTGCCTGCCTATCGAAATGATCCGAACAGGAGACGAAGCCAGGCCGTATCGATTGACGGGAAAACCAAGAGAGAGAACGGGAAAATAGCTTAGACGAAAGCAAAGAAAACACGTCTGAAAGTGAAAACAAACCTGATTCAACGAAGCTCAATGGAAGCTCTAAAATTTACCGACGGAATAAGAGAGAGAGAGTGCAAACCACACACTCACACAGTACGTTTGCAGAATATGCGTGAACTGTCAGAGGTGGGAAGATAAAATGACGGAAATGCCATGAATAAATCCGGGAATACCGGACGGATAAAGAGAAAATAGCATACCTTTTTTAGGGACACAAACGGAATAGTGGAAAAGTCTGAAAACCCATATTATTCATTTGGAAATTGGCAAAACTGTACCAGAGGCCCACCACAATAAAGGCGAAAAGACACAAATACCCCCAAACTTTACACTACAACCTCTGCCACTAAGGGATCCAATTGGAAAAATCAGCCAAATATGGGGCTGGCACAAATTGGAGAATCGTGGCTCATTTACTCTAGTTTTTGACATAGTAGACATGCTCGTGACAGGAAATGAAAATAAGGTCTCTGTTATTGTGAACCATTATACTCAGGATATTAATGTCATAAGAAATCATAATAATTTTCATTTGTTGGTTAATTTGCAGGTTAAATTGGCCTGAATCTATTATGTCTGTTTGATTGTGCAAAGCCAATGTACAACATGGTCTAAAAAACACCAAGATTTTTTTTTTCTTACAGATATCATCACATCTGTCAAACTTGGTAAAGCGGTAACAAAGACAGTAAACAAATGACAAAAATGATGGAAGGAAAGGGTCACAGTCAAATAACTTCGGTACTACCCTGACTGTCTGAAGGAGGTCATCTGAATATTACTATTGCAATTAAGCAAGTATTGTGTTTTGTAAGATCGTTGCCATGTTTCCAAAAATGAGTATGTTCAACCAAACAAAAGCAAAGCTTTAACATCCCTCTCAACATGCGTGGCGGAGATTGTACATTTCAGGAGAGGTTGACAGAATCAGGTGCCAACAAAGTTTTTTTCACGTACATTTTCAGTCACTTAAAGCAACTATGGAATATGTATACCTTATGATGCATTGAATGGCTGAGTGCCACTGCCACGTTTCACCACCTTTGAGATATCCAGCCCTAAGTACGTTAACTATCCAAATGGATTCATTATTGATTTTTAAGAACAATCAATCTTTTACTAATACCAACAGGCTTCCTTGTGACCCATCCCCACACAAAAATAGCCAAGGAACTGCAGTACCAAAGAATGCAGGAAATAATATCAAAGCAATGGGGATGCACAAATGAGCCAAGTGATACAAGGGACGTTGTCAATAAAGTAATCAACACGAACCAGCAGAATTCGGAGGTGGAGGTTTGGAGATGAGATCAACTTTAGCCTTATCGACCTCTATGCCTCTTTCTTGAACTATGAAATGACTCTTTTCCCAACTTAACACAAGGTTTGTCTCCATACAACATTGAAGTACTTCGAAAGATTTTGGAGGCAAGGAAAGCTGTAAGATTTCTCACTCAAAGAGAAAAACACTCCACTGCAGACCATAGAGCACACAAGCACTAACAGGCCATATGAAAAGATTATAGAAAAAGCATTGACAATAATATCCACCAAAAAAAATAAGCAAACAGAAAAATAAAATAGTACGAAATAAGGGTGCCTATGGACATAGCATGTAGCAACAGATACAACACAAATTGACATTTATAATAAAATGTATGTCCTGCCATCCTTTATGGACCCATGTTTCCCCGGGACAACATGATATTCATTTGCTCCATTATTTTTTAGCTTCCTGCGCTTGTGTTTGCAAGCAAAATGCTCTAACTCAACCAATAGGGTCTCTGGAACTTGAAGTCCATTCTCGAATCTCGACTTGAATTGCAAAATCATATTTCCAAAAGAGCCATTTATTTTATTTTTTTTGAGATGACAAATACCCAGTAGAGCCAATTTATCAGAATCAGAAATCAAAACAAATCGACTATTACAAAGCCTCAATATCAAAATCAAAATAGATCAAAACAAAAGTCCTAGAAATCGCACAAATCATACAGAAATTCGCACAATACCCCAACCCAAACCTAAATCCAAACCCTAGAAAAATTGCACAAATCATACAAACCCTAGAAATTGAAAATCAGGTGTAAATCGTACCTTAAATCGCGGTCCAAAAAACGCACAAGTTGCGCGAAGCAGAAATCGGTCCAAAACTGATATCGCACTCCGAAACTTTCGTTGGAAAGAGCTAATACGGGCAAAGGACCTGTACTTTCCTTCGAATCAAGCCCTTCAAGTTTGGGAGGCGTTTGGAATTTGAAGGGAGGGAGGCGTTTGGTCCCAAGTCCGGAGAAGAATAGATGAATTTGCTTGGAAATCGATCGGCCGAAGGAAAGAAAGAAAAACAGAGAGAGAGAGAAGAAGAAGAAGGAGGAGGAGTACCCCTTCAATCCTTAGGCCCAACATAGGTGTTGATGATTCTGTGATCTGGATTCCTGCCTCAAATGGTTCGTTCTCTGTTAAAACTGCTTGGGAGGCTCTTAGAACTCCTCTCCCTACTGTGCCGTGGGCTCCGGTTGTTTGGTTCAAGCAAGGCATTCCTAGATGGATTTTTATTATGTGGCTTGTTTGTTGGGGTCGTCTTTCAACAAAGGATAGGCTTCTCTCATGGGGTATGATGGTGGATCCCCTATGTGTCCTATGTTCTAATGTGCATGAGTCCCATAAGCATATTTTTTTTGATTGTTCTTTCTCAGCATGCATTTGGGGTAAAGTTCTTCATCTGTTTAGCATTTCTAGAAGTCCAACAGAATGGGGGCAAGAAATTGATTGGGCTATTCAGCACCTCAAGAAGAAATGTCTTTTCTCTGCCCTCTACAAGTTAGCCATGGCGGGTACAGTGTACTACATTTGGAAGGTGCGGAATGGAATTGTTTTTGGCAACAAGCAGTACACTTCGGATGCCATCTATGATATTATTGTCAAGGATGTGCGGGATAGAGCATCTTCTTGGCGGAATTATGGTCGTAGCACTATTAATAGAGCTTTGTGTAGAGTTTGGAACATTTCAGAGCATATTTTGTAACTAAACTGGAGTTAGGCTCTTGTTTTTTTAGTTTTGGTGTTCTTGTCTAGTTTTTCCAGTAGGTTGCTAGTTCTTCCGGGTTATGCCCTTGGTTTCTTGTATTCTTTGTCTCCTTTTTTGGTAATAAAATTCATCTTTACCAAAAAAAGAAGGAGGAGGAGGAAAAGAATTGCAGAAAACGCGTGCTTTCTGGGGTCTGGATCTGGAAAAGGTGGGAAGACGAAAATGGCCCTGAACAAATTCTGAAATACCAGGCGTGTAAAGACAAAATAGCGTTGCTTTATTGGGGATACAAGTGGAATAGTGGAAAAGTCCGAAAACCCATATTAGTAATTTGGAAAATTGGCAAAACAGTACCAAAGGCCCACCATTAAAGACGTGCAAAGACGGAATTACCCATGCGTATTACACTACCGGGTATCTCACCGAAGGATTTGATTGGAAAAATCAGGCAATTATGGATCCGGCACAATTTTTTCAAACAACGCTCTATTACTCCGGTCTTTGACAACCACAAATTTACTGTGTTAGTCTGTGTACAATCCATTTTTGAGTAAAAAATATTCGGACAAAAAAGCCCTCAATGGAATTGACAAAAATACCCCTAAAATTACTACATACAACCACACTCACTTTTCCCTTACATGTTCTAGCCCTCACCTTCCCAGCAATCATCTTCCACAACTTCTTTCCTCCCTCCCACCATTGCTGACATTTTCAAAAGCTCAAGAGCTCCACCTCCCACCATAAACCCAATCTACCTTCCACCTCCTAACTCTCACCTCATAGGTTTTGCACAAATTAAAAAATTGAATCAAAAAACCAAACCCACTTCCCTTTGCCAAAAATTGGATCACTCAAGTGGCCGAATAACAGAGGCCATTGAGGAACAAAACCTGCCTAGGAGTACATTGCACCGTCCCATTAGCACCAGCAATTCCAAATTATATAAGGCCAACTCAAAATGGGAAAAAACAAATTTGAAGAAAATTATTTCGCACTAAATAAGTTTCTGAATCTAGTTGTTGACCTCGTCAGATGTCCAGTCTCGAGAAAGATAGAACATTTTGGAAGTCAACTTCTGAAAAACTCACAACAATTCGGAAGTTAGAATCCGATTACATATATTTTCGGATTTTAAAGTATGAATCTATTTCTGAAACCATTAATATATGAAATCTATATATGTCTAAGATTTTCAGGTATTAGAATCCAATTTTTGTAAATATTTTTGAGTTTTAAAACCCGAAATTCTCTAAATTTTTTGGGAATGTGTATCGACCATATCGGTGGTGATTGTGGTGCGGCAGTTATGGAGGATTTGCTGCTAATTGTAGCCGATTGTGGAGGATGGTCGACGGTGGTGGTGGTCCGCTGCTACTGTGAGAACAGGGAAGAAGGGAGTTCAATTTTTTGGGGAAAACTAGTTTTTGGGTATGCAGGAACAATTTTGGAAGTTTAGGAGTATTTTTGGTTTGTAAGTACCAAATTCTTTGAGATCTATGAGTTATATCTAGCAAGGGTTGCATGCAGTAAATTTGTGGCTGGATTTTTAAGAAAAAAGAAAAGGAAAGAAATCAAGAAAGAGTATTATCTCTTATTTGGTAGACGAGAGGGGGTGAGAATCGGTGAAGGTCAAGAATCCTTTATAAAGCCATTTTGTTTCTCACTACTTTTGGCGAAATTTGATGAGGAGAGAAAAGATGGGGCATTTAATATTTTGTCTAACCAAATGAGATAGTAAGAAAACAAACTCTTTTTTTTTTCTTTTCTCATTAGTAAGTGAAACCACACCCCTTTTTTTTTTTTTTTTCATTTCACACCCAAGACCCAAAGGGGCTGTAAACAGGTTTCGTTCACCCAGGCACCAAAAGAAAAACAATTTTGAAATTTTATTCGAAAAAATTCTTAGGAAAATGAAATACAAGATGATAAAATAAGGACTTTCCAAACATCCCACACATAGGCTCAACAAGTTAAACAATGCCACAGATACAGACTTACATACACAGATCTATATACCCACATTCCGACAGAATGGTCGGCTACACGTGGACATCTCATAATCTTGTGAGGCACATGTGCATCGAACGTTCTGAACGCATCTATGTGTGTACACAGACTTTCCGCAACAAGTTAGCTTTATGAGCTAAACCAAATGATATGATCTAAAGAATACTACTAGTTGCTCAATTAACAATGGAGAGAAATCCAAAACTCATCTCCAAGGCTGTTTCCATTCAATGTCTTTCCTACAGAAATCTAGATTACAATAAGCCCCAATACGTATGCCTGCACAAGCTCAATTGCAAAAGAAAATAAAAGAAGAGGAAAAACAGAAACTAAAGAAAATACTCCTCAAAATTGACTAAGAAGAGCATGATTTATCTAAAATCAACATTGCAACCATCAGTAACTACTGCCAAAAAATTTTGACTCCTTTGACTTCATTCCGTGGTGATTTCAAGATCGTGACAAGTTATGCAACCTGGTATAAGTCAAGCAAGATCGTGGCAATTAATATAGCTAAAATTCCAGGAATTTGAAGCTCCGAGGCTCTTCCAATATCTCCGCCTGGTTGAGCAACTGGTCCAAATCCAGTAGTAGGTGGGAATATCGAACTTGAGCTTGAATTTGAACTATTTGAACTGTTCCAAACAATTAATACATGTTAGAGGCTAACCAATACTAACAAAATGAAGTGAAATAAGAAAAGGTATAGATTGAAGTCCTCACCCAGTAAAAATACAGGATCCATAACCTGCAAAATGGCACCAAACAATTAGAAATGAGAGAGAGAGAGAGAGAGAGCTGTGAACGAGTTGAATACAAATGCTTAGAACACAACAAGGAATCAATGCATTTTCGGAACAACGACGACAATTCAGATGCGTGGAAAAGTTGTGCAATTTCCTGCATAGTTTCTTTTCCGAATCGTATTGTTTCTTACATAACGTGGTATGCATTACGTTGTACTGGTTTTCTTAGTCAGTTCCTTCCAACACACCGACAAAAATGCAACTAACTTTATTGACAGCAATATTTGTGGAAAGCGAAAAAGGAAACTTCAGTGCACAATCAATTCGACAATCTTAATCAGGAAAGCAAACTTTCCCATGATTTTGGACACAAAAGGCAGAAAACGGCAGGCTATACTTGTTCCTGGATTTTATTTATTTTTTGATAAGAACTTGTTCCTGGAAATTGTTTGAACACCTTTTCCTGCCAGGGAAATGCAACAATTAGACATGAAAAAAGTAGCTAAAATATAAGCAAGAATTGCAATTATAGCTACATTGAATTTACTTTATACGCGTTCACTTATAGCCAATATCAACCCTCAATCTATAACTTCGTCAGGCGAATTGGACTACTTTACTATAAATACCCCGCAATGCTTACGGTACTCACATTCAAGAAGCCTGCACAAATTTTCTTTTCCTTTTTTTTTTTTTTTTCTTTTTTCCCTTTCCTTTTTACAAGGGGACTCATGTATGGAACACCAGATCCTTTGATAACCAGGGAAACCCAGGAGCTTTTGACTTCATCCATACAAAGTCCGTCAAATACCAATTGTCTTGTCTTCAACCAAACAACCCTCAAGAGAATTTCTAGAGAGACAATACATTTCATAAGCAATCACAAGGAATAAAAGAAAGAGAGGTCCAAATAGCACTATAAGAAAGAAATGATAGTAGTAACTTACTGGGATCAACACTAGTTGTCGTGGCAGTACCATCAAAGTCACAGGTTCCACCGAGACTCTGCATCTTTTGATAATAATCATTATAAGCAAAAGAAGCATGGTTTTGTAGAGTATCAGGGTTATAACACAGCTGCCCAGGTTGAATAGCACTGCAGTTGGCACGACCTTCCCAACAAGCATAATTCAGTCCATTTTGCAATGCAGTGGCATTCGCGCCTTGTATGGCAACACAAAAAACCGTTGCATTCCCTGATATTCTTTCGGAAGTACTCAGTCTCACAGGATAAACAGTGGTCCCATTGGTAAAAAAGAGGCCCAAGTTTCTCTTCGAGATGGGCCCTGATCTATTGTCTTCATTGAACAACTCACATATATACGTATTAATGGGAACAGCCAGCTGACTAGGCGGCCCTGACCCGTTTAGAACACGGACGATCAAGTTATTGTTGTAGATTTTGGCATTCTCTGTAGTGGCAGCAGTTTCATTGGGCCCACCGAGCCAGGGCCACCCAGATTCGGTCACCACAATTGGGATCCCTGAAAAATTGAAAGCTGCTATAGCGTTATACGTAGCATCCACCATAGCATCAAACATGCTGTCATAGGTGAAAAGTGTATTTGGGTCAACAATCTCCTTGACCGCAGGAAGCTCTTGAAAAAGGGCGTACTCAATCGGAAAGATTCCGTTGCTGTTGATGTACCCATAATAAGGATATGCATTCAACATGTAATAAGAATTGGTGTTTCTCAAAAACTGGAGGAGCTGGAAAATTGTAGAGTTCCATGTGGCGTTGAAGCTGGTAGTCGATGGAGGAAAGGGGGGCTTAGAAAGTAATTCCATGGACTGTGGGGTCGACACTTTGACCTGATAATTTAGGTTGGAAGCGACTAGGGCTTTGTAAAGGTAATTCATGGCGGGAACCAAAATGGGAGCGGCGTTTGGGATAGAAGTAAGGACCTCGCTACCTACGGCAATGGCTGTGATATTGGTCAAAGGCAAGTAAGCGGCAACGTTTTTATTTACCCAGGTCGCAGCTGTTGAGGGCGATAGTCCAATCCCTAGGACTTCTTCGTTCGTAACGCTGACCATGACTTCAATGCCAGTGCCTGCGAGAGCACTCAGCATTTGAGCATCCGCGTCAAAAAGGCGTACATGAGTTATCTGATTGGATTTAAGAATGGCAACCACTTCTGAAGCTGAAGGCATGGTGGAAACATCAGTGCCTATGTTAATTCCCACGAATGCACCTGCTGCATTGGAAAACATCATGCCTACGAAAAGGAGGAGGCTTCCTAGGCATATTTCAGGCATCATCTGCTCCAAGAACTCTCAAAGCTTGACCTTCACTCCTGAATCCTGAGTGATTCACTCACGTTTAACTGATATTGCCAAAAGTTCAACTAAGAAATTGTAAATGCTGTGATATTGAAAATGTAACTGAAACTTCAAGTACACAAAGAAACATAGTGGAAAGTTACGTGCCAAAACATCTGCTGTTTTCGATGCCCCTAAAATAGCATAGGTGACCAATATACCTGCAGAGTGGAGGAGGAAACCTACTGTGTGTTCAGAGAGAGAGAGAGAGAGGTACACTTAAGCCTATGTCAAGCGTGCAGAGTGAAGCATCTCCATTTTGTCTATTGAAGGAGTATGGACTAGTGAATAATCAGGAAAATTGGGGGCGAACTAAAAATTTAACAGTCATGTTGAATGATAATTAACTACAGCTTGACCTCTTAAGAGAACACTAGACCAAACCTAATGAAGTTGAGCAAGATGAAAAAGGGAAAAAGAAGAGAATCAGACAAACCTAGATTGGGGAAGAGAAAAGCCGGTCCATGTCCATGAGCATTATTGACAACTGACTCAACGTTCTAGACAATTGTGTAGTCATTGCATTGAATACAATGCATTGAATACAAGCAAGGACAAAAAAGGGATCTAAAGGAGGATCATAGTAACAAAGTTCAGGAAAGTAGCATAAATAACGAAATATAGAACAAATTAGGAAAGTATGTTTCTGATAGTAAACACCTACTTATTCAGACCAGAAAGTCTAAGGTTCCCGACGGAGGGATCCCGACTGCAATCCGGGCCCACTCCAGTTACCGGATAGACACAAAAAAATGGAGTGTTTGGATCGGCCACCTACACACATCGGATGCCATTGATTCTCACGTGCACTCGGTTTTTTTTTTATAGAATTTTTGGATAGCTCGGATCAGCCGTCCGGTGGCCGGAGTGGGCCCGGCATGCCGTCGGGAATCTGGTCGGGATCTCTCCCATCGGGAACTGTAGCACCTCTCTATTCAGACTGCATGGCTCTAGGGTTCACAAGAATTATGATACATTCAAAATTTCCAAAATCCTTGCGAAAAATTGAGGGATAAAGAGCTGCCGGCATTTCATAGCAGTACATCAAACTTTTTTTCTGAGGGGGCAGCTTCTTGCAACTGGCAGACTGTATGAACCGCAATGCTACAGATCACTAATCCTAATCTGTCGCTATACTGCAGTAACCGTCCCCCCACCCCCAACATAAAAAAGCATAACAAAAACAACACATGAAAATGAGAAGAACATGAAAACAAGGGGGGAAATGCAGGCAAACAAGCCCACAAATTATTGTTTTGAAAGCACATTTGTATCTCGGTGTAGGACAATCAAAACACGTTTCTATACATCTCCAATTGTCACTAGCAATATCAGCCAAAGATCAGAGTGTATGTAGTGTTTAATAAGCGTAAGTATCTCAAAGCCATCAAGGTCCCTGACATCATTTCAACAAATACTTTTCTTCACCTTTAAATGTCAGAAAATTCTCAACTAACTAGTACAAAGACAAGTGAAGAAAACCAAAAACCAGCAATAGGCAGCCCAGACAAACAAAAACCAGCATGGTCTTACTTCTAACTATGTGCAGGGAAATTTCAAAAAAAAAAGTCCATGTGACTACAAGGCCTCTACAACATCGTTGGAAGGCTGATTTGGAAATTTAGCCAGACAAATAAAACACTGCTTGAAATTGAAGGACGTGAAAGACATCTTGTCTAACAGGGAATCTTAATTTTATCGCTGGTTGTTAGAAAAATGGATTGTGTTGTAATGTCGTTTGGGGCGTTAGCCAAAGGTGAGGGTTTGGTCGCTGGGAACCAAGGCAAAAAAAAATTCGAATTACCAAGGACAAAATTTCTTTTAAGCACTGACTACTGAGGCTACAGAGTAATTCGATGATGTGTGCCTTAGCATATATTGCTGGCTACTCTAGTAGCTGATGTTGTACTCATTTTCTTCATTCAATAATATACTGAAAAATAGCGTGAACCATCGACAATTTCTTGTGTTGATATTGACTTATTCTTCATGCTTTGGTTTGCATGTGTTTGGTTAGTCGCCCAACATAGGTATTGGGTATTGCTGCTGGGTGTTGGGCTTCGCTTCTCATTGACAAGCAACTATGTGAAACTACGGTTTATGGAGCTTTTCAGACGTTTATAAAGGAAAGTCAACAGTAAAATTAAATGAAGAATAAACAACCCTTACAGGGAAGACCGAGCATAGACAGAGGAATTATGAAAATATGAAGTACTGCAACAATTTAGTGAAGTGACCAAACCTAGAAGCCAAGACCAACATTTGCGAGCGAGAAAAGAAAGCTCATCAAATTATTACCTAATTACCATATCATCAAAATCAAGATGGTTGATTAATTTCCGGAAGATGATTTGGCTCATCTCAATTTTTTATCAGAAATCCACTGAGTTAAACTCTAATGTTCTCCTTTGACAAAACTAAATCCTAAAAAGGTTAAATAAGCAGAAGAAAAATGAAAAACAACAAAAACCCGGCACAAAAAGAAAACCCTCTAAACATTACCCGAAAGAGAACCCCAGAAGCATAAATCAAGAGAGAAAAGTGAAGAAAAATACCTGTTTGAAGTGTCTTAGCTGTACAAACCCCCAAACCAAATCTCCAAGAAACCTTCGAAAATGTTACAAAACCCTAAATATCAAACACAGAATTCTAGCCTCAGATACACAAACTGAACCCAGAACACAGAATCCAGTAAAGGTTCTTGAAAGATTACAAAAACCCTAGAGAAAAGGGAAAGGCTCACAATCACAAATGTGGATACCAGAACAGCAAAACAAGGGTTCAATACACTCAAATAAAACTCTTCACTTAATGCATGAGTCATGACTGTTCAGGACACCCTACCAAAATTTCAATTCATAAATACATTTAGACCAGCATGTATACTAATTTAATTCTAAAATGTTTGATAAATTTCAGGAAATAATCCTAATTAATCTCAAACAAGAATCCAAAGAGTCAAACTCCAATATGCCCTTCTTCGATAGAACTAAATCCTAAAAGGGTTCGGATTCTCTCCAGTCAAGACAGTCCAAAGCCGAGCCATTAATTGCAGCAATGGACGATTCAGATTGCGACTGTCTCGTCCAGTCCAAAACTTGGACCAGAGAGGATCGAATTCCATACTAAAGATGAGGTCGAATCAGAAGAAAAGGAAAGAATAATGAAAAACAACAAAAACCCTGCACAAAACCAACAAAAGTCAGAGAGCCAACATAGGAAAATCCCCCATTAACATCACCCAGAAGCAGAAATCAAGAGAGAAGAAGTGAAGAAATACCAGTGTGAAGTGTCTTAGCTGCAGCAGCTGTACAAACCCAGAAACCAAATCTCCCAAGAGACCTCCGAAGATTCAACAAAACCCTATAAGTTTCACACACACAAATCTAGCCCCAGATGCACAAACTGCAACCCAGAACGCAGGATCCCGTCAAGATTCTTCAAAGATTATGAAAACCCAAGAAAAGGAAAAGGCTCACAATTACAAATGTGGGAACCGGAGCAGAAAAACAGATTCAGTAACCTCAAATAAAACTCATTCACTAATTAATGCATGACTGTTCAGTACACCCTTCTAAACCCTTCAAATTACAAGCACATTTACACACAGATGTTTATTAAGTTTGCTTGATTTAGGAGTATTTATTTTGTTATAACAAAGTTCGTGGGAAAAAAAAAAAAAAAGAAATATTTGGAGAAGAAGATACAAAAACCTCTTCAATGGCAACTTCTTTCTTTGACTACAGACCTCTGGACCTGAGTTCTGCCTCTCTGGATTGTCTCTTCTGTAAATGAAGTCTTTTTTAATTTTTTTTCCGCCTTTTTTGCTCAGCTGTACATGAAAGTATCGTTTACTTAAAGAAAGTCCCTTTTTTTTGGTTAATGGAGCTTCTCGTCGAGAAACAATTTTTTAGATTGCTTTTTGAAAATAAAAAATATTTAATTCAAAAAACACTCATTATTTTTATTTTTAATCATTATTCTCATTTCTTTTTCTATCTCTCTTTCATTATTACATTTACTTTCAATCATTACTTTCATTTCTCTCTCCACTCATAATCCTACAAAATTTTTAAAAACTCATCCAAACATAGCACAAGCTTGTCAAATTGATTGTCTCATTTATCTTCTCAGTGGTGACCTGATTTCGAGTCCCACAGAGAGTAGGTTTGGAGTTCAGGGCTATAAATTCCATTGACTAACCTACTAGGCTCCGTTCCAGAACGGTATATAAGTACTTTTTAAGAAGGTAATTTCAAGCTCAAAAATCATGTGTTTACGCAAATAATTTTTCTATCGATAGAGATCTTATTTGATAGATCTCATCGAGATCTTAAATACGATGCAAAAAAAATTGAAAATTATTTTTTGTTTACATTATTTTTTAGTTTAAAAATGTGAAATAAATACTTATTTTGTAAGAAGGTGTTCTGAAACGGGCCCTAACACTCCGCTAAATCTCGCTGATGTATAACCCGTATGACCCAAAAAAAAAAAAAAGCTTCTCGTCAGTGGTTGGACAGCTATCGAACTGGGGGTGTTCGGGATGCACAGTAAAAAGAACTTTTACAAAAAGAAGGTTTTTCAAACTCAAATATAATGAAAATGAAAAAGAATTTTTCAATTTTTTTTGCACCGTTTAAAAGATCTCAATGAGATCTATCAAACAAGATCCATATTGATAGGAAAAATATTTGCGTAAACACATGATTTTTGAACTTGAAAAACCTTCCTTTTCTAAAATTGCTTTTTAATCTGGAACTCCACCTGAGCTGAATCGTTATTTGTAATCCATCCAGATTTGTTTTCCATAATCTTTTCGGAAAAAAACTCTCAGTATTTAAAATTTACAATCATTACTAACAATTAACATGAATTAATTGGAGAAACTTCTGTGCTATCGAACTGAGTGATGAAGTCATTATTAATGATTTTCACGTCCCGAGATCGTCGAAGTGAGTGATGTATTTAGATTCGTGTTCACAGTATACACTGCAGAAAGACAACTATTACTCCATGCAATAACCGCCGCCTGTGTGGGGTGGAGGAGAACTTCAATGAATTTTATAAGAGAAATGATATTGTCACACTATTTTTGATAATGCTATACCTTGTAAGTGTAATTTTGTATAAAAAAATACTTGCAGGGTGTGATATTATCAAAAAAGAGTGTGGCAAAACCACTACCCTTTTATAAAAATGCATAAAATTCATAAACATGTGTAGTGGAGTAGTTCATTAAAAAAAAATTGCAAAGTAACGTGAGAAGATTCTAATTGTCTCTGACTTTTTCTTTTCTTCTTACTTCAACTCGACTTTGTTCCCAAAATAACGAACTGTAGCACATCTCATGACTCGTGCTACGTAAAATGAATGATCTACACGCGTGCAGAGCGCAAATCTAAGTCACGTTGCATAATGCGCGAATGGGTGCGAGAAAGTGTCTTTCAAAAATTTCTCAATAGCTAAAATTTGTGAGCACAAGTGTAGAACAAGAATTGAGAGAGAGAACGAATTCCATTTTAAAAAGTTGTAAGACTAAGGCGTAAACCTACAAAAATAGGAGAACAATAGTCAATGGCAGTACATACAAAAATAGGATTATTTCGATGCAAATATATCTATATCGAAGCGACTTTGTTTGGTTTTGAATTTTGAGAAAAAAATTTGATGTAATGAGTGGTAATAAGTAGAAAGAGATAGATAAATAAACTTATTGAGAACCGTGCAAAGAATACAATATTTTTCTCAAAACTTGTAAAAGCACAACGTAGACTTGCATTTTTTTCATGGCTTTGTTTGGTTGGCAATTTAGTTTTGGTAGTGGGTGGAGCGAGAAATAGGGTAATAATTAAAGAGTAGGTAAAGATTGGAAGAGATAAAGAGATATGAGAAAATAATAATTAAAAAAATAGGGTAATGATTGGAGAAAGAAATAGGATAATGATTGAAAAATAAAACTAAAATGGCAAACAAACACTACCTGCGCAATGATTTTCACTCTCCTTTATGATATATGCACTCCATTTCTTTCTTTTTTTTAGTCAAACTTTCATAGTTTAATACTATGTAATTTTTCCATTGAAAAAAAAAATAGTGCACGCATCAAAAAAGAGTGTGAAAATCATTTCCTTTAAATAGTGAGTTCAAATATTTATAACATATACTATAGCAGTATGTGAAAGTGAATTTACACTATGTAAAATATGCAAAAATAAAATGTATATTTAGTTTCTATTGTTTTTTGGTTTTTAGGTTTAAGTGACTAAGGGCCAGTTCCAGAAATCTTCTTATTTTATAAGTATTTATTTTTGAACTTTGTTTCACAAAATCCAAATAAGCAGCTTATTTTCATATTTTTCAAACTCAAAAATAATGTAAATGAAAAATAATTTTTCAATTTTTTTGCACCGTATTAAAGATCTCAATGAGATCTATCAAACAAGATCTATAGTGATAGGAAAATTATTTGCGTAAGCACATAATTTTTGAACTTAAAATTAACTTTTTAAAAAATAATTACTTATTCACCATTTTGTAGAACACACCTTATTTTAGACAAAAAATAAGTTCTTATTCCGGTTCTGGAATGGGCCCTAAAAAGAATACTGTAGTAGGCCCCGTTCCACAACCCAAATAATTAAGAACTTATTTTTTGTTGAATAAGAAGGCTTGTTCCCTAAAAAATATGAAGGAGGTGCTTATTTTTTAGAATTTATATAGGTATCAATAGGCGCCGGAGAGGGAAATCGTACCGGTAGCCGCGCCGGGCCGTCTCCGGCCACCGGACGGCCGATCCGAGCCGTTCAAAAATTCTATAAAAAAAAACCGAGGGGGCTAGCTCGGGAATCAATGGCATCCGAGGTGTGTAGGGTACTTGATCGGAACACTCATTTTCAGTGTATATATGATCATAGAATTTTTGAACGGCTCGGATCGGCCGTCCGGTGGTTGGAGACGGCCCGACGCTGCCGCCAGTACGATTTCTCTCCGCCGGCGCCCATTATCATAGTAATAGTCTTATTTTTTGTATAAGGCAACTTCAAGTTCAAAAGTCATGTATTTACGCAAATAATTTTCCTATCACTATGGATTTTATTTGATCGATCTTATTAAGATCTTTAATACGGTGCAAAAAAAATTAAATTTTTTTTTCATTTAAATTATTTTTGAGTTTGAAAATATAAGAGGAACTTTTCATTTGGGTTTTCTGAAATGGCCCTTCTTATTTTTGAATGAAAAGTGGCAAAATAAATATTTATTTTTTAAGAAGGTTTCCGGAACGGGGCCGTAGTATTATAAATGTACTTTTTGTCAATACAAAAAATCCTGGATCGATAAAAAATCACTTTTTCTAAGGTAAAGTGACGAGAGCTGCTACAGGCACAGCAGTTGGCGCCAGTTGCTGCACAGCAGCAGTGCACATATCACTTTTGCGCCTGTCTCGGGTCTCGCAAAGATGATCAGAGCCGCTCATTTTGTTCAAAATACGTCGTTTAGGGTCCCTGTAAAAAATCACCTCAATCCGATATCGGGAAGCCAAATTTTGAGGTGAAGTTGGATGATTCATAAATATCCTTCCCGATATCGGATTGAGATGATTTTTTACAGAGACCCTAAACGACGTATTTTGAACAAAATGAGCGGCTCTGATCATCTTTGCGAGACCCGAAACCGGCGCAAAAGTGATCTGTGCACTGCTGCTGTGCAGCAACTGCTGTGCCGGTAGCTTTTTTGTAAAGTGACAAGGAAAGCAAAAGGAGACACAAGATTGGCAATTGGAGCCAATTTAGGCTCCGTTCCGGAACGCATAAAAAACCCTTATTTTTTAAGAAGGCAATTTCAAGTTCAAAAATTATGAACTTATTGAAATCTAAAAATATGCAATATGGATCTTGTTTGAAAGATCTCATCGAGATCTTTTATACGATGCAAAAAAAATTGAAAAAAATATTTTCTATTTACATTATTTTTTAATTTAAAAATGTAAAATAAACTGCTTATTTTTTAAGAAAGTTTCTGGAACGAAGCCTTAGAACACTTTCCCTGTGAATTTTCCCTCCATAAAGTTTTTTTTTATTTTTTATTTTGAACTTTTTCTTTTGATGGGATTTGAAAGGAGGGGGCATGAAGAGTCATTGTCACCTGAGATAGGTTGATAGATCTGGCTTTTGTCTATTTTCGGTTTGAAAAAGTGACATCGAAATTGAAAAAGTCTATGGCTTTGGCCTGTGTGGGACCGGGTTCACAGGAGGATTGGGACTTGGCCACTTGGGACTCGGGACTCAGTTTTTTCTTAATAAAGATACAAGTACAGCAAGTGCGGTTCATCAGCCGCGTACAGACCGTTTTTGTGCCAGTCTCGAATCTTGTAAAGATGATCAAAATCGTTCATTTTGTTCAAAATACTTCGTTTAGGGTCCCGGTAAAAAATCAACTCAATTCAATATCGGGAAGGGTGTTTATGAATCATCCAACTTTGCTTCAAAATTTAGTCCGCAAAAACGGTCTGTGCGCGGCTGCTGTACAGCACTTGTTGTACCTGTAGCAGCGTTCGTTTTTTCTTCTTTTTTTCAAAATGATACAAAATGATAAAAGATGATATTATTAATCTCAATCAAAATACATTAGACACTGATTTGGGTGCTCAAAAGATGTACGTAGGCAAGCACTTTGCACAGTGCAAAGTGTAGCGCCTGCGTACAAAAGTGGAGCGCGAAAATCAATTTCCAAACATTAAGGCTCCATTTGTTTCGATGTAAATGTTTTCCGATAAAATATTTTACTTATTTTTCAGTGTTTGGTTGTATAAAAAATAAGAAAAATATTTTACATATAAAACATTTTCCATTAATTAGATGAAAATGACTTACCCTTAAATCCTACGTAAGTTATTTCCAAAATAAATCCGTCGTCTTCTACTGCAATTCTCACTGTTCAGTTTCCTCGATCATCAATCCTGACCCACGTTCAATTCCAATATTTTCAGATCTCTTCACCATTTAAGCCCCCACCTCTCTCTATACATTAGTATTTTTTCGATTTTTGAAAAATATTTTTCAAGTGCCAACCAAATACAGGAAAAAAAAATTTTGAAATTTATTTTCTGAAAAATATTTTACATCGAAACAAACGGAGCCTAAGTTGAAATTCATTTCTTGGTACGAAACGAAGCAATCACTACGGTGGGGACTCAACCAAATGACTCTAACCCAAACTAGACTAACCTTTCCCAACCAAAAAAAAAAACACATTTTCACCATATGCTTCAATTGAAATTCAATCGAAATAGTAAGAAAAAAAAATGAAAAAAAATTTCATAACATCACAATTAGGATTGCAAACGAGCCAAGTTTTGTCGAGCTCAAGCTCGTTTCGTTTACTAAACAAGCAAAAAATTTGAGCTCAAGTTCGGCTTGTTTACCATTTACTAAACGAGTCGAGCCGAGCCGAGCTACTAGGTTCATTTACAGCCCTAATCACAAACCATCATAATTCGTCACTAGTAGAAACCACTGACTACGGCCACAAATTGCGGATCTCTGACGACCTCAACATGCTAAACAAAACCACAACCATGAATGTTGCCAACCCACTGCCGACTAGGTGTTGGCAACATGGAGAAGGAGTGGCGGAGAAGGGAAGCCGATAGAAAAGAAAACGAGTAATACAAAGAAACTCTCAGATCTGAGATCAAGAGAAAAAACCCTCACTAAAAAGGAGTTATTGAAAGCGAAAAAATCCATCATTGTGAAAGAAGACAAACATAACCATCAAGGGTAAAGCCCTTCCCTCCCGTCGCCGCATAAGGGTAGTGAAACCCCTAGAGCGAGGGAGGGAAAAGAAGAGAGGCGGCTAAGATTTTTTCTCAAAGAGAGAGGGAGAAGCGGTTATATTGAGGCGCATGGCCATGTAGCAACTAGTCACACTCGGGACTCATTTTGATGATCCAAAATATTTCACATTTTTTACCAACCAAAAAATGTAGTTAATATATGTAAGAAAATATTAAAACAAAGGGGACACTACTGGTCCAAAATTAGAGAGAAAACAAAAAAATGAAATACAACAAAAAAATAAACAAAACAAAACAAAAGCCGCCTGGAGCCATGACGCTGGAGTCGGACCTGTCAATCACACTCGTGAAGGAGGGTTAGAGTCGCCAAGACTAGAGTGGTCAGGTATGAATACAGAGCAGACTCTCCTGGATGGACCCGCCGCACCATCTTGAGCTCGTTCTCGCCGCAGACTAAAAGCTGAAGCCGTTGAAGACGCCGCCACTGTCGCCGTTGAACTAGTTTCAAGAAACAAGATCTAGAACCCTAGATCTGGCTCCTGACTCCATAAATGATAGGGAGAGTGGGATGTCTCATCTCCTTAAGGAAAAAGTCTTAACTATCTCATAGCCATGGAGGTAGGAGAGCAGAGCAGAGGAAAGGAGAGAAGAGAGGGAATATGGGCAAATGGAGATTGATGGGGAGGAAGAAGGAAGAGAAAAAATGGGGTGAAGAAAGAAGTGGGGAAATTGGGGGGTGGGGGAGCCCTCACCCGGAGATTCTCTCTAGCTCTCTTTCTACGCTACTCTTTGCGTATAAATATTTCACATTTCAGCGCTCATCAAGAATATTGATCGCATAAAAAATCGCATTAATTCAATAGCAGTTCATATGATTTCAAATTGCATTTACCTCGAAAAAAAGAGATTGCAACACCGGATTGGGACCCATTAAACTCATTTATCTCAAGATAAATGCGTTTCAATAATCATATCAACCAACATCTGATCAACATGATTTTTGGTCGTCGATAAAAAAAGAAACCCATGATTTTTTGAGAGCTTGATGTTCCCGATGAGCTCTAAAATCGTGACAGTTTGAATCCTCAAAATGAACCAACAAAAGGACAAACAGGATTGTCGAGTCTATTTTCATGGACCGGAGAGGATGCCACACCATTGCTTAAAACTAAAATAATTGAACTGATTTTCCAGAATAATGAATAATGTACAACACATGTCGGAGTGAATCAATGGAAGGTGGAATTTGCCGGTTTAGGCCTCGTTCCGCTAAGGTTCTTATTTTTTAAATATTTATTTTTCGTTTTATGAAACAGGTCATTCTCCCACAATACGTTATCTTTAGGCTCCATTTGTTTCGAAGTAAAATGTTTTCCGATGTAAAAGTTTTTCCATGTAAAATGATTTTGCAAAAAACAAAAGTTTCGTATTTATTTTTTGGTGTTTCGTTGATAGTTGTAAAATGATGTATGTATGTACGTACATTAAAACATACAAAATTTTGTCGTATTTGATGAGAAAGCACATGGTTAGGTCATAGGTAGATAAGATTGGAGATGTATGAGAGCTCTAAAAGTAACATAATTATTAGTCGAGCGACGAAGCCAAGTTCGGAAAATGACTTTCCACATTTTCAATCATATGAAGAAAAATATTTTCCTGTTTTTTGCACAACCAAACACCAAAAAATTAGTAAAACATTTTCTAAGAAAATATTTTTCGTCCAAACAAACAGAACCTTAATTCAAAATATAAGTACTTATTTAAAAAAATATGTACTCATTTCCCTCGGTTTACAAACAAGAATTCAGACTAGTGTACTGCGAGATATACTCAAGACTTATGGGGAAAAAAAAACACATTTGTAAATTGTATTACGCTCGGCTCCGTTTGTTTGGGCGTAAAACGTTTTTTAGTGTTTGGTTGTATAAAAATTGAGGAAAATATTTTATATGTAAAACATTTTCCATTTGTTGGATGAAAATGACTTACTCTTAAATCTTTCGCAAGTTATTTTTTGAAATGAGACAGCTGCCTTCTACTGGAATTCTCACTGCTTAGTTTTCTCGATTCCCGACCCACGTTCAATTCCATTGTTCTCAGATTTCTCCACCGTTTAAACCCCCTTTTCCCTCTCTACACTATTTTGTCGATTTTAGAAAATATTTTTCATGTGTCAACCAAACACGGGAAAATAAAAAGTTCAAAGTTTATTTTAAAAAAAAATATTTTGTATGGAAAATATTTTACATAGAAACAAACGGAGCCCTAATGACCAACTAATGAATCAAGCGGCTGCTATTAGTATAAAATTAAACTGATTTATTCCAAAAATAATCTGTGTACCTACCTAAACCAATAAGTGAACGGATGAGAACGTGAGGACAAAACTAACTCCACTATGGGTACATACTTAGAATTTACCGTTGGTGTACACATCGGCATGTGAGCCACACTTTGGGGTTATTAATTTTTAAATAATTTTTTAATAGCCTTATAAAAAATCAACCCAACATGAGAAATTTATGCCTTATTCCTTTTCCTTCCCAAAAAGAATTTTTCAAAAAATTCCCCCTAGTTCTAACATTTCTCTCTCTATCTCTCCCCACTTATTACCTCTACAATTTTTTAAAATTTTTTTCAAATAACAAACGAAACAAAGCATAATATAGATTTTTGATCCAATCAAACCCGAATTGAGTCTCACAAGCCGATCTGTTGAGTACATTCTTGGTCGGTACCATAGTATTCAAAATTGCGGCCATTACGTAGGCACCACAGATATAGTCAAAAAATTATCATCCGAGACTACCATAATTAGCTCAGTTTATGTGTGTTAATTTTGCTTCCTGTTCATTTCCTGCGGCTGAAAATACCACCACCAGAGTGAGCTCATATAAATATAAAATATAAAATAGAAAATATGACATGACCCAAATGCGTCTAATCCATATATTCAAGTCCACATAACACCTTCACAGTTAGTCAGTTACGTACTCAAGTTATGAGATTTTAACTGAGGATGTTGATAGTGCGGTAAACTCCACGAAAAAGTAAAAAGTACTATCAAATGTTACTGAAAACGCGGTAAACTTCACAACCAGAGCATGACAATTCAGAGCACTATCAAATGTTACTGAAAACCCGGTAAACTTCACAACCAGAGCACGACAATTTAAACAAGAACTGGGAAAAACCATAGCAGTCGCGAATTCAGTTAACCATTAAAGTAGGTACAATACTTGAGTCAGTCACCTAACTTTTGAAACTAAAATTTTTGACATCATAGCATAGCGCCGGCCACATTTAGTAGAGTATCTCACTACTGACTAGGAGATTCATCCCTTTCTGGGCTTCTAATAGGGCTCCGGCTCCTGCTTTGACCCCCAACCGGAGAATGCACCCTTACCGGACTTTGACTGCGGCTTCTTGAACCATTATAGTGCGGGGACCGCTCCCTCGCCGGGCTTTGACTGCGGCTCCTGGAGCCATTATAGGCAGGAGAGCGAGAGTATGACCTATCTCTGCTATACCTTTTCTCCTGAGGTGACACAGACCTGCATTACACTTGAAACAGTCAGCAATTCCAACAGAAAAATGAGGGAAATGTATTTTTCGCTACATTAGTTATGAAGTTTAGGGGCTTAGCTATGATGAGATGTAGTGGTGTACCGTAGTTTTTTTTTTTTTTTGAACATCATACCGTAGAAAAATTGGGTAGTGCATTTTTTTGCAGTTGGCTAACAAGTGGTTCATTCATTCCGTACTTTACTGGTGTGATTTTTTCTAGATACTTTTGCAATTTTTTGGTACAACTTTCTGTGGTGTTTGTTACAAATAAGTGTGCATGGCGCGAATTATTGAGATGGTGACAAAAGAGTGGAGTGCGTAACAAATTAATGTGGCTAAATTACCCAAAAAAAAATCTGGTTGCGTGTGTACCATAGAGTTCCCTTCATCCATTCATATGTCCAACATGAAAAGCGCTAAATTTTTTGGTTCTCCTTTTTTCTTCAGTACACAGCAGGGGAGCAGAGGGGGGAAAACTATGTTTTTTCGACAGAAAGCTCTTATTGCAAAGGGAAGAAAATAAGTGGATTATTATAGCATACCTCGAATTTTGCCTCCGTGCGGAAGGGGAGTAGTATTCACGGCCATGGGATCGTGTTCTTGCATGACGTGGAGAACGAGAATCACGAGGCGAGTGAGAATCCCGAGGCGAACCAGACCGCCTTCTGTCATATTGTCGACCCCTGCCACTACTTTGTATGCAGAAAAGTGAGCTTTCAATAATAAGTGTATACAGGAATAAAGTGGTCACTTTTCAAAGGATCCAACTTAATCCATGGCCTCTCAAATGAGTTCATTTCCAGTAAAATATCATCTCATCAGCTAATTTTGTTGCACACAAATGTGATAAGTACTAAATATATTCCCAATTATCTGTGAAGGCACCTTAATATGAGATACTTATTTCCCATCACATGATAAAGGGGACTATAGGCGCTAATATGATTATATCTGAAGCTAAAACAAAGAGATTTATTTATATCTTCATGCCAATAATTAAAAGATCAACACAGCATGTGCGATGTGGGTGTGTGAGATAGAGAGAGAAAGGGAGAGAAGCAAACCATACCTTCCCCGCTCCCTTGCCCTCATGTCAGTTGGCTTCTTCCTGTTCTCTTCTGCAAATACCACAGTCAACCTGCGGCCAAGAAGAATTTGACCATCCATATGATATTTAGCTTCTGCGGCATCACTGGGATCCACATATTGGATGAACCCAAAGCCCCTAGGTTCCCTGCAAAATAAAGTAACAATTCCAACAGGATGAAAAAAGGCTTAAAAAGCATTGCCTGAAAACACAAGGAAAAGCACTGCCTAAACCTTGGAGTTCTTGGGGCTGTTTGAAATACAGGAGGCCAGTCAGCCGTGGGTAATACAGACGGGTTTAAGAGATCATTGCATTTTTAACTTACATATATCAAACTCAGCTTCCCCGGTGAAAAGGAATTATTTCAGGGGACTCAAAACCAACGCTGAAATTGGTTTCATCTTGAACATCATATTCTTAAAGGAAATTTCCAAACAGCCCCTTCAGAAATTAACCCCGTTATTATGGGAGTCCATGATAAACACATAGAGCAAGCACTTGGCTGCTGACCTTGCAAGTGTCAGTATTAAAATGACTTGAATTCTTCCAAGACTTGAAATCTTGAAATCTTCAAAATGTACAGAAACCCAAATTCCTTCCACTCTTCACTACCATTAACATCATCTTGAACATAACTCTCTCTTACTACTTGATTGATGATGTCAACAGAACTCTTACTACTCGAGTGTCTTGACCGAACTCTTAATTGACGTCTTCACAACTTTTATTTCACTGTTCAATCTCAACAACTTTAATAAATCAACCAAGTTGAGATAATAGAATAGTGAAACATGAATAAGAAAACAAAGAAATATAAAAGGGAGAAAAACAAGAACAAAAGTTGTAGAAATAGCGCCAAGCATATCAATACGGTCAAAGGAGAATGGAAAGGACCACTTGTTAGATAGATGTGAGCTGATTCAGTTGGCAAAGTAATTTGGAAATCTCTATCACTCAACACAAGCTCACCCAGTATAATAATCTCTTGGAAGGTAAATATCCTTCAGCGCACCAAATTGCCCAAACGGTCTACGGAGGTCTTCTGCCCTGCACAGGAATGTGAAAAACCCAATATCATAATGAAATTTAAATACAATACAGGAAACAACAGCTATGTAGCACCGACACTTCACCGGAAGCAAAGTGTCGGCGTCGGACACATGTCGGACACGCTCCGGACACATGGCCGACACTTAATCTCAAGTTTCCTACTTTTTTTCCAATATTTGAGGGTCGGACACTCTAAGGACATGCACAGGACACTTTAGGGACACTTTTTGGAAGTCATTAAAGAACAACAGGTATAGAGAATCTAGGCAGATTGAACAGTACATAGAAGTCATATTGCACTGGCCATGTCTACGATACCAACACCTCAAAAGAGTATGCCAACACTTCAAAAGAATTTCATTACTTCAGAAGTTAGGCCAAGTCTTCTTGAACAGCCAAATCCTTCTTAAGAGTATGCTCAGGCACCCATCAAATGCGAATCAAATTTCATAAAGTTCCATGTCAATAGAAAAGATTTAAGATTCAAACAGGAAACACCTTTGGCAATAACAACTAAATTCAGAATCACATTCTTTAGTACCAAACAACAAAGACAAGCTCTACCTTAAAAACAACAAAGGAAAGCAAAATTGAGAAATACAAACCTACAATCATGGCGAAGGTTGCGAACCAAAAGACTAGTCGGAATATCTCTCCCACGACCACCATAGCGACCCCTTGGGCTAGGGCTCCTTCCTCTTCTACCATAGCCCCTTGGTGGTGAAGGGGTGTAACTCCTTCCCCTCATTTACACGTCAGTTCGAAATCTGTCCAATTTAAGGAGACAAATAAGCAAACAAAGAGCCTTCAAGGACAAGCAATACAACAAATGTAGATAAACCTCAAACACAACAGCAAATCCCATCAAAAAGTTACAGAATGGGAGAAATAATATGCAACAACGAAATAAAAACATAAACTCCAATTACACAATAGGATATTTGCTTAAGCAACACGCTCACGTTTAAAGTATAGTCTAGACATAAGTGGAGAAGAAACACCAACCATGACAAACCTCCACTTTGCTTGCGCAGAACAGCAAGCAACCATATTCACCAAAATGTGATGGTAAGGTGGCAAATTTTACTACTCAATATCATGGGGATCCACGAACTAACAGTGGCTGTCCCAGGAGGTGCAGCAGGGGCCATCGCACCCCCAAAATTTTGATATTTTTCCAAGGCCCCATATTTATTTGGCTAACCAAACCAAACCAAACCAAACCAAGCCCGAAGTCCCATATTTATTTGGATATGGACATAAATAAATAAAAAATAGCATCTGGCACCTCCAAAAAGTTGATTTGTACTTTTAACTTTTTCAAAATCAAAATAATCTTACCTTTATCAAAATCAAAGTTGACTAGTATGCATCCGCCACTGCAAACAAAATCAGTAGCTTCCAACTTCATCATAATTTGGTGCATTGGCTTGCTCCAACTCACACAAATGTATGAAATGTTCTTCATCTCATTTGATCAACTATACAAAACAGACTTCATGTCCTCATCCAACATTTAAGCCCTACCTTTACACCACAAGTGCATGAGACTTACAAGCCACTATGGCTAGTACAGTAGTACTTCTATTAATCGAATCTCCAATCCTTCAATTTCCCAGTAGAACGTGTTCAGTTAACAAGTAAGCGAGTATGTGGCGGGATGGGACTGAGACGAAACAAAATAAATAGCTCGAACCATCACATGAAAAGAACGTCCATAGAATCCTCGGAACACTCCCTGTAAATAACCTTTGTTCCAACCCCCGTCAAATAACAAATGCCCTGGAACTCTATGAAAATTATAGAACATTACTTTCTTTATCTCTAAGGTTAATGATTTGTGCACAGAGCTGCACCTTCGAAGAAATCCAACATACAGACTAACTCCAAAAAAGTCCTACTCTTGTGAGTGTTCACTTTAAAACACTCACAAGAATGGAACAAGTACCCAACATGGAACACAATCATGTACCTTTTCCTAAAAAGACACATAACCGCCCGGGCAACACAAAACATGGCTAGGCTTAAGAGTAAAGAAATACAGAATTACGTACATAACATAGAAAACACAACTATGCAAGTTTTCCTATTAAAGATATATAACCACCCAGGCCACACACAACATGGCTAGGCTTAAGAGTAAAGAAAAACAGGATTAGGTACACAACATAGAAAACACAATTATGCAAGTTTTCCTATTAAAGATATATAACCACCCAGGCCACACACAACACGGCTCGGCTTAAGTGTAAAGAAACACATGACCTTCAAAAGGCCTGCCAACCAGGGGAGAGGAGTTCACTAGGGTGGAACAGCAACTCGATGAGGGTCAGACACAATCTTTTTTCTATCTTGAACAACAAACGTAATCCCATCAGGGCAAAAGTGGTTCCATGTCCAAACCCACACGTAACTCCCCAGTGGGTTTAACTCTTGGAGAAGAGACTGTGGCTTATACCACACCAATCTACTACGGTATATAGCCACTGATATTTCCAAGTTCAACAAAACCCTTGTTATCCCTACCCCATTGATATTAGAACATATTCTCTCTCTCTCTCTCTCTCTCTCTCCCATTGATATTAGAACATATTCTCTCTCTCTCTCTCTCTCTCTCTCTCTCCAAATGGATCTAACTCTTGGAGGAGAGATGGAGACTTACTTACAGGCAACAATGTAGTACAGTATATAGCCAAAAACTAAACTCACGAAAATCCTTTAAGTATCTACCCAAACGATATGAGTGCGTACTCTCTCTCTCTCTCTCTCTCTCTCTCTCTCTCTCTCTCTAATGCGCGCTGTTTGTACCATCCCTAGGAAACTAACATCGAACAAATTAGGGATTTGTTCTATGGGCGGGAGCTGGAAACTCAATCTATCTAAACTAGTGAAAAATATGCAAAAAGATCCGTTAGATAACCGGTCGACGGACGGGAACCCCATAAAGAGAGACCAAGAAGATTGATTAGCATGATCGTTTAAAGTTTAAACCCACCGTGTGTACGCTCAGATCTACGTATACATAGAGTGAGAGAGCTGTATATATTCACGTAGAAAAGAAGAAGAAGAAGAAGAACCTGTCGAGCAAAAACTGGTTGAAGACAAAATCGGCTCTTCAGCTGCGGCGGCGCGTCTTTTCTGATTGAATATTTTGGGCATTTTAGGGCATGACAACCCTACTTTTATACTACCACCATATATCCATTAACGACGTGAAAGCGGTGTACGCTAGCGCTACTGTGTGGGCGCATTACCCCAAAATCTTACTCCAGATTCTTCTAATTTCACCCCTTCTTAATCAATATAAAAAACTGTCTCACACAAATGATTATTATGTTTGTTTAAAACAATTTTTAAAAAAATTAATGTGAAATATCGTCTTAATCGGATATGATAAAGGCTTCTACACCCAATTTGCTGATAGAATAAAAAATTGGTCAAGACATAATTGATAACCGGCAGATTTTTACAACGCCTCTTAAAAATATGATAAAAAATTGTGCGGCTCTAATCATTTATGTGGAATTCCAAAATAGTTTTCACAAAACGCAATTTACATTTTTAGTGTATACCTAATAGTGTACCATAGCAGGGCTCTATTTTATAGTATTTCGCATCAAATGGTAATATAATATGCAAATAAGAAAAAAAATACCTCCTCTATCCCACAAAAATTTTCCATCTACAATTTACAAAATGTATATTGTAGTTCACAATATTTGTTGTGATTATAAAAAACTTTGTCTAATACAATTAAGTGACATGTACATCAAACAAGTAAGGATGAGGGCGGCTGCAATTGTAAGAATTTTAAAAAATGCAATTATTATATGCAAACAAAAAAATTATTCTTAACTTATATAGATTCGCCATCGATAGATTTTTTTACTATATACTAGTCTTAAATTCTCTATTTTTTAAAACTAAATTTAATGGGCCAAAATAAAATAATATAAAGGAAGAGGTCTAATTAGGAAAAAAAAAAATTCTACACTTTAAACTAAAATAACTTAACATAAGACAACTTAACCTAAAAATAATAATTTAACCTAAAAAATTAAACAAGTTAAGCAGTTAACCAAAAGAGTCGGCACTATGCACGATTTGACACAATTCAAAAACCGTCGGGCACAATTTAAGATGCCTCGATTTAGGAAATAGATTAACTTAAAGTTAGTATTTTTCGAATTCCATATACAAATGACAAACGTCATTTACTATGCTATTTTAATTTTTTATAGAATCGATGACTATTCATAGTAGCGTGCAATTTTTTTTTAATGTTTTTAGAGTTTAAATTCTCGCCGTAACAGTCCAAGGATAAAATTCCAAACCCATAGCCTCCGTTTGTCCATGATCCTTTGAAGCCACAAGAATAACTACTTCTAACAGTACAAATTTTTTTAACTCGCGATTTGCTGTCTAATTTCAAACCACAAGCAACTCTCTATCCATTCAACTACGCATATGCATTCAACTATCTACCGTACATGACTAACAAAATGCTCAAAATCTCTCACATTTGAACTTGGAACATCAAAACCTTGATCCATTTTGAAGAACAAGGTACAATGGAAGCTCTCAGAGCCTCCTCTTTTTCTTCATTTCAATTCACAACGATCCCATCTAGACTCCCCAGACCCCAATTCGAGAAACCCATGTTGAATTTTCCAATCAACCATCGACCCAACTCATCTTTCTCATCAACCCACCACAACAAACTAGAATCCAGGCTTTTTACTGCCACATCGCCAACCGTTTCCGCAGAATTTGGCGACCCACCTGAACAGGAACTTGAATTTGACAGCCAGGGAGAGAAGTTCGACTGGTTTGCTCAGTGGTACCCGGTTATGCCTGTGTGTGACCTGGACAAGAGGGTCCCACACGCGAAGAAAGTACTGGGTCTTGATGTGGTAGTGTGGTGGGATAGGAATGAGAATGCGTGGAAGGTTTTTGATGATAGGTGCCCTCACAGGTTGGCTCCACTGTCTGAAGGAAGGATTGATCAGTGGGGGAGGTTGCAATGTGTGTACCATGGTTGGTGTTTCAGTGGCTCTGGTGATTGCAAATTCATTCCTCAGGCACCCCCAGAAGGTCCTCCGGTAATAATCCTTCGAATGAAAACTCTGCTACTGTCAATTCCTCAAGGATCTCAATCCATTTTTTTTTTTGGTAATTACGGTGGACTAATTTCATTTGCTGGTTGTTAGTCTATTGTATCTCATATCTGTGTGGACTTGTGCTATGCATGTGATGGAAATTCATTTTCCCCCGCCTTCCTTCCTCTATGGTTTTTATGTACTCTATCTGTATCATGTTTGATCCCTCTTTGCTTGACGTGGCTCATTTGGAGAGAGAGGGATAATAGATGCTTGGATGGGTGGAGAGGCCTATGTTTGGGGGCTTAAGAGTCACTGTCTTTCTAGCTTTCGTAGTAGTGAGACGAGGAGTGCTATCCTACCTTCGACCTGTTTCGGGATATGATAGATGTTTCTGTGAGTATATAGTGGAGTAGAGGGGTTTTTCATTAGACTGGTTTTTAGGCTTCTTGATCTTTGGTAACCTTCTTGTCCTTGACCTACTATGGTACATGTCATCCCTCATGCTTTTTCTATATCTTTGTTTATTATCAACAAAATAAAATATTTAATGTGGGATTCCAAGCAAGACAAGAAGAAGGTTGTGGTTTCTTAGGCAAAAATAATTCCACATAGTACTGAGTTGAGAAAATAACTATAAGAGTCAAAGCAATATGTTGAATGGAACTACTACAATGAATGCAACTATTGAACTTTGAAATGCAAGGGGAACCGTTAGAGATGTTGATGTGATCATACATGAAAATTAGAGCAATAGTTTTTTTTTTTGAAAGGATTCGAGCAATATTTTGGATGAGAATATTCACAGGGAAGCTTGTGAACAGTTGACTCCCAATTTGATGCTTAAGCTTGTGGACTAGTTGAGTTTGAACACCTTGGTGCAAGAAAATGGGGATTGGTATGTATTTAAATAGGGTAGGATAAGCTTAGAATTTAGATACTAGGTAAGTTTATAATTATACGATTGTAAATTTGCAATATTTTTCCTATCCTGGGATAATGGCATTGGCTCTCATCTTGTTTATAAAGGATTTTTTCCATAGCTACTTTTATAGGGTTCCAAGTCAGTGTTTGGATCTTGGATATCTGAAATAAATGACAGAAAAAGGTTTGGAAAACAAAACTTGGATTTTGAAGGGAAAAAACTTGCCTTCTATTTTTTCCTCAAATCCAAGATCCAAACATAGCCAAATAAGGAGGAAATTGTTTGGTCTAAATATGCTACGGCCTTTTTTTTTTTCTTCCCCTTGTAAGGTTTTTAATATGTTAGCTTTAAATTCATTATCTTTTGCTTGTAACCTTTCTGGAATTAATATTAGAAGAGTTCCATTGGGTTGTTACCTGGAGCACTTCGGAAGAAGCCTTGTGATGTTGTGATTAGTGTGATCCATTGATGAGATGCTCATGCTAATGTTGAACCTTGCATATGAGTTTTTAGAGGATGATAAACAATTATGCATCTCCTCTTTCTTTCAAGGGTTTTAGTTTGATATTATTCAAGTTTAACCTGAATGTCTTCCTCAGTTTACCTCTCACGGCATTGTGTTTGGTTTATGTTTTGGTGTTAATGTAGTTACTGACATACGTGGTCTGTTCTGATATTCCAAAAAAAAAAAAATGCAGGTCCACACATTCAAAAATGCATGTGTCGCTGTTTATCCCACTACAGTGCAGAATGACATTGTTTGGTTTTGGCCAAACTCTGATCCTCAATACAAAGATATCATCACAAAGCAAAAACCCCCATATATGCCAGAATTGGATGACCCATCATATACTAAATCGATGGGGAATAGAGAAATACCATATGGGTATGCACAGATAAAGTCTACCATTTTTTCTATCCTTCTCATCTTCAAGCAGAAGATATGTACTGCTGGTTATTCATTTCTCCTGCTGTTGATTGAGTTGCTTGTATTGATCTTTTTGGAATATCTAGTCAAGACAAATCTTTCTTTCTACTAGTTACTCTGAGTGTTGGGGATTAGTGTTGCATAATGAAGAAAAAATACCCATAAAGAGAAGGAAAGGAAAATAGTAATTTTTTTTTTTTACCCCGTGATTGGCTTGAATCTTTGTGAAACTTCTGATTGGTTTTTTTATCCTGCGAAAGTCATTAGTGTTAGTTGTAGTTAGTGAGGTTTCAAACCTAGTCAAATGCATGGTAGTACATGGTGCCAACTATTCCACTTGCGAAACTTCTGAATGTCATTGCAACATATATGTAAGGTTCTCTGCAAAATATTCCATGTCTGTTTCTGCTTGAGTTCTTCTACTTCTTATATATCCTGCTCATATTCTCAGGTATGAGGTTTTGATTGAAAATCTTATGGACCCTGCTCATGTTCCATATGCACATTACGGAATAATGCAAGTTCCAAGACCTAAAAACAGATAAGCACTCCAAATAGAATAATTTAAGTTACAATTTACACTTTTTCATTCCTACATTTAGCTGAGAACTATCTTTATTTCACTGTGAAGGCTGATAGAGAAGGGGGCCGACCACTTGATATAAGCATAAAGAAATCCAACCTTAATGGTTTTATTGCAAGGCAGGAGACGGCCTACAGTAGATTTATCGCACCTTGTATTTTTTCTGCTTTTACTTCTTTTGCTGCTGATCAAAGTAATGGATCTGCGTCTTCAGCTGGGACGAAAGAGGTAAACAAGCTAATCTGTTTCATTGCATCAACTTGATAGTTTTACTTTGTTGCTTTACTTTTGCCTTCTATGTGCAACTCAAGTCTTTTGTTTTCATAGCTAGTTTTTCTTTTCTAGTATTTCTACTACTCCCCTCCATCCCAAATTGTTTGTCCATTTAAAAAAAAATTATTTATAACGTAACACAAGCTTGAACTTTCCAAAAGTGGCTTTAATTCAAGTTGGACTTGTCAATTCAGTTGAAGAGAAGGGCAAATAGACTGGGACAATAGGGAGTATCTCTTTCTTTTATGCATTTTGGCTTTGATTTGGAACACAAGCTAATATCCTTACCTATATTCAGGAGCCATCTTCACCCGTGTCACAGCGCAGATTTGCTCTAATTTTCATATGTGTTCCAGTCAGTCCGGGTAATAGCAGATTGATATGGACTTTTCCAAGAAACTTTGGAGTTTGGATTGATCGAATTGTTCCACGATGGCTGTTTCATGTTGGCCAAAACTTGATTTTAGATTCAGATCTTTATCTTCTACATTTGGAGGTAGCTTCTAACTTCCATCTCCTTCCATATTACTCAAGAATCTATTTGCCACCAATGCAGCTTGTTCATTTGATTCTTTTTTTTTTTTTTTTTCTGTTCTTGAAGTTTGATCAATAACAGATGAAATCTAGATGTCTGCTACAATCATGATGACCATACTGAGTGGGGACAAATTAGAAAACCTAAATTTGTCAGTTACATTTGGGGTTATATGTTCACTCGGAGTGCATCTGATCAACTCAAACTAGCGACAAACATAGCATTACAACTCGTTACGTTCACTTGCACAAACGCATCATGTCATTCAACTCTATTTAGGGCGTTATATTTCACCCGAAAAGTTAAAGCATTGTCAATCACATCAATTCTTATAACTTAATCTGAGCTTTTCTGTATTATTTGGTTCCTTGGTCTCTGAAACAAATGAAACATTGCCAACCAAAATGCCATAAAAATGTCTGACCATATCCCTCCGTGAATCAAAAAGAGACTCAGAGAAACGTTTTACTGTAATAAGCGGACAATTTTTGACTCCTTTACCTACTTTTCAGGAACGAAAGATAATGGACGTTGGTCTCTCCAATTGGCAGAAATCTTGTTTTGTTCCAACAAAGTCGGATGCCCTGGTTGTTGGTTTTAGAAGATGGTTGAACAAGTATGCAGGTGGTCAAGTTGATTGGGGAAACAAGTTCAGTGGAGCCCTTCCCCCTTCTCCGCCAAGAGAACAGCTACTGGACAGGTAACTGTCTATAGCTCGAAGCAACTACTGGCAAAAGAAATGGTTTTGTTCATATGTTATCCATTTCCGGAAGACTATTAAAACTGGATTTGGAAAATTTCTTCGAAAGTTTTCTTTCAAGATTTTTTCTTTGTGAAAACAACCTATTTTGCAGAAAACACCAAAAGACGTTCTCGCTTTGATATGGAAATGATGAGTGTTTTTTTTTAAAAACCCTTTTCGTTGTTTTTGTTCCCGAACATGGAGAAAACAAAGAAAATGTGAGAATTTTACAAAAGCCATGAAATAATTTGGCACAACAAGTAACAATATTCCGAAGTACCCAAAAAAAAAAACCATCACAAGTAAAATTCCAGTGTTGCTAACTTAAATGGAATCCATGGAAGTATCGGAATCAATGACCAGCCTCTTTTTAATTGCTGAGAAGGAGGATGATAAACTTGTATCAGCTGAGGCCAGAGTCCAACCCCAAGTTGGTCTTCCATGTTTTTTTTAAGGCAATCAAATAGAGATAACTGAAAACAAATAAGCAATTGCAGAATGGAAATTCGTTTTCGTGCTATATGAGATCTAACAAATTTCAGCAGGCCAAAAAATGCATACCATGTCGAATTTCCTAAACTTTGGAGAGTTTTATGATCCTTATCTTAATTGGTCCAGGTATTGGTCCCACGTCGTGAATTGCAGCAGCTGCAGGGTTGCATATAAAGGTCTTAATGTGGTTGAGGTTGTGTTACAAGTTATCGCCTTCGCTACTATTGGAGTCGTTGCTGCAGTAAAGCAGGAAATATTATCATCGGCCGCGCGCAATACTCTAGTTGTGATAGCAGTTCTGTGCTTTGTGGGTTCAAGGTGGTTGTCTCACTTTGTGTACAAAAATTTCCATTACCATGACTATAACCATGCCCTTCGCTGAGACTCTGTTCCGGATACATTAATTTGATACCGCGGTATTTGTATATGTACACTTACACGAACACTACCCGATTATTGTTTCTACGAAAATATGTTTAGGAAAAAAAACTTGTCAAGAAAGCACAAAATTTAGCGAGTTCTTCTTGTTAAGTTGACATCTATAGCTGCTGCGCTGCTACTAAAATTTAGCAATTAGGATATTGAAGTCTCCGATGTTCTAGTTTTGTCCATGTTCGGGCTCTCCACCCCGAACCCATAGGATTAGTTTTAGGGCTCCCCGCCCTGAACCCGCTCCAATGACATAGGAAGAATTCTGTTCACCCTAGCAAGGGTATCCTCGTTTCGAGTCTTACTTCAATGATTAAAGCTATTTTATTTGTCAAGAGATCCTATTAAAATTCAGCTCAATTGGTTGAACGATTTAGAAAAACTGAGAGCGCAGGGTAACTTCCTATGCCAAACAGGTCTAATTACCTCGTCAAGGCCTCACGATATATTAACTAGTTTGCACTCTTGATATTTGATTATTTGACGAAATTAGTAGTTAAATGATTACTTTATAATAAGCCTAATAATATCTCACACTTTTTGAAATTACACAATCCAATTTATGTTTAACTCGAGCTGTAAAACTATAGTTAAGCACCAAATAGTCTCATAAAATCAGAAATTTTTCGGATGCGGATGGGTATATCCCACGTGATGTCGCACATTCGGGTCGTCCAATGCACTTTTGGACGGCCCAGATTAAAACCCTCTCTCCTCCCATTTCACCATTTTCTCTCTCTAAATTCGAGCCGTCCAAAATCGCAATGAACAGTCCGGATGTACCGAGCGGACACCACGTGGTGCACACCACCCGGCAATGAAAAATTCTTCCTCATTAAATACATAGTCTTACCCGAACATCGGACAGTCATGTACGGTCAACCAAATAAAAATGCTAGCACTACAAGATTTTCACCCCCTCAGACAATCGACGGTTCGGATCTTAATCCTTGCATTTGACGGTTTAGATTTTTCATCCACTCCGATTAGATCCGAGCTGTCCGTACCGAGATGAGCGGCCAGATGAACCGCTCGGCACTGTTGTCCAAGCACGGGGTAGCATCTCCCATCCGCTATTCTAATATATAAAAGGGGAGCACCAAGCACGTGTTTGGTGTAGACAAAAAAAAATGTCATTGTGTCAAATTTTAACTTTCCCTTATTACTCTTAACATTGTATAACCGCAAGGTTAAAAATGGCACTTTAAGCCAAACACTAAACAACACGTACTATTAGGGGCAGGCATCGTGCCGTGGCATTTTGTGTTTCGTGTCATTTCGGGTCTGTGTCAAAACACCTGTTAACATAAACGTGTCAAATGTTTTGACACTAATTTGACCTACTTAAAATTGTGTCATGTTCGGGTTGACACTATTAAGACGCTTTTAATTTTTTACTAATATTTACATAAAATTATATACTTTCTACTGTTTTGAATGAACTAGCTCAATGCATAATATTACCAAAATAGAAACAGGACAAAAAGGGGACACTACCGGTCCCAAAAATTCAATACAAAAATTTAAGACATTGTTTATACCATTATAATCATAGAAACGATAATACCGGCCAAATTATGACATTGAAAAATACCTCAAGTCACAACTAGACATAAGTCTTAAAATTAGATAATTTTGTACGATTTTCAGCTAAAATAATAAAAAAGTACCAACAACTATAGAATAAGTTTATATAAATTTTAAACTAAAAGACTAGGCATAAATAATGAAAAATAATAATTTCAATAAGCCTAAATAAATTTAATTAATTTTGGACTCTTTATTATGAAAACTTGAGTAAATAAGTGATTAGGAAATTATATATTTAATTGGTTTTGATTTTTAAAAAAAAAAAATCTCTAATGGGTCCTAATAGTTTAGGGCCTTGTTTGATAAGTGGATTAGGCCTTGGGATAGGATTACTAATGCTGTAGACCAACTAATTCCTTGTTTGTTTGCACAAAAGTGGAGGGCAGGATTACCAATCACACGGGAATGCTAATCCTGCCATTGTGTTGGATTACTAATACAGTCTCCCACCAAGTATTAGTAATCCTATCTCAAGCTTGTAGTCCAAAATTACATCATTGCCCAAGGTAATTTCTATTATTCCCCACAATAACCCAACATACCTCTCAATTTTTTTATCAGAAAAAGAAACAATCCTATGTGTGTAATTCAACGGAAAAATTGACTTTTTTGTTCAATTGATAGGAGAAGCCGAAACATACCTCTCAATTTTGGAAGTAACAAAAAAAAAAAAAAAAAATACCTCTCATTGCCCCAGTGGAGCGGTTATTGTCTTGAATTACTTGGTGATTGATGATTTCTTGTACATATAATTTTTTAGCAAAAACAAAATATTTGCATACTTTTTATTTATTTAACCTTACAATAAATTTTTAATTTTATTCTTATGGTTTGAGGGTATAAAGGGAAATTATGGTGTAATTCTATCCCATCCAGATCTAAACAAACATAGTATTAATAATCTCATTGTCTAATCCCGTGCAAAACAAACATGAGAGGGTGATTTAACAACCTCACTATTAATCTCATCTCATTACGAATCCTATCCCAATCCCATCTTATTAAGAATTCCACCATATCTATCATAGTTATCAAATGAGGCCCACATGTCTTTATCTTTCCATAATTCTATTGATATATGTTTCAATGTCAAAAAAAATATGGATATGTTTCTATACACGTTAACCAAGCATGATTTTGAAAAATCAAATCTCCTACTAATTAGAAAATTCAAATGAATCAAAACTAATCGTGCCGTGCCGTGTCATTTTGAGTTAACGTGTCGACACAAAAAATTAAACAGTTATCCGTGTCTTAATTGAGTTACGTGAGTCAAATTCGTGTTTGACCCATTTAATTATTGTATTGGCGGATCGTGTCATATTCGTGTTCATGTCAAAAAATAATCGACTCAACCCCTCTAACTTCATATCGTGTTAACGAGTCGTGTTCGAAATTCCCTCCCCTACGTACAATAACTGCTCCACCTAGCTACAAAAAAACAATCATTCTATAACCACAAATACTTACACAAACCCACTCCACACATTAAACCTCCAGTGTGTATGGGCCGGGGGCGTATCCCAACCAGTTTGGTCCAGTTAAGACTGATTGTGTGCTTTTTTGGGCCCAAAAAAATAATACAGCTTGTATGCCTATTCTTGACCGAGTGGCACGCGGAACCCACTTTGAATCCCGCTCGAAGTGAGCCCTGCATGTCTGTTGGTTCTCGATCGATGCTTTGGCTGTCGATGGCCTTAGCATTTTCGTTTGTTTATAGGATGTTTTTCATTCTCTCTTTGCACTTTCCATAACTAATTTAATTTATCCAGCATGCCTAATTTTGACCATTACCATTTCCACCATATGAAACGTGGGCTCCTTTTGAAAATAATACTCCCTTCATCCCAAAATATTTGTCCGGTCCGTAAAATAAGGACTCAAAAATAATGCATTTTTTAAAGAAAAAATTCAATATTTTTTACATAAATTTTAAAAAGTCATCGATATCTAGTGAATCGTTAAAAAAAATTGGAGTTTTTCTTGTAAAAATTGTATTATTTTTATGTCATTTGTGACTGGACAAACATTATGGGACGGAAGGAGTATTACCGTATGCCCCAAAAAATGGTAAAATGGTTGTTTAATTTTTATTATAAAAATACATTGCAAAAAACACTTACCGTGAATGTAACGCCCCGATTTTCGGAAATAAAATCGGAGGTATTAAATATTCATTTCTAACAATTTATTAATCTAAATTCGAAATGCAAAACGGATAATTCTCCCTAACGATTCGTCTATTACAAATCCTTATTGAAATACTGAAAAATAGTCTTTGTGATAAAACTAAACAAAATAACAGCGCCGCTTTCTAGGATTGATATGGATCCCAAGCGTATTCTGGCTCGGCTCCCACCTCTGGATTCTCTTCCGCATAAAATTGTTCACCTTCCATATTTTGTGTCTCTTCTTGATTTTCTGCAAATCTAGCACGGAAGCCAGGCAATCCGTACCTGAGTGAAAGAGTTCACCCCGAAGCATAATCCAACCCAACTACCCCTCTTACTTTACAGTTAGCAAGCAACATGAATAATAATAATGCGATAAAGTAAAATAGAGTTTATTCCATGGAAACCAGTTTATTATTATCCTTTTAACTTGACGTGAAATCTAAGATCTCCTCCGCGGAGTCTTTCCTCCCCAACCGCTAGCTCTGCTCTGTCCCATGAGCTCACTTTCTTTTGTTGTCGCGGATTGCACCTCAGTTATGTACCTAGCGTGTATCCCTCTCATTACAACAAAAGGAAGCTTATCATGCCCGAATCATAACTAGGGTTCGCCTATCTTATGCACCACCACATAGTCATCAATGGGCTTACTTTGCCAGTTTCAATTCATCACTGGACTCTCGCCGGTATCAATTCATCAATCACCACTGGGCTTACTTTGCCAGTTTCAAACCATCACATATCTCATCACATCTCAAAATCACGTCTGCAGGCATTCTAAAAATAAAACTTTCCAATTCATCCATTATCTAACATCGTCTAGGTGAACTCTATTCGCATATCACCCCATGTCTCTAGGGTCCAATCTAGCATTCAAATCAGGCATCGATGCAATATACAATTAAATCAAATAATAATAATAACAAATAACCAGAAGTGCAATCACACAACCTTTTATGAATGGGCCGTTGCCCTTATTCTCGTATGGCCACAATGTCAATAATGAAGTAAAACTTTTATAAAAATTTTAATAAAATATTTTCTAGGCTCTTATTAATTATTTCTAATTAATTAGATTAATTAAAAGCTAATTAAATGCATTAATTAGATAAAAATATTAGAATAATTAATCATGACCTAATAAGAGTCCTAAAGGTTCTATACAAGCAGTTGAATGTCAAAAGTTGGGTTCGAAGGGTCGAAGAGTTAAATTATATGAAAACGTTAATTAAAATGACCGAAAGTGAAGTAAATAGACAATAAATAATTAATTATAAAAATAAATGTTGAGACTGACATAATTTCATATTTGGACAGTGAGGAGTTTAAATAAAATTATTTGGGCATTAATAATAATGTTTATAAAGTCGTAAAGTAATTTTGATTGGAATTACTTTAAAAATAATATTAAATAGTGAATTAAATAAAAAAATTATTTAATTTGACAAGTTACTGTATTTGAGATGTAAGGAGTCTAAAAAAAATTAGTTGAAGTGTTAAAACGTTGGTTGAAAGGTCGTAACTAATTTTCGTTTGTAAACGTTGAACGATAACTAACAAATAATTTAATAAATAGATAATTAAATAAAAAAAAATGACATTAACAAGTTATGATCTTTGAGGTGTGAAAAGTCTAGAAAAAATAGTTTGGGGGTCGAAAACCAAGTTTAGAACGTCGCAAAATCGTTTCGAAACAAAACAGTCCAAATCGCAAAGTCTGACTGCTTTGACCTTGCGGTGGAGCAGTCCACCGCTACCTTTCGTCTGGTTCTTGCGGTCCGCAGGTTGCGGCCGCAAGGTTCAATGCAGAATTGGATTTTTTTATTTTTCTTGCTGTTTTCGATGCATGGAGCCATGTGGGACGATGGGTTATGCCTAAAAACAATTAATATACTAGAGAAGTGGTTGGGAGAGATTATACTACCTCAAATCGGATCGAATTGATTTTTAATCGAAACTTGAATTTTTGGGAAGAAAACTTCGGGTTCTTTGATCGGGGAACCTTGGGGCCGAATTGGATGACGTTCGGTGATGCTAGGGATTGTAGGAAGCATCTGGAATGATCAATTCGGGTTTCGGTCGATTCTAGATCATAAACCCACTTTTTCTCTCTCTTTCTTTCTCTCTCTAGAACTCCGTAGATTGGAGCTTCGATCTCTCCTGTTTTTTTCTCTTTTCTGGACTGATGGGGCGTGGTAAATATTCTAATAAACCCTAGGGTCGGATTATTGGGGTATATATAGGACAATTTTAAAGAAGTTGAAAAATTTGAGTTCAAAAGGGACTCAAATTATTTGGGCTTTGAGTATGGACGAAAATAAAGCAAAAATATAGTCAGGAATATGAATTAGAGACTGAGTAGGAAAGGGAGAGATGATAGGATTTTCATGCATGCAATTTAAATAATTAAAAGTAGGATAATTAAGTCTAAATTAATTTTATTTGTATATATCTACTAGGTATTTATTAATAAGTAAATTTTATTATTACAAATAATACTTTTTAATGATATTATTAATTATAAAAATTACGGGTTGTTACAACCTATCCCTCTTAACAAAATTTCGTCCTCGAAATTAAAGTGTACCTTTAGGAGGAAACAGATTCGGATAATTCGCGCGCATAGTATCCGCTCGTTCCCAAGTTGATTTCTCAATTCCTCGATGTCGCCAAAGGATTCGGACGAGTTGAATGGTTTTACCTCGAATGCACTTCTCACTATAGTCTTGGACTTCCACCGGTTGTTCCTCGAGAGTGACGTCCTCGTTGAGTTCAATGTTTTCCCAGTTGATGATGTGGGAAGGATGCGACATGTACTTTCGGAGCATTGACACGTAGAACACGTTGTGAACTCGGTTTAGCTGAGGCGATAGTGCTAAACGGTACGCTACTTCTCCAATTTTCTCGAGAATCTCAAAAGGGCCAATATATCGTGGTGACAGTTTCCCTTTCTTTCCAAATCGGATAACTCCTTTTCGTGGTCTAATCTTTAAGAACACATGTTCTCGAACCTGAAAGGTCAAGAGTCTGGTTCTTTTATCGGCGTAGCTCTTCTGTTGACTTTGTGCGGTTAGGAGCCGTTGGCGAATGGTTTGGATCTTTTTGGTTGTCTCTTGAACTAACTCTGGCCCTAACAAGCTTGTTTCTCCTACTTCAGCCCAACAAACTGGTGATCGACAAGATCGCCCATACAGAGCTTCGTATGGTGCCATGTCTATGCTGGATTGATAACTGTTGTTATAGGCAAACTCGACTAGGGGTAGGTGTCGTTCCCAACTTCCTTTAAAGTCCAAAACACAGGCACGGAGCATGTCTTCTAAAATTTGGATTGTCCTCTCAGATTGTCCGTTCGTCTGTGGATGAAATGCGGTGCTGAGGCGAAGGTCGGTTCCCAATACTTTCTGCAGACTATTCCAAAAGGTTGATGTAAATCGTGAATCTCGATCACTCACAATGGATACGGGTACACCGTGTAATCGCACGATTTCTCGGATGTAGAGTCTGCTGAGGGAGTCCATTGAGTCCGTCATCTTCATGGGTAAAAAGTGGGCGGATTTGGTTAGACGATCGACTATCACCCAAATGGTGGTGTTTGATTGCAGAGACCTTGGCAATCCTGTCACGAAGTCCATGGCAATATGTTCCCACTTCCACCCAGGTATAGGTAATGGTTGTAAGGTCCCACCGGGCTTCTGGTGTTCTGCTTTTACTTGCTGGCAGGTGAGGCATGATGAGACGTATTCAGCTACGTCTTTCTTGATTCCAGCCCACCAGTACTGTCGGCGGAGGTCTTGATACATTTTGGTGCTCCCTGGGTGTACGGTGAAATTGGAATGGTGGAATTCCTTAAGTACTGCTTCCCGAAGGGTACCGATATTAGGTACAAAAATTCTTCCTTGGAAGTGAAGGCTCTTGTCAGCGTGAATTTCCCACCCAGCTGCTGCTTTTCCAGTTGAGAGTTGATATCTGATGAAATCACACTCTTGCTCAAAGGTTTGGGCTAAAAGGATTTCTCGGTGTAAGGCTGATGTGGCGACCACGGTGAATAGACAAGCACCGGTGCCCTCTGCGGTTGGTTGCAGTTTGAATCTGTTGAGATCCTCCATCATCTTCCATTCTCTCATAGCTAAACTAGCCACGTGTCCTCGGTTATTGCGGCTCAGAGCATCCGCGACGACGTTTGCTTTTCCAGGATGATAGGACATCGTGAAATTGAAGTCCTCTAAGTATTCTACCCATCTCCTTTGCCTCATGTTTAGCTCTTTCTGAGTAAACAAGTATTTCAAGCTTTTATGGTCTGTGAATACCTCAAACTGCTCTCCGTATAGATAATGTCGCCAAGACTTTAAGGCGAATACCACTGCTGCTAGTTCCAAGTCGTGAGTTGGATAATTCCTTTCATGCGGCCTTAACTGTCGGGATATGTAAGCAACGACTTTTCCATTTTGCATGAGTACAGCTCCCAATCCATCTTTGGATGCGTCGCAACATACAGTATACTCTGCGTCTCATTCGGGTACGACCAGTATAGGAGCGCTAGTCAACCTCTTCTTAAGTTCCTGAAACGATTTCTCACATGCTTCGTTCCATTCAAACTTGACTCCTTTTTGGGGCAGTCGCGTCAACGGTTTTCCTATGATGGAGAAATCCTGAATGAATCTTCTGTAATAGCCAGCTAATCCCAAGAAACTTCTAATCTCGAACACCGAAGAAGGTCTTTTCCAGTCCATGACTGCTTCTACTTTGCTGTCATCGACTGAGATTCATTTCTCTGACACCACGTGTCCTAGGAATTTGACTTCTTTCATCCAAAATTCACACTTGCTAGCTTTCGCATACAAATGGTTGTCTCGAAGTACTTGGAGGACAATTCCCAAGTGGTCTTTATGTGCTTTCTCCGTTGGAGAGTATACAAGAATGTCATCGATGAACACTACCACGAATTTGTCCAAGTATGACGTGAAAATTTGGTTCATCAGGCACATAAAAACAGCAGGAGCATTGGTTAGACCAAATGGTATGACTACGAACTCATAGTGTCCATAACGTGTACGGAACGCCGTCTTTGGTATATCACCATCTCGAATTCGCAATTGGTGATATCCAGACCTTAGATCAATCTTCGAAAAACAAGTCGACCCTCTTAGTTGGTCGAACAAGTCATCTATTCTCGGTAGCGGATATCGATTCTTGATTGTGGCCTTGTTGAATTGACAGTAGTCGATACAAAGTCGGAGCGTTCCCTCTTTCTTTTTGACAAATAAAGCAGGGGCTCCCCATGGTGAAGTACTGGGTCGGATAAAACCCTTTTCTAAGAGTTCTTGAAGCTGTGTTTTTAACTCTCGTAGCTCTGCTGGAGCCATTCGATACGGGGCCATAGAAATTGGGGCCGTGCCGGGTTGCAGCTCGATGGTGAAATCCAATTCCCTTGGCGGTGGTAATCCCGGTAATTCATCTGGAAATACGTCCTCGTACTCACAGACGACAGGAGGGAGGTTCAACTCCATTCGGTCTGTCTCCTCTAATTTGAGACTCGCTAACCATCTAGCGAGCTTCCTATGCCACTTTGTTTTGTGCGCTTAGGGTGCATATGGGTCTTGTCTATCCCCCTTAAACTTAAAACACGTCCCATTCGGTGAATAAGCCGTCACCATCTTTCGATGGCAGTCTACGACAGCTCGGTGTGCAGTCAGCCAGTCCATCCTAAGTATGACGTCAAAGTCCGTCATTTCGATTACTCGTAAATCGCATGTTAACCGCAGGTTCGATACTTCTAATTCGCACCCTCTACAGATTAGTACTCTCGGAATCTTACCCCCTAATGGTGAGGTCACATGCATAGTTGTCTTAAGAGGTTCAGTTTCTAATCCAAGTGTAGATACACATGCGACGGATATAAATGAGTGCGAAGCTCCAGAATCAAATAGTGCTTGAACGCATGTAGTATAAAGAGTGAGGGTACCTTGGATTACTGCGGGATCCATCCCTCTTCTGCTCCTTGCAGTGCGAACACTCTTCCAGCATTAGGCTGGATTGGCCCGTTCGATCCTTTGTTCTGAGTTGGTGGTTGGTTCCACCCACCGCGAGGCTGGTTTGGTCCTTCGGGTTGGTTACCATTCCGAACCGGCCTAGCTTGATTCTGATTCCCGATTCCTGTAGCCCTGACTTGATTTTGTGACGGCTGTCCCCCCTGGCTTCCAACTCCATTCAACTTAGGACAGTTGATTTGGATATGTCCTTCTTCATGGCAAAAATAACAGCGGCGGACTGGGTATTGGTTTGGGGGAAAGGGGTTGCGGTTTGGTCCAGGATTAGGGTTTGGACCTCGGTTTAGTAGTTGGATCTGGTTTGGATTAGGGTTAGGGTTTCGATTGAACCCTGGGTTGGGATTCCTCCAAGCTGGGTTGGATTATGGCGGTTGTGGGCGAGGGTAGTAGGGTTGAGAGGTTGGGACACTCCTGTTGTTAGGGTTGGTGCGGATAGGTCCTCCAACTGCAGGTATCACCTTCTTCTGTTTACGCCTGATCTTAAAATCTAAGCTTTCTCTATCTATCTTAAGTGCGCATTGCACCACTTGTGAGTAGGTGGGAAGCGTCTGCGCCACTACCGCTCGGCGCGTCTCATTGAGTCCCCACTCAGACTTTCTTGCCTTATCATCATCAGTAGGTATGATTCTTGCGCCATAGCGAGATAGTTCTTCAAACCGTGCTGCGTACTGGGTCACGGTCATGGTGCCCTGCTCGAGGTTCATGAATTCCGAGGCCAATGCTTATTTGACAGGTGTTGGAAAGTATTTGTCAAGGAAAATTTCCTTGAACCTGTCCCAAGTCATTGCTGCCACATCATGGGTGTTTTTCATCAGGTCCCACCAATGCTGAGCTTCACTCTGCAGCTGATAGGTAGCTAGGGCAATCCGATTGCTGGCCTCTTGAATGTCCAGGGTTTCAAGAATTTTCTTGATTTCTGCCAGCCAAGCTTCCGCAGCTGTGGGGTTAGGTTCTCCTTGAAAGTAAGGCGGGCGACGCTTGCAGAATTCATTCAGTGCCTGGCTCCTGGTCATTGGCCCTCGATGTGCGTGTGGGGCTCCACGTGGGTTCTGGTTATTTGCAGTCGCAGCAGCAATAAATGCTTGCATGAGTTGGAATAGCTCAGTAGCCCCAACTTGGCCATTGTTTTGCTCGTTATTCTGGTTGTCTCTGTTTTCCTCCATCTAGATACCGTTATGTTATAATTTAGTAAGGGGGTTTTATTATAAGAACATACATATATGTATATTTATTAAATACGTGGAAGCAAAACATCATAAGAAACTTTTTTTTTTATTAACAAAACGAATCAAACACATCATTCATGCCAAAACACACTACTTAAATGTGTAGTTACCAAAAGTCAAGATAAATCCTACTATCACAATTGTCTTCCAAAAAAAAAATGTCAAGAAAATTCCTACAATCACAATTGGTTTCCTAAAAGAAGAAAAGAACGAAAATGAGTTGTGCGCGAAATGACTAATAGGTGCTAAATGAATCGATCAATCGAAAAGCCCAGGGAAATGCTCTGCTAGAAGACTCTGCCTTTCGACGGTGTCCTCTGTGAGCCCGTAACAACGCCAGGTCATTCGCCATAGTGGTCCCTGCTGTTCTCCATTGGGGTTTGGGTTGTTATAAGGTATTAGGCTGATGGGTATCTCTGCATAAGTGACGTGATCGGTGAAGTCGACATTCTCTGAAATGATACGATGGTCCTGCTCAGGACGGCGCCTTGCGACTCGTGAATAGTGGATGCGGTCGGTGTAATGCTCCTGGAATGCTCGGGGTACGACGATGAGATAGTATCCATTATAGCATGGGGCTACGATCTTTACTGGCCCTAGGTAAGCAGACTGGGATCGGATCTTGAAAGGACAAGGGTATAATGGCTCTAGCTGTATGTAGACCCAAGTGTTGGGATCATAGTTGGAATGGTGTCCTACCCATGGGATCCCTGCAGGTCGAGTCATACTAGGACGAGGTGGAGGGTCAGCATCTATGACTTCGCACTCATTGTCGGACTCCTTTATTGGTATGGGGGCCGGAGAAGGCGGAGGTTCCTGCACTTTGAGTCATTGGCTTGTGAGCCACCACTGCAGCTCAGCATCCATATCCCTTGGTGCATCTATGGGCAACATCCAGCCATAGTCATCCATCTCTTAGATCTTCCAAAAACCCATCCTCACTATCAGTGCCATTTCCCTCATCTCCTTCCAATTATGGTTCCACGTTGCCCATCTCTTCATCCTGATCCTGAAAATAAGGCACTTCTGGGTCCTTTTCTTCCTCAGGGGGTTCTTCAGGATCCTCCTCTTCCTCAGGTGGTTCTTCAGGATCTTCCTCTTCTTCAGGCGGTTCCTCAGGATCTTCCTCTTCCTCAGGCGGTTCTTCGGAATCCTCTCGTATTCCCATTTCTACCCCCAGGATGTAGCCTAACATTTCTCGTATCTTGTGCTCTTCAACGGTGGAGCGAGTGATGACGTTAAAGAGAGCAGCAATCTTTTGGTAAGCCTGTCTCATCCGATAGAGGGCTGGAAACATCCCCGCTAAGTAGTCATCTCCCATGGGAAAATCCGGGGTGTTAGTCATGAATGCTTTTAGGCTTTCCACCTCAGCAACTAGGTTGGCTGTCTCATCCTCTTCTGGCGTATTGGGAGGATTTCGGCTTCCATCTAAGGTAGGGATCGGGGGTTGGTTATCCATATCCCTATAATGGGAGTAATAGGATTCACTCATGATGTTAAAACCTGGTATGCTTTCCAAAATATCACGGATTTCTTGCTCGAGAATAGCCCTTCTCCATGGGCTTGGATTTTGCGCCGTGTATACCTCCCTCTGGTTTGGCGAATTCGCCCTCAGCTGTTGATACTGGCCGTACATAATAGGGAACTCAGCTGATACGTAAGGATCTCGGAAAGAGAAGTCAGATCCTACGGTGTTTTCCAGGAAGTCCTGCAGTCTGCTCCACTCGGCGGCTAATTGGTCTGCAAACGTGGGGTCCATCTATAAAAGCAAAGAAAATATATTTATCGTTAATTTTCTGTATTTTTCAAATACTATTATTTAAATCTTGTAGGAATATGCACAGTCTATCGTGATCTACCCAATCTACCCAAGGCCGAGGGTTTGAACCTAAGGCTTTGATACCAAGTTGTAACGCCCCGATTTTCGGAAATAAAATCAGAGGTATTAAATATTGATTTCTAACAATTTATTAATCTAAATTCGAAATCCAAAACGGATAATTCTCCCTAACGATTCGTCTATTACAAATCCTTATTGAAATACTGAAAAATAGTCTTTGTGATAAAACTAAACAAAATAACAGAGCCGCTTTCTAGGATTGATATGGATCTCAAGCGTATTCTGGCTCGGCTCCCACCTCTGGATTCTCTTCCGCATAAAATTGTTCACCTTCCATATTATGTGTCTCTTCCTGATTTTCTGCAAAATCTAGCACGGAAGCCAGGCAATCCATACCTGAGCGAAAGAGTTCACCCCGAAGCATAATCCAACCCAACTACCCCTCTTACTTTACAGTTAGCAAGCAACATGAATAATAATAATGCGATAAAGTAAAACAGAGTTTATTTCATGGAAACCAGTTTATTACTATCCTTTTAACTTGATGTGAAATTTAAGATCTCCTCCGCGGAGTCTTTCCTTCCCAACCGCTAACTCTGCCCTGTCCCATGAGCTCACTTTCTTTTGTTGTCGCGGATTGCACCTCAGTTATGTACCTAGCGTGTATCCCTCTCATTACAACAAAAGGAAGCTTATCATGCCCGAATCATAACTAGGGTTCGCCTATCTTATGCACCACCACATAGTCATCAATGGGCTTACTTTGCCAGTTTCAATTCATCACTGGACTCTCGCCAGTATCAATTCATCAATCACCACTGGGCTTACTTTGCCAGTTTCAAACCATCACATATCTCATCGCATCTCAAAATCACGCCTGCAGGCATTCTAAAAATAAAACTTTCCAATTCATCCATTATCTAACATCGTCTAGGTGAACTCTATTCGCATATCACCCCATGTCTCTAGAGTCCAATCTAGCATTCAAATCAGGCATCAATGCAATATACAATTAAATCAAATAATAATAATAACAAATAACCAGCAGTGCAATCACACAACCTTTTATGAATGGGCCGTTGCCCTTATTCTCGTATGGCCACAATGTCAATAATGAAGTAAAACTTTTATAAAAATTTTAATAAAATATTTTCTAGGCTCTTATTAATTATTTCTAATTAATTAGATTAATTAAAAGCTAATTAAAAGCATTAATTAGATAAAAATATTAGAATAATTAATCATGACCTAATAAGAGTCCTAAAGGTTCTATACAAGCAGTTGAATATCAAAAGTTGGGTTCGAAGGGTCGAAGAGTTAAATTATATGAAAACGTTAATTAAAATGACCGAAAGTGAAGTAAATAGACAATAAATAATTAATTATAAAAATAAATATTGAGACTGACATAATTTCATATTTGGACAGTGAGGAGTTTAAATAAAATTATTCGGGCATTAATAATAATGTTTATATAGTCGTAAAGTAATTTTGATTGGAATTACTTTAAAAATAATATTAAATAGTGAATTAAATAAAAAAATTATTTAATTTGACAAGTTACTGTATTTGAGATGTAAGGAGTCTAAAAAAAATTAGTTGGAGTGTTAAAACGTTGGTTGAAAGGTCGTAACTAATTTTCGTTTGTAAACGTTGAACGATAACTAACAAATAATTTAATAAATAGATAATTAAATAAAAAAAATGACATTAACAAGTTATGATCTTTGAGGTGTGAAAAGTCTAGAAAAAATAGTTTGGGGGTCGAAAACCAAGTTTAGAACGTCGCAAAATCGTTTCGAAACAAAACAGTCCAAATCGCAAAGTCTGACTGCTTTGACCTTGCGGTGGAGCAGTCCACCGCTACCTTTCGTCTGGTTCTTGCGGTCCGCAGGTTGCGGCCGCAAGGTTCAATGCAGAATTGGATTTTTTTATTTTTCTTGCTGTTTTCGATGCATGGAGCCATGTGGGACGATGGGTTATGCCTAAAAACAATTAATATACTAGAGAAGTGGTTGGGAGAGATTATACTACCTCAAATCGGATCGAATTGATTTTTAATCGAAACTTGAATTTTTGGGAAGAAAACTTCGGGTTCTTTGATCGGGGAACCTTGGGGCCGAATTGGATGACGTTCGGTGATGCTAGGGATTGTAGGAAGCATCTGGAATGATCAATTCGGGTTTCGGTCGATTCTAGATCATAAACCCACTTTTTCTCTCTCTTTCTTTCTCTCTCTAGAACTCCGTAGATTGGAGCTTCGATCTCTCCTGTTTTTTTCTCTTTTCTGGACTGATGGGGCGTGGTAAATATTCTAATAAACCCTAGGGTCGGATTATTGGGGTATATATAGGACAATTTTAAAGAAGTTGAAAAATTTGAGTTCAAAAGGGACTCAAATTATTTGGGCTTTGAGTATGGACGAAAATAAAGCAAAAATATAGTCAGGAATATGAATTAGAGACTGAGTAGGAAAGAGAGAGATGATAGGATTTTCATGCATGCAATTTAAATAATTAAAAGTAGGATAATTAAGTCTAAATTAATTTTATTTGTATATATCTACTAGGTATTTATTAATAAGTAAATTTTATTATTACAAATAATACTTTTTAATGATATTATTAATTATAAAAATTACGGGTCGTTACAGTGAAACACTGATGTGTTTAAAAAACCTAGAAGTCGGGGCATATGCGATGTATGCGTAAATCGAATTTTGTGCATTAGTGCATATTTTGTGAAAGTTCAACATGCACGTGCAGCACATGTGTCCCGGCCTCTAGTGTTAATAATAGTCCAACGGCACTTACATTATGTACAGTAGTTCATTATAAATATATTGGAAAAGCCAAACTAATCATCTAACTATTGTAAAACAAGAAAAATACAAAGTAGTCGATGTCTTTCACCCCGACCCAAACGTTGAGTCGGACGCAAACATGACACTCGCAATTTGCTGTATGTTCATATCTAGAATCAGTAGTCTCAAAGGAGATAAAGTGCTATCCAACGATAAAAGACAGAAAATACCAAAACGATAAGATGAACTCTAACAAAGTATGAACGTACCAATGAACTTCCAAAAATTACATATCTGACAAACCACCACGAGTTGGCTCACAAAAACATCATGTAGGGTAGTATAATTTACTCCGGGATTGCGACCATCCCCTCAGCTTCTCAATGATCATCTAAAGCCACGAGAAGGAATTATAGTAGTACTCTTTCATTTTTTCAAAGTGAATCTAGTTGCTTTTTTTGGACTAATTTTTTTTTGTCTATAGCATTTTCCTTTTTTCAATTCATGAATCACGATTTGCTGTTTAATTTCAAACCACAAGCAGCTGTCTCTCTATGCATCCTATCTTTGGCTCCGTTCATATAAAAATTTTACCTAAAAACTTTTTTTGGTATTTTTAATTTTTTTTAAACTTTTTGATAAGTTTTTTGTTGTAATTTTTTGATTAGTCATTTGTCTCAACGAGAGAAATTAGAAAAATATAAAAATGTGGGTCGATGTTAAAAAACGTTTATATAAGACGACAATTAGACTAAAAAGACTGTTGTTTGGTATTTTTTTTGTCTTTTGTAATTTTTTTGCTTTTGATCATAATTTTATACATTTTAGACTCCTCATAATAGCTGAGACGGGTGGTAAATCCAAAAAATATCACGCAAATATGACAAAAATTCAGATAAGACAAACAAACCACACAAAACAAAGAAAAAGAAAGGACTACTGATTTTGTCACTTCCTTTTTTGTTTTTTTGTTAATGTCACTCCCCTGCAAGTATATTTTTTGTGCAAAAATACATTTGCAGGGGAGGGACATTAAAAAAAATGAAAAAAGAAGCGCACTTTGCAAAATACACTTGCAAAGTTTAGAGCACCAATAAACACATGCATGCAACAGTACTCTGTCTCCCACATACAGCATGAACTTGGAAATCAAATCAAATCAAAACCCTGATCCATTGTAAGAACAAGGTTCAATGGAAGCTCTCAGAGCCTGGTCGTTTTCTTTATTTCAATTCACAACGATCCCAGCTAGACTTCCCAGACCCCGATTCGAAAAACCCATGTTGAATTTCCCAATCAACCATCGACCCAATTCACATATCTCATCAACGTCCCACCATAAAGAACCAGAATCCAGGCTTTTTACCGCCGCATCGCCGGCCGTTTCCACAGTAATCCAAGACAGCCAACAAGGGGAGAAGTTCGACTGGTACGCGCAGTGGTATCCGATTATGCCGGTATGTGACCTGGACAAGAGGGTCCCGCACTCAAAGAGAGTGATGGGTCTTGATGTGGTGGTGTGGTGGGATAGGAATGAGAGTGGTTGGAAGGTGCTTGATGATAGGTGCCCTCATAGGTTGGCTCCATTGTCTGAAGGAAGGATTGATCAGTGGGGGAGGTTGCAATGTGTGTACCATGGTTGGTGTTTCAATGGTTCCGGTGATTGTAAGTTCATTCCTCAGGCACCCCCAGAAGGACCTCCGGTAATACTCCTTCGAACCAACACTCTGCTATTGTGAATTCCTCAAGGCAATTGTTGTTAATTTCATTGGCTGGTTATAATTAGACTACATCTTCCTTACCTGGAACACTGGATCATGCTGATCCTAGTAACTGGAACGGGAACGTGGAACACTGGATCATGCTGATCCTAGCTAGTAACTGGAACGGGAATGTGGTCTGCCACACGCTTAAATTGTGGTATGTTAGGGTAGGGTATAAATAACAAAGTTTGAACTAACTAGTATTTTTCTTGTATTACAAATTAGAACTTTACTCATAAAGGTGGAGCAATAATTTGGATGAGAATATCTACACGAGAAGCAGGTGAATTTTCGTCAAAACTCTTGACTCCCAATTTGACAGCTTAAGCTTTTAGGCTAGTCGGTATTGAACACCTAATTTTTTTGTCAAAACTCCTGACTCCCAATTTGCTCGCATCTTGTTTATTAAGGTTTTAGCCCATTGCTACTTTCAAAAACAGTGTTTGGATCTTGGATCTATGAAGGAAAAGAACAGAAAAAGGTATGGGAAACAGAACTTGGAATTCTGAGGGAAAAATTGTATCTTTTCTTTTCGCTTCAAATCCAGATCCAGACATAGAAAAATTTGGAGGTAATCATTTCACGGTCCTTCATTGGTTTCCCTATTAATTCTAGAATTTTTTTCAACATGTTAGCTTTAAACTCATTATCTTTTGCTTTTAACCTTTCTGGAATTAATATTGCAAGAGTTCCATTGGGTTGTTGCCTATGCCATTTCGGAAGAAGCCTTGCAATGTTGTGCTCATTTTTGGTTGCTCATACTTATGATAAACCAGGCATACGAGTAGTTATAAGATATGCATCTCCTGTTTCTTTCAAGCGTGCGTTGACATAATTCTGCAAGTTTAAACTCCATCTCTACGCTAGTTTATCTTTTCACTGTACTGGGCTCGGTTCATATTTTGCATATTAATGTAGCTACTTACCTATGCGTTCTGTTCTGATATTCCAAAGATATGTGCAGGTCCACGCATTAAAAAATGCGCGTGTTGCTGTTTATCCCAGTACAGTGCAAAATGACATTGTTTGGTTTTGGCCAAACTCAGATCCTCAACACAAAGATATCCTCGCAAAGCAAAAACCACCATATATGCCAGAATTGGACGACCCATCATATACTAAATCAATGGGTAATAGAGAAATACCATATGGGTATGCAGAGACAAAGTCTACCATTCTCCCTGTCTTTCTTTTCTTCAATCACTACTTATGTACTATTGTTATTCATTTATCCGGCTGTTGATTGAGTAGCTGGTAAATCAGGGGGAAAATGAACTTTTTGGAATATCTAGTAGAGACAATCTTTCTTTCTAGTAGTTATTTTGACCTTTTGGGATTAATGTGCACATTATGAAGAAAAAATACCCCACAAGGCCAGTGAAGGAGTAAGTGCTAATCGTAGTGACAGATGTATTCGTTTCTTTTCGTCACTGGCTTGAATCTTTGCGCAACTTTTTAGTGTTATTGCAACACATATGTAAGGTTCTCTGCAAAATATTCAATGCCCATTTCTGCTTGAGTTCTTCTACTTCTTATGTGTCCTGCTCGTGTTATCAGGTATGAGGTTTTGATTGAAAATCTTATGGACCCTGCTCATGTTCCGTATGCACATTACGGCATAATGCAAGTTCCAAGTCCTAAAGACAGATGAGTGTTCTAACTAGGATAATTTCGAAGTAACAATATTTACAAATTTCTCTTCATTTATTTGTACATTTACCTGAGAACCATGTTTATTCCACTGTGAAGGCCGATAGAGAAGGGGGGCGACCACTTGAAATTAGCATTAAGAAATCAGACCTCAATGGTTTTATTGCAAGGCAGGAGGCAGCCGACACCAGATTTATTGCACCTTGTGTTTTTTCTGCTCTTATCTCTCTTGGTGCTGATCAAAGTAAAGGATCTGCGTCACCAGCTGAGACCGAAGAGGTAAACCAGGTGATCTGTTTCACTGCGCCAGCTTGATAATTTCGCTCGCTCAGTTACCTTTTTTTTTTCCTTCTACGAGCAACTCAAGTCTTTTGCTTTCAGATCTTCATTTTTCTTTTCTTTTACTCCCCTCCGTCCCAAATTGTTTGTCCATCTTGAAAAATGAAACTTAATATGCCTTCAATACAAGCTGGACTTGTGAGTTCAATTCAACAGAAAAGGGCAGTCGGGGAATACCATAGAATTTTGTTCCTTGACCTTTTCAAATGGACAACCGAATTGGTACAAAATGGACAAACAAAGTGGGATAGAGGGAGTATTCTTTCTTTTATGCATATTGGCTGCGGTTTAGTGTACGAGCTAACGTTTTTACGTATATTCAGGAGCCATCTTCACCTGTGTCACAACGAAGACTTGTTTTTAATTTTATCTGTGTTCCAGTTAGTCCGGGTAATAGCAGATTAATATGGGCCTCCGCGAGAAACTTTGGAGTTTGGATCGATCGAATTGTTCCACGATGGATGCTTCATCTTGGCCAAAACTTACTATTAGATTCAGACCTTTATCTTCTACATCTGGAGGTAGCACCGTCAATCGCATCAGTTCCTTTTGACTAAATCTGATCATTTTTCGATATTTTTGGTTCCTTGTCACTGAAAGTACTCAAAAAAATGTCACCAACCAAAATACTTTTCAAAGTTCTCAATCATGTCACTTTGTAACTCAATTAGGCAATCAGAGAACATTTTATTGCCTTCAGTAGCAGCGTCACACTCCTGTATTTTCCTCTCAGGAACGAAAGATAATGGACACCGGTCCTTCAAATTGGCAAAAAGCTTGTTTTGTTCCGACAAAGTCCGATGCCCAGGTTGTCGGTTTTAGAAGGTGGTTAATCAATCATGCAGGTGGTCAAGTTGATTGGGGAGCGAAGTTCAGCGGAACCCTTTCCCCTTCTCTGCCAAGAGAACAGCTACTGGACAGGTAACTTAATTTCTACAATACCAATTGGTAATGCGTGGAGAGGCCGCCTAGACTCATGTTCTAGTTTTCAAGATGATAGTTAGCCCATGCGGGAGTCGGGACAATGCATGCCAACATACAGCAGCTACTGGCAAACGCAATAATGTTTTTGTTCATACGTTTTCATTTTCGGAAGACTATTGAAACTTGTTTGGCAAATGATATCGGAAAATTGTTTTGGAGATTTCCACTTGTTGAGAGTTCACTATCCTAATTGGTCCAGGTATTGGTCCCACGTCACGAATTGCAGCAGCTGCAGGGTTGCATATAAAGGCCTTAACGCGCTTGAGATCGCGTTGCAAGTCATCGCGTTTGCTTCTGGTGGGATCGTTGCTGCAGTTAAGCAGGAAATGTTATCATCGGCTGCGCGAAATACTCTAGTTGCCATTGCAGTTCTGTGCTTTGTGGGTTCAAGGTGGCTGTCTCACTTTGTCTACAAAAATTTCCATTACCATGACTATAACCACTCCGTTCGCTGAAACTCTGTTTCGTGTACATCAGTTTGATCGATACCGCAACATTCGTGTATGTACACTTACATGAACACTACCCGATAATAGTTTGGATGAAAATATGTTTAGGAAAAAAGAACATGTTAAGAAAGTACAAATTCAGCGCGTCCGCTAGGTCTGGGTTTAGGGCTCCCCAACCCGACTCGCTCCTATGACATGAGAAGAATTTTATTCCACCCTCGCGAGAGTGTGCTAGCTCATTCCAAATCTTGCTTCGATAATTGAAACTATTTATTCTATCCAGATTCATTTGTAAGGAGGCTATTACAAAAATATAGCTCAATCAGATATGGGTAAGCCCTTGACCAAAACATTTAAGAATTGAGTCCAGCATTTTTGAAGTAAGAAAATAATTTTTTAGAAGCTGACTTAACATGGCATTGTTTGATAGCGAATGAATCTATACAAAAAGAATTTGTCGTCAAACGAGACTCGGAATGAACACACCCTCAACGAAAGTGAACAAAATTGCTCTTGATCACATAGTTAGTTGCATTACGCATCGATTTGTGCTAGTCATATTGGCAAATAATTGGGGAAAATGTGCACATAATTAATGCTATCTCTATCTACAAGTCTCATGCACCCACCTGCTCTTCTAAAAGTTACTGAATTCTTTTACGCATGGTTAGTTTCGTGAGGTTGGTAAGTTAAAGAGAAACTTATTCACGGTTCTGCACAATTTCAGTCATTCAAAAGTATTTTGGACGATTTGGATTAAAAACAATCTATTAACGGTATCCGGATCGTCCAAAACACTTTTGGACAGCCGAGATTAAGTGCCGTAAACCTTATTCACGACTCCTATGTGAATAGGCTCCTCCGTGGATATGATTTTCTCTCTGGAAAGTTATTAAACCATTTGAAAATGAACATTTTTTCTAGCGGCAATTACCAATTTAATTTAACAATCTAATCAATCCGTACGTGTAATGTTTATTTCGGGAATAAAAGCTATCGATTTGGAGTGACATGCATCTTAAATAAACCGAGGGCGTGAAAATAAAACTAGAGCAAAACAACATTTAACAACCATAACAATTCGAGGTTTGTCCATTTCTGACTACGATTGCATGAAAATGGCCATATCTCTCGTTCTATTGCTCCTTTTCGCGAGTTCCAGAGACAATTAGCTTCGAATGGCATTGACCTACATATAGGAACAAGAACCACGCAATTCGTATTCACAAGTAAGAAGATATGGCAAACCTCGATCGGTTTGCCTTGTACTGGCTATGATTGTCTGAGAATGGCCATATCCCTTTGTTCTATTGCTCATTTTCGCACGTTTCCGAGACTGGTAGCTTCAAATAGAATTGACCTACACATAGGAACAAGAACAGCGCAATTCAGATTACGAGTGAGGAGATATGGCAAACCTCGACCGGTTTGCCCTATTCCGGCCACGACTGGGGTACAAAGCTGATATTAATAAGTTAATTGATTCATTATTAGGGCCACTTAATTAGTTCACATGTAAAGCGAAGGGGGAGGCGATTTTCCTCCTCCTTGAGATGTACATTGCGAGAAACAAAGACAGGCCGCCATTAATCCACACGAAATGTTATGAATTACTACAAATTAACCGGCACCTAATGGGTTGTGAATAATGCACACGAAATGTCAAGAAGTCGAAACATTAATTAATTAATACAGCTTTCACAAATTTGAATGCTTACGTACAGTGACTTTTATATATGCACTTAAATATCTGAGAGATTAATCAATATATATATGCATTCTTGTTCAGGTGTGTGTATCTTATATCTGATTTTCATCAATATAACTACATCCGGCACTTTGAGATATAAAAAAACACTAGTAAGAAAAGGCTAGCAGGCTAACATAAAATGTATTTGCATGAACTTGCGCACATATGTATGTACTTACGAGAGGCCAAGAGAAGAAAGAGCAACAACACGGGCAAAAAGGACGAGTTGTTCATGATCTTCAAGTCTTTTAATTTGCCTTAGAATTTTTCGCACTGTAATTTCTGACCTCTAAAGCCTGCGCGCTTTTTATAGGACTATGGACTATGGAGTACCAGCAAAGAATTTATTGCAGTGTAATCTGGTCGTAAAGATAAAAGGCAAAATCTAGTTGTAGATTATGCTGATCAGTAAGGAATTAAATACTCTCTCATTTTTATTTTATTTTTTGGATTCACAGGGCATGCAATTCAAATGATCTGGATTGTCCATTTCTCCGATTAATGGTTTGATTTGCTTATATAATCTTACTGCTGTAGGGGGCCGAAATTTCCCTCAGTTCATAAGGTTTAGGTGGGGTACCCACATATCTCGGAAGGACCGTAAAGTGTTATCTTTGTTCCTATTTTTGGGACTTTTATTTATTATTGTGCCAAAACCACATCAATACAACCGAACGATTTCAACAAGAAAAGTATTATCCCACAAGTATTGGCCGAACGTACTTATTATCGTTCGGCAGTTCTTATTATCGTTCGGCCATTCTTATTATCGCTCGGCAACTCTTTTGACCGCTCGAAGGTTCTTTATGTTGCTCGGAGTACTTCACCAGCTCGACAGACATCTTTATCGTTCGGTAAAATATATGGTCGCTCGCTATTGCTCGGAACGTACTGCTATTACTCGGCACGTGGACGCGGCAAGTTGTGACCTTCTAGAAGTTTCTAGAAGCTTCTTTTGCACTTTTTACTTAGCTTACTCCCTAAGTCTCCTAACTTTCCATTTATAGAAACTTTCTACTAATAGCCTTTACTTAGTCATGAAGTCTCACTCACTTTTCTCTATATAAACAAGGGCTCTCCCCTTCACCTAAGATACACACAACTCTCCTCTCCTACATAACTCTCCTCTCCTACATAAACGGCTTCTATTCCTTGCTTTATGTTTCGCTTTTATCTTCCCCGGGTACTAATTAGCTCGTCGGAGGCTCTACCCGGAGGAACCCCCCTCCGGTTTACAGGTACGATGTACTGTTCCGACGATGGGATCAAGTAGGAGTTATGCTACAAGACAACTCATTGGAGAACGCTGATGTCGGATTTTCACGCCCCCACAACTGCTACCGATAAGAGTGGGCAGGAGTATCTGACCAAATTAAAACCATTAAGGGGGTGTTTCTACTAGCTAACAAGTTGTAGATTACAACTTAATTTTATTGCAGTGTATTCTGGTCGAAAAGGCAACGGGCAAAATCTAGTTGTAAATTATGCTGGTCGGAAATGAATTGAATCCTCTTTTCATTTTTATTTTGGAATGACAGGGCATGCAGTTCAAATGATTTGGATTGTCCATTTCTCCAATTAATGGTTTGATCACTTTGATTTGCTCAGATAATCTTACCGTTATCGATAAGAGTGGTCAGGAGTACCTGAGCAAATCAAAACCATTAAGGAGGTGTTTTTACTAACTAACAAGTTGTGGACCACTTATTGTAGTGATACACTGATCGAAAAGACAAAAGGCAAAATCTAGTGGTAGATTATGCTGGTTGGAAAGGAATTGAATCCGCTCTCATTTTTATGGGGCCGGCTATTCGCAGCCACGTATTTTCTCCCATAGCCCACTATATTTCGGTAAGTGGTTGTTGAAAATCATAAATAGCATTTCGGTAAATAGCTGTTGAAAATAAGATTATATTTCGGTAACTACATATCGAAAATATATTCAATTTTCAGTAGACAACTGCCAAACATGCATTTTCGGTTAATAGCTGTTGAAAAAAATATCATATTTCGGTAATTGGATACTGAAAATGTATCTCAATTTCGGTAACTAACTGTCGAGTCTAATTGAAAATTTTTAACGGGCTGTGAGAGAAATACGTGGCTGCGAATAGCTGCGCCCATTTTTATTTGAGTAAATTACACTAAGCCCCCCTCAACTAATCCAAATTTTCACTTAACCCCCTCAGACTACAAAATCCGACATTGTGCACCTTCTAACTATCCAGAGTTGACACTTAACACCCTTTTGTTAGTCTCCGTAGGAAAAATGCACCGATGGCCGTCTTCGGCCACCGAACGGCCGATCCGAGCCGTCCAAATTTAAAAAAAAAAAAAACCAAGTGGGCTTTACGTGCGAATTAATGGCATCCGACTTGCGTAGGTACTCGATCCAAACACCCCATTTAAATTCTTGGGGTGTTTGGATCGAGCATCTATGCAAGTCGAATGCTGTTGATTCCCGCGTAAGCCCACTTGATTTTTTTAAAAAAAATTTTGGACTGCTTGGATCGGCGGTTTGGTGGCCGGAGACGGCCGTCGGTGCATTTTTCCTACGGAGACCTAACAAAAGGGTGTTAAGTGTCAACTCTGGATAGTTAGAGGGTGCACAATGTCGGGTTTTGTAGCCTGAGGGGGTTAAGTGAAAATGCAGATTTGTTGAGGGGGCTTAGTGTAGTTTACTCTTTTTATTTTGGATTGACAGGACATGCAATTCAAATGATCTGGAATGTCCATTTCTCTAATTAATGTTTCGATTTGCTCAGATAATCTTACCGTTAGTAGTAAGAGTGGGTAGGAGTACCTGAGTGAATCAAAACCATTAAGGGGGGTTTTCTACTAACCAACAAGTTGTGAACCACAACTTTTTAGTTTTGTCCTTATTCAAAAAAAATTGCGTTTGTTAGTTTTGTACTAAACTTTTATATAACATCGGTTTGTCTCGATAAGAAGAATCAGAAAAGTAAAAATTATGACTTTTAAAAAAGGTATTTTGAGAAATATCCAAGCAAAAATTCAAAAAGTCAGTTTTTCGGACTTTTTCTTGGATATTTCCAAAAATACTTGTGTAAAAGTTATAATGTTTTCTTTTTCTGATTCCTCTCATCGAGACGAACCAAATAATGCATAAAAGTTTGGAGCAAAATTAATACATACGAAGTTTTTTTGAATAAAAACAAAACTAAAAAGTTATGATCCATAACCAGTTGGTTAGTGGAAATACCCCTAATTATACCAATATAAGTATGATCTACATTTGGAGTATACCCAATGGGAAAAAGCATTATACATGAGGTAAAAAGCGATAACTGCATTATAATCTGAATGAAAATGAGGCAATTTTCTTTCCATTATACTTGAAGCAGTTAGTATGAATTTGTGAATTCCACCGTTTTGGATTAATTTCTAACAAAGCGTTAAATAGAGTGTACATTGTGTAATCCCTTTCAACCGAACGATACGTACGTAGGAACATAGTACATGGTGGTGACCATGGTTAGCCTAGAGAACAAAAATGAAGTACAATAGGTGAACGAACCGAACGTTACGTGCGTAGGAACAGAATAGAAGAATCAATGCTTTTGTAGAAATTCCGAAAACATTGTTCTGCTAAAGCATTGCTAGCCAACGACTTTTCAATCACAAAATAGAGGGTGATTCGTATCCTACATGCAAACGAGATTTGAAGAGTCATTGAAGCGTTATTGCGGAAGAATTTGAATAATTTTCTTCAGCGTGGCAACCTAAGTAACCCTGATTATAACTCCTTACATGATTTGCAAACCAATTTGTTGCATCGGTAAATCTGCGATGTTCTTTCTTGCGTACTAACAACTTACAATTCTCACAATGGAGGTCACTGCTATTTTGGAAAAACTTGAGGGGCGTTTCTCTATTTATGAAAAGTTGCAAGGATGATCAGTCTAATTTTATTCTTATAAAGTACAGTATGATTGGCGGTTTTGTGGGTCCTATCCATCATCCCAAATTAATGGATAGCCCCATCCGCGCGTAAAGTTACGGAATAAAGCTATAAATGCGCGCAAACACATGGTCAGATCTGTTTAATTTGCTCAAAATATTTTTAAGAACTCTTTTAAAAATTAATTCAATCGGATATTGGTAAGAGCTTGATCAATTTTTTACTCAATTGTTTGACAAGAACAAGTGAATTCAAAGTAAAGGCCCATTTGGTGAAATTTATTTGGAGTTTTTTTATGTGTACATACAGGACATTGAAATTTGAATTTTTTTTTTTAAATTGAAACACTTATTGTAAGTCACGGGTTATTTAGGATTGAGCTAATTAGCTAACTATATATACAGAAGATCTCTCGAGACAATCGAAAAGCCTCCGTTTAGTTCAACAAATCTGGAAAGCATAGTTATTGATTCGGCTACTTAATACCACATGTCCAAAGAGTTATTGGGCAGAATTTAATTTTGGGGTGTCTTGTATTGATGTCAGGAAGGTAGCTCATGAGGGTGTCTCCCTTTTGGCTACATATTGATTAGCCCAGTGTACACATTATTGTCCTTTCGTTTTTCCATAAGTCCTATACAGAAATTATGATATTGTTCTTGTGCTATCGAAAGACGGGCAGACGCACGTCAGTTCATCAAGGCTATTTAAGGTGGTGTTCAATGGTTGTGGTTCTAGCCAGATTATCCTAGAAAACAGACGCCGATTCAATCTTAACAAATTAAAGGTTACTCTATTTACCCAAAAAATTAAAGGTTACTCCACCTTTTACCCCAACTGATTTTAAGTTGGAATCCAAAAAAAAAAAACCCTAACAATGCTTTTGAGAATTTGTTTCTGCCAAACACAAGAAGAAAAGAATATACCAAACACGAAATTACATCAATAAAGTAGACAAAGAAAGAAACAAAAGTTTCGTCGATGCTAATCCAGAATTCCAGGTTATTGTTCTACAATTGAAGCTTTTCAGTGGACCGGGAGATCAATGTTGTCGAGCCGGTCGTTCATTTCGGCACGGACTGCTTGGATTGAATCTGAATGTATACATATATGAACCATTCATTACTTGGTTAAGATTTGAACCATTAATTGCCGAGATCAACGGTCGGATCAGTCACTCTGCACCGCGCTACAGGGAGGAGCATCTTCCATTTGTCTTTTAAGTACTTTATTTTTTTTGCTCGGCAAACGAACAATTTTATAAAGCTCGAAAGTGTACATCGAGAAAAGTACATCTTAGCTTAGAGAGCCAGGATACAACAGTACAACAAACCAACAAACAAAACAATACATCCAACAATCAGTTGAATGTATACAAATATGAACCATTCATTACTTGGTTAAGATTTGAACCATTGATTGCCAAGATCAACGGTCGGATCAGTCACTCTGCAGTCTGCACCGCGCTATAGGGAGGAGCATCTTCCATTTGTCTTTTTAAGTACTTTTTTTTTTTTTGCTCGGCAAACGAACGATTTTATAAAGCTCGAAAGGGTACATCGAGAAAAGTACATCTTAGCTTAAAGAGCTAGGATACAACAGTACAACAAACCAACAAACAAAACAATACATCCCACAATCAGTTGAATGAAGCACCTACGGGAGAATTTACAACTTTACTCTTCGAATACCATCTAGGAACACCTTAAAATCCTCCACAGAATACACTTTAATATCAAATTTTGTCTTCATCCACATTGCGACCCTTGTTTTAACTAGATCCCCCACCTCCCTTGCCCGCGTTGATGCGTTGTTGAACGCATAATCGTTTCGAACCAACCAAACAGACCACATAGTTGCATAAAAACACGCCTCCCATATATGCCTCTCCAGATTGTGGATGCCTCTCCAGATTGTGGAATCCATGATCAAACCACCATGTAGCTAGGTCGAGGACCGTATAAGGACACACCCATTTGACGTTCCACCAATCCAGAATAACCGACCACACAATCCAAGAAAATCTGCAATGAAGAAACAAGTGGTGATTGGTTTCAAGGTGTTGGGAGCAGAGAGGACAGAGGGCTTGTTGGATTTCGCTTATCAAGTTCCTGCTTAGAAGAAGGGATCTGGATGCCACTTTCACCTTGATAGCCATCCACACAAATATTTCGACTTTAAGTACATTGAAAAAGTAAAAAAAAAAAAACCACATAACCGCGACATCATTTTTTAATGATGACACTGTAGTCGGGCACGTGAGTCACATGTCTACCCACCTTACTATTGGTTTTATAAATCTACCTGGGTGAATTGTTTTTCATTATATTACAAAATCACACAATGAAATAATATTGACAAATACTATTAGAATGTAATTAAATTGAGTGTTAATTGTAACAATAAACTAAAACAATCATTTCACGAGAAAAGCACAATTACCGACCCATTCATTTTTTGAGGACTCCGTATTTCAGCCAATTATCGGGGAGAAAAGCTCAATCAAAGATTTTACTCTAGAATTTTGATCGATAAATTAAATGCTTGGATCTTGTGCGTTTCGATTACCAACTAAAACATGCACCAAGATCTATAAAATGAACAAAAAATTTAAATTCGAAGAGGGAGTAGTCAATGTACGTATGTTCCGTGTAAAGCGAACAGTACACACTGACTTTTACGGCGGGTGAATAAAATTGGTCACCACACAACGTGGCAGCAGCGGAGAAGCTAGCTAGCTAAGCTAGCCAGGTTTCCATAACTAGGATGGTGATTCACGCGCCAAGAGAGCAGTTGAGACAATGAAATTCCATCCCCACATCTCTTGCATAAAGGGCTTGTCCACCTGTGTGGAGTGCTGCTACTTTACGAACAAGGAAAACATAGAATAAACACATGGATCGAAATCTCATCATCTAAGATCCCAATCTCATCAACATCAAAGAGAGAGAAAAACAGAAACACAACTTCTAGAGAGAGAGAGAGAGAGAGAGGGAGAGATGAGGCACCCGTCAACGTCATCTTCATCAACAACGGCAGCAGGAGGAGGGGGTGGTGGCAAAACGAATACGTCGACGACGACGCCGTGCTGCAGCAAGGTGGGGCTGAAGAGGGGGCCCTGGACGCCGGAGGAGGACGAGGTGCTGGCGAATTACATAAACAAGGAAGGGGAAGGGCGGTGGAGGACGATGCCGAAGCGGGCGGGGCTGCTCCGGTGCGGTAAGAGTTGTCGGCTGCGGTGGATGAATTACCTGCGCCCCAACGTCAAGCGCGGCCAGATCGCCCCCGACGAGGAGGATCTCATTCTCCGCCTCCACCGCCTCCTCGGCAACCGGTATCTCTCTCTCTACAAATCTATCCTTTTGTCGCCACTATATCAGATTTGGGTACAACTGTACTATGGTTTCTCGATTGTTTTTTCAGCTTGTCACTATTTAGGGTTTCTTTTTTTTTTCAATTTAGTAAGCTCTCTCTCTCTCTCTCTCTCTCTCTCTCTCTCTCTCTCTCTCTCCTGGAAATCTATCTTTTTCCGCCACTCTATCTACTTTGGGAATTAGGGTTTGATTGTTTTCAGCTTAATTGTTACAATTCAGTGGTTTTGTTTTGCTAGTATTGAATTAGCTCATTTCTGATCTCCAGAGTGACATGAGTCCAGACATGGAACATCTTACATTCCCAGATACATATGGATGTATCAAACACCCTCCGTCCCAAATTGCGCGAAGAGACTAAAAATCAAATGATTATATAATGTGTGTTTCGGATTCGATTTAACTCCATTCGTGTGGATTAAACTTCAATTTGTATGTACAGGTGGTCATTGATAGCGGGACGAATTCCGGGACGAACTGATAACGAGATAAAGAACTACTGGAACACTCACCTCAGCAAGAAGCTCATCAGCCAAGGGATCGATCCAAGAACCCACAAGCCACTTAACCTTGATTCCCCCGCAGAAGACGACAACAAAAACAAGTTCTCTTCCTCAAAATTCAATCAGAATCTGATGCCATACGCTGACCAGAATATCGTTACTCCTTCCTTGGAATTAGAACCTGTCGTTAGCAGTAACCGAATTCCTGTGATGAACAAGGGAAATGGGTATTATTACCAAGGCGCAAATCAGATGTTGTCAAACCCTAACCCTAATTTGCAGAATCCTGATTTTTCTGGATTAGGGTTGGTCAGAAGCAGCAATAATGGGGTTGGAAATGAGGAAGACGACGAGGTTAACTATTGCACCGACGATGTGTTCTCTTCATTCTTGAATTCGCTGATCAATGAAGATGGATTCAATAGTATTCAACATCAAGCAGTGCAACAACAACAACAACAACAGCTTAATGGGATTGTACCTTGTGGTAGTTCTGACCCTTTGATCATCTCGAGTACTCCCACTCCTCCTCAGAATTTCGCCTTTGGTACCGGTTGGGATATTGCTCCGATCATGTCATCGGAATCTGCTTTGCATCACAATGAACAGCTCAAGAGGTTTCATGATCATGTTGACAAGAAGTTCTGAAAGTGAAATCTGCAATTACAATTATATTTGATGAGAATTTTAGGTGTAGGGTTTGTATCTCCATTTTGTGTGTGGATTTCAAGGTTGTCTAGTGTTCCAATTTGATTGTTGTAGTATGTGTGGTTAATTAATCCTACGTTGTGGGTATTTGTAAACAAAAAACCTCGTATTAAGATGGTGCTTTATGTGTATTGATTGTATTTTACTTGTATAAGCTAAAAAATGAAAAGAAAAAAGCAGTTTATCTTAATTGTTCCTAAGGGACATAATTAAGTACTCATTTGTTGAATTAAATATGATGTATTTTAAGAGAATTACCTCTCACACAAAGCGAAAAATAAGTCTTAAAAAATAAGAACCTTAGCGGAATGGGGCCTAAATCAACACATTTTCTCTTTAATTTCCTTGTCAATTATTGATTTTCAAGGGCAACTCTAATTCAGTATAATTTCTCAACCAAACAAGATGTATTTATATGCTAGGCAAATCAAGGAAGTTTGCAAAAGGAAATTGAATATTCCATCTTATTTATATATATATATATATATATATATATAAAAGAACTGATTCAAGAAAAGAAACTAACGACTGAATGCATAATGATGCAAGTGTTGAATTAAATGATATCTTTCAGTTAATTTGAAGATGTCGCCCGTAGCATTATCGCTAGAAATGCAAATCCCAACTAAATTCACACCTACTTCTAAACTAATCATATGACCTGCAATAAGGTTCCTAATAGAAACGAGTGCAACAAATGGCAATAATTTTGATACAAGTTGGATATCACATTCTTGAAATCAGTAGGTATAACAGCTAGCAATCAACATATCCGAGAAAAACTTTTTATACGACACAAGATAGGAAAGCCAAGAGGAATAGAGATAATACATGTAGTTTTTGAATGAAATCATTCAGGATATATCATGTCAAAGAATGTACGTGCATGAAGCTTTAATATTGGTGTGAGCATCCATTGGATTCGAGGAGTTGAGGATTTGCTGGAGTTCAGTTCTGGACGTGAAGAAGAGAAGAAGAAGAAAAAAAAAAAAAGAGGGCAAAATCATCGGTTGGTCATAGGTTCAAATCCTACTCGGGGAGATCACTATCGTCCTATTATGAATAGTTAGACGCTTTCGAAGAGACAAATGCTTAGTTTGGGTTTCAAGATTTAGGGTTTACACAGCTTTCCTTTCGCCAAAAAAAGAGAGGCTAAAGGAGGTTATGTTCATGAAACTCAAAGTGACAATCACTTTAAATACCCTAGTGATGCCCATCAACTCTCACTGATGAGCTAATATATATAAATGTTGGTTTTCCAAACATATTTGGCAAAAAGAAACCTTGCTACAGTGGCATTGTGAATGAAAGCTAAATTCGAAATCAACGTCTACACATGCAGTGGAGGATTTCAAGGTTCGAAAGTGTGGCGGCTGAATGAAGGCTAAATTCGACATCAACGTCTACGCAGTGGAGGATTTTAAGGGTTTCGTAGATGGTATTCGAAAGTTGAGAGTGTAACCTAGCTAGCTTTGAGGTGTTCTATCCAACCTGTTGGTTGGATGCTTTGTTCTGCTTTCTTTTTGTAGCCAAGCATCTTTACGCTTTACAGTTTTTTCCCTTTGATGCATCCCTTTCGAGCTTTATACGGAGTAATATGTTTTGTTTGTAACCTTATATATCAAACCAAGGATGTAAATATAAAAAGCTTCACAAATTTTAATTATCCGTCCGTTGGGAGAAGGGTTTTCTCTCTCTCTCTCTCGAAGACAAAGTACGTATAGAAGCAGGTTGCATGTCTTTGCTTCCCGTTCTATGCTTATGTCCATTTTGGAGGAACACTCTCTCCTAATCAGAAGTGCTAGCAATTGTATATATGCATAAGTCGCGAAATACTTAAGAAGACAACTTTGATCCACAAATAATCACAGCGATTATATCAAGAGAACATAAGATATACGTGGTACGTTCAAGACTGTATGCATGTCATATATCCTCTGTAAAAATCTTTATAATAGTTGTTCATTAAAATCATAAACACAGAGGCGGCTCCATGTTGTGGGTTTCCTAGTCAACTGAACACCCAAACAAATTTTTTTTGTTTAGAATACGTGTAAAAATGATAAGCTAGACTTTTTTTGAACACCCAACGTAAATATCAAAGAACACCCAATTCATTAAAATCTTGAACATCTAACCCAAAAAGAATTGAATACTTAACCCAAAATTAATTGACCACTCAATTACAAACCAATTACATTTCATCAATTTAGGTAATTCATATTTGAACACTTAACATATTATATCAAATAAAGCTCATAATCATAATTAAAAAATTGTAAAAAGAAAGTGAAAAGAAGAATATATTGGTGTAAGTATTATGCTCTGCGTTCTCTCTCTATCTTTATTGTTGATGGTCTAAATGTGTTAATTTCGCATTCATGACAATAACATTTGTGAGGTCAAGTTTTTATTTGGCAAATCCCATGACAAAAATACATTGATTTGTTTCTCATTTATTGAGTTGTAATTTATTTATTTATTTATAGAGTGTCTGTTTAGGAGGTGGAGGAAATCAATTATTGTGTAAATTGAGAGGTAGAGATTGTTAAGGAAATTGGAGTGGAAGAAGGATTTTGTGCACATGGCAGCTGAATAAGGAAAGGGAATTAAAGATTCAAGGGTGAGATTATTAAGGTAATTTGCATGGATAGACTTTGTGAAGGCTTCCGTGTTGGACCACTCGCTTAGTAACCGGGGATTGGGTATGAGGTACTCTTATTTCCAATATTCGTGTCAAAAGGCAGTGGGGTAAAAATACTAAAACACGTGTATTTGTTTGGAAGATTCAATAAAAATTGATATGGCAAAATACTCATTGGTTGAGCTGGAGTATTTAATTGTTGAGGGGGAGTTTGTTAGGCCTTGGGATGTCATTCATATCATGATGTCTGGTTTGACTTCGTGGGAGGATTTAAGGGTGGTTGCCATTCTCATGGAACACGAGAAATCTTGTATCCGAAGATGGTAATCTTAATATTTCTGACGTGTCACACACCCACTATTGTCATAGTCTCATACTGCATGTTGTACTTAATTTCAGATTTCTTCATGTTTGGGATACATACAAGTTTACTCATGCATTTCAAAAACTTGCAGTGATATTTATTGATTCTCATGGTTGAGTATTCATCTTTGCATCCATGCGTTTGTCTTCCCTGGAATTTTTTTTAACAAAAGACAAACAGAGCATTTTTAGTCCTACAAAAAATTTCCGTTTTGTTTTGGGCTCTAAGGCAATATCTCTTTCATACTCAGCAGTTACTAGAGCATCCATATATAAAAAAAAAAAAAAAATTCTTTTTGATCTCTGGGCCACCACTGGCTTTTCATGTTTTTTCATGTGTGCCCAATGTGGCAGTTGGTTTTATTTTTTTGGTTGCTTCGAGCACGATGGAGCTTTGCTAGTCTTTTACTCTAGATTGGTACTCTGTTAATTAAGTTACTTTGGTAAATGCTTTCTAAAATCTCGGCTTCCTTAACATGGGATATTAGCTTTAGTTTGTTTATGGATGGTATTATCTGTTGGACTTCTAAATATCCTTTTACTCCTTATTAATCTTATTCATGTGTACTCTACCTTTGTCATTCCATGACAAAAAGGGGGTGAAATTTATTGATTAACAGATTGTCTTTAAGTATTTTTTTCTGCAGTTTCTCAGGTCATGATCAATCTGTTAAGAGATAGGTTGTTATGTATGTTTTGTCATAGAAGTGCCAAAGGGGGAGATTGTAAGGTCAAGTTTTTATTGGGCAAATTCCATGACAAAAATACATTGATTTGTTTCTCATTTAATTTATTGAGTTGTAATTTATTTATTTATTTATAGAGTGTCTGTTTAGGAGGTGGAGGAAATCAATTATTGTGTAAATTGAGAGGTAGAGATTGTTAAGGAAATTGGAGTAGAAGAAGGATTTTGTGCACATGGCAGCTGAATAAGGAAAGGGAATTAAAGATTCAAGGGTGAGATTATTAAGGTAATTTGCATGGGAAGAAATCAACTTTCAAGAGGATTTCGTGTATGTGCTTGAAAGGAAAAAGGAAATGAAGAAATCACATGTGCGGCAATGTGGAAGTGTTTTTCTGTCACAGTGCTTGAGCAACTCAAAGACAGGTTATATACAGTGCTCGAACAACCTTCCAATTTTCCAAAATCTATTTATATGCGCATCTTTTGGAATTTCGAGGCTACCGAATATATGAATGCAATCCGTCTCTTGCTCCAAAACAAAGAAATGTCTAAGGGAGATTTTTAGTTTGTCTCTTGGAAAAAGATATGATCGTTTGATCGTCAAACTTCCGGATTAATTCCAAGAGCCCTCTCCATACTTTGTGATTGCTAATCAAAGTGTTCTTCCGGTGGATTTCTGGTGGATTCCGTAGGTTATTGGAAGGCTTGAGCGATTCAAGGCAGCGGCAGTCAAGCACTGGGTGCGGTGAACAAGTGATTCGGCAATCAACCTTGGTCAACCGAGAGCGATTCTAGGTTGTAAATATAGGTTTGTTTGAAACCGTACAATGAGTTATAGTGCATGATTTCTTTCTCGTGGTTTTTTTCCCGTTTAGGGTTTTCCACGTATATTCTGGTGTTCATCGTTTATTCTTCGTTCCTATTATTTCTTGATTTTTGGATCGGTAGGAAAATAGGAATTTCAACCTTTTTTGTCTAGTTAGCTTACCAAATTATGGACAAAGCTTTAAAAAATTTCAACTACACTGCAAACTCCATTTATTTGAATAATATTCCTTTGAATTCAAGACTACGATAGAAAATCTCATCATGTCATCCTAAAGAACATAATTTCGAGAATGTCAACTCTAACGTACTCGCTACAATTTTGTTCACAAGGGTTTTAGAAGATTAATACATTGTTTAAACGTGTTAATGTAAAATATGAACATCCTATCACAAATTCTTGGAGCCGCCACTACATAAACAGACATAAACAGATAAAACTTGGAGGCAGATTTGTCTTAGGAGACTTTTTTTTATCAACAGATCGATGTAACATTTTATTAAGGAAAAGGAAAAGATTTCCAACCAAAAATTGGAAAAAAAAAAAAAAAAAAAAACCCGAGGGACAAAGCCCATTACGCACCTGAAGGCCTAAAGTACCTAAATAATAACAAATCCCTGAATGTCGATCTCTCAAGATACGAAGATCGGAAAATCAACTATAGCAAAATCGATGGTTTGATGAACTAATTCTATGTATTGCTCTGAGACTCGAGACCCAAAAAGATGTATGGAGTACTCTATGCACAACTCTCCAAGGAGAAAAGACACAATTGTTCGTCTAAGTAGGTGTCAACGAACAGATACAACTCTATCGATAAATCTAATCTATCAAAATAGGGATGTTTGAGAGCCTTTAATGTTTATTTTATTTTTTTATTTTTTTGGGGGGGGTGGGCATTTTTTTTGAATTTTTGTTAGATTCGCGTAATTTTTTTTTGAATTAATCATCCGTCTCGACGAGAGGAGTCTAAAAAAATAAAATTATGACCAAAAGCCAAAAAAGTTCACTAAAAATGAAAAAAATATTAAACAGCTGTATAAAATTATTTGAATTTTTTCAATATCGGTCCATTTTTTTATATTTTTCTGATTCATCTCGTCGAGGTGAACGATTAACCCATAAAATTACGTCGAAAAGCTAAACAAAAAATTACGAAAAGTAAAAAATACAGAATAAGTTTCAAAATTATAAGTTTAAAAGAACACAGCCTAAGTACATGCAATGTTGGTGTTTTGAAGGGTAAAGGGAGAAAAGAAAAAATATGACAAGTGTAATGATGATGTTACCCTGATTAATTAAGATTTTCAAAAGGGACCAATAAATTGAATTGGCACGGTGAGCAGATTTTGAATTGTGAATTGTAGATTCTGGACATAGTAGAATAGAATGTGAATATTTGAAAGTGTTTGGAGGATGTATTTTAGCAATTAGGGGATGGTGTTGTGCACGGGTGCACAACATCATGTTGAGTGCCTCCGGACCGTTGATCTTGGCAATCAACGGTTCGGATTGCCGAACAACTAGACGGTTGAGATTATACACATCACCGAGCAATCTGCACAGTTGATTATCGAGATAAACGGTTCAAATGTGCATAGCACGGTGCGATAGACAAGCTCCCCGAGTTCATATTTTAGAGGTTCATGAGAGTGTTTGGAGTATAATCTGAAGAATAGATTTTGATCCATTGATTTTGTTCAAAGAAAAAGTCCATTTTGGTGGGTAAAGAATTAGAGACGAATTTAGCAATTTTTATCCAATTTTTTAATTTTAATTGAAAAAAAAAATGAGTGAAGCCATACTGAAACTAGATAGATTGGTTGAATGAATTTTCGTGTCCAAAAATCCTCTTTTTATTTTATAATTAATTAAAGACGAATGTGTCCAGGAATTGGAAAGCAGATACGCCCGAGCCCATAAGGCCCAGCTGCTGGTTCTGCATGGTTTTCCAGCCCAACTTTAGGCAGTACCTAATGGAGTTCTGCTACACACAGCAGATCTGTGCACAGATTTCATTGTGGGGCCCACCACGAGTCCCACATAAATCATTCTAGCCATTCATTAAATGTAAAATATTTTTTCAAGGGTCTCAGTAAAAAATAAGCTCAATCCGATACCTATAGGTACTCGATCCAACCATATAACTTTTCATTATCCGAAAAGTTAGATGATTGGATGAAGCGCCTATAGGTATCGCATTGAGCTTATTTTTTATTGAGACTCTTGAACAAATATTTTACATTTAATGAACGGCTCGGATGATTTGTGTAGGACCCACCACGGGTCCCACAACGAAATCTGTGCACAATCTGTGTACAGATCTGCTATGTGTGTAGACTTTCTGTACCTAATGTCCCACTTCTTATTCCCTCTTGAAGAGGATAATGCCAAATACGTTCCAAGGACTTGGAGATGCTGTTGAGCGGATGTAAAGCAGCTGATTTGGCTGTTCATTTTGGCACGGGCACCTCATATCAAATTTGACCGTATATAAATTTAAAATCGTTCATTACTCGGTTAAGATCCGAATCGGCGATTGCTGAGATGAGGGATTGATTCAGCCACTAAGGGTGCTAGCCAGAGCCAGTGCTTGGCAAAATACCGCAGCCCTCCAAACGTGCATGGTTTCGTGGGTTTACTTGAGCCCAAACGTCGCCTACTTCGCGCACACACCAAACTCTACTTCCCATTGGGCCCAGGCCCAACCCAAAAAATTTGGCATGATTTTGTACCCAGGATCATAACGTGGGGCCCGCTACGGGTTCTACACAAACGAGCTGAATCATTCGTTAAATTTAAAACATATTTTTAAGAACTTCCGCAAAAAATCAACTCAGTCCAATACCTATATATAACTACTCGATCTAATCATCTAATTTTTCATCCAGGTGATCCGTAATGCCCCACTTCGCGATACGTGCAATACAGACTTCCTGTTTTGTACTCGACCCTCAAGTCAAATTCTCAAACTACCAGTCCATTTTGGGTTCATCTGATTGGTAGATGGTTGACTTGTTGTATCAGTGCAGTATTGCAATTAAAATTAGGTGAGGTGGGGGCAAATCCTGTTTGACTGACCTTCTCATTCTGTACATACTACGGAGTAATTTCCAACTACCTATGACCCTAATTTCAACTTCACAAGGAATATATAAAATATATATAGTAGGAAAAATCCAACGGTCGGTCAAAACTGATTAACCAGTCCACATAATTTCAGAACTACAAATCTTGCAGACCAAGCAGACACCATCAACCTTTTGAGAAAAACAAAAAAATGGCTCTGGAAGTCTTCCCATAACAGACAAAAATTTCTTTTACCCTTTACTTTTTAAAATTAAGGCTGAGTTCTTTTAAACTTAATATATTTCTTCGTTTTTTTTTTGTTTTATTCATTTTTTTTTTAATTTTTATTAGATTCGCGTAATTTTTTTTTTGAATTAATCATCCGTCTCGACGAGAGGAGTCTAAAAAAATAAAATTATGACCAAAAGCCAGAAAAGTTCACTAAAATGAAAAAAAATATTAAACAGCTGTATAAAATTATTTGAATTTTTTCAACATCGGTCCATTTTTTTATATTTTTCTGATTCATCTCGTCGAGGTGAACGATTAACCCATAAAATTACGTCGAAAAGCTAAACAAAAAATTACGAAAAGTAAAAAATACAGAATAAGTTTCAAAATTATAAGTTTAAAAGAACACAGCCTAAGTACATGCAATGTTGGTGTTTTGAAGGGTAAAGGGAGAAAAGAAAAAATATGACAAGTGTAATGATGATGTTACCCTAATTAATTAAGATTTTCAAAAGGGACCAATAAATTGAATTGGCACGGAGGGAGTAGATTTTTTTGAGAACTAAACTCTATAGTTTGCATCACTCATAGTGTTGCTTTCGAAATTTTGTTCTAATCTGAGTTTGTTTATTGGAGTGTTTCACATCAATCGAGCTTTTTTCTCAACACTTACTTGAACTTGTGTAGATGTCTTGAGTATCACATCCTAACTACATGCAATGGTTGTTTGTTCCAAGATAAATTTTCAGGATAACAAAATTGTACTACGTGTTTTCGTGTTCTTCGTCAAATATTTGAATGTTTTAGCATGACTTTTTTACTTTTAAAATAGAAATACGCTGTATTGGGACCGACGATACAGCAGGCTGTAGATGTTCCAAAGAAAAGACAGTAGGTACTATAACCTAAAAAAAGTCAAACAAGCTACGGTCAGGGAAACCACGACTATGATACTTATTTCCATAACTACCCTTCTAAACCAACTATCTCAGCCCTTCCCAATTGTGAGAATGAAAGCTAGAGGAGTAGTAGTTAATTTCAACTGATGTGATTCTCCACCTGACAAAGCTTTAGCAGCTTATAATTTCCTCATATGGTTTTGTGTTCTGACCCTTCAACCAAAACAGAGAAATTGGGTACATCCACATGGGGGTAATAGAGTCAGATTTTGTGCTCATGCATTGAACCATCCCCGCAGAAAACCATATATTTCTTACGTGCTGTGTTTCTGACATTTCAAAAAGAATCGTACTTTAATTTCCTTGAAAAATCTTGACAACCTCTCTCCAATATTATTATTATTATTGAATAAACTCATATTTTTCGGACCAGCTTATGTAAATATCAATTAATTTTCGAGAAACTATCCCACCTTCTACACTATTAAAGTCGGGACAAAGTCATGTACTGATCCCACAAGAGTTGATATATAGCAACAAGGATGATTCAAGACAACCTCTTAACACTTGCGTAATCCTTCTGAATGGTCAAACGACTCAAATATCATATGAACAAAAAAAAAAAAAGGGAATACTTGTTTTCGGTTTTGTTTGGTACCTTCATGTGTTACATATGGTAGAAACACCATTGGCACATACAATCTACTTAGGGGGTCATGTGTGGCTCTGTTTAGAATGAAGCATTCTTCTTCATATTTTGCGAAACAGAGGAACACAGGTAATAATATATTTTTGCTAGATTATGTTACCACTCACCAGTCACCAACTTCAAACATGAAAACTTGAATCTATATATGCAATATTACCAGACTCACATACCCGAAAAGGCGAAAAACCAAAAGAGAGAGAGAGAGAGGAAGGAGAATGTAACATACCCGAAAACCTTGAAGCCGAAAAAGTTTGAGCTTTTTGGGAAAGAGAAAACCCGTTGATGATTATTTTTTTTCCTTTCTTTCTTTCTGAACCCTTTTGCGAACTGCATTTTGGAATGATGATACAATGATGAATGGGGTCACCGAATTCTCAGGAGAATTATCATAAAAGAAAAAGGGGGAAACAAAAAAAGTGTGGAGAAGCTGCAATAAAAAGCATGTGTATATTCAGAGAGAACAGAGGAGTCGTTGTATGTGAAAGGTTCAGGCCTGTTTTTTAATACCCCATTCAAGGATGGGTGGAAATAACCAATCGTCTGATGATTATTAATTGGACCCTTTCAGTTTTCGTGTGGATTTGAATGGTAGATTCTTTTCTCTCTCTCTCTCTTTCTCTCTCAATTTTAGATTGTAGTAGTTTATACGCGGATGGAGTCGACCAAACGTTCTAAGTAGTAGGGTCTGAAAATGGCGTCCACCAACCGTTCTTTTCGTTTTCTAACTACCCAACGGCTGAAGGGCATATCTGGCATTTAGAATATGCTTTGCTAGTAGTTAATTTCTCGTTCTTTGCAAGGTACGCGTTTTTGGAGAAAATATGCACCAAAATTTATAATGCGTGAAGTGGGTACTTCACTACGTTGAGACATTTCTTTGATCGAATGGAAGGAAGATGAAAATTAAGAACTTAAAATTGAATGCTGAATTTATTAAGTTGAATTTTTTTGACAAGTTTTAGAGCTTAATTAAAATAAATGGGTTGATATAGATTTTGTTTATGTTAAATAGATTTTGTTTATGTTATATATGCAAGGCCGACCCAAGGGATTTGGATGTTCAAGGCTAAATTGTGGAATGGTTCCCTACGTATTTTTAAAATTAAACAATAATGATAGAAATGTTTCTTTATATTACTCCTAGTTTAGACTTTATAATGCATGTTAATTACTTTATCAAAGTGGTTGGCTTGAATTCTACTTGATTTGGTTTCAAAATTTGGCAATTACAATAGCATTATTTTTTAGGAAAAAACATTTCAAAAGAAAAAACTGTCCAAAAGACTCAAGTTCAAACACTCCACATGAACTAAAATCAATTTACCACTGAGCTAACAAAGACATTTGTGTAATATACTAATTTACAAATAATATTGAAGTGTCCCTAAAACTTAAAATTTTTTGGATGCCAGAGGCCCAGGCCTCTTGGGCATTGGGCCTGGGTTGGCCCTGGTTATATGTAACTGTTTTCCTTATAGTTTTACCTATAACCATCATAGTTTATGGTGGAGAGATGGTGACTGTGTGCGGTGGGAGGTTGGTTAGCAGAGGTGGTGGCGGTGGTGCTAGCTGTTATGGTAGCGAGTGATATTGTAGTTGTGGTGGTGAAGCTAGGAGTTGGGTGATTGTAGCGGTGGAATTAAGGTGGTGGAAAAGGGCACCACAACCACTAGGGGCAACCGGGCAAACCACGCCTAACCAAAACAAGAATATGAACTTTAGTGTCCAACTTGCAACCTACAGTCAAAAAGGCCAACGACATATGCAGATCGAGAGGCAGGGCACCAGTGACCTACCATTCCACTGTTGCTTTTTTCTTCCCTTTTCTCAAGGCTTTAAGTCTATTCACCGCTCCCCCACCCACTCTCAGGGCCCGCTTGATAACCATCCTATAGGTTGGATTGGGATTATGAATCTCATGGGTCTCACAATTCCTTGTTTGTTTGCACATTTGAGGTTGAGATTGGGAAGCCCAACGGACTAGCAGTCCAGTCATTAGGGTGTATTGGGAATCCTCTTTTGAACTTGGTATTGGACCATTGGTAGTCCAGTCCACACTCCTCCAATGTAAAAAGACAAAGATAGCCTTGCTTAAACCATTTAATGACAAAATTCCAGTTGCTTATAAGCACAGACCCTAGCCCCCGTCCTTTTCTCTCACGATCAGACGAAGACAGCACCTGCACGTAGCAGAAGACACCATCTTGGCTGGAAATTCGAAATACCTAGCTCCAACAAGTAAGAAAACCTTGTTATTTTTCTAAAGAAAAAGATCACAGTTTTTAGTTCTTGTTTTGAGTTCCATTAAACGCGAAAAATGTAATCAAAATTTTCATCTAGATATTAAATTTTTTTCTAAAGTTTTTTTTTTTTCATTTTCTGATTATTTTTTGAAAAATGGGTTTGATCCAAAAAATTAAATCAGTTTTGCATAAGGGCAAAAATGGAAATGTATATTATCAATCCAATCCAATCCCATGTGAAACAAACATAATATTAATAATCACATCATCTCATCTCAACAAACAAACATACTCATCACCAATCTCTTCTCATTACCAATCTCAATCCTAATCTCATATTCTTACGAATCCTAACCATCTATCACTGTTATCAAACAGGGTCTCAATCTCACTGTCCAAAATTGTTTTGGACGGTCCGGATTTTGAAAAGACTCTTCCCGGGAAAAGTTTAAACCCTGGACCATTAATTATAGAGACAAACGGTAAAATCGAACGCTCTGATAGGGGCAGCGGTGAACCAAAAGGGTTGGGAGTAGCACCGCGGACAAACTACGTAGGTAAAACTACCAAAACGGGAGCAACAATTCACGTGAGGAGGAGGGGGAAATGCTAACATAAGAATCCCCAAAAACCATTTGTGGGCAAATTACCACAAGCCATATCACCATCAATCCACCTTAAAGATTATAGGTCTCCATTGAGTAGTTATCAGTGCTCCATCAGTGCTCCATCACCACATGGTGCTCAATAAACCTTCTCCACACTCTTATCGGGTGAAGAACAGTTTTGTAACATCACGTGTCGATTCTCCAAAAGTATTTAGCAATTTTAGGTCTCCGTTTGTCCGTGATCTGGCCTAGCCTCCATTTCAGCTTTACAAGGGAGATGCCACACGTTGTTCCAAGGAAATCAGACGTTGTGCTTGACCCCATACAAACACGAATGACTCGAACTCGCCAATAACTTGTTAGGAAAAAACTAGGATTATTTTTCCTTCCTCGGGAAAAAATCAACGTGCCAACTTTTCAATGGAAAGTTGAAATATGGATAAAAATTAGGAGTGTCAAATGGGCGGGTTTGGGCCAAAATGGATAAATTGTAAGGGGGTTGGGTCTTTAATGGGTCATTGACCCATTTAGACCCATTAATTATGAGTCTAATTACCCATACCCAACCCAACCCATTTATTCAAAAGCAAACCCGACCCGCCCATTAACCCAATTATCCACCACCACCACAACGCCGCCACCACCACCACGCCACCGTCACCGCCGCTGCCACCACCACCGCCGCCACGCCGCCCTCACCCACCGCCACCATCACCACAACGCCACCACCACCACCACGCCACCCTCACCACCACCACCGCCACCACCACTACGGCCACCATCGCCGCCGTAGCCACCGCTGATGGCGGCATTGTGGTGGTGGTGGCGGCGGCAGTGGCCGTGGTGGTGGTGGCGTGGTGGAGGTGGCTGTAGTGGTGGTGGTGGTGGTGGCGGCAGTGATGGCGGTGGCGGTTGTGGTGGTGGCGGCGGCGTTGTGGTGATGGTGGCGGCGTGGTGGTGGCGATGGTGGTGGCGGCAGTGGCAGCGGTGGTGGCAGCGTGATGGTGGGGGTGGCGGCGTTGTGGTGGTGGTGGTGGCAGCGGGGGTGGTGAGGGTGGCGTGGTGGCGGCGGTGGTCGTCGTGGTGGTGGCGGCGGTGAGGGTGGCGTGGTAGTGGTGGCGACGGCGGCGTTGTGGCGACGGCGGCGGCCGGCGGCGGCGTTGTTGTGGTGGTGGCAGTGGTGGTGGTGGCGGCAGCGGTGGGGGTGGCGTTGTGGTGGGGGTGGTGAGGGTGGCGTGGTGGTGGTGGTAGTAGTGGTGTTGTGATGGTGGTGGCGACGGTTGTGATGGTGATGTGATGGTGGTGGTGGTGGCGGCGGCGTTGGTGGCATGGTAGAGGGTAGGCTGCATTCATTGGGAATCTGGTAAAGAGATGAAAATTTTTCATGAGTTACTTTCATACCCATTGGATCATTTTAGTTGACCCAATTGATATCCAATTAAGACCCAACTAATAATGGATTAGTTGGGTTTGGACCCATTCTTACCCAACTAATAAATGGATTGGATTGGGTCAATTTTTTAGCTGATGGGTCTAGATTTGTTAATGAGTCTGGGTTCAATTTATCACTCCTAATAAAAACTTGTGGTTATTCTTTTGAGCTTAATTTCTATAGGGCCACTCCAAAAAATATTTTAAGATGAATGAACGACTCAAATTTTTTATGAGGGATTTATAAATAATAAAAAAAAGGCCTGGCGCACCGATCCGTATATCATCGGTGCACATTTGGTCGGTTTCAGTAGGATTTTCATAATTAGGAATGAAAGAAATAAGTGCTACACTCAGTCCACTGCACGTGTCCACCACATGCGTGTGGATCCCATTTTAGGTCTCACAAAATACAAAAAAACTTATAAATTTTAAAATAAGTTTTTATGTGGCCCTGTAAAAAAATTAATTTCAATAGATATTACTATTTTTTTTTTTTGGATTCATAGGAAAAATACTTACCCTACCCGTTCGAGCTTATTTGTTTACAGCGCCTCATAAAAATTATTTTAAAATTTATAAATATTTTATTATATTTTTTTAAAACCCGAAGTCGACCTCACTTGAGGTGGACATGTACGGTGGAGCCTACACTTTCTGTTAATGGTGAGTATGGTCCGGATTGGTTCGGTTTTATAGTAAATTAAGAATCAAATTAATACCTACGGATTATGAAATTGGAGAACCAAACCAACCCATAAAAGGTATAGAACCAAACCAATCCAAACCATTAAAATGCGGATTGATTTCGGTTTTAAACTACGGTTTGCTTTGAACTAAACTATTATCTTCAAAAAGTTTTAAGGTAATTGGTCTTGGTAGTAAAGGAATTATAGGAATAGATATTGGAATTGGTTTTCATGCATAGAAACTTAGGAATTGGGGCGTGGAAGTTGACTGATCTGGTGATCTAATATCCTTTTTGTGTATAATAAATTAATAATCATAGAAACTTAGAAAAGTGTTGTAAATCGTTTTATATAGAAATTTAGTTTAAATTATCTTGGCAAGAAAGAAAAAAACTAAATATTGCGGTGAAATTAATAGAATCAATAAATCGGGAAAATAGTTGACATAGGTTCCCATATTTATTTGGTGAATCATAATTATATATACTAGTGAATGCCCGTGTCTGAAGGCACGGTGCAACACATTTTAAACACAGTCTAAAGACACGGCGCAACATGTTTTTTGAAACAACTGGAGTAAAAAATTGATCATTACCATGTTTCTCTTTTTTTTATTTTATTTTATGGAAACATGTGTCTTTTTAGGTTATTTTATTTATCAAATACCATTGGACATGAATTTTCTTTTTCCCTTTCCTGCAGTGATTATCTTTTTTTTCCCCGTATCTGTGACTGTTCCCTTTTGTGTTTTCCTTAACCATTGCTTCCGCCTTTCGACAAAAAAGAGTAAAATCTATATCAAAACTTTTAATCTATAAACCAAGAGTCCATGACATGAAGAACTGAAAGTTTTTTTTGTCAGGATTCAAACATTAAGAATCCGTATACTACCAAGCCTGATAATCGTTTTATTGAACCTCTAGAATTAACACATCAATACACCAATCAAAGATTGAAACTTCAATGCACTAAACTTTTTCGTGGATTAAACAACAATTTAAACACCAAGCCTGGTAATCGTATCTTTTTTTCCTTCTGTTTTTCTTTGTTTTGAAGATTAAAAAGCAATTTAGAAAAACCCTAGTCTACTTCAAAATTGAGGATAGGGGGATTCTTACTGGAAGGAGAGAACCAAATGGATTTTTTCATGAATATGGAGAAGATGTGTACAGAAATTGAGGTGATTAATCGGCGATGAATTGAAGGGGGGCTCCAACCCAAAACGTCGGATGAATTGGTGGGCACTGAGTGTTTCGTTGTGCATCGAGAAGTGGGTTTTGGGAGAGAGAGATATTTAAAGACTGTATATATGGAGGGAGAGAGAGGAGAGAAGAAAGAGAAAGACAGACGTGAGATTTGTTAATAGGTTGGAATCAATGATTCAATCCAATGGCCATAACTTATTAAAATTTTGATCCGACGGTTGAAGAGGTGCTCATGTTTATATGAGTACATAAAAGTCCGCTATGTTTTATAATATAGATATAATATATATATATATATGAAAATGATTTCTACACTCCATTTTTTTATTATGGCACTCTTTTTTTGTCTTTTAGTAGAAAAAATACACACAAGAGCTTCACTAGACGACAAGAAATGGAGTATCATAATACTCCCTCCGTCCCATAATATTTGTCCGGTCCGCAAAACGGAGACTACAAAATAATGCATTTCTTTCAAGAAAAAATTCAAATTTTTTTCACAAGTTAAAAGAACTCGTCGAGATCTAGTAAGTTGTTGAATTTTTTCCCAACTTTTCTTACAAAAATAGAATTATTTTTACGTCTCCGTTTTGCGGACCGGACAAATATTATGGGACGGAAGGAGTAAAAAAAATGAAGTCTAGAAATCATATATATATATATATATATACACTCCCTCCGTCCCACTTTGTTGCGCTTGTTTCCTTTTTAGGACGTCCCAAAAAATTGTTTATATTTCACAATCTATAATGCTTTTTATGATTTCGAAAACTTTGTTTAAAAAAATAAATTGAGATCTATCGAACAAGATATATATTGAATATATAAAATATTATAGATTGTGAGATATACACAATTTTTCGGAACGTCCCAAAAAGGAAACAAGCGAAACAAAGTGGGACGGAGGGAGTATATATTTCCATATACACATAGTCCGTCTCCCATGGGACCACCTCAATTTTAATAAAATGTGGACCTCCATTTTCCGATCGAATTTCGATGATCCGAGCCGCTTAATGTGTTCAAAACATGATTTTAAAGGTACATGCGAGAAATCATTAAAAATAATGACCAGAAAGGGTTTCATTCGAGCAGTTTTTGTTTATTTTTTATCGAATGGTTCAAACAAAAACTGTTCGGATGAAGCCCTTCCCGGTCATTTTTTTGGGCGATTTCTCTTAAGTATCTTTAAAATCACGTTCTGAATACATTGAGCGGTTTGGATCATCGAAATTCGATCAAAAAATGAGAGAAATGAGGAGGTTTGTATTTTAGTTAAAATGTTGTTCACCTCATTTGAGACTGACTCTGGGTGTGTGTATATATATATATATATTATACGGTTCGAATCGGTTTGGAATCGTAACCGTGGACGTGAATACACAAACTAAACCATATAACACAGATTCTATTTTTTTTAAACCATGATCAAACCAAACTATTAAAAAATCGAACAACACCTTTCGATTTGGATTGATTTCAACTGGATACGCGGTTTACCGAATTTTTGCTCACCCCGACTTTCTGTAATCAACCCGACGACAGACAGGGAATTGGCGACGTGGCCAAATCTGTCACTCCAAAATTCCTTTGGCGCCTTCCAGTAGCCCAAGTTCTCACTCTCTCTCTCTCTCTCTCTCGGATTCTTTCTCAGGGTGTGTATCTGCAAGCATGAATATGGGGAGCACCGGTTCTTCAACACTCCCACTCTCGAAACTGGAATTCCCGTCTTTGAACCCTCGAAGGACTAGAAAGAAGCTCACGACGCCAACCCCCTGTGGCTTTGGTACTCAATCCAATTCCAATCTGTCGAGAAACACAACTACAGGGCTTTCTCTCTCTACAGGCCATTATTATGCCATTCGTTGTCGTTTGGATAATAGTAACATTGGAGTAACTGAAGATCCAGCCAAAGACAGTAGCCCTCAAGTCCAAGTTAAAACCAGGTTAGTTATTACTCTCCCCTTTTCCTATTGATTGTATTCATTGCTCAGTCTTTCTTTCTTAGGCTATGTTTGGATAGCAGTCCCACGTTGTACTCCATGTTAGACAACAGTCCCACATTAATTGCTTGGGTATCGATAGAATTAGAATATCACCTCCAGTACTCGTTGCCAAAGGGTTTTGGGTTGGATATAAAGTTTCCACACCCCAGATCCTTAGAATAGTAAGTTATCCAAACAATACAATTAGATGCGTAAGAAAAGATGCGTTGCGTAACCTATAAGAAATAGCAAATCACTCATGATAGACCAGACGTGAGATATCTAATCCATATTTATATTTGCGAACTTAAATGCATTTCATAATGCTCATTTCTCTAAAGAATGGACGTAACTTAAATCAATTTAAGTGAATCTGCAAACTCCAATCTAAAGGAAACAAGTACAAGAACAACTCTACATTGTGATACTGAGTTTTCCTTAGATTTAAGGTGTTCTATGGCCAAGGTACCAGACAACCATCCCTGTTATGTAGGGTTACTTGTGGTTGCATTACTTTCCTTGAGTGGAGAAACTCCGTGGTTGGACTCCCTTGTCATAAACCTTAGTCAATCATGGTTGATATATAGGCTATGAGCTTGACCATAGCACTTTGTTGCTTCTTCTGCCATTTCCAAGCAATCATCACATCATTAATCATTTTGTCCAGTTTCAAAGCTTCAACCTTACGGTGGATTACCCCATTTGCAATGGGATGGCTGTGTCCAGAGCCGGCCCAAGCACAACGCCTGGGCCTTGGGCATCCCCAAAATGCTGAATTTTGGGGGCACCCCGATTTTTTTTAGTATTTGGGTTGGGTAGGACTCTTTTTAGGAATGGCCCAGTCCAAGTCTCAGAAGCAAAGCCCAGTCTCTAGAGCATTGGTACTGAGGAGTAGGACTTTCTACTTATAAAAGATTCTTTGCCTTCATTGTTTCCTTCAACTAGTGATGTGAGATTATAGGTGGGAGGCTTTGTTTTGCAATTTGTTTGTCCCACATCGACAGAGCAAAGGCTCAATTGGCAAAGTGCTCACTTATAAAGCCCTCTACTCCACTGTTCCACTTGCTCACTGAGTGGTTGCACGTGAAAGCAACACGTGGGCAGCAAGTATCGGAATTAAAATTGTTTTGAAGGGAAATTTCAAATTTTGAAATATATATATATATATGTATATGTATGTATGTATGTACGTACGTACGTACGTATTAGTCAATGGGATTTAATACTATAGTTTTGGCTATCTATGACTGTTTATTTTTTTTTCATAAAAATTATCAAGCGTTTAGGGCCCTGACTTTGTCCACCCTTAAACCATTGGATAGTTCATCTGAAATTAACTTTGTGGATATTGGAGATCTTAACATTTATGATGCGGGGGATTAGTTTTCTTTTTCTTCAAGTTTGTGGAGTTGATACCACAAAAAGTTCTTCCATTGAGATACAATTAGTTATGCTTCCTGGTTTCCTGTTATCTTCAACTCATGTACTTCTCGCGGATGCCCTGAGTGTTTTCCTACGTTCATTTTAGATTTTGTGATGTTGGCTTTCTAATTCTGTATGTGATTTGTTTGTCTTGTAGTACATGGAATTGGAGGGGCTATTCTATTCGGTATCAGTATGCTGGGAGCAGTGGCCCTGCATTAGTTTTAGTTCACGGTTTTGGAGCAAACAGGTCTACATTTTGCTTGTCCTCAACTTATTGACATAGCTGTTAAATTCACGACAGTGCTCGGAAAAGAGACTCTTATCTGCTCTAAATCTATGAGTTGGGATATGGTGGTCCACTAGCTATTAACAATTCATCAGTGGAAGTTTTTGTTCCTTGATTTTTTTTAAAACAAATTGGATTCTTAGAGCTTTTTCAGTCACTAGTTTTGTCTCACTTATCTTTTTAACAGCGACCATTGGAGGAAAAATATTCCAGTTCTTGCGCGTTCCCATAGGGTATTCTCGATTGATCTTATTGGCTATGGTTATTCAGACAAACCAAATCCTCGTGACTTTGGAGTTAACTCCTTTTACACATTTGAGACATGGGCCTCCCAACTAAATGAGTTCTGTGTTGATGTGGTGAAAGACAAAGCATTCTTTATTTGCAATTCCATTGGAGGTGAACACCTTTTATTGATCCCATTTCTGTGCTTTTAATTCTCTACTCTTCATATTATGCTTAATTGATCTTCTTCTTAACATTGTATTGGCCATCTTTTTCATTGACAACATTCATCTTGACAATCTGTATTTGAGGGCAAAATTAGGGTGATTGATTTAATCAACTTCCAGTTATGTCGTTGCTACTAAAATTTTCCCAGGATAGCACAGAAATGGTTTTGTTCATTGATAAGGTCTTCTTTTAAGGAGTGTGATGAACTGCAAAACTTCCTCACATCCTACCTGTCATACTGCTGAAATTGCTCATCATCCTTTGATGCTTTCAAGAAACTTTAACCACTCATTAACAACCACATTAATTTTCACCTTTAAAACGGTAAAAGACCTACTTTCGCCATCCCATACTGTATACTATAGATGAAGAAACCCCAGATAACATGACCGCATGTCCTCCCCATGCCAGATTTGCCAATTACCTCTGGCAAAAGACTTTCAACCTAGAAGAATTCAGTAACTTTTAGAAGAACAAGTGAGTGAGACTTGTAGAGAGAGATAACACGACCACATGTCCTCTCTGTGCCAGATTTGCCAATTACCTCTGGCAAAAGACTTTCAACCTAGAAGTTACACACTTGTTAAAATCAAAACCACATCCACAATCTGCTACGAAAGCTTACTGAGAATCAAAAATTGAGCTTGCAGTCACTTTACTAAACCTCGAGGCAAGAATGTATGCAGTACTTAAAGACACACCCAACCACACTAATTGGTTCGTAATCTCTAATGTCAACTGCACCACATTTCCCAGGCCCCCCTCATACATTTTAAGATGCGGTCACTGTTGAAATTTCTCTCAAACACCTAGTTTCGTGAAAGAATTACGAAGCTATCATCACCTTATTTCTCACCACATTTCAACACTCAGGAAAAACGCTATGGTGAACCTGTCTAGCCCAGGAGCTTTCTCATCCAGGCCAAGTTCCTTTAAGTGAAAAAGGCTGACAACCATTTTGGAGTCTCATAATTTGCTTGACTTGGTCTCTGATTTACGCTATTCTTCTGATCTAATCACGTATTCTTCATGCAATTGTGTATTCACACTTTCCCTTTCCTGCTAATGTCTTAAAAGGAGTACTAGGTTATTTGCATTCCTTTGAAATCTTTCTATAGATAATAGCAAAAATGATGCACATATAAGAAAGATTCCTTTTCGCTTTCATGAAGGAGTTGTTGGTCTTCAGGCAGCTGTTATGGAACCCAAAATCTGTAGGGGCATTAGTATTCTAAACATATCTCTACGTATGCTTCATATTACGAAGCAACCATGGTACGGAAGACCTCTAATCAGATCATTTCAAAGTTTGCTGAGGTAAACTTGGATATATAATGGTTTCTATTGGCTTTCTTCATTATATTGAACTTTCGAATTATCTTAAACATACTTTATACTTCTTGTCAGGAATACTGCAGTGGGCAAATTCTTTTTTAAATCTGTTGCCACACCAGAGTCAGTGAGGAGTATTCTTTGTCAGGTATTCCTCCATGACGACGTGGATTTGTACTCGGTACTTATTCTCACGAAAAGATGATGATGTTGTCAAGAGATTTAAGAGGAAAGAAACATACTTTGTTCAGAGTATTTGAGGAAGTCACGACCAAGAATCCATTGGATATCAGGTTCCTCTGGCATGGATAGTAGCTTACTAGACTTTGATGGATAGTAGTTTACTGGACTGTGAATAGACTAGGTTCCAATGGCACGAATTCATCACCCTTTTGAAAGATTCTAGATCCAAACTTAATTGAATGTGTATTACCCTAGTCAGAAAATGGAGAGATGAAAACTCTTCAATAAAAATCTGAAACAAATGTGGGGCGATTTCGAATTGCGATGCTTTATGCATAGGTGATGCAAAAACATCCTGTAATTACAGAGAAAGTAGGGCGTAAAAATCTTTAAGATACTTTATGCGAGAATCTAGGGAAATGATGGTGAGTGAGCCTGCTGATAGCCGATGTGGAGTCTACTTTATTTTTTTTGGGGTAAGGTAATCCATTAGACTAACAAATCAAGAAACATGGACCAAGGGTATGGCCTTGAGAATACAATCAATGAAAACAGAAAACATGAAAGAAACAACTCAAGCTCTCCCAAACAAAGAACAAACCCACTAGACTATCAGACAGAAAACATGGAGTTGTTCATTGTATGTAGCCAAATTGGAAAAGAACTACTGGCCTTGAATCGGACAGAAATGCTCCCAACACTATCTTTAAGAGCTCACTCACAACAACTCATGCTCACTCACAACAACTCATCAACTTATCATATTTCTTAGACATCCCTATGTCCTCTAAAGTCTAAATTAGCATTCTACCCTCCAAATCACAATTCTCGGTTACAATGAAAATCTCTTCCCAAGAACTGCAACTGATAGTAGCCTACCTGTGGGACAAAAGCTTTGATTTTTTCCAGTCCTATTTATTTTGAAGTAAAAATGTTGCAACATTGTCTTCCTGTGTTGGATAATTTGATGTATATTGTTAGACACATTTCCTAAGTACTTTAAGGTTTGGGGACAATCGGTGACTTAACATGGTATTAGGTTTGGCTTATAGGTCTTGGGTTCAAGTCCCCCAATTTGTATTTGTTCTGCATTCTCATTCTGCTTCTTGCTACTTCCATTTTGTTTCTTCCAATAGAGGGACGTTTCATCTCAACATACATGATGGGGGTACAAAACCATCTATAGTACTTTGCTACTTTGCATGCCTTGAAATGGAAACATTATTGTCTTCTGACATACAAATGGGTATCGTCGTCGAAACTAGAATGATATACCGACAATGAGACCATTTTAGAGGTTTCCTCCCAATCCCACCCATAGCAAACATAGTTGACTGTGCTGAAATAAACATAAATTTCCATGTGAAAGCTTGGAGTGACCTTCGTAATGAATAATGGAGACTTTAAACACTGGTGGCAACAAGCTTTTGAAGTGATGATCTTCTGTGTTTGGTATTCATGACATGTTAGCAGTTTCCTCGGAATGGATCTTGTCAAGCACTTGAATCCTCTTTAACCATTGTTTAAATGACATCTGTAGATTGCTGTTTTAAAAACCATCCAAATACTTGTTTTTGTGAAAAATGGTGTAAAATGAATCATATTCTGCTTCTTTCAGTGTTACCACGACACGTCCCAGGTGACAGAAGAATTAGTTCAGAGTATCCTTCTTCCCGGGCTTGAGCCTGGTGCTGTGGATGTGTTTCTGGAGTTTATTTGTTATTCAGGGGGCCCTCTTCCGGAGGAACTATTGCCTCAAGTCAAGGTCAAATTCTTAAATTTGATCCCTATTACTATGTCTCAATATTTGTCTCGCGTTTTGTTTTTCTTTGGATGACACGGATCTCTCTCTCTCTCTCTCTCTCTCTCTCTCTCTCTCTCTCTCCACAATTTAGTGCCCTGTTTTGATAGCATGGGGTGACAAGGATCCATGGGAACCCATTGAGCTGGGAAGAGCCTACAGTAAATTTGATTCTGTGGAAGACTTCATTGTCCTCCATAACGTTGGCCATTGCCCTCAGGTGTCTCTCTCTCTCTCCCTCAGCATGTGTGTGTGTGTGTGTGTGTGTCTCATGAGCTCATGTTACATGATCTCAAATACAGGTGTCGGCTGCAGATACATATAAAATTATTGGACTTATTTTTCAGTCCGAGCCCCTAGGACATGTAGACACAGCAAAATAATCATATTTCCACTAGTCCTTTAATTTTATGGAAAAGGGTGGGTGATTTGCAATAGCAAGTGGAGTGGTAGCTAAGTGATAGGTACCATGTACTTCCATGCATTTGACATGGGTTCAACTTCAAACCTCACAACTAACAATGCTGACTTTCACCAAGCAAAAGAAAAAGGGTGTGAACAATAGGCCAACATTGCATGTCATTGGAGATTTATGCACACGATGATACCAGCATATTATGAAATAGTTTTATGGGTGAGTGCCAATTGGCATGTTACACATCTGACACGGATCCCATTTCCTACTGAACCATCCGGTGTCTGATACATACATTGACACATTTAGAAGAGTCCATGTACATAAACAACTATGAAGGGGCCGACAGTGACAGTGTGCACATTGATTTGTGATATGTAGTTCTATCTGGTTCCATTGTACAGGTACTATGGAACGCCATCTTGGAGAACTGAGACTATAATTTCTATGTCTACAATATAAGTTTGAAGGGCTATTTTTGACTTTGTACCACACTAGGACCCTTGGCTTCTTGTCCCTCCAAAAAGAACTACTGTTATCTCCAAAAAGAACTACTGTTATCTACTCGACCTTGTCTACTCATGCTATTGACTCCTTTAAACTTTTACGAGTTCTTTTTCGACAATTAACTTCTGTTTTTTTTCATCATTTTGTTGATGTGAGTGAAGGATGAAGCACCTCATCTTGTCAACCCGCTTGTTGAGTCCTTTGTGGCACGTCATGCGACACCACAACCTAGTATTTCCGTGAATGCTACATAATGCATTTCCAGGTTAAGATTTTTTGCTTTTTCTTGGTGCTTTGAGTAGACGTCTTGGATTTGCTCAGCATCCATTGCCAATCAATCACTGATGCTCTCTCTCTCTCTCTCTCTCTCTCTCTCTCTCTCTCTCTCTCCTTGTTTGTTTTCAGGGAGCATTTCAGAGCAGAAACAAGGGTGGATTACTTCGAAGTCTGAGATGCATGCTGAGCGGTTAGATTTTTGGTTTTCTGCATGGTTTGGGTAACCTGTCAAAATGTCTACCAGTTAAGATGTCTGAAAATATGTATAGAGATTCTCTAGGTAACACTTACATGTATAGAAGTTGAAGTTACTGGTCTCGGTAACCATATCCAGCACCTTTCTATGGGGCCACCTTTTCGTTCACGTATGGCAAATTTGTTCAGCTACGAATTGCATGTTGCTTTGCTTCTTGACTTACTGTTTATTTTAACACCAAGTATTTTAACTAACAAAGTCCATTAATTTAAAGTCAAGGTGGACCTGCCGTTCATATTGTCAAATTTGTGGGCCGTATCAAAAAAGAGATCAACGGCCCCTCTCAGAACCGAGTCTGCCCTTGTGACTATGATTTTTCTGTGATTTCAAGGATAAAGTTCAAAAGTATATATTTTGTAAATATAAGTGTCCAATGCGCAATCAATATTATTAGCTACAAACTCAACGAGCCAAAAAATGAACATTGCGGATACACTAGCAGTCCAGAGATGGACCTCATTAGAAAAGCACAGTATTTTTTAGTGCCATATTGAAAGCTTGAGGTCCGGTATCAATCTCACCTTCCTAGGTTTTCTTGCCCCTTCGTATTGCACAGTTCACCTTTTGGATCATAAAAAGATGATGAAATGAACAAGCTTATACTTTCCCCGAAGAGAAAAAGTCATCTGTGGTGTGTATAAAAGTCTTGAGATTATGGAGGGAAAAATGATACCCCACAAATTAACACAACCATATGTACTTAGAAATTACGGCATTTGGACACATTCCTCGAAACTTTTTCAAATTTGAACTGCAAGCACTTGAGCAGGCTAAACAGGAAACACAAAAGAGAAGGATAATAGCATTCATGATTGAAATGCAATAACAAGTCACAATTCTGAAACCCGTGAAAAGAAAGACTTCTTCTGTAGCAAAGGAAAACACTTCATTCCTAAACACCCCAAACACAGCTTTTTTAACAGTTTCCTAATGCAGATAGAAAGGATAATACACATATTGAGATGGAATGACAACAGAGAAGAGCCAGAAGAAGGGAGACAGCAACGCTCAAACTTTTCTCAATATTCTTCGCCCTCTTCTTCGTCCTCCACACCTTCGGCACCAACTTCCTCATAATCTTTCTCGAGAGCGGCTAGATCTTCACGGGCCTCAGAGAACTCCCCTTCCTCCATGCCTTCACCCACATACCAGTGAACAAATGCCCTCTTGGAATACATGAGATCAAACTTGTGGTCAATGCGTGAGAACACCTCTGCCACTGCTGTGTTGTTGCTGATCATGCAAACAGCTCGCTGAACCTTGGCAAGATCACCCCCTGGCACCACCGTTGGCGGCTGGTAGTTTATGCCGCATTTGAAGCCAGTAGGACACCTGAGAATTGAAAAAAGACAGCAACACATGAAATTGGGTCGCCAAGGGGTGAGAATTCGAGTCTGGGGCCAGACATTCTAAGTATTTAATGCCAAAGGTTAGGTGCATACCCCATCTAATATATGTTAATGGGTACCTAGGTCAGCTTATTTCTTTTTAAATGGGGCTGCAAGCTTGCAGCATCTACTTTCCCACACGAGGAGCACAAGCTGAACTACAGAGACCTGTTTCCCAACGAAGTTCGTAGAAAATGGTTGTACATAGCAATAGAGCATTCATTTCAGATAAGTTCTTCCAATCTAAGGTCAAGGGCTATCCTTGCACAGTTATTGCCCCTAAAAGAATCGCTTAATAAATCCACACCTATTCCCTATTTCACTTCAAGATGGTTCTAGGCTTATACATCATTAGTTCATTACTTCTCAACTACAAGATATTCCACAAAATGTATGATATTTAGTCCATAGATTATTATTCGCAAATCGATATCTACTAAGTACTATTTTACTCACCAGTCAACAAACTGTACAGTCCTTTTGGTCTTTATGGTGGCTACAGCAGCATTAACATCCTTGGGAACAACATCTCCTCGGTACATCAAGCAGCATGCCATATACTTCCCATGCCTCGGATCGCATTTTGCCATCATGCTTGAGGGCTCAAACACTGCATTTGTGATCTCAGGTATAGAGAGCTGCTCATGGTATGCTTTCTCTGCTGATATCACAGGGGCATAAGAGGAAAGCATAAAATGTATGCGTGGATAGGGTACGAGGTTAGTCTGGAACTCGGTAACGTCCACATTAATGGCCCCGTCGAACCTTAAGGAAGTTGTCAGAGAAGATATTACTTGGGAAATCAATCGGTTCAAATTTGTATAAGTAGGCCTCTCAATGTCTAGGGATCTGCGGCAGATATCATAAATGGCTTCGTTGTCCAAAAGCACAGCAACATCCGTGTGCTCGAGGAGGGAATGGGTAGAAAGAACACTGTTATAAGGCTCCACAACAGCAGTAGATATCTGCAATAAACAAGAAGTTAGGTGCACCTAAGTAATCGAAACGACGAATAGAATTATAACGTTTTAGTTACCGATATTAGGCTCCATTTGCAGGATTGTGAAGTTCAAATGAAAGAAGTTACTATCCAATGACCATCAAATTAGATTTGAGATTTACCTAGGGACTTTGATATTGAGAGCTCTATCATGATGGATTTGAAATAACTACTACTCAGTATGAGGGATTCGTAATTCTTCATGTTAGGGATTGTATCTACACAATGATCCCAATAAACTATATCCCTTCTACTTCTGAACCACCTTCCCTGCTAGTTTGCAAGCCATCTACTAGGCTATTGTATAAATACCTATTGTATTCATTTTAAGTTTGAGAATCCAATTCCTCCAATTCCTTCCTCTGAAGCCCACATCTGCCGACAGATTCCAAACAGAGCTTTAATACCACGTTGGCAAACACTAACACTGTGTATAGACAAGATAAGCACAAATGTGCAGGAACCACTTGTGAGTCCACTTTGGGGTCCTAACACAAACGATCCTGAATTCTGAATGAAAAAAAGTTAGATGATTGGATCAAGCACTTAAATTATCCGATTGAGTTGAAATATTATTTCAAACTTAATGAACGGCTTGGACCGTTTCTGTGGGACCCCAGCGTGGGCCCCAAAAGTGGTCTGTGCTCATTCTGTCTGTACTTATAGTCGGTCTCTAGAGTAAAATCAATACCATTTTTTAACAGGTAGCAGAAGTTTTGAGATTTTACCGATACATCCCATTAAACGGATCCGATTTTTTTCAAGTTTATGTTAACCAGCATTATTCTAACTCCACCTTGTTTCATTGACTATAGAAATCTACAATGCTCGTTATAATACCATGACGCCTATTACTACTCGTTATAGTACTTGTATGATAGACTGAAGGGGCTAGCAATATAAAACAAACGTAGGCACCTGAGGAGAAGGATAGATGGTGAACCCCAGCTTTGACTTCTTTCCATAATCTACAGACAAGCGCTCCAACAACAAGGATCCCAAACCAGAACCAGTGCCGCCACCAACAGCATTGAACACTAAAAACCCTTGCAAACCAGTGCAGTTATCGGCTAACTTCCTAACTCGATCAAGGCAAAGATCAACAATCTCCTTCCCCACTGCAGAACATCACCAAAATCAGGTTAAACTTACAAAACGAAGTGTTCATATGCTGGGCTTTTGAATTTAATGAAGACAATGAGTATAACCTGTGTAATGTCCTCTTGCGAAATTGTTAGCAGCATCTTCCTTGCCAGAAATAAGCTGTTCAGGATGAAAAAGCTGGCGGTAAGTTCCTGTCCTGACTTCATCAATAACTGTTGGTTCAAGGTCAACAAATATAGCTCTGGGCACATGTTTTCCTGCGCCGGTCTCGCTAAAGAAGGTATTAAAAGCATCGTGTTCGACACCCACTGTTGTATCACTGCAAATAAATACATCATAATTTGTAAGGACCTCAAACTAACAACACCCAAAACCAAACCAAACTAAACCGTGCCAACCGAGCCATATGCCCCAATCAATTAGGGTCGGCTACATGAATCTTGTTTTTCGATTGAAATTTACACCACCCCCAAAAGAAATTTACAAAAGATGCAAACCAGTAGTCCTTCTATGAACAAGTTACAGCTAAGGAGCTACCTATCTAGAGTGGAATAAAAATTCAACCCTAGCATTATGAATAAGATATTGAAAAGGGGAAACACACAAACGCTAACTTACATATAGCTATCTTTAACTTGAGAAATGCAAATATCATGGTTAATCACTTAGAAGAACGTAGCTGACCACTTTCCCCTTTCACATAAAGCCAGAATCATGATTTCTGACCCATTAAAAACAATGTTGCTCATCCTAGAATATTTAAGCCGTAAACTTGTCCTCATTCCACAACAAAAAGTTATCTAACCACTGAAGCCATTAAAATGCATGATTTAATGAGAGGAATATACAATGAACTGGCAAACAACCAAATAAACACCAGAAGACTTATTTCTTACCCATCCATCAAGCGCACTCAAGCCGAATTGAATGCCGAACAAATACAGCCATGAACCACAAAGAAATGAAGAACCAACTCAAGGGAGGAGTAGAAGAAATGGAAACTCACACAAAATCAATTCTACATTCTCGAATTTCCCGTGTTGTTTGTTTGAATGGATATGAGCATCCAGATGGAGTTCAGGTGTCAGGTTAAAATTATTTCGGTCTGGATTAAACATGCATTAAAACCCACAATATGTGCAATATAACATTATGGGTTGTGGCATTATTAATCTCATCACTATTAGTCCGACAAGATTGTATCTCTATAAATTTATAAATCCTTCAATACTAATCCTATCAAAATCAAACAAGCAGTGCCTCCATAATAAAACAGCAGTTCCATATACATCATCAAAGCAGCCACAAAACACTCGATATATTCTTCTTTATAGATCGGGTGTCGGGGCACAGGCACCTCGACTAATCCGTAGAGAACAAATCCCACCATTCACTATCTGGTCCAATTAATTAAAGTCAGGACAAAGTCTTGTATGTCTGGCGTTAGGATCTGGGGTCACGCACACAACACAAGCACCACAAGCACGAAATCGAGAAAAAATCACTCGTGTACACATACCCAGAGTAACAAAAAATTCTCCGGGGAGGAGAACCACCGGCTCCCCCTCTCTCGACTTCACCCTCTCTGGACTACATTGCCACACCCCTGCCCTCTCCCTGCTCTCAGTTCATACATATATACAATCAGAAACAAGGATAAGCTCAAAGCCATTCAAGGCAAACGTACAAGTAGTTGGGAGTTGACGACACTTTGGACTTGGAAGGAGACCAATAATTCAAGATCTGGCCCTACAAGAATCGATAGGTCTAAAGTCTAGGTCCAAGTCTTCACCACCGGCCAACAAATGCCATAATAATCTCAAACCAACGGTGATCCAGAACAGAAACAACTGAGATGAATAGAAAGTAATGGAAACAACAAGTCTACCCAGCAAAGAAAATGAGAGACAAATACACAGCGAATCGACTGAACAGATGACCTAGATTGAACGCTCTAGACTAAATATACACACAGGAGACACATATTACAGGTGTGAGATGTAGTAGAAATGCGTACAGCATAGTAAAAGAGTAATTAAGGAGTACCTGGGCATCTTGCCGTCGGGCTGAATGCCATGTTCGAGGCAGTAGAGCTCCCAGCACGAATTCCCCACCTGAATCCCCGCCTGCCCAATGTGTATGCTTATTATCTCTCTCATCTCTCTCTCTCTCTCTCTGTCTCACAACAACAACAACAACAGCAACAATCACAGATTCAACTACTCTACCCCCTCAGATCCGTTTCCCCTCTCTCTATCTCTCTCTCTCTCTCTCTCTCTCTATATATATGGAAGCAGCGAGTAATTAATGGCATTGGATAAACGTCTGGAGTCCGAAAATGATTTTTGGCGCCAGCGTTTAGGTGGCCCCCCCCACAGCTTCCAAAAGCTGTCGGCGTTCCGTTTGCCTCAATAATTCTGTGGGTTACTATTTTTCTTTTTATTTAATTTTTTCCATTTTTTAGTAGTTCTGGTAGTTTGTTTCGATGTGAGAAATTTAGAAATTAAAAATTTACAGCATTGTCAAAATATAAGAAAGCTCAATAAAGACAAAAGTAATTCAAAACAGACGAACTTTTTAGATTTAGTGCGTTTTTATTCAAAAAAAAAATTAGTTTGGTTAATAAGTTTTTACTAGTCATCTAAATAAACTAATTATCCACACACAAAAATTGACGCAAAATTAAAAAATAAAAATTTCTTTCAAATAACAATGAAAAATAAGCCCGACTACTTCCTTTTCGATCATTATGATGTCTCACAAATATACGATAATATATCTTTGAAATGAATTGTTCAAAGAAAAAGATATACAGTAGTACATCCTTAAAATGAATTGTTCAAATTAAAGTATTAAGTGCAATTATATTGTACTAGTGTTTGCCCGTGCCTACTGCACTACGCATTCATGTTGAAATTATCCGTGCCTACGGCACTTGCTAGCTAATGGCTCAAAACACTAAATCGATTCATTAGTGTGTAGTATGTGATCCTCTTCTTAGTGGCACGAAAGAGAATTACCAGTGCTTATGGTACTCTCCCAACTATATATTTAAGCTCATTATAAAGAACTATCAATTTGCTTATAAAATCCCAATAAATACCAGGTAAAAAGTTAAATCGCGTGCAATATATCAACCACTGTCCAATGAATTAAACTATGCGGAAAACAATAAGTCAAACATATTTATTGATCACAACCACTATTTTTTGCTTCTCAAATTCAGACAAAGTCATGTTCATAAATTTTGATAATGGCATGTTCATAAATTATGAACAGAATGCCTTTATTTTTTTGATCCACAACAGACTATCTATTAAGCCAACACAATATTACCTCCTTCAATCCACCAATAAATTCCTTCCGAAGTTGACAACTTTCTACACAATGGATACAACAAAGAAAGAAAAAAATATGATAAGCTCAAAGCCATACAATGAGAGAGAGAGAGAGAGAGAGAGAGAGAGAGACCCTTCAATTAAAACGTGAATCAAAGAAATACAGCACGTCAAATTTTGTTAACCTCGGAGCAATTAGAAAATAGCAAAGTTTAGTCCTAATGATCAAGATAACTCTTGGAAACAAACTTACCAAAAACAAAAGGATGCCAATAGCCCCATTATTGCACGTTATTTACAAAACATGACATTAGTTTGTATGTAAAGGGTAGAGAAATTAGGACCGTTGAATTTGTCTGTATAAGTAGATAAAATTTGTGTTAAGGAGAAATCTGAACCATTGAAAGAGAATATTCTTTAGAAATATTTCTAAAGACCCTTGTGCTTTATTACGTAGATTTTAATTTTGTATCGTAAGAAATCACAATATAATAATATGATGGACACTAGTCAAAAAAGGTCAATACACTCCAAATAAACTAGTCATGTGCTGAAAATGTAAGCAAGTTAAGATTTGAAATTCTTATAATCTCAGCTATACAAAAGTTCAAAGATAATCTCAAGCCGAGAAAAAAATGGTTGAAACAAATAATTATACTTATAACCACCAAGGGTGGTAGCCCAGTTGACCCGGGTGATGGGGCTCAAGTGCCTTTTCCTCCACGTGCACTCGGGTTTGAGCCCCTCCAGTTGCAAAAAACATATATGAGCTGGAGGGTCATGTGGAGGGTCATGTGTCAACTGTGCGCCTAGTTGGTGCTGTGGTGACGGCTTGTCCTTCCGGACAGTAACTATAGCTCAAATCGGACATTCCACAACGAGTCGGGAGCCCTATGGTCATGCCCAACGAGGGTTGCTACGCTAGTCGCCCCCTCCTACCCTTTTTGATTATTAAAAAAAAAATTATTATTATTATTATTATACTTATATACTTAATGAATTTTACCATCTCGTTCTCATCAACAAAAAATACTAAAAACTTAACACATTTTACCAACTGATTTTCACAAACAAAAAAGTTTTTTTATCTACTCAACAATTTTTTCACTCACATACCCATCAAAAACTTATTTACTATAGGAAATAACTTGACATTTTTCAATAACTTATTCATTACCGAAAACACCTAACAATTTTTCAATTACAAATAAAAATCTATAAATTTTTCACTACCGGAAACACCCCTAGAAAAATAGGATTTAGGGGTGTTAATGAAGCCAAACAGTGTTTTTTCAGGCAATTCCTTTTTCACACGTGACAAAAATATTACTATCACATGGAAACCCTAGCGAGGTGACAGCACCACGTGTAGGGCTGTAAGTGAGCCGAGCTACTCGCGAGCTCGGCTCGGCTCGTCTCGTTAAAGCTCGGCTCGGCTCGGCTCGTTTACTAAACGAGCCGAGCTCGAGTATTCGGCTCGTTTACTAAACGAGCCGAGTAGAGCTCGGCTCGTTAAGGGAGGCTCGGCTCGATTAAGAGAGGCTCGTTTAGTAAATGGCTAAGCTCGGCTCGATAAGGGCTTGGCTCGTTAAGGCTCGAGCCGAGCTCGAGCTCGAGTTTTGGGCTCGTTAAGGAAACGAGCCGAGCTCGAGCTCGCCGAAGCTCGGCTCGTATACACCCCTAACCACGTACATGAGATATTTATTGTTTTATACGTATCTTTACAATATTTGCGAAATGACCTCTTGTTCACGAACATATCAAGCCAAACACTCATGTGTTCAGGCTTTGATTGAATTTATATACAAACAATAAAAAGTGGCTAAGCTTGGCTTATACTTTCTTTGAAGAAATTTGAATGAGCCAATAGTCAAGCCAAGCTTAGGTTGTTTGGTTCGTTTAGCTGCGTTAGTCTTAGCGAAGTTCAATTCGATCAGATTTTCACAAAAACTAAAGCTTCTGCAACACAATAGATTAGTAATTGCCTTTTCTTACGAGAACGTAAAGGTTCAATGAAGACAAGATTAAAACATTAAAAAAAAAAAAAAGGAAAAAGTATAAGTTACCTCCCTGAGGTTTTCGCGTTTGGCAGATGACCCTCCTATGATACATTAATGACCACGTCGCCTCCTTGTGGTTTTGGAGTAAAGTGCAATGACTAACTCCGTTAATGGTAGAAGTAAAAAGATCATGTTACCCTTTCTCAAATAAAGTGCTTTACTCTTCTTAACACCGAGAGAGAGATGGCATCTAATATTCTCCTCAAATTTTTTTTGATCAGATACTCTCCTTAATTTGAAATTCAACCAGCATAAATTCTAATTACACGTTGACATATCCGCCGCCTTCGACCCGACCCTGAGCAGGATCGAGCGCCGTCTTCTTTGAGGACAGCAGGTGGTACTCGCCAAAGAGGGAGTTGTTATCGCCGAAGCTGCTACCGCTCAACTACCTTTGCAAGCCGATCCAACCCGACTTTTCGGTCATGCAGTGGTCGATCAGCTCCCATGTTGAATCCTCTCTCTCTCTCTCTCTCTCTCTCTCCCAGTCGAATCTCCCTCCCATGCGGTTGTCGATCAGGTTGATCAGCTGTCAGTCGATTCGCTCCGCAAGCGGTGGCTATGAAGCTTGACATTAGTGCCGACGGGCCCGAGGGCGAGGCGGCTGTGCTGAGGGCTTGAGTTGCGTTTAGGACCATTGATGTTCTTATAAACAATGATGATGTTTCAGGTGATTCATACCAAACCACCTGAAACCAAATTAATTTGAATTTTGGGTTTTGATTTAAAGCTGGAAATATGTGTCGAAAAGGTGTACAGTGGCGGCGGCAAAAAGATTCAAGGCTGGCAATATTGGGTTGGAGTAAATTGATATGGTTTTGAGTTTGTTTAAGGAAGAAGATGAGGAAAAGGATAGTAGAGTCATTTTACAATTGATTTTGACTTTACCTATTATGTTTTTCCTTTTCCATTGACAAAAAATGCGTGTGGTCTCTACTTTCCGTTAATTTAGACGGAAAGTCTAACGGTTGCATTTTACTGCAAAACCACAGGGGGGGCGATGTGGTCATTAATGAATCACAGGGAGGTCGTCAGCCAAACGTGAAAACCTCAGGGAAGTAATCCGTACTTTGCCTTAAAAAAAAAAACAGTACATCAAGTATTGGATGAAGAATGAGATATTTCCAATTGATTTTGAGGCGAATAATCATATAAACGAACTAAAATTCCAATTTATGTATAAGAACAAAAGTTCAAATTAGTTTGTGGATTTATTGAAATTCTCTACAGAAAATTTAAGGCTATGTTTGGTAATACTGTCACTTTTCTTCTTCATGTTTTTTATTTTCTAAAATTAGTTTTTACTTTTCCTATAAAAAAAGTGAAAGCAGAAAACATGTTTGTATCAACTTGTTTTCAAAAAAGAAAAAGAAAAAGAAAAGTAAACCTGATTTTGCAAACCGAACAGATTCAAGTCATATTGAAGGAAATTCAGAAAAACATCCGAGATATAGTTCCACATTTAGCTAAATAAACTTTAATATGGAGTAGTTGCAAACCATACACTGTTATATCAGCACCTAAAACACAGATTCAGCACTTAGATCACCAAATTTCAGCTCCTAGAACGCAGATTCAGCACTCCTTAAACACTGTTAGCACATACAACCAATTTTCAGCTCGTAACAATAAATAAATGTATTGATTTGATCAAAAAATACCATGATCAGCTCTACCGAAGAACTCTTTCGGATAAAAATCAATAAGGCAAATCAAAATTTTCTTTGACAAGCTAGAAATGAGTTGGATGGATTCAAACATGCCGCAAAAAGTAGCAATTTGATATTTGTCTTAGTGAAGCGAGAATTTAATTCTTGAAGGAGTCCATTGATTTAGTTAGAAACCCACGACAACACAGTAAACAATAAACCTAGTACCCAAAATTTCCAATTCTTTCAAAAAAATTGAATAGTGTAATAAATAAAAAAGGAGTAGGTGATAAAATTCCGGGGGACGTGAGTAGTGACCCCGGGCCTATGTTACCTCCGCCCCTGTATACAAGTATGTAAGCATCTATGTATACACAAATGCATACAAATATACGCACATAATATATGCATAGGTACCAATGTTTTTTCGCACATTCAGGTGTATTTATATACATGTAAGAAAACAAAGATTGAGACGAGATGGATCTGGAAGGGTAAGAGAGAGAGACCTTCAATCAATGGTCACTTGGAACCAGTTTTTTTTTTTTTCTTTTAACGTTGGGAAGAGATCCGAGGGAAAAAAAAGGGCCTTTCCCACGCGCGAAACCTGGCAGCCTATTTTTTAATTTTGAAAGAAGTGAAAGGAAGGTTTTGATACTTTCTTAAATTTTCAAAATAGTAAAAGCTGTTTACAATATTTGGAAATGAAAGTAGTGCACCAAACATATTTTCATTCCCATTTTTTGTAAATTTTGAAAATAAAAATAGAAAATAGAAAACATAAGTGCTACCAAACATAGCCTAAGCTTTAGTTTGTGGATTTAGTTTGTAGAATTTAAACTTTTGAATATGACCACAGAAAAATTTCTCACCACTTATAGATATAGATTGATAAAGCATGCAATTTATTGCACGTGGGCTTTTTTTTTTCATAACCAGATGTCCGGTCCAGTTTGCGTACAGCTTGACTAATTTTAAAATTAACAACCGGACAAATCCTCTAGTAATTCTTGTGGAATCAGAACATGTAGCCTCCTAAAAGACAAGCACTTGTTAACTTTCTCATACCTCCCTCGCCAACCTCATTGTTTTTATTGCATTTGAGCTTAAGGTGACTCCACTCGAACAACTGAATTGTAGTAAATGACAACAAAAAATAAATAAAAATTAAACCATTATACGTGAAGTTCCAATCATGATTGGTGTACTTATTTAATGTCAGTCCAGCAATGTGCTTCACCAAATTTTGTCACATGCAATTAAAGTTTTTTTTTTCTCTCCTTATTTTGAATGGCAGATGCAATGGGGGTCCGATCTTCTCTATCCCGAAAATCCATTTGCCTCTGCGCCGAGAGGTTTTTCAGCCGTTGGATTGTATAATTTATGCTTTAAATCCAACGGCCGAAAAATCTCTCTGCATAGAGACACAAGAATTTTCGGCACAAAGGATCCTGCCTCCATATAATGCAAGTTCAAACAGTATAAAATGAAGCAATTAATGCCAGCTCTGTGTAGACTGTAGAGTATTTTGCCCAGTGTTTTGTTGATATAATTCTAATGCATGCCGGGTACGTGTTACCATCAACTTGTTACTAGTTAATTACAAACAAATAAACAATCGATTCTGGAGTTGGCCATCGATGACTTGACCTCCACATGAACATATTCGTTCATAGCTGTATTTTGTAGAAGCCAATCCTATTGTGAATGTGTAGTCAAAGGATTTTCGTCGAACAAGGGTATTGCTCTTCCTTTGTACTTCACCGATTTTTGCCGTACCACAAGGTTCCACTACTATCTATTCTTGATCTGTAGGATCTATTTCCAAATTCACATAGATATTCAATCAGTTTAAGTGTGTCGGGCGGATTTGTATGTACCTAATATCTACTCTGGGTAAACTTTTAGACACTTTCGTCATAAAAACTAAAGAATCACACAATCAACCCAACGCGATAAAGTTCGATAAAATCCTAACTTGTTTTGGAGGCATTATTTTCGCTCCAATTGGAAACAAAAAAAAAAAAAGGGAATGCCAAGAGAGCTGTTTGGAAGGACAGCTTTCAGTACATTATTCGGTGGCTGTTCCACATTCTAAAAAAAAAAAAGAGGATTTTTTGAAAGAGAAGGTAATTTTAATGTCAAAAATCATGTGTTTACGCATATAATTTTTCTACCAATATGGATTTTGTTTAATAGATCTAATTGAGATCTTTTAAACGTGCAAAAAAAATTGAAAAATTATTATTTTTTTTCATTAAATTTGAGTTTGAAATTATTTTCTTTTTAAAAAACAAAATTTTGGGAGAAAACAGAAAGAGGCCTTTGTTCTCTTGAAACTCAAGCCCAATATCTGACATTGGCTTGTTTGGGTTGGGTTGGGTTGCATTGAGCTGAGCTGAGCCCAAATACTTAGATAGTACTATTGGGCCATCAATTCATAATAAGCTGGAGGCCCCAAAGTGCAACAGACATTTTGTATGTACACTGCTTATCCCGTCCATTTTCCTGCAAACCTAATACTTGTTCTTTTCTTTTCTTTTTTAAATCACGGGTATCTAAGTCAACTTACGAACATATCAATTACAGGTCTCCAATTACAGATTTTGGGTTTTGAAAATAACAACCAGATACATTTCCAGTGGCTCTAATATAGTAAGAGGAATATGTGAAACTAATTTGTTTTTTTGGGTAAAAAAGTTAATTTGATTTATCTACCTTAATTAGTTTTACTTTCTCCTTCACAAGTCACTTATACTCCATAAACCCAAATCTAAGGGTATCCACAATGCTATAATAAAAAATGGATTATCAAAAGTTGCCACATCAGCTTTTGATTATCCATTTAAGAGATTGTTAAGGTTAGCAACATAGAGGTCCACAATAACATAATCAAAATTGAATAACTAAAAGTTGCCATATCACCATTTTAAATTACAAAAAAACTAATAACTGTGAACATAGAAATAGTTTTTTCTAAAAATAATTTTGAGACTAATAAAAACTATTTATTAGAAATAGACAATAGTTTTTGAAATTTTTTTGAATTTTTTAAAAAAAGAAAAATAGTTTTAAGAAAAATACCTTTTGTGTAATTATGATTTTTGAAAAAATATTTTTTATATATCCTTTTTGAAAAAAAAAAACATTTCTTATACAAAACAATTTTTTAAAAAAAGAACAATTTTTTTTGTATAAAAATGTTTTTTTAAAAATATTTAAAAAATATTTTTTGGGGGAAAACAGTTTTTTTTAAAAAAAGTTTTAAGTAAAATATTTTTTTTTGAAAACATTATTGAAAAAGAAAAAGAGAGGGAAAAAGAGAAGAGATAGAACTTTTTTTTTTTGTAACGATGTATATATTTGATTGAGAATGTAAGGTTTATTACATTTGGTTATTGACAAAAGGTTGTTAGTTTTGATTATCCAAAGTCCAAAATTGGATTATTTCTAAGGAGGTTGTTAAGTTTGATTATAGCATTGTGAGCCATGTTTTACACCAACATTGTTAACTTTAAAAATCTATCACTTTTGATTATGTCATTGTGGATACTCTAACACAGCCTATTAGGTTTTGCATTTTTGGTGTTGTCATACCATTTCAAAAATAATAATAATAACGTAACAGAGGCTGAGAATTGCTGTTAAGAAAGCTCGAAACCGTTCTCTTGATTGAACTCTCTCAAATTCTAATGAATGTATAATAATAATAATAATAATGTAATAGAGGCTGACACTAATTTTTGTCTTGATTTAATTTATTTTTTTATTAAATTTGTTAATTGTGCGCCAATGTTTTGTGGATTATTAGTATGTTTCGATGCAAAGAATCTAAAAAGTAAAAAATTATGTTCAAAACTAATTATTTTTAATAAAGACAAAAATAACCCAAGACAAACTGATTTTTGAATTATTTTTGTCTTTATTAAAAAGATAATCAGCCTTCAATATAATTTTTTACTTTTCGATTTCTCTCGAGACAAATCAATGATCCAAAAAAAAACCGGCAAAACTAATAAATGTAAAAGAATTGAAATAAAAAAAAAAAAAACAATTCTCGTGTATTTAGCGAAAAAAGGCCCAAGTATTGGTCCTCTAAACCTCGACAATATATTTTTCAGTACAGAGGCCATGATTCCACTAAGTTTTTGTGAAAAAATGTAGGTCATTTTACCATCTCATTCAAATTAATCAACAAATTTTGATATTTTAGCTTATTGTTCATTCTAATTATCAACAATAATTTATTTCTCAACAACTTTTTCAGTTATATACACATCTACAACTTCTTCATCACCGAAAATAATTTTACATTTTTTAATAATTTATTTACTACCGAAAATAGTTAACAATTTCATTACAACAAATTTTTTCACAAAATTTATTCATTACCGGAACGCCCCCATAATGGAGAAGAACTCTGTTCTTAAAATGGACGAGTGAACTGAGACAGAATTGCGTGCGTTTAAAAACTCCTCTAGCTCTAGCATTGGTCAGCTGGGGCGCTGCGGCCTCGTTTGGCGGGCCAATGAGAAAATAGACATAACTGCCCCTCTAGCTTCAACGATTTTAAACTTGAATAGGAGTACTTTTCTGGGTTCAACGATTTTATTATATGGAAGGATAAAAAAGAAAAACGATTTTATATGGAAAATGCTAAAACTAAAGTTTATTGGGCATTGGATAATAGAAAAAAAGATGTATTGATGTCTACAAAAAGTGAATAGATATCCTTCAAATTTAAATTGCATTGATATCTATGAAAGTTTGTATTTTGGAGTTCTAACTTCCTCTCCGTCTCTATTTTTTAAGTCTCTCCTTTTAGTATGATCGGATAGTCAATTGATTATATATTTAAATTGGTAACACTTTTTACGGAATGCAATATGGATTTGGTTTGATAATTCTCAATCAGTACTATTAAACAAAATTTTCGAAATCACATAAATTATAAAGTATAATTAATTAAAAAGTGACACAAACTTTGAAAAATCCCTACAAAATTGGGATGAAAAATATGTTTCGTCTTTTGCGTGTATTATCACGTGCCCAATGAAAGCCAGACAATGAACTAAACTTAGCCAGACCCATTTTATATTTAACTCATGCATCGCCACTTTTGGGAAAGTCACGCCTCTTCTAATCTTCTTCACATGAATTTACCGCTTTATCCGCGTGATTTACGTAGATGATAGATGTACAAAACTTCCCACACAAAGCAAAAGTCGAGGTAGGTATTTCCCCGTAATACTATGAGTAGTGATGGTGAACAAATTTGCAGGGGTATTGCTTATCGATTTTAAAATTATTTTTTCACTAATCACGTTAAAATTAGGTGATTTAATACAATCATCTACTATCCATTCGTAATTCAGTAGAAAAGTTAGATAACTAGATCAAACACTTGAGGTTGTGCGATTGACCCGATTTTTTCATGGTTGTTTGAAAATTTAAGAATGGCTTGAATCATTTCTATGAACATCCAAAGTGGGGGTTCCATAATGCGATTTGTACACACCATTAGTACAGGTTTCAAGCGGAAAGAAAGAGGGTTGAGCAGCTAAAATAAAGCTACTAGTAGAAAGTCAAATATAAGCATGTTGGCATGTTGCACATTGTGAGGCTTCTTCTTCGAGTCAAAGTATGGCAACCACAAGAGGACTGGCCTTCCCCAGACAATAAAATAAAGTACATGACCCATAGGCAAAGAAGAATAAAAATAAGAAGATAGGGAAACAAAATAACTCTATTGCCCTTTTAATAATGTCGAAAGAAACAAAAAGTCTTGAATCTATTTATTTAACCCCAAGAAATTAGTAAATCTCTACTACATAACGTTTTAAGATGCAAGATAAAGTATTATTGGGGTCAGTCATATTTTCACATGATGCCTTCATCCTAATTGAATTGATTATCCAATAGGAATTTGGATTTCAAAAATAATTTTTACATCCTAAAGCAACTATTTGGTGATAATCAAAGACCTCAAAAAAGGCATTCCAACTTGGCACTAGTAGTACGATCGGTCTATTCACTTATTTAGAAAGATAGTAGTAATAAAGTAAATATTGATTTTAGCTATTCCAATATGCTAGTTTAACTCTTTTTTCTTTTTTTCATTTATGTAGATATATAACAAACAAAAAAAAAAAACCCACAATGACAACATTGTGATTGCTCATTTGCCTACCCTATTTCTCTCTCCTTCTCTTTCAATCCTAGCCACCACAACTCCTCTTCTCCCTTCCCCTCTCCCCGTGGGTTCCATACCCGTGTGCGGTGGTGGGAGGGAAGACCATGGTACTATTCCAACTCATTTTCTTTGTTTTTTCATTTTTTTCTTCTGTCTCTCTATATCAACGACTTGTCATCTAATCTGTGAGAGTTTTGTCTCTCATTTTACGAGAGTTGTTAGTTTCGTCTTTGGATGAATTTTGTCTACAGATCGGATTCTCTCAATCGAGGTTGATTCACAACGATAGCTATATACTTCAGCGTTCTATCACAACACGATGTCTTTTGTTGGGCAACTCGTGGCAGTTAGACAGATTTGTAGTTCTTGGGAGTTCATTGGTGCGTTTATCCTTGGTTGGAGTGCATCTGATCGTATGGGTATTTGATGTCTTTTATCCATAACTTTGCACTTTTTCTCGTTTAAGACTTCTAACTAGATGTTAGACAGTTTAAAAGTGTCGCTGTTGCATCAAGTCATGCCTAAGTTAGGATGAAAGATATCGATTGCCCTGTGATTTACTCGTTTTTATTTGTTAGACGATTAATTTGGCTTTGTCTAAGTTCTTTGAAATGATCTCCTTTTTATAAGTGTCGCTGAACGTTTATCAATACAATCTTCTCACTTTTGACCAAAAAAAAAATAGATATATAACATTACTCTTCTCACCACAAGGAATAGGATTCTTACTTCGTAGTCAATTGACTGTGGATGGATAAATTCCGTTTGACCAAAAGAAAATTGACTATGGATGATATTGTAAATATACTGTCATGTTGTCCCGATCCTCAAAAGAAATTGGCGCTACAATAACAGAAAAAAAGATCCTAGAAAAGTATTAAAAAAAAGCGTGCAAAAAGGAAAAAATATAAATTCATACTAATTGAAATTCTCCCTTCTTTTTAGTCTCCAACTAGGACTAGCTTCGATAGTAAGATTTTGTTCCTCTTTCTTTTTAAACCTTCTTTTTCAAAAATAAGGTGATTTCAAGCTCACATATAATAAAAAAAAAATTTAATTTTTTTTGCACCATTTAAAATATCTCAATGAGATCTATCAAATAAGATCCATATTGGTAGAAAATTATTTGCGTAAACCTATGATTTTGGAGCTTAAAATTACCTTCATTTTCTAAGAATCTGGAACGGCACCTAAGAACATCCCCATCGAGATTACTGCCTTAGCCATGTCCCTCTGGGGTATTCTTTTTTTTAAACGGTCGAAATTCGAGTAGGTGGTATACTCATTTTTTTTTTTTACAAAATGAGAGAAGTGTTATTGACCTGGAAGGCGTAAAAGCCTAAACATCAGACAGCTGGAAACCTGGACATAATGGGGGTCCACAAACAAGACCAACCATTCAAAAGGGCTTTTTGAGCACAACAATGTGCAGCTCTATTACAATCACGTTTAACAAAATCAAACTCACAGAAAGAAAAAGATTCTTTCAGAGCCAAACAATCAAGAATAATGGAGTAGCTGCTATATCAATAGGTGGGTCTAGAGAGGCAAAACATTTTTTCACTATTGCCTCTGCATCCGATTCAATAACCACTTTAGACAGATTTAAATCAATCCCCAACTTCAAACCATTTTGAATAGCCATAGCCTCAACAATTCTTGATGAAGTACTAACACTAGTGTGAATACCCAAGAAGATACCAAGGATCTTTCCATCATGACCTTGAGCTACTACTCCTGTACCAATAGAATTTGAGCTCCTAGAGACGACAACATCCACATCAATTGTCACGCCCCGTCCCGGAACGACACCCAGAGTGGGCCCGAACCGACACGGCCACGTGGCATTCCACATAAAAAACCAACAACTAAAAGACAACCAATAAAAGAATAGAGTAAAACCCCAGCGGAAGACTTAACATTAATATAAACAAAGTACCAACTATATCAACAAACTTGCATTATACAAAAGACACCCAACATATCTACAACTTGAAGTCACAAAATGAGTTTAACAAAAATCAGAGTTTGACCCATTAAAACCAACTCGACCACAAGCATCAACACTCGGTACAAATCCAAGTGTCTCCAAAACGTCGACTGGTAGTGGACCAACTCTACGACCACCTGTGACCTGGCAATCCAAAAAGGAAAACCAGAGTGTGTAAGACATAGAATATATTCAATAATATACTACGCTACCCGAAGGAACATCTCAATCGAAAGTAATCCATACAAACTTAGCATATGCACTCAAACGAATAACCCACACATATAATCACAACACATGCGCTGGCACGTCTGCCATAAACCCATATACCCCAGGAGTGGTGTCCCACACACCACGCTCCCAACCACCGGTAATTAGGCGGCATGGCTTACGACATGGTGTGCCTCACACACAAACCTTCGGCGGTATAATTAACATCCAACAAGCATGCATATCATTGACTAAATCTCAAATAGTATGATACACAAACACCACCATGCAATATCTCATTGAACATATCCATGTCAAACACACTCACCTTCGTATCGACCGAAGTATGCCAAACTAAGATTTCGGCACCTCCTGAAAGACCGGCTCTTTACCTAGCCACAAGTTAACTCATATTAGTTACAAATTCAATGAATACTCGGCACAAAGTTACAAAGCTAAAAAGAAGCTAAACAATGTCTATCGAATACAATATGGCCATATCAACACCTAAGAGTATCCCAAAACAATCATAGAGTTTAAATATGAAATAACTCTTGAAATTGGTTTGCAAACTTATGACCAACTTGCCTTGTATTGGCCATAACTTTTAATTGGATTAGAATTAGGTTGTGAAACCACCACCAATGGAAAGTACGCTCCGAGTACATCAATTTTGATACATAATTTGCCCAAAACGGAGTCCGAATGAAAAAGATATAATCATGCGAAGTTCCTCAACAATTGCTGAAAAAGTACCCAATGGGTACAGGTACCACAAAACTCAGTACAGGTACCCACCCGAAATCGACCAAAATGTTTCAGTTCTGGACTGCCGGTACAGGTACCACCAAAAGTGGTACAGGTACCAACTGGGTTTTTCAACGAAAATCCAGCACGATTTCCTTCCAATTCCCCACTTTTCCCTTTACTCAAACCACATCCAACACTCCTCAAACTACACCAAATCATGCTTTAACTCATGTAAATTAAAGAGCTACTCAAAATTATCAAATCCCAAGAATCAAAGAAGCTTCAAAATACAATAACTCAAGAGATTCAAGTAATATTCTTCTCATACTCAAATCAACTTGCATCATCCAATTAAGGCATAAATCCAACTATTAAAGCATGAAATTAGGTTTGCCCAAACATGAAATTTAACAATTCAAACCTAGAATTACCTAGATGATCAACAACCTAGACAACCAAGAACCTCCAAGCTCTTCTCTCTTCTTCTCCTTCTTCTTATTTCTCTTCCTCTTCTCTCTCTCTCTCTCTCTCTCTACGTTAGAATAAGATGAGAATAGGGAAAGAATATCTAACAAAATATCCCCCAGGATATTTGACAAGGCCTAAGGAAATTTATCCAATACAAATGAAACCACATGCTCACTTATGTTCCATTCTTATGTCACACACAAGTCCCCCAAACTTCCAATATAAACAAATCGACCCAAAAAACATATAATTCAATTAAAAAATGAATTAAATACTCTAATATCCGGAACGGGTATTACATCAATCTTGGTTACATTCATCCTAGGGCGCTGCCACACTAAGGTCCTATTATGAGTGGATCTTGACGGAGGTGATGGAACCTTAGAGTTAGCACCCTGAAACTCATACAAATCTTCTTGCGCTTTACCACTAACCGCTTCCGTGGCCCAACATTTACCATTAAAAATAAAATCATTTCTAGCTCGTCAAATCCACCAACGACAAAGAAGAGTCATACCTAATGAGAAAGGAGGCAAGTGACTTTGATTAATACGTTCTTGAATACAATCTCACCAATCTGTCATGTTTCTGCAATCAAAAAGCTCTCCAAGTCTTAAACGAAACGAAGAATGAATCCAGACATTGATTGTAGCCCTCACACCGAAACAATACATGTGAGATTGATTCCTCTGCCTTGCCACAGGAGATCATATTGGATCGAATCTAACTTTGCCCGCAACGAGAGCCACATTTGTTGCCATCGCATTAAGACACTTTCCGCGCAAGTAGGTGCTATACCTTTTTTTTTTTTTGGTTACCGGAAGGTGCTATACTTTGATTCATATTTTTTTACATGCACCTACATTTTCAGATTAAAAAATATATATATTGAAAAAATAAGTAAATACTCACTCCCCGAAAAGGAATTCAAAAAGGAGGAGGGCATAACAGTCAATTGAGATTGGCGGAACTACTTTCGTAATTTTGTGGAAATCGAGGTCTATATATAAGCAAGAAGTATAAAAATACTACTCCATTTGCATTTCTTGGTGTCAGGGTTTCCTCTATCTCTCCTATGTTACATTCCCATCATACGTATATATCGGCGGCGCCTCTGTTTCCTCCGCAGCTCACCTCTGCCCTCTCTCTCTCTCTCTCTCTCTCTCTCTGTTAAACTCGTAGATTGAAGAGAGAAATGGGAGAGGAGAAGCCTAAATCCGTCGGTGTATGGCCGACCGTCAAGCCCTTCGTCAATGGCGGAGCCTCTGGCATGCTCGCTACCTGTGTCATCCAACCCGTCGATATGATCAAGGTACTCATAACATAAATATAAGTTTTTTATTTTTTATTTTTTTATAAGTAATATGAATATAGATTATAGAAATTTTATTTCGTGTTATTTTATGTAATTGTGGTAAGAAAATTCATGCAAAAAATGGCTGAAGTTTTTGGTGACTTTCAAGGGTTTCAGATCTTAGATCCAATAGGAATTTTGGCAGGTCTTACATTCGTTTTTCTTTAGGATTGTAATTCTGGACATGGGTTTGAATTGTATCAGATCTGACATCCATGGGTCTTGCTCGGATGTTGTGAATGTCTGAACTATAATTGTTACTAAATGTTTATCTAGTGAATTGTTGAAAAAAAATTTAAAATTTTTATTGGAAAAATGTATTTAAGTTCTCTGTTTGCGAACCGGACAAACATTTTGGGACGGTGGGAGTAGTATCTTAGCTGAAAGCTGTTGTGGGTCTATGAGAATTACGTCAATGCCACATTAACTAAAGCGAGCCCAGTATACAACCAACCTAGGAAATGGCCCCATATGGAGGGAAAAAACTCCAAGAAAGAATCCATGTATGGGGACAAATAATCAATCATTGCATTCGGTAAGATTTAACTCTTGAACACTAATACATTGAGTCTTTGCACAACAAATTACAAGTACGCATTTAAGTACCCATTTTTTTATTATCATAGCCAACATTTCAATTCTCTGATTTTCTAGTTTATTTTCGCTGTGTACGAAACAAAAGAAAATCTTATTATGCCAAAGATAATGCGCTCTCAAGCAGAATGAATTGGGACCATGGCCACTCAATGAGAAAGAAATAGAATGAAACTTTGAAATAACTATACATTGAGAAGTACTATAAATATAATTGTGTTATTGGCAAGTTCAAGCAAACTTGGTGTTTGAAGTAATGTAATGGGTTCATATATAAACTGTTTTAAGAATAAATAACAAGATATAGGGTGTTCATTAGTACAATTTCCAAGGTATTCAAAGTGTATGTCATCATTGTCATAGAACTTTAAAAGTTATGTAATTTTTCCTCATGGTTATCTATGGTTTAGGATGTTCAAGTGAACACCTTTCCCTACACAGGGAGCCGCCTGTGGGTGAAAGACCAAATCCCTCTTGTTCAACTTTTTATTTGTTAGGATCTGAAGATTGAGATGGCTAATTTCATGTTCTTGTTTCTAATTGTCAACTATTGAATTTCGTTGTGTGGGATTGTGAGTGAATTTTATTTGATTGTGGTTTCTTGGCAACTACAGGTCAGAATTCAATTGGGTCAAGGGTCAGCGGCAGATGTGACAAAGAACATGCTTAAGAATGAGGGTGTTCGCGCCTTTTACAATGTTTGTTTCTTACATTTGATGTTGTTTATGAGTTTGATTTCATTTCACTGAATTCTTAGGTAATTAGTGCGTGCTATTAGGTGTTTGTAAGTATTGCACTTGCTTTTAGTCATGCCCATATATAAAAGAGAAAATTGCTTGAGCATGAGCATTAAATTTTTGGCTTTTCAAGTAAACATAGAAGTAATCAAGTAGGTGAAAATGGTGCAATCTCTCATTTCTCTCAGTGTCGCATACTATTATTGTGTTAGATGCATATTTTGAAAGGAATAGCCGCATATGAAGTGCAATGGTGTAATTCAAATTGAAGGACACTAAGAAACCTTCTAAGTTTTTAATGTAGATGAACACATATCGTTGGCAATTTCAATGACATAACAATTCCCTCTCAAAGAAGTTGCAGTTTTTGATAAACTGTATGAAGGTGTTCTTCGTGGAGTTATGTTTGTGTGTTGTTTGTTATTCTCGTATCTGACATTCCAAACATTCAAGCAAATTGTTCATCAAAACTAAGAAGTTGCACCTTGGTGTAAAAGTAATATTTCTAAGTTCACATTTTCTCCATTTTAGTGGTATTGTCTTGAGTTTTGGTTACGTTTTTCTGCAAATCTTCTGAATTCTGATTTGGTCGGAGGGATATAGAAAAGACAGTCAACAGATAACATAATTCCCTTGAGCAAAAGGGGGAAAATTTAAGAAAATACTATGCCTCTTAGCTTACATAGGGGACTTCTTTGGATTTCTATTTTGCCCTACTAAGTTCTATCAGTTCTGTCCACTGAAGGACTAAAACATCATCTAGACCTCTTCGGCAATTCATGCATTTTCTTGTACTATATGACTAGTAACGAGTTTTTCCAGTTGCTATGTACACTTTGTTGTCTAACTTTGATTAATCTTGACCAGGGGCTGTCTGCTGGGCTGCTTAGACAAGCTACCTATACAACTGCCCGGCTTGGAACATTTAGGTGAGTGTTTCTCTATGTTGACCACTGACAAAGATTGCAACATTTTATCTCAAGGCTGTACGTTTATTGTTCACATACGGTGATGTAATCTGGAGATCGAAGCCACACTAAACCTCTCAAAACTAAAAATAGCACATAATCTGAAAGTTCTTGTGGAAACTGCGGCGCTCTTATTTCACTAAAACACTCTCAAAATACTTGGAGAATTGAGGATAGAGAGAAGAGGAAGGGGAGAAATCTAGTGTCAAGTAGGGGCCTTGAAACCACAAGAGAACATGAATATATGTATGTATGGAGAGAGAGAGAGAGAGAGAGAGAGAGAGAGAGAGAGAGAGACTATGGTTCCCAGATCTTGGCCTCCTCATAATGGAAGACTTTAGTCCTTTATAAAATCCTAAAAAATGAGAGTGCAAAAAACTGTGGTGCCCAGATCTTGGTCTCCTCATAATGGAAGACTTTAGTCCTTCATAAAATCCTAAAAAATGAGATTGCAAAAATAACCCTACTACAAAATCAAATTACTAATCAGGCCAACTTTTTGAAAGCATACTCCATCATACAGTCCCTCTCTCGTGCATCTTTGTGTGACACTAGTGGAATAAAGTAGTTGGGCTTATCATATTCATATCCAGGGTTGTTCTTCCTTGATTGTATTGTTGTTTTGTGACATGCAATTTCTTTGTGTTTTTTTCCCTTCCTAGAAGTTTCTTTCATGGTATGGTATGGTATACTGCTTTATTTTTTTAAAGAAGGTGATGCAATTTGAAACAATCGTATTGATTTTAATGTGGAAAATGTGAATAGGTAATGAACTGGCTCATATAATTAGAAACATGTGTTCTCTTATCTTTCTTTTTATTACTGTATTGTATATTTCCTATGTCATAGACTCATAGTATGGTCTGGGGATTTGAAAGGATCCATTGATTTGCATTCATTTTTGTTGAGTAATGAATCTTTGCAAATGACAAAAGTAAATAGGATCTCAGCGCCTCAAAGGATATGCGGTTAGTGGAGAATACCTGCTCAATAATAATATGGTTGCGGAAAGTAAGAGTTGGAAGCGATATTCCAAAGAGGACCTGTGATGTGCCAATTACCCCCGGCTACTAAATTTGCATTTAAGTTTCTGTGATTGCCAATTAGGAGGATACCCTTATTCAAGCATCAATTTGGATAAACCTATAATTCTGTAAGATTGATTGAGGCTTCATGTGTTAGCCAAACATTAGCGCATTACCTTGGTTGCCGTTTTGGGCTTCATTGTATCGAGAGACCCATTGATTCCATATCATAGTAGCATTTTGAATGTCCATTTTCGGCGATTGTGCCTTCAATCTGATGAAATTTATCCCTATCACTTCCCAAAATCTCTTCAAATTAATGCTTGGTAAAAAACAGTTTCACACCCAGCTGTCCAAAGTTGTAAGATTTTACGAGACAAGGACTTATTTAAGCAGAAAATATCTGAAAGGTATCCCAACACTTTTTAAGAGAAGGGCCTTATCCATTTACTTTAGATGGTTTTGTGTATTCTTTGCTCCCACAAGATATGTGCAAGGTAACCCACCACAGGACTCAATGTGGGGATTATTTTTGGAATTCTTTTCCCCCAACTGATTCAGCATTTAGTTGATGGAAAAAGATAAATCTCTTTGACATCGGACCCATTAAATTGCTTTTTCAACAATTCGGAGGTGCTCGTCCCTTTTGGGCTTTTGGGCAGTCATGCCACTTGACTCTGGTCAAAGGATGATATTGTTTGGAACTTGTTTCTTCCTTCTGGTGTCAGGATTCTGACAAACAAGGCAATTGAGGCTAATGATGGGAAGCCCCTACCCTTGTATCAGAAGGCTTTGTGTGGCTTAACTGCTGGAGCAATTGGAGCATGTGTTGGTAGTCCAGCAGATTTAGCACTCATTCGAATGCAGGCAGATGCTACCTTACCTGTTGCACAGCGCCGGAACTACACAAATGCATTCCAGGCCCTCTATCGTATTGTTGCAGATGAAGGTGTGTTGTCTCTTTGGAAAGGTGCGGGCCCTACTGTTGTGAGAGCTATGGCACTGAACATGGGAATGCTTGCCTCATATGACCAAAGTGTGGAATTCTGTAAGGATACTCTCGGGTTGGGTGAGGCTGCTACAGTGGTGGGTAAGACTCTTTATCAAACACTTGATAACTGGAATAATGCCCAAATGTTCCATAGATGTACTTTGGTTTTTTGTGAGTAATAAAAATGCCCTTAAGGTTAACCTTGCTGTTTAGTTGTTTATTTAGTAGACTCAACTCATACTCTCTTCTTCTTCAATTGCCATCCATGATAAAGTAATGGCATTGGTTCTGCTTCAAATATCAGCGTTATATGTGGTTTTGATCAGTTATGTCTTTGTTGTTTATATTCAGGGGCTAGTTCGGTTTCAGGATTCTTTGCTGCAGCCTGCAGTTTACCCTTTGATTATGTGAAAACCCAGATACAGAAGATGCAACCTGATGCTGAGGGGAAATACCCTTACACAGGTTCTCTGGATTGTACCATGAAAACCCTCAAAGCTGGAGGGCCCTTCAAGTTCTATACTGGATTTCCTGTTTACTGTGTCAGGATTGCTCCCCATGTCATGGTACTCAATTCTCTCTCTCTCTCTCTCTGTGCAGCTATTGAACGACAATGGGGCAGCTGCCCCTAATAAAATCATTATTATACTTGCCTCCACTGTTTTTAGCTCCTAAAATGTCATTCAGAATTTCCTTTGTCCCCTTGGAATTTCAATTTTTACAGATATATATGGCCGATACTAGTGTGTTTCTATGCATAGAAAGGCATCTTTGATGTCATTATAATGAAACACTCGTGTAAAGGTGCCCCCAAACCAAACAAAATTCCAAGTTCCACCACTGTGTTGTGTGTGTGCACGCCTGTTATTTATGGTAACCCCACCTGCTAATGAGGTGGGACACGGGAGCCCACTTTTGTTCTGTTCACATTTTACATTATTGTTGTTTGGTGTGTTACGTGCAGATGACATGGATTTTCCTCAACCAAATCCAGAAGCTTGAGAAATCTGTTGGGTTGTAGTGTTTGCGGATTTGAAGATTTCAGTCAGAGTTCAGCTCTATTACTATTGGAATAATACTTCAGGCCATGTGTTGTACTTTGTTACTAGTTTTGGTGACCTCGCATCCTCCAGGCCAAACCTTTTGCTTCAGAAACTTTTACAGCGTTTGCATTATTGTATTACATTTGAATCGAGTTAGGAATTTTTTGGATGCGACAGAAGTGGGATCTTTTGCGTTTTCCAGTCAGATGAATTCGGGAGTTAATTATTTGGAAATGCTTGAGAAAAAATTGTTCAAGCAAAATAATCTTGTGTACTCTTGAGTAGCTCTATAGACAGATGTATGTTTGATTGTTTGTCGCGATTTGCTTTTATTTGCTGATTTAAATCGCTTTTATTTGCTGATTTTGAAGATGTCATTGGACTAGAATTGTGTTGTTGGTAGCAGTATTTGATAGCATACCCTTTCATATTGAAGTGAACCTTTGCAATGGTAGGAAGATAAAAACAGAGTCGCACCCCCCTGATTCCTGATCACTCTTGACCCTGGTTTGTTCATGTAGAGAAAATTGTAAAATAGCCATTTTCTTATTTTTTTTTCGTTTAGATGATCAACCGATAGCCAATGGTTCCTGGTACAGTAGCATGGTAACGTGGAGTATTTTTTAATTTTTTTTTCTTTTTTGGACAATAACATGGTATAGTTAAGGATGGTCGATTAGGGAAAGATAAAGGAAACACCGAGATTTTTTTTTAATAATTAGTTATTTGGGTCAATTTACGTGCACCTTGATTATCTCTGAATCTTGAAGCTTGTTACCACACAAATTTTCAGCGGTCTCAAGAGGTTTTTGCTCCATAGGCAAATTCTAATCACAACTCCTTAACTTCAGCAGAATGGAGGCATCAGGCTGAATTTAGGGCTGAGAAGGTTTTAGGGTTGAATTGGGTGTAGAATTAGGGTTGTCAAGTTTAAAGGTGGGCGGGGGTGAAATCATGAAACCCTAACTTGTAGTATTAATTGATTCTTGTCATTAGTCGTGGAAAAAGATAGGAGTTCAGGTTGGATGGTTGATGGTTCTGACCGTGCTCTTTCTTACATCTAAATAATCTACATATATCTATAGCAGATCCAAAAAAAAGAAAAGAAAGAAGACATGTAAATAAATACTAGTAATATATATAGTCTATGAAAAAAAAAGACATCTATCTTTCGGGATGAATGGAATTAATTTTGTCTATAAGAAAACAATTTAAATTATCAAAATGAGATTAAAATGAAGTCCACCGATTTGGACTTCGTGGCCAAAAATAAACCTAAAACTTGCAGGAAGCTAATGCATTTGTTGTACAGGAGAAATGCATGCGCAGTAAAATAGGATTCACAATCCGAGCCACTTTGTAAATCTCAATGAGTTTATCGTCCTTGCATAAGAATCAAACTTGACTTATTTCTCTTCTACTAAAATGTAATCAGATTATGGCTTTATTAAAGCCACATAAATATGATACATTGTGCATGAATAACAAAGGAGATGCTGTGTGAATATCTACAGGACCTTTTTATCCATAAAACATTTTTTTTTTTTTGTATGCAATACAAATATGTGGACAAAAGCATTTTTTAAACGATTTTGAAGAAAATCGAGATGATACATAGCTTGGCATGTCCTTGAAACAAGAAGCACGAGGATGGCAGTTTTGTAAAGAAAAGTATAGGGTTTTTCACCTCTCCGCATGTCAAGATATACAAAATACTATCTTTGTTCTCAAAAAGAATGTTCGACCCATACACCTAGAGCTTAAAATCAACGCATTTTTGTAAAACAAATTCAAATTTTTTTGGGTCAAATCACGAGATATCAATGAGTTTTTTCAACTTAAAGGAAAAAAAAGTTTGAGTTAATCTTGACAAATAATTTACTTTTTACGTTCATATTTTGCGAACGGAACAATCTTTTCGGGGAGAAAATATACAAATGGAGTCAATAAGACTGTAACGGATCTCGTGTTGTGTCAAATAAAGAGTACTGAAATCACACACATAAACACATTACAGAAGCTGTGATTTATTTTATTTGTATATGTATATCACATTTCATTTGCCAAGAATTTATGGTGGGTCTTTACAATACCCTAGTCCTCTCTCTTTTTCTCTCTCGTGCTCCTGCAACGAGGTCAGTTGGAGGGAAGTCCATCCGACCGTTCATTTACCAACCCACGGCCTCGATTGTTTTCACTTTAATCTCAAACAGTATTGAACAGCACCCCACAACCAAAAAATAGGGTGAAAAAGAAAACAAAGAGGCAACAACTGCTGATGAGAGAGATAGAAAAATGCATAGACAAGTTTTTGTATCTTAGAGAGAGAGAAAGAGAGAGTGTGGGGTGAAGAAGAAGAAGAAGAAGAAGAAGAAGAAGAACTAAAGCCCCACATATTTTGATTTTAGAGGGAGAAATTGCCGTAATACAAGAAACCCAGAAAGATTTTCAGGAGTCTTACCTTCGATTCATTCATCTTCTTTGAAAAAGGTTTTCACACCAAATAAAAAATAAAAAAATCCAATCTTCCCAAGCTTTTGATTGCTCTGTTGCAGAGTGGTCTCCTTGTATGTGTAATCTCTCTCTCTCTCTCTCTCTCTCTCTCCACTTTATCATTTCTGGGTTGGATTATATTAATGGGTTCTTGTGAATCTGTTCAAATGCAGGCTATTTCTTTTGTTGTTGAAGAAGTGGGTTTTTGTAGTTCTCACAGATCTTGAGGTGGGTAAATTCTTTTCCGTTCAATTCGTAATTTCCTCTTGTTTTTTCATTTTCTTTTGGGTCTCTGAGTATTTGGATTTGAATTGCTTGTGCAGCAGAGGGAAGAAAGGGGTAGAGAGAGAGAGAGAGAGAGAGAGAGAGAGAGAGAATGGATAAGTTACAGTGGGGAAAAAGAAAGCGCCTGCGTTGCGTGAAGGTGGTCAAAGACTCTTCAGTTTTGGGGGAAAAATCAGCCGCAGGCGGCGGCGATGGTGCTGTGAGGAAGAAAATCACATCTCGTGTCCTTGGCAGTGCTGCTGCGGATACTAATAGACAAATCTACCCCTCTCCTCTTCAATCGCCTCATCGTCTCAGCAGGTAACACAAAAAAAAAAAAAACCTCTGAAAAGTTATAAATGAGAAGAGGTAATATACAGAAGTCTAGATTATGATACTTTGTTTGACTTCAGGAAAAAAAAAAAATCAGACCTTTGGACTGTTTTCAATAATTTTTGTTTAGTAAAAATGGAGAGTTTAAAGAAATGTACGAAAAAGATTAGGTTTTGGGTAATGGTCCTGTTTGGTTTTTGAGAAAAGTTGTGGGAAAAGGGTGGAAATGTCATTGAGATTGGTGACTGTGGAGTCATGGTTTTCCTGATTATTGGTTTTAGATCCATTTTCCCTGGTTGTTATTTGAAGATCTATAACCAAAATAGAGAGTTTATGAAGCGGAATATTTTGGGGCAGTAATGTTTGATTGCTGGGAAAATTTTGAAAAACAGAGGAATATTTAGAGATTTTTTAGGGTTGGATTTCTGAGTTATGAGATTCCCAAGTTTTCTAAGCAACCAAACAGATATATCTATCTATGGTATCTTACAAAGGAACAGAAGGGAAAAATTCGAAAAAGGAAGCTGGAAAATTGGATGTTAGAATGCAAACTTTGATGCGCCAGTTTTTTGTTTGGTTACAGGGATTTGGGGACGATGAACAAATCAAGTTTGAACGAGAACACGAAAGTGGCAACATTTTCGTCGTCACCGGAGAAGGAAGATCGATATTATACGACTAGGGGGTCAATAGGATTGGATCATGATAATGGAAAGTTGTTCATGGAGCCAAGGAGGGAGGAAAATAAAGGAGAGGTTGTGTGGCCAAAACTATTTGTTACTTTGTCAAGCAAAGAAAAGGAGGAAGATTTTATGGCTATGAAAGGGTGTAAACTACCTCAGAGGCCTAAAAAGAGGGCCAAATTGATCCAAAGAACCTTACTTGTAAGCTTATTTTCTATAAAAGGATTTCTTGTTTTGTGGATTGGTATTTTCTTGATTCCATTTGCGTTTGCGTTTGCTCTTGCTCTCTGAAAAAAACAAAAACAAAATACCCATTTCGATTGTTCCTCCTTTTGAACTTTTTTGCAGTTGGTGAGTCCAGGAGCATGGTTATCAGACCTTTGCCAAGAGAGGTATGAAGTGAGGGAGAAGAAGTCTTCCAAGAAGGTAATCAGGATTAGTTATTCCTTTTCCATTTCAAGGGAATGAAAATATAATATGATTCCAAACCAAGAATTTATGCAGAGAACTCATGGCCGTGGCATTTTGAAGTTATGAGCCACAGCGACAGATGGGTATTTTAGTATTGAAATAGAGCAATCACAAAAAAAGTCACAAAAAATCACGTCATTCTGCAAGAAAGTTTCGTTTGAAATACTGTTTTTTTGGTATGTTACATGAAATGAATTATTAGATATTGACCTTTCTATCGGGATTTGAAATGGATTTCGGTTCATAAAAAACGACACCATCATGAAAATTATGCATCACATTGTTCTGTTTGATCATTATGTCATATGAATTGAGATAGAGATTTATTAAAAAGGGTTATTCATTTGAATGCTATGGGATAACGATGATGCAGAGACCTAGAGGATTGAAGGCTATGGGAAGTATGGAAAGCGATTCGGAATGAGAAGAAGATTGAAAGAGAGATGAAGGAAGATAACAGGGGCTGGCTGGTGCCAATCTGCATTAGATAGTATCATTTTTTCTTGTTTGGTAGGTAGGAAAGTGACAAAGAAAGGAGAAATTGAGGTGGTCTCTGTTATTGTATGTTTGAAGAAATGCTATCTTATCTTTCCGATTCTAATCTAATTTCTATTTTTGGAGTACAAAATTTCTTCCATATTGGGTAGAAAATTTCTTCTATGTTGCTCATATTCAGTAGGTTTTTTCCCTCGTCTGTTTGTCTAGAAGATTCGCGGGACATCTCATTTTTTGATGGATGTTTGGTGGCCTAGAATTGTGGTGGATCTCTCTTAGGGGTGGAAGTACATAGGTTTGGTCTTGGTCGGTTTCGATTTTTAAGGGAGAAATTTTTAATTTTTGGTTCGGTCTCAGGTACCTAAAAATACTTCCGAACCGAACCGAAATATACAAATAAGACCGATTTAACCGATAGGGGGCTTGATATTTTAGTAGTCTTGAAACTCCACACGAAATAAATCCGACCAAACCGATCCAATTTTGGTCCTCTGAATATTTCGACAATAGGCGGTTTGCGGTCCGTTTTACCTGAAATCCCCGACTGAACCGAACCGATTTCAACCGAGCGATTTTACCCACACAGAGGCCCTGTTTCTATGAAATAGTATAATGAATGTTACTCACGCATACACAAAAGGGTGCTTGACTGTTGGGGTCATTACTTTGCATTGGAGCTTATATTATTATTATTATTATTATTATTAGTGTATATAGAAATGAGGGTATCCATACGACAAAGATAGAGAAGAAGATATATATATATATATATTTTAGTGCAAAGTAAAGTTTGACTTTTCAAAAACTCTTGGGCCTGTTTGTTGGGGTCCTAAAGAAAAGGGGATAAGCGAAGGAGGGGGAGAAGGATGGCGTTTCTTAAGGGTGGGGGAGCTTAGCCCTTAGTTAATCCCACCCCACCCTAGAATAAGCTAAATCGGGTGGAGAGAAAGACGACTGTCCTTCAAATCTTTTTTGTACTCCTAGTGTAACAATTTAACAAGGGCAACCAAGTAATTTCATACATCATTCATCTACTCTTATCCATCAACTATTACTCAAACCAGGTACGAAGTACAAACAGCTAAAGCCAATCCTCCTCCTTAGCTAATCTCCTTACAACTTATCTACCTCTTATCCATCCTTCTTCCTTATCCATCCAACAAACGGGCCATTAAGAACCAATAGAGAGGATTGTGCAATGGTCACAAACGTTTGTTGGTTCCATGCTTTTCGTCATCGGAACGACATTTTTGTGCACTTTTTTTTATTTTTTTCCCAAATTCCGAAAGGTCAAATGGGCAGCCAAATCCTAAAATTATTCTCCCAAATCTCTAAAATTCAAACAAAATAGTAGCAAATACTAACATGAGGCCATCTTTTAACCAAACCCCACACAAGCAGCAGAAGACACCTATTCACCAGAGAAATTGAGAGCACTGGAAAAAAGAGAGGCAACAATACATTCAACTGGGGATTATATTGCAAAAGAGAATCACTTTACAAGTCAAGTCATCAGTCAGCAGAACACTTCAAAACTGCAGCTGGAATTTTACATCCAATTCAATTCCAGCCACCACAATGATTTTCCCTTTGTTCCGTTAGAAAAAGTTGTGCATCTAAATAAATTTCCTATCCCCTCTATACGTGAAAGTATTTTATGTAACGGGTATACATCCCCCTCCTCCCACAATGCAGTGGGACCACTGCATTGTGAGAGGAGAGGATACATCCCCGTTAAATGAAATACCCCCTCCCTCTATATAGCCTATCTAGTTTTCACCCCCTCATTTACAGGATCCAATCCTATGTTTGTTACATATCACTCATGTACAGGTACTTTCGATAACTGCTCTTTCTTGTTGGTAGAAGCATGCGGCTTGAGCAGATAAAAAATGCCAAGACAAAAACCTGGAGACGTCACCAAAAACCGCACCGTCGTAAAATTGTGCACCTCTGTACAGATATTAACATTTCCAGCTCATGCAAGAATTGCGTTTTGCATGCTCTGAGCTTGGAGGAGAATCGAAAAAATAGAGGCACAAAGGCCAACGTCGAAATTCCGAACAACAATGCGTTGCATAGCCCTGCAAAATTACACATCATTGAGTCTTCTTCATGCACCTCAACCTTTTAAAGATTAGACATGTAAGGTAATTGCATAACATACAACGGTAATAATGCAAAAGTTAGGAAGAACAATAAGATTACTGTTGATGGAAATGCGAGGGGGCGGAAGGTCTAAATAAACTTGTGATATAACTGTAAAGAGAATATGTATTCAGTACATTTAAAAGATTACGTAGTCCTCAAGAAAGCAGATTCACTAATAAGGATTCATGCAGTCGACCCGATTGTCTGACTTCTTACCAACCCGCAAAGGGTTGTGAAGTCGCACACTTACTTGACTGGGGAATGGGTCGAGTTGGGACACAGGGATTAGTTCGGCTTGGTTACATTTATCATGTTTAAGGTGAGAAACTTAAATTCAGTAGAACAAATATTGAAGATCTGGATTGAAATCTCATCATAAATAACTGACATAAAACTAACTACACTAAAACAAGCACGACTCCTACTATACCAGAAAGACTCAGAAGTGCACCCAAAAAGAAAACTCAGAAGGGGAAAGATAAAAAAACGAGGGTGCACTGTTTTCTCAAACTACTGTAGTAGATTTGGATCTGGAACTGATTGAAACAACGGCATAAGACAAGACTAAAAATTCCTACCAAGATCTTCATTTTCTCAAGGGAACTTCATCTTCATTCCTACCAAAATTTCCACATACTTGGAAATCATTTTGTTTTCATTAGTCACCATTGTCTGTCTTTTGTTGAGGATTCTGTCATTGTGTTCTTCAATGACCCTTGCCTACTTTCAGTTCAGTGAAAAATTAGAAGACAAGACTGACATGGAACAAATGCCTAGTACAGAAGACTACAGAACATGTGTATCAAAAATACCAGGGAGGTTAATACATTAGATGCATTTTATTAAAATTAGCATGTAAGACCTTTCTTCACCATTTGGCAGAGCAGCCGAGCATTCTATAACATAGAGCAAGCAGGAGAATGATTCTAAGCAGGAAAAATGACTATTGAATGCAAACATAACTTTGTTAGAAAATTACCGCAATGTCCTCTCTCCATGGAGGTCATTCAACCTCTTTTAGGCATGCATGACCCAGGCACAACCCAAGCAATCCAAAGTTTTTGCTGACGTGCATTAAGCCATAAGAAAAACAAAACCAACCTTTGAGCCAACACGGTGCACTATAAAGCTTCAAGAGTTATCGATGCCTTAGTGAAAACAGAAAGAACAAACGGTGCTTCTTCTCCAGGGTGGATAGTTGTAGGCACGATTGTGTAACCCTTTGGATCTGGCTCTAGAACCATTTCACAGGATATTTCACGAGAATTAACATAATCTGTACCACCTACTGATTCGTGCATGTAAATATTGTAAGCAGCGCGCCGACCACGAGTCTTTAGTATCCTCATTCCAATATAGAACATTAACGAGTCATGACTTGATTGATAGTTCCTGAAACCAGCTGAAGTCCTTGAAAAGCTCACACCCTAGAATGCATGTACAAGACTATAAGTCGGACAAATTCTTGCTGTTCGGTTGATTTCCGTACTAATCAAATATTGATTGGTATCAACATTTTGGATAAAAGAAATTTGAACTCTTAATTTTCTAAGAAACTTAGCAATAAAAAAAAAAAAAAAAAAACTTTCATCAGTTGGTCAAGATCAAAGAAAGTAAACAGTAGTCTGCTTTAAAGGAATACAAATCTGTAGGAATGCATGACGTTTTATATACCTGAGTTAAGGTAATGAAAACGTGAATTGGAAATGATGCATGAGGCCCAGCAGCCCTGATTCGGAACTGTGGGTTCTGATGCCATGTGTCATAATCTTGGCAGCCACCAGCACTGAAACCTCGCCACTGACCGTGCACAGAATAACGCATCTCCGGGGGATAGACACGACAAACATATATTGACCGGAAATGAATTTGGAAGTCTTGCCAAGACATCCAGAATATACCATCTTTTGACTGTTCACAACAAAATAATTAGGCACAAAGCAAGAAGACTTACATTGGTAGATAAATTTCTTTTTCAAAAGGCATTGGTTTATATTGAGAATCAGACTAATGCAGAGTCAACCAGACATGTAGAAGGAAATAAATGTTGCAGGTGATCCCCAATTTTTCTTTTCCTTTAAAAGTACCTGTGGAACATGCTTGAGCTTGTGCCTCATCCTATCAGACCATTCAGGTGATGAATCAGACCACGGGCCATTCCACTCGACTTCGTTTGCCCATGGATTACGAATCTGAACGAGTTTGTGGCCATCTACATCTCTTACCTGAACGAGGATTGTAAAATAGGGATCAGTTAATGCAAAGCTCTGTGACTGTGAGCCAAAGAAACAACTGAGACAAAATGTTTAACAAACAAAGCACCTGCAACAAAGAGTAAGCATGGCCTTGCACAATTCCACTGGAAGAAATATGCACATCGGAACCTGAAGGACTCCCAGCACCTAGAAGAAACCCATCTTCTTTGAAGCGCAACAGTTGAGACCAAAGTCTTCCACTTGCAAGATCAATCTGGGCCTGGGCACTTCTCATGTCAATCTCCTCACCAGCTCCTCCAGTGAGGTCCACAAGAGCATCTTGAACAAGCCCACCTTCTAATGCCTCGTAAGAGCCATGCAGTTTGGCATATGCCTTCTCCAATATAGAAACCCAGAGTTCACTCCCTTTCCTACTGGTAGCAAATGCAGGTTTACCAGGTGATTCACATGGAATCCAGTCATCGATTACCACAGGAACCCATTCACCCTGAAATTGAAAACATCAAAGTACAAATTCATTCAGCTTCTTCCCTGAAGTGGCTAATAAGTAGTAACAATAAGTCAATAATGTACTATAAAAAAGGAACCAATAAACACAAGTTTCAGGAGAGCACTAAAACAAATCTTGAAAGCTCAAATAAAGCTTCCTATCTCAAATTCAGAAAGTGCTTGAGAACATCTGGATTCCTTTCAGAGGCATGTTACGTAAAACTTTTTCGTAGTACTATCATATTACTAGGTACCCAAAGGTGAAGATGTCAGTAATTGGGAGAACTAGGCAATGAATTCATCAAAGATGCAAGTACTCACATCCGCTGATGAAAAGTCAACTTTCTGTGAGGCTAATTGAAGCATAGTCTACGATATAAAACCAAAATCAACGATTTTCAGTGTACTTGGAAGCATGATTTCAGCCATCAAACTAGACACCATAAGGCATAGTTATTCAGCTTTTGGAGAACTTAAAACATTTTACCTGAATACAAAATCGAACTGTATAGATTCCTTCCTCGTTATATTCTGGTGTAATTATAACTTCTGATATTCCAGAAACCTCAGTTAAAACAGCAACAGCACTCAAAAACCAACAATCACCAAGTCGGCCCTGCACACCAAAAGAATTAGATACTTGATGAAACATCAGGCAATTAATAGCATTTCAAATTCAAATCAAAACAAATAACCTGGGGAATATATGGATTGAAAAATATAGTAAAATGTATGCCCTGTTATGAATGAGATCAAACCTGACAAACATCGGAAGGATTTGCAGACCCAGAAAATAAGCATGGGCGGCAATCCAAATTGTTCTCCTTCACTATTTCAGTTGGCCTCATCCATTCAGAAACAACCTACATTAGAAGGGATAAAATTAGGGCAACAAATTATAATTGCAGCACTGAGAACTTGATAAGAAACTGGATGGATTGGACTGGAACAAGTAGTGCACCTGCAATTTTGAAGGAGGGTGTTCTAGATCTACAAACAATGATCGATCATTTGGAGGAAACTCCTGATCAGTAAAATGGGTGTCTCCTCTAGCACAAAGGGCTTCTTTGACAGCCAACTCAACAGAAAGCATCCGCTGATTTATTTCTTCCCTTGTTTCTGTTCTAGGTTTCCTCAATTTTCTGGCAAAAGATTCCACATCTACAATCACGCCCTCGCGATCAGACCTTCTTTTCCTCCCACTTGAATATTGCCCATCCCAATCTATGTCATCCCTGTCATAAAGATCCACATCTGCAGGATCACTGTCCCACTCATCCACCTGAATAGAACAATCAAGGTAGCAACAGGCAAAAAATTTCAACCAAGAATTGCAAACCCATGTTCAAAAAAAAAAAAATTTGCAAACCCTAAAAAGGAAGAAGATACGCTTATGGAATAGTACAAAATACAACTTTGTTTCCCTTTTTTTGGTACATCGGAGGCAATAACACCAGGGAGGGGATCTGATCTATTACAAGACTTGAACCCTTCACTTCCTAGTAAGGAACAAGGATTCTGGCCACCTAAGCTAGCCCCAATTGATTTAATTATTAAGACTTCAGTTGTCAAAGAGTAAATGGAAACCCAGAATGAATCACAAAAATATCATGATATAGAAACAGACCCGAGAAGGAGACTCTGCCCACTGCCAATTATCTTCTTGGAGATCAATCATATTGTATTCAGTAGAAAGCATGGCAGCATGAAGAGCAGCAATCTCATCTTCAGTCAAGCACCTTCCCCAAAGAAAAACATCCATTAAGTGCATCTTAGACTCAGCTCCTTCACTGTCTGACCTCCCAAATGCATCCACATCTGTAGGCGGTCTAACACCAACCCAAACTTCTGTTCCAGGCTCCCAAATGCTGTTACCAACACGTAATGGCAAGCCAGTCTGGTAGCCATCGTAGCCACCATCAAGATAGCAAGTGGCCTCACCCAAATCAGCATCAAGAGTCATTGTTACCATATGCCACCTGCAAAACAACCCATCCCTAGTAAGAGTGAAAAGCAAAGGGGAAATAGGCAAAGAGAACATGTAGAATACGGGAGAGAATTTCTTCCCACAACATTAAAGATACTACTAAGACTATTTGAAGGCAACGACAATCAAAAACCTTCAAGGCAAAAGAAAATCATTCTAGGAAAGAAGCACACCTTCCATCGGCGATACTAGTAGCACTGATAATCCATTCCTTCGCTACTGTAGTTTGTCTATCACCTTTAGTAATTAATCTAAGCCCAACTTGTCCGGCCTCGATACCTTGTTCAGAACCAGCTACAAGGATTTCCCAGCACACTCTCTTCTCAAGTTCAGTTCCTAAAAGGCAAACTGGCCCAGACTCAGGCTGGATTGTCACTGCAATGGAGAAGCTGACCTTCTGGCTTCCACACATACTGAGATCAACTGGGCCGAAATGTCTCCCAATTGTAGTTGGTTCATCGTCAAGTACACAAACAGCACCCAGAATTCCCGTCTGTGAGTAAGATTCCCAATTAAGACTTCAACAAACAAACTAGCTTTTTTTTTGGGTAAATAAAAACAAACTAGTTGATATTTATGCAATGTTAGATTATCTCCATACGGCAGAAATTTTAAGAGAACAAGCTTCTATGGGCAACAAAGAAGTACCACTAATAAGTAATTAACTATTTAAGAAATAAAAGAGTACAAAGACGGAAAAAAATCTGCGAGATGCAACACAAGTAGAAAAAATAAAACTACACATAGCAAAATGCAAACTGCTAACTGCTCTCCAATTGCTACAAATTAAAAACAATTGAAACATTTGGAAAAGAAGCGGCACTGAAACCCGATACGAAGTCAAAGAATAAACATTATCCAAAAGTCCTCTAAGCATCCCTCTCCAGGTCAAATTATCCACATCTGCACAGATAATAATACCCCAGCCTAGGCACCAGATCTATAAGCTAACTAGCGTTTGTTGAGCAACTGATACATGATTGACAGTTGACAGTAGTAATTTGCATCGAAATGCAGTAGTTTGCAAACAACATACGGCTATCAACTAAATTATGACAATAAATGCAATAAGGTAATAAATAGAAGCAACCCATTTTTGTACGTCTGTAACATAAATTTTAATACAATTGGTCTTTATCAAAGTTAAAATTAGTACAAAGAAAAAAGCATGTAGAAAAACTCACCTGGAGTGCTCGACGAGACAACTGAGCCGCTCGTATGCGACGCGCAATGCTTGAAACTCTCTCACGTGCAAAAGAGTCATCAAGAACAGAATCACCTCCGACTGCACGCACTGCAGCTGCCACAGCTGCTGCCTCCCTGCTGCCAGCATTTGGAATTGATGATATAAGAGAAGCTTCAAGTTCCTTCCATTTACGTTCTTCCCTCTCCAAAAGAGCCTTTCTTCTTTCTTTACCCTTGCCCTCCTCTTCCCGTCTCTGCATTAGGATTTCCTCCTCCATCTCTTTTTCTCTTATATAACTGTAGTATTCAAAAAAAGTCAAATTCAGAAACACAAGGATAACGATCTTGTGCAAAGCAATACAAGGACTTGATTTGTTTGAAAGAATATCCCACCTCTCCTGTATGATTTCAAATTGTCTGCGGTCTTCTGGCATCCACTTCTTAATTTTCTTGGCACTTAGATCTGAAAATCCTATGCTATCAAGGAAGAGTCTCAAACGAACCTCGTCCTACCTCACCAAGAATGAAAGGAAATTATCGTTAACAACCACAACCACCTTATATAAGAATGCCTAGAATCTAGTAGGATTCATATTCACCTGTACACGCTCTGCCGTAGCAGTCAAACCAAGCAAAAGAAGTAGATAACCTCCGAACTTATCCCACATGTAGACCCATTCTGTATCAATTGCCTCTTCTAAGGCCAAAATTCGAGCATGTGCACATATTTCTCTTCTGTGGCCTATATCACTGTTTGATTCCATTCGCAACAACCTTCCTTTTCTTAGTTTGCAAAAGAATGACCCTGCAGCTAGTTCCTCATTTCTTAGACGATCTCTTAATTTCGTCACATCCGCTCTGGGTAGAACAAAATTTCCTGCCCTATCACGCATAGCACTGGGGTCTCCAACCAAAAGAGCAGCTGAACTAGCAGACCTCTGGGGTGCTGAATAAGTTCCAGATATTGCATTTCTTGTCTGCACCGTCATCAAGTATGCACAAAAATTCCACGTAAATAAGAAAATCCTGGTCAGCCTTTCGGGAAGAGGATTTCTTTAGCTTTAACTTTAAGGAAATGACACATGACAAATAAAAAAGTTTAAGAAAGGAGAAAAAAGTTTGCCACTATTCACAAGACATTTCATGAGCCTTTCAAAACCAATGTGCATTATGGGATATTCAATCAATTCGGAAGATCTCAACAGTATTAACTTTTGCTAGAACTTCAATCAAATTTAGGCAACATAAAACTAGTCATTTAACCACTAACACCATCCCTTAGTCATTATGCTAAATAAAAGGTACACAGCACAATGCATGCACACGTCAGAAACCCAAAGATAACCCCTAAATATTCAAACCTTGATTACGTTATATTTGTTGTCAATCAAAACACTCACACGAATGCATCCCAATGACCTAAATGAAGACAATTTCGCCATTCTCTTCAAGAGATCAGAGCTGCAGAGAAGCCTGCCTTTATCCCAAAAAGAACACCGAGACAACCTCATCGGTTGCTCGATTAGAAAGTGAGAGAATTTAATCAAGTTAATCGGGTCTTTAGTGCCATCACTTTTTTGGTTACAGCTTCCAAATAAATACTCCTGTAGAAAGTTACAGAATAGTTAATCAAGTCTTTACTCCCATCACTTGTTTTTTTAACACAGGTCCCAAATCCTTACTCCTGTATCATGCCGTAGTCAATAGTGCAATTCTTTGGAGTTTTTGTTTTTACATCATCCCATTCTCGTCCACACCAAACGCATGATCCAGGGAAAACAACATAAAACGTGACAATAAAGACAACATGAAACTCGTACTGACTGAAATTGGATCAATCTACATTCCAATTTCAACGTAGGTAATACAGCTAGAAGCAGCCAAAAACTGTCATCAGCCAATCTCGCGCAATACAGTCCCTATTTCAACGTAGGTAATGGGCCCCAATTTCATCTTAAGGATAAAAATTTGACCAAGAGAAAATGTCATGCCACAATATGTCCCGATAACTACAAATTGGCTCATTTTGAACTTTTGAAAGAGAGAAACTCTCTATCTATTCCATTTTCCTACAAACATTCCCAGTAAAAACCAACCGGCGTAACGGAATACACATTTATAACAGCAGGTTTTTCCATAATCTTTGTTAACATATTTCACATCTGCAGCTGAACGGGAAGACTGACGAAGTTAATCCATCACCACTTGTGGTTGCTTTTGGTAACTTTCAGGTTTCAAAAGCACAAAAGGGAACTAGTTCACAAAATTTCATTTCGAAGCGAGAACACGCTGTTAAACTAATCTTGGGACACCTTTGAAAACTGTGAGTTCATAACAGCGTACATCTCTGTGCACATAAAGTCTCATGTCCAAAATAAATGCAAGTACAGTTGGATAAACAATACAAGCACTCAATCCAAAAAAAAACAAGATAAGCTAAGCAGTTTTCCGCTGAGAAAAGCATACATGTATGACTACACAGTGAGTAAAACAGTGACATTATAACCGGTCACATTTGGGAGATTATGGAACAATACAGATGAAATGAATAAAGGATTCAACAGATAAACGGCCAAACACACCTTAGTGGCAGATCTAGCAATCGCCTGAACAACAGTTTCCTTACTGAGGAAGTGAACAGCATCTTCCATCATCTGTTTACAAAGTGAGCAACATTGGGTCAAGGGGGAATAGATCATTAGAATAAATCCAACCTGGAATCAATGTTCTACTAAAGACAATGACTCAAAACAGCTCAATCTATCGAAGAAAATATCTATTCACAAAGGAGAAATAGGAAAACCTTAAGAGTCAGGCATGGACGAGAGACAGCAAACCCAAAAGCAGCAACAAGAGTAATCGCTGATACAGCAGCACCAGCAAACGGTGGATAGATTTTCAAACTGGCAACAACACCCCAACCCTCTATTGCCAATGCAATCCCATAAAGAACAAGAAATGCCACACTGCCCAAAAATTAATACACAGATTTGAGATGAATAAAGATGTAAGTACTTTGTTAGTAGAGGACTGTGTAATGCTCTGCCACAGCAAATAAGTCCAAAAAACCTCAACAAACCTGACATTTTTCCCACAATCAGCATGAGCATCATACACATATACAGGTAGCACCCTTGGAGAATATACAACAATAGGGGGTGAAAGGAGCACCTGCAGAAGAAGAAGCATTCTGTAACTTTCAATTAATATCAACTAAAGCAACCAACAAATATATAACTAAATCGACATAGGAAGATAACAAGAAAATTTAACATGAACAACATTCAAATCTTGGTGCCAAATAGCCAAACTTCACTCACAGTCAATGCACGGCCAGCCAAAAGAAACAGAAACGCGAAGTAACCAACAGAAGCTCCAATAAAGGGTTTATCTGAAATGCAACAGAAAAGTAGGACAAATGTCATAATTCCGGAGTAAACATAAAATAGAAATGTAATCCTCGCTTGGTAAGGACTAAAGAGTCCTCTACATCAACAGTGATGCGGTAAACCTAAAGTGGAAGGTTAGTCGTGAAAATGGACAAGAATGTAATCCTTGCTTGGTAAGGACTAAAGAGTCCTCTAAAATCAACAGTTATGCGGTAAACCTAAAGTGGAAGGTTAGTCATGAAAATGGGCAAGCACAGAGCAAGGGAGAAAAGGGCATCCCCTTATTTACCTTCAAACCATCCAACAAGAAACCCTGCCAAAGCCAAAAGAAAAGCAAGGAAACAAACAAAGAACATCTGCATCCTGGTCAAGTAAAAATTGTTCGAAGCCCAGTAGTGGATCACACCAATAGCCAAAACAATGAGAAGAAGAACCAGAAGGAAAGCAGCCCCAATCTGTGCAATCACAGAGGAACCCAAATCAGCATTGAAGCCAAAAGATAATATAAAACAAGGGCGTTGTAACAAGCTTTGCTCACCGTCCAAGGTTTAACTATAATAATAACAGCTGATATTGCAGAAAGCAGAAGAAGAAGACCAATGATAAGGAATACACTAACACCACGAGAAAGCTTCCAATTGTCATCTTTCCTGTGAAAAGTTTGGCAGAACATCTACTTTGAAAATATCCTCGATAACATTCCAGAAGATAATTAAAAAATGACTAAGTCAAGATCAATGGCATGAAGATCCTTTTTGGAATATGTGCGTTCACTTACCATTTAAGCAAACCAGAACAAAGTGACAACAATGCGGGAATGCACAGTAAAGGAAGTAAAGCAGCAAGGAAATCAGATGTTGTAGCAGCCTTGTCATCTCTAGAACTGACAACCTCCAAGTAGGATGCACCGCAAAATGCCACTAGGACAACTATACAAGACAGGCAACCAAAAAGAACTCAGCATCAAAACAATGGTTTCACCAAGGCCATAATTACAGTTCAAGAGTCAACACTACAAACAAAAGCAAATAATTAGAGGAAAAACTACCTGCAAATATTCCAACACATATGGCAGAAGACAGAGAGAAACGGTATGTTGCAAACCAGGATACAATTGGCAGCACACCAGTAACAACTAAGGCAATTGCAGAAGCCATAGCCCAGCCAAGGTACACTGATGATGCATAAGGAGATGCAACGCTGGTGTTGTCACCAGTCCATCCCTTGTAAGCTAAATCGTCTAAAGGCGTGGCAGATACTATTGCACCAAGAGCTACCACAGATCCAGCAAATAATGACATGCAGACAAAAAGGACAACACCCTAACAATGCAAGGTAACAAGTAATCAGAAGCAGACCTGGAATGCTCTAGATCTTTAACTTTTGGAGAAACCAACAAAAGAACAATGAACCAAATGTTCAATTCGTCATAAAAAATTTGCACATCAAGTACAAATTTTAAGGGACCAAAAAATATACAAAGTGCGCAGCTTTGGGTGATTAAAGCCACATTTGCAAGTGGCCAAAGTCATATTCAACTTAATCATTGTACACAAGAAGAATTCGTTGTACAAACCAAACTACGTTTTTAAAGGAGAAATGCAAGAGAAAACTCTACTGTGGTAAGCAAGAAAACTGATAAAGTAGAGTTTCGTGCAACATAACATACAACTTACAAATGGGTCGAAAAAGAAAGCATAACCTCATCTCTCAAACAACAGAGGTCTCCCACTGCCTGTTTATTAGACATATGCCCGTTAGATTAAGCCTGACATATTTGGGTCGATTGGTGATCTAACATCACATTGGAGCTCTGCTTTCAGGAGTTTCTCGGATCAAGTTTCATCATATAAGCTTCTTTCCTACAATATTTGTTGTTGTGAACTTGGTTTTGCGTGTCTGTGCACCTTGTTTAGTGCAGTTTATTTGTTTGTATGTTCCGTCTTTACGCACAAGACAATATGAGAGAAAAGAGGACATCAAAACAATAAATGATTGGGACCAGTTCTGATAAATTTAGATTTTGTGATTATTGGTGATAATTGAGTAGAAATTAAAAGACATTGAATTGTAACTATGATTGGCAATAATTGGGTTCTAATTCAAAGCCAATTCAGAGTAACTGACTTGATGGGTACTTGTTATGACGGTGTGCTTTTGCTACAACTCAATATGTGCACCTACTTACGATTCACACGGTGCACCTTTTGGTGGGAGAGCACCAACACACACAAACTACAGAACAGGGTCACCTAAGGCAAGACAAGTGAAACCCCAAGTGCAAATGACAACGTTTCCATGTCCACCACGGCAATGATTGTGGTTGTTAATAAAAATAAAAATAGCACCTCACGCCCCTGTCAAGATTCAAACAAGCCACTGACTGACAACAAAAGGTAAGGGGACATGGGTAACTAACGAACCTCCTTCATTCTCAGAGTCTGATGATTTCCTTCATGACAAGCACTATCAGTCCTTGAGACCCAGAACTGGTAACCATTACGAATCCAAATGGGAATAGCAATAGACAAACATGCCACCATGAGAGGGACAGTCAAAGACAATCCAAGAAGCAGCGACGACTTGCTGCAGAACATAATAATATAAACTGAAACCAGTCAAAATAAGAAAACAGGGTTTATGGAGGAAGAACGAGAATTAAATGACAGTCAAATCCATCTCCATGCACCATCAAATGTGCACTAAACAACACAACCAGTGCAAGAAGACACACAAGGTTGAAAATAATGTAAAACATATCCAGGGTATACCTCGAGAAGGAAAGCAGCAAACCAACACACGTGCTCAGCAGCCAAGCAACAAAGCCGTACTGAAAAAAGTACATGGGAACTTCAGTTTAATAATCCAAAACCTGTGGCATTAGTGACAATATACATGTAGAGCTGAAAAAACTGCAAACCATAATAAAGGGTAGGGATGAATGCATCTACTTTGCAATGCACGGTTTGAAATTTCAATAGAGTTATTGCATCCAACTCAAAACAAATTGGCAAAAATTAGCGAGATGCCATGGCTCAAATCTTAGTTGCACAAAGCGGGAGCTGGGGCGCGTGTGGGGGAGCGAATGATCAGGTCCTCATTTGAGATCACCGGGGGAGCGTTTACAAATTATTCATACAAATATAATTATGTTAAAAAAAGAAAAGACGACGAATTGTTTGTAATTCATGTCAATTGCAACTATTGTTTAGCAAATCTAAGTAATTGTGGTTTTTGTTCGAAGTACTCGTGCAAATATGAGCAAGTATGTTTCTAGTCTCTTATCATTACCCTTTTTTTTTTGGACTTATTTTACTTTGTTTCTTTTAGAATTTACATGCTTAAGAGATTCTATGCTAGTGGGGAGCAGGCTACTTTCCTGACGGGAGCGAGGTTCCTAGGAGAGCCTGACTTGGGAGCGCGGATGAGAGGTTCTGAGGTGGATTCGCCACCCAGATATGAAGTACCTGCTACTAAGGCTCAAATAGTAACTCCCGGGTATTTTTATACTGATAAGGGACAAGCCTAACTCTCTCCCACACAAGAAAAGTTAGCTAGAAGAATCAGAGATGCATTACACAGCATAACAAGGCAGAAAAATGAGAACAGAATTTGAAAATAGTCCAAGCTTGCCTGAATCCTCGCAAAATGCAGCTCTTATACCAACTTAAGCCATCCAACTCGAAACTAACTATCAATAATTGGACAGTCTCACGACTCTCATATACTAAATTAGGAGGCATTTTTGATACTGATGTAGGGCAAGCTCTAACAATAAGTAACATAAATAGGTCAACAGGAAGAAGGGGGGGGAAAGATAAAAATAACTGTCACGAACAGTAGGATAACAAACAAACACAAAAGAAGAAAAATGGATCAGCCAAGAGACTACAGACATTGACGACATTTTGATAAGATACATGATTTCACTTTCTCAGTTGTTGAGGACATCAGTATACCATAGCATTCAAACTGTATTTCATAAAAGTAAAATCCTCGTCAAAACTATTCTTCATATCAGCCATACATGTTAGGCTATATACAATGAATCTCCTCCTTTCTCCAAGCTAGGGTAATTGATAGTACGATTGTAAGAATACCAAAAGTGGTCTTTTAAATCATGCATGAACATGTAGACACTAGAAAGAAACCTCCTCCATGTGGTACTATTTCCTGATAGGCAACAAGTTTATGGAAGAGAAAGTTAAGGACAAGGAATCTATTGCCAAGGGGCAAGAAACGTATAGCACATTGGCTGCGCCAAATAATGTAGACAAGCAAAGGACAAACTGAGAATAAGAGAACCAAGACCCTAATTTCCTCAAGTTCAAGCAATGGAATTGGTACAGTGCTCTCACAGTGTAAGTATATACTCTGAGCTTTTACTTATCAAATAGCAATATTCTGAGCCTTTTATAACATCAATGCACTCAAAGACACATCAAAGGACTACGTTGTTAGGAATATTTTAAAAAATGGGTCTTGTCACCTGGCTGTTGTAACAACACATTATTAGGATAGTAGGCGAGTGCACGAAAAGACGCATTGCCATTACTTGTCGGCCAACAATTTGAACAGTCTCATGAAATTCCAATACGATATCATTTTTTCTTTTTCAATAGCTAGGATAGAAACATCAATCAGTAAAGAAATCCTTCCTTCTCATCATAGTCGAGGTTAAAAACTCAAAGGAGTAGGTGTAGGTAGGCTGTTTCAAGTTAAATAGAACAAAAATTGTTTTCTACGAAAAGCATAGAAAATAGATTTCATGACCTTCTTAAAATACAAAGCAATAGTTTTAAACAAATAAAAAATAAATCCAAGATCATGAAACATTGCCTCAAATCAAGCGGAAGTATAATAACTGTCCCAATTGACAAATTTTTGTTATCCACAAGGATGAGGACACGAAAGAATGCTTTTAAAGGAATCCAGAAGCTGAATTAGCAGATCATATCTCATCCATAGCTCAGTTATATAGGGCAGCATGACAACTGGTATAAGAACAGTAAAAGAGCAGCTAGACATGGTCTTACATAGTTCATCTTGGAAGGAAACTAGCGACAATATTATCAAGAATTGAGATTGCCTAATGCAATAAGTTAATAGCAATGTATTTTCAACAATTTCAACAAATAGCATAATAGGGTTCCACGTTATGGCAGAACTGGCAAGTACGGCAAAAGCAAGCCGTGACAAGGGAAATTAAATCCAACAAAATACAACAAAAATTGCAAGTAGGAATTTTACGCTACTTGGTGTACACGTTCAATATTCTTAATCCATCCTTCGCACTTGGAAAGTGGACGAACAAGTGAATACCAGGTGAGCTAAGCAACAAAGTCGAAGCTACGGCAATCTGTTATGCAGAAAAATTATTCTGACATCCAGATACGTCCAAGGAAAACAAATTCCATCAAGTTCAAAACTTGAAAGTTTGACAAGAGTTATTATAAGTACAGTTCAGACATAACTTCAAGACCTTCCACAACAGAAACTGTCAATTGCAACAACCATAATAGCCACGCATACATATTACAAATGTCAATACACTTAACAGCAACCATAATTTTGCCCCTACACACATTTGAAGTTTTACCTCCTCGACCAATGATCAAGTGAGCTAAGACCAGAAACTGATATTGCCATATTGGCAAAAGAAATTTGAGTCATCATCGTATCACTCAAATGACTATAATTACCTTGCGGGGTTTTGATGTCATAACCATTTCTTCAGCTCGAAGCGACAGGAGGAAAGCATTGATAGAACAGACAACAGGACATAGAAGTAACACTGCCAAGCCAAATTCAAACTGCAGAAAAAAAAAGTGCAAAAATACGTTAGGTCACCAACATTATTGACACCAACGTACACGGAAAAAAACACAAGAGCAATTCCAGAAAGAAGATAACATCCACATCGGAAAGCCCCTTGTTACCTGTTGGTGCGTAGCACTTAAAACTTTTATCGTCTTTGGGCGAAAAACGGCTACGACTACAGTCTCAACGATGAAACTGAAACTGAAGAGAACCCATGCTCGCTCTGGGGTGCCTGCTATGTGGTGCAAGACCAATCTACAAAATTGAAGCCATTTTTCTAGCCCCCGAAGCCTAAGTTCTTCGGACAAGGAAATTTGATTTGGCAGAGCATTATCAACACTATTTGAGTCAATGACGGTTATGTCAGTATCATCACGATGATCTCTATCTGCATCCAAACTACTTCTCTGCAGCAACGCGAGGATAGTTGGATCCAATCCCTTCTCCTTCAACATCATAGCAAAATTAGGATCTAGTCCTTTATCCTGCAACATGGTAGTCAGTTCAACATCTCCTTGTCTGGCTCTCTTTTTCAACAAAGATGTTATTCTTGGATCATTCAACTTTTCTTGGAATGCAAGAGCTAAATTATCTAACACTTGTTGATTTACAGAAGTTGATGCACTCGACTCGTAGCCTTGACTTTCAAGACCACTACTAGAACAAACGACCATAGAACTATTGCGTTCCAAATTTCTATCAATATCGAATGTCCCTGTATCAGGCTCTTGAACAACTGAGCGACAGGAACTACTGTGCAATGCCAAACTAGGCCTTCCACTATCTATGCTCTTATCACTATTAACCCCCTCGACATTATTCGAGCTCTGTGTGTCACCTGTGCAATGTACTGCAGCACTACCAAGGTGACCCACCTCAGCGCTACTACTGCGTTTCACACTTGAGGCACAACCTTCAGAAGAGCTAGATGAGCTGTTCTGTTCTTTCCTACGAAACCCCTCTCTCAGGCGAATCACGGTACTCTTTAAGGCATCTCTCCTCGCGGCTAATGGGTTTGTGACTGATAAATGACGGGAAACAGCAGCACCTAAAAGTACAGATGCTACAACTGCATAACTAACACAATGCCCAAGATACCTGTAAGAAGGAAAAAATAACACCTATTCAAACAACAGAAATACAAACAGAACCTGCAATAAAATTACTGCTAAAAGTTTAATATCAAGGAACAAACCAGTAATGAACTCCAAAGCAAATAAGAAAGACTCGAGATGCGCCCGCAACAAAAAGTGCCGCAATGCGACTTTTAAGAAGCTGATATCCATATAGGCATGCCCCCATATTCCAATCTATAAGAACAACGTACCACAACCAAATGAAAGATTTAGCAGCATCATAACAATCTTGAAATTGTATATGCAGCATGATTAGCAACATAGATAGCCAGCAGCTAATGACATACCGAGAATTATCACAGCAGCGGATGTAATAGTCCCCAGCCAGCGTCCTTCCTTCGCAGTCACACCATACAAGACCGAATAAACAAAGAGTACGACAAGGGAGCCAAGATAGAGAAGTCCGAGATGTGAAGCCCTACAAAGACAAAGCAAATCAGAAACGCATGCAGACAATGACATTTTAGCATTGCCCCAAAAGAACACATCATCTGAAACTGAAATTACACAATGATTCTACAGGGACGACATATGAGCATTAAAAATCATTCACATACAGTATAAAAGAAAAACAAGAAATAATCGTAACAAAAATTCAAAGTAGTAAAGAAGCAAAAAAATCCTAGCCATACAATACCCATCGGCATATACTAAACACTAGAAAAGTCAGCAAGCTTATGAAGTAGATACAAATTTAAAGGGCATGAATGGATGGGGCTTGCCTTTTCGATTGTCGAGGATATAACTCATTGGGATCAGGTGGTTCAGGTAAACAAGCCAACGGACCCATTTCAATACAATCAGAATATGCGTATCTGTATGCCTTTCGCACATATTCATCAACATCTAAGCCATTTCCTGTTCAAATTGGAACAGTAAGAAATACCTTCATTAAAAAGTTGCAATAACAAAATAGAAGCAACTGGTTACACCAACAAAATGGGATTTAAAAGGAAAAAACTATCAAAATCGAGATCCAGCAAGGCCTACCATGAAAGACCATTCTGCAAATAAAAAGCATGTTTATTGCTAGCGCAATTGCTGATACACCAAAGAAGAAGCCAGAAGGTGAATATCTCTCGGATGCACTTGAACCTGCTGTAACATACACGGCGCAGAGTTCATATGCGCAGAGCAGGGCAACAGCCAGAAGAAGAAGAACAGCAACAGCCCCTGTTAGAGAAGCGATCAGATGAGTAAGTATCAGGTTAACTGAACCTAACATTATAACTTTACAAGTGTGTTTTGATATGAAAATAGACAGCCACTTGATATGTTTCGAATCGAGAAAGCGAAATGGACGACAACTTGAAGTGGAACTCCAATCGTCCTTTCGAACTTTATCAAAATCACCAGTTGAAGTGTATTCCCTGTATCAACTTTTTCTTTTTTGAAACCCTGATTTTTCGGAGACTGCAAATGGCCCAAAAATCCAACGGAATGAAGTAGAATATTTACTAGCCAAACCTCAATATCTCATTATCATAGTCAAGAATAGAATTATGCCCCTTCCCGCTGGTTTTAACAGTGACACAATTCCAACTCTTTCTTTTATCCCAATATTTAGTTAATTAAAAAACATCTTCCCTTGGTCGATTCCTTCTACAAATCCTTCAAAATTGGAATTTCAATTTTGCATTGGAAAATGAAAAGCATTTCAGAAACATGAAGGACGCAACAACCAAAAGATGAAAAGATATTAGATTGTTTGGAGAAGAAAACTAAAGTCTATATAAATTGTTTATGCTCAATTATCAAACATTTGAAGATCTTTTACATCTACACTCCAACCTTTTTTCAAGTATGAAAAGTGAGTAGAGGCGACAAGGCCTCCTGAGGCCTAAGAGTAAGGCGAAGAGATGCGGCTTGATGTCAAAGAATCGATGAGACAACAGATAAGGGTAGAAAGGGGAAACAGAGCAACAGCCTAGAGCGCCTCATGCTTAAGCCTAAGCGAGTGCCTCAGGCGTTACCGCCTCAGTTAAGCCTTAGGCTCCAAAGATTAGTTGGGCTTTCCCTTGCCTCTTCACTCTCTCGTCTGAGCAAACGGATATAAACTCTACAGAAAAGTATAAAAAGGATTCATGTGCTTCTAAGATAAATTAACTACAAAAGGATTCATGTCATCACCACCCAATTGATGGCTTAGATGGGTTTCGTTTGGTATGGTTACATACAAACATTCAATGAAGGTCAACGAAATTAAAAGCTAACAAGAAAAAGGCTTCGGTCTAAAGTATGGGAACATAGGAACAGGGTATGCCAGCATAAGAGCAAGCATAGGAAATGCAAGATACTTCTTGCAGTGGAGATGAGGGGAAAATAAGAGAGTATTATCCGTGGAGTATTGTAAGAAGAGGTACCTATAACAACATAAACATAAGAAGAAAAAAGGTGACTTAAACCACATCTGTTATCTCTCCTCCACCTTCTCTGTCCCCTTCGCCGTTCTATTTTCTTAGGTAGTCTAATAAACTTAGAATTTGATGCTGTTCTTACAGCATTTCCTAGAACTAATACATATGATTTACCCTAGACGACTGGTATAAAACAGTGTTTTGGGAATGGTCTTTTTAAAGATAAGGAAGTGTACAGTCATGAAAAGACAGTTCAGTAATAAGGGTCACTGACTCCATAAAACATAACTTGGCAGAAAAAGTTCCAATATGAAACCTGACTAGTGACAATTTGGAAGTATATCATGGTTGAGTTTTCTGTTAACCTTTTAACTCTGGGTTAAGCTAGAAGTTCAAATTTGTTAAAAAATAAGAACCTGAATCTAACCAACATCGTGGTTGAATTTATCACACCTAATAGCAAATAGTATGATAAAATACTTACTTGAGCTTTGCCATTGTGTTCGCCACCAAAGCATGATTGAATAGAATGCCAAAATAAGAGCAGTGCCGGCCATTATCACAGCCAAACCAATTATATCTCGACCCAGTATTAAGATTAACCAGCATCCCCAAGCAATGAGTACCACAACTGGAGAAATTACAATCATCCAAGCAGATAGAGACAGGAAACCACATAATATTCCCAGCTGAGGCCCTTGTAAGATATCCGGCCATTTTCGAGCAAAAATCCAACTGAACAATCAATTGACAAACATGCATAAAATGGCATGATCAATAATGAACCCTCCACCGCAACTGAAACTAAATATAGGCTAAGGAAGGTAGGCCATTAAGGAAAAATAACTATTCCATTCAATTTGGTCCACATAAAGAAAATGCTGAAAATGAGCACTTGCCAGGCTAAGGAAACACTGCTTGCAAAGAGGAAAAGAATATAACTCGAGATACAGCTTTCTTAAGAAAATAATACAACTAGAATGTGGAGATTCAAAAGATTGAGTTTTATGAACTATAACTTAACAAAGGAACGAAGTATTTGATGACTGTGAGTCCACTTAAGGCATATCATGCTTACCACAAACTATTCTAAACTCGCCTTAAATACCATCAGCGTAAGAAGCAATCTATGACTGCAAGTCCATGTATGTCCTACCATCGTTAAACAAACTATTTCAAAATTTGCCAAAAGTACTATCAACGTGAGAAAACGCAACTAAGTCATCTAACACGTAAGAGAGAATTTTTTCCAGTTCCCTTGCTACGATCATATGTGTCCAACTCCAAATCAATTGCACCACTTCCATATCTTCACATATACAGGTACATATACGAGCGCTCGCGCGCGCGCGAACACACACACACACACACATATATATATATATAACATATCGTCCATTAATTAAAATGATTGAGCCACAACATGAAATTATCAGCAGAATAACATACAGGCATATTCAATAATGCGTTCAAGACTAAATCAGGGGGAAAAAAAACTAATGAATTAGTGGACAGTTCATAAAATAGGCAAATTAGTAACAAGAAGCAATAATCACCTATAGATTCTCCATGGCCGCCAATTAACTGCCCAGAGAATGGAAAACGCAGCCGAGCCCAAAACAGAGAAAAGGGTCCCAGAAATTACGCATGCCAGCATTAAGTCACGCTCGTCTCCTTCCATGACTTGGTTTCCCCTTTATCTCCTGACTAAATCATATATTCATCCGATGAACATACAGACATTGCAAACAAACTAATACCCACACTAGGTGTTTGTCAAGAAAAAACTTAGTCTGCAACAAATAAATAACACACGGAACCACAACAGGTATAGAATATTAGAATTAACTTGCAAAAAAGGAAAACTAACACATTAGGTTCCCACAACAACGAAAACAAAAACATTAAATGAGGCAGGCTATAAGAAAATCAGTGACAAAAAGCAAAGCTTTCCAAACAAATTACTACCCAAGCCATGTTTTTGTAAGCAGATACAGAATCTAAAGACCAAAAAGGAAAAATAACCCAACTAAAATCATGCATTCAATAACCCAACTAAAATCATGCATTCAAGACCAAATATTAAATCAGGCGAGCTATAATAAAGGCACAGCATTCCAAACAAACTCAGACCCACACTATGTTTTTCAATTAAAAAAAAAACATGCCCTAACACCCAACAGATTTAGAATTCACTAACCAAAAAAGATTAATTCAATCCCCACATTGAGTTTCCACACCAAAAAAAATCAAAACTTTAAATGAGCCGAGCTATATATGTAAATATTTACAACATGAGATAAATAGCTTTACCAATAACTTCACTCAAGTGCTCTCAACTTCCAGTGCCAAAACCAAGCCATCTCCCTTCAGATTTCCACCTGCGTAAACTAGGTTAGGTTTTCAGCTCACAGCAGAACCAAACCAAACCCAAGTTTAAGCTAGGGTTTGGAGGGGTTTTCAGCAATTGGGAAAGGGTAAATGAGGAAATTGCGGTTTTTTTCTGCTTTCAGTTGGTTCCAATTGGTGGCAGGTGGAGAGATAGACTGAGAGATAAAACCCTAGACCACTGTGGGAGTTGAGAGAGATGGTAATGGTGTGTGTGTGTGTGGGGGGGGGGGGGGGGGGTTGGTGTTTTAGAGAGAGAGGGTGGGGGGAGGAGAGAGAGTCACTGGAAAAAAGAGTAAAGATAGACTACGAAGGGAAAGCGATCAAAAATTTCAGAAAAGTTAACAATAAAATAACAGCTGTGTTTCCTGCCCTGCGTATATTGTCTGAACGGACGCTATGCCCACGCTCGATGTTGGCGCGTGCATACCACCGTGGAACCTTATCGTTGTCACCTTAGGCCCTGTTCCGCAAAAGTTTTTACGGAGTATTTTTTTAGTACCCTATTTATTTTTTACTTTATGAAACAGGCCATTTTTTCATAATACATTATCTTTAAATTAAAAAATAAATACTTATTCAAATAAGCGGAACGAAGCTTTAAAAGTGGAATAATGTGTGGTGTAAATTCTCGAAAAAGCATTAAGCTTTCAAAATGCTGAGTGCTTTTACTTTCAATTGTCGCCGTGTGCTTTCACACTTAATCCTCATTCTTGTGAATTATAGTTAAGAGGTGTTTAAAAGATACTATATTTTTACGCTCGTGCTTCTGTTCACGCCTCACGAAGATGAATTATGTGACTTAGCTCGCCCCCATCGAAAATTGTTAAAAGTCAAAAATAAAATTATTTTATGGGATGTTCATGGAAAAGGAGATTATGGGAGTAGCATTGAAAATTACTCTTATTTTGCATATCGTTAGTCAACTGACAGCTAAAGGGACAATTTTAATTCATCCGTGAGCTCAATCAAACAATAAATGACAAAAGGGTTCAGATCGTCAATTCAATTCCAAGACTGGTTATTCTTTTGGCATTTATTTAATATTTTTCCCCATTCTAGTACAACTATTGATAATCTTTTTTGGAATTTTCTCACTCTCTAGTCTCTCCCCTCCCCATCGAAATATATCTCCAAGATCTGTTGGACAGTACTGCATTTTTTTATTTTTTTTTATCAGTTGGATTGGACTCCACTGTTATTCCGAAATGAGAAGACAACCGACCAAGTGACTGCTAATGGGTACCACGGGCCTATTACGGGGCCCGTACGCATGATTTGAGTCGTTTAATAATTTATTTTTTTAAATGTATGGGCATATAAAAAATCAGTTCAATTTGATATGTGCAGATGTTCAATTCAATCTTCTATTTTTTCATTCAAATTTCAAAATCATTATTTTCGATTTATCCGTGCGGAACCTATAGTGGGCCCCACGGAGCTGTTGGTACCACTAGCCGTCCTCATTGTTATTTTTCCTTGCAACGCTCAAGTATGTGCTCAATTAGAGTCAAGTTCTCTCCTCTTTTCTACAATCTACTTGATGACCATTGTATGATCAAGCTAAGCACTACTGTTCAGTCTCAAAAAAAAAAAATAGTATCTTCATTTATGCTGTCTTCTCCTAAATTTTTTTGTCTGAAACTTTTTCCCGTATTTTTTACTTTTCTCAATTTTTTTGTTGAGCTTTTCGTCATATTTTTTGAAATTAATTATTCGTCTCGGCGAAAGGAATCCAAAAAGTTTAAAAACATAGACCGATGTTAAAAAAAGTTCATATGCGACAGTACTTTAGAAGAAAAAAATAATTGTTTGGTAATATTTTTGGTATTTAATGAACTTTTTTTGCTTTTGTTCATAATTTTTTTACCTTTTAGACTCCTTTCAACGAAATAGATAATTAATCCAAAAAATATGACGTGAATCTAATAAAAATTTAAAAAAAAAAAGAACAAAACACACAAAACAAAAAAGAAAAATAAGTTTACAAGAATGCAACCTTAACCTCGATATAAACATACTACCGGATGTAAGTGACCAAAAAAAATTGCACACCTAGAGCAGTGTCGACTACATCTTCTTCTTCTTTTTTTAATCAGGAAAAAAGATTTCTCTAACATTAAAAATAATGACTAGATTTACTATTGACCACTTACCCAGAAGAGTTTTTTCGCAAATAACCAACCTTCTCTTTGATGTGTTCCTTATAAAATCTGGTAGGTAGTAAGGGGGAGGTTTCGAGTTCGAGTATATGGAGATGGAAAGACATCAAAGTACATTCCGTTTAAGGGTTTTAGATTTTGAATTTTAATCATTATCCTATTTTCACTAGTCATTACTCCTATTTTCTCTAGGCATTACTCCTATTTTTCTCTCTAATTCTCTTCAATTATTACTCATATTTTCAATCATTATTCTATTTCTCTCTATACTTATTACCTATAAATCCAAATCCAAAATCGCAAAACAAACGGGGCCTTAGGCTCCGTTCTAGAACACCTTTTTAAAAAATAAGTATTTATTTCATAGTTTCAAACTCAAAAATGATGTAAATGAAAAATAATTTTTCAATTCTTTTTTACACCGCATAAAAGATCTCAATGAGATCTATCAAATAAAATCCATATTAATATTAAATTTATTTTCGTAAATACATAATTTTTGAATTTGAAATTACCTTTTTAAAAAATAAGTACTTATTTTCCTTTTGGCAATGTGGCCTTAAAGTATTAAGGCCCTGTTCCAGTTTCTTAAAAAAGAAACTTTTAGAAAAAGAAAGTAATTTCAAGCTCAAAATTCATGTGTTTACGTAAATAATTTTTCTACCAATATGGATCTTATTTGATAAATCTGATTGAGATATTTTAAACGGTGCAAAAAAATTAAAAAAATATTTTTCATTTTCATTATATTTGACCTTAAAATTACTTTCTTTTTAAAAAAAAAGTTTCAATAAAAGCGAAACGTCATCTAACTCTCTATCTACTTTTAGGTAGCTTTATAGCCATTTTGGCTCACAAAAAGGGGGAAAATACCCCTGCAGCAAAGAAGGTAAACAAGGAGATATTTTGCCTCCATCTAAGCAAGCTAAAAATAGCTTACAACTATTCACAAGCAATTTATCTTTTTATTTGTTTTCTCTCTCTCACTCACTCTCTCTCTCTTTATTAATATTTTAATAAAGAATGGGTAAAATAGATTGTATTGATGTAGTGTTAAAAAAATATGTGTAAATAAAATGAAAAATATGTACCATTCAAGAGCTTTTTTAGCAAATGACCAGTAAATTTGCTCTAAAGTCTAAACCCCCTTTGATGATTGATGTCTCCGGTAGTCCGGTGTTGACCAAAAAGAGCCATTTTTCTCACATGACCCGTCACAAACACGCCTTAAACAAAACCTCGTATGGATAACTATTGCCATGATTGACTCAAATACTCACGTACGGTAATAAAGCAGAAGCAGACTATTATGGTTGTGTTCAGTTTATAGTTTTGTTTTGTTTTGTTTTTTTATTATTATCCTATTTATTTTTGAAAAATGATATTGGCACTTCAAAAATTGATGCATGCATTCCAGAATCAGTTTAATTCCAAAGTTACTTTCCTTTGTTTTTTGGAGTGACTGCATCAATTTTTAGAGTGCCAATATCATTTTCCTTATTTTTCCAATTATTATCATATTTTTTCAATTATTATTTTCTCATCTCTCTCCAATCATTACCATATTTCTCTCTCCACCCACTACCAAAACTAAATTAAACTAAATTTCCAACCAAACAAAGCCGATGGTGTTTCCGTTTTCTTTTGACAAAGACACAAAAAAAAATCAAAATGAAAAAAACCAACAAATTATCAATGGATAAGGGAGCATAAAAGGAAAAGAATGGACCCTTTGTCGAGTTTTAATAAAATCTACTCGTATTTTGCAGATTTAAAAAAATAAGGGAGCATAATTAAGGTGGTGTTCTACTTTTGTTAAAAAAGTAATTTTTGAAAAAGAAGATAATTTCAAACTCAAAAATTATGTATTTACGTAAATAATTTTTTTACAAATATGGATCTTATTTGATAGATTTCATTAAGATATTTTAAACGGTGCAAAAAAATTGAAAAAATATTTTTCATTGAGTTTGAAATTACTTTCTTTTGAAAAAAAGGTACTTTTACAAAAAGTGAAACATCACCTAAGAAGAATACAAATTATAAACAAGAAGGATCAATTCTGAATACCATGTCGTTGCTCTTGATGCATTCATGCTAATTGTTTGATTAGCTACATAAATCTAATAAATCTGAGTCGTGCTGAAAGTGAAAATGAAGCACGCGAAGCATGTTGGGATGTTATATAGGCTTACCCGCAACTTTAACGACCACCTAATACGTTGGATGTAGAAATTTCCCTAACAAACTTCCCCAAAACAGACATCAAAACAAAAAGCTACGTATCTACAACAAGATTCTCATTTACCAAAAAGAAAGAATACCAAAGGTCAATGTCTCTTGACAAAACAAAGCATGTCATGAAGGCAATTTCGCAGAAGAACTAATCACTCCGCACCTAAAAGTTTCCATTTTGACCTTTTATCAAACAGGTAGTGAGGTATCGAAGAAAACGCACACAACACGGTTTAGATGATTATCAATTACGCGCACACAAATTCAACCAGGAAAATGCAGAGCAATTTGGATACAAGTAATTTGGCATTGAAAAAAAGAGCAGAGAGAGGGCTTCTTACCGAGAAACTGCTAAGAGTTCCCAAGAGATTTGGGAGATGGATTTTCGAAGTGAAATTTGATGACGAGGAGAAAATGATGGTTGTTGCACTTATTGTTACTTCCTCCGTTTCAAATTGTTGCTTCTGTTACACTATTTAGGACCTGAAATTTAATTAGGTAATCCGTAATCGCAAATATTAGATGAGTCCAGATTGTAAAGTCTCACTCTCACTCGCCTTATTTCTCAGAGATTGAATGGGTAAGTATACTTCTCAAGCTCAAGTCTTGAGTTTGAGCTATAATTGAACGAGTGAGAGTCGAGCTCTCGCCTCGTTCTATTATTTATTTTCCTACGAGTGAGAGTCGAGCTCTCGCCTCGCTCTATTATTTACTTTTCCTACGTGATCAAGGAGCACGTTATCATGCAAATCTTAAACAATCTTTCTGCCCATGTATTTTTATTCGAAAGTTTTTTGTTTTTTGTTTTGTTTTGTTTTTTTTTTTTTTTTTTTTTTGGGGGGGGGGGGGGGGGGTGTGGGGGGGGGGGGGGGTGTGTGTAAGTATTCAAAAGAATGTTATTTATAACTTTTTTGGTTAATTTGCTAAGTGCCTACTTTTAATTTTTGCAACACAGTTTTTGGTGGAGCAGGGACCCTATAGTGCATTATCCGAGCCGTTCATCTCGACAATCAATAATTTAAATATGTTTGTTATCTTTTACCGGAAAAAGCTAACTTTGACCAGTAAAAGTTAACAACAAATCCGAACCATCGATTGAAGAAACGGACTATCTAAATGATCACTTACAGCCCTACAGGGTCCCAGATCGCAGCTTTTGGGTATGGTTTGAAATTATCTCATTGACGCTAGCGACTAATTTATGCACCACAATTTTTTGATTCTGTCCTTATTCAATTTTTTTCGCGTTTGTTAGTTTTGCGCTAAACTTTATGTGATATGGCTTCGTCTCGACGAGAGCAATCGGAAAAGTAAAAAATTATATGACTTTTGAACAAGTATTTTGGAAAATATCCAAGAAAAAATTATGACTTTTACACAAGTATTAGATTAAGCTGATTTTTTGCGGGAATCCTTAAAAAATATTTTACATTTAATGAATGATTCGAATTATTTGTCTAGAATCCGTAATGGACCCCACATAAAAATATGCGCATATTATCTGTGTGAGTAGCACAGTTGCTAGCGTAAACAACCCTGGAGGTCTTACTACTTACCCCGGTCAATACAAGTCTGCGGCCCAACTTTAGACAACAAAGCTGTGAGACAAAAGTTACAAAACCAAAAAAAAAGGGAATTGATATTCGCGCTCCTTTTTTTTACTGATGGCGCTCCTTTTTTAACGTGAAGTTACTAGTAACTTCATGAACAAAATGAAGTTTCATCAGTAAAAAATGGAGCGCGAATATCAATTTCCAAAAAAAACCAACAAGAGCAATTCTTTTCTTACATCAACAATAACAAATTGAAAAAAATCAATCTCATTACCTATAAATAAAAAATAAAAATAATGTGTGGAGAAAAATCAAACAAAGTATACTCCTAGTTTGCTTGGTCAAACTAGTTTTAGCAAATCCAGTCCAGCCTCATATTGTAGCTAGCCTCCCCATTTCCCTCACTGCCCTTCCAACACATGTGGTTGTCACCAAAGTAGCATTGGCCTCGAAGCCATTAGGATTGCTTAACAAATGGAGTATTGGTTTTAACAAAAACCTTATCGATCAATTACTAAAATATGGCTGTTTGTTCTGGAAAAATATTTTCGATATTGTTAATCTCGGCGACAATGGTGATGACGATGATGGCAACGAATGCATCTGCTGCAACTGTCTCGGAATGTGTGGTGGGTTGCATGCCTATATGCTTGAAATTGAAGGATTCGACGGAGGATGCCTGTGAAAATGGGTGCACTCTTGGGTGCCAACAACTACAAGGTAAGGGATTTCATGAGAGGCATGATCCACAAAAAGGTAATGAGGATTGATTAAAGTGGACAATTAATATGAACAAATTGTTATATAATTCTTGTAACTTTTGGACTAACAAATGTTTTATTACGAGAAAAAAGGAGGCCAAGCTGCAATATGTAGAAAGTTGTTACCTTGTTGGAATTGATTTCGATACTCGTATTCAATTGGAAAAAAATGCTACATAGGGGTGGATTTCAGATAAAATCCCCATAAAATTAAGCAAAACATAAATAAGTCGTAAAAGGATATACGGTTTATGTATTTCTTCAATTCCTTGGTCAATAAAATTCTGTTAAAGATTTTGTTTTATAGGATATGTCGATTATTGTAACTTTTTTTTGTGTTCTTTTATTCTTGTGTAGTTTTTGCTTAATCAGCATGATTGTACCATTCTTTTAGTCGAGGTAGGAGTTATTTGTTGGTTGTTCAAGCTTTCTTTATCAATAACCTATGGAGTTTTTCTCTTACCACCTAGTGAATTTTGAGAGCTGCTCGTGCATTTGAGTTTGAGCGGTGCTATCTCCACCACTCTTCCCTACCGCAGCGCTCATTCTCACCGTCTATCTCAACAATTAATGGTCCGGATTTTAACGCAGCTCTTCTAGGGAAGAGTTGGAAGGGTTAAACTCCTCCTTGGAAGAGTCTTTTAAAATCCGGACTTGAGAGCGGTGAAACATAGCTGTGAGGGTAGACTTTCTGTTTGAGTTTTTATATATCTCGTATACTGTCACGCTATTTACCTTTCATTTGTATTCAGATGAATCAACTCTATAAGGCCTTGTTTGATTCGGGGATTAAAACAGACAGAATTAAGAATCCTGGGATTAATAATCCCAAACTATTTGTCCTGATACTTATTTTGTCCTGAATCCATTTACCTTGCTAAAACTAACCTCCAAATTGTATGTGTGATAGCATCTACTATAATAGGAATATCAATGAACCCAATTATTTCAATTGTTCAGGATACCCTTTTTTAGCCTCTAGGGTCTATTTCTTAGTTCAATATCCATCTTACTAACTGGAATCAAAGAATTAGTAGATCAGTTCCGTCCAAAATGGGAATGGGTTAGGGTTATGAACTTAGAGCATCCACAGTGTAATAATCAAAATCAAATGATTGTTAAAGTTAGTAATATGTGCTTAAAAAATGCTCACATTGTAATAATCAAAGTTAGCAACATCCTAACCAATAAGCAAAGGCAACAATATGGGACTTCACATTGCTAACTTTAACAACCCTCTAAATGAATAATCAAAAGCTGACGTGGCGAGTTTTGATTTTTCACTTTTGATTATTACATTGCGGATGCTCTTATAATCTATAATCTAATGACCGAGTTGATTTCATGATTATAAGTTCATTTCCTACCGGACCAGATCGGAATAGAGATATACATTCTCATATGAGAAGGGGTTAGCCAAGCGTATCGAAATAAAATGGAAGAGAAAGGAATTTGATAATCTAGAACAAAGTTTGATTTGGATTTCTCGTTCTAAAGATTTAGTATTGACGAGCTGCAGTGATTGCACCTATTAAAGCAATTAAAAGAATTATTGTAATTAGCTCAAATGGAAGGAAAAAAAACTGGTGATAAATGAATACCAATTTATTGACTATTAATTATCAAATCTTGTTCTAAAATCTGATTGGATCTTGTAGCCCAAATAATTCCGTATCATGACGTATCCAGAATAGTACTAATTTTTGTTTCCCAATAGCTAGCTTTGCCATTTGTCTAGCAACAAACTAATTTTGGAAGTCGAGGAAATGAAGAGAATGAGAACAGAAAATATTTAAGAAGGACTAGGTGATTGGCTCGTGCTTGCACGAGATATTTCGTGCCTGGTATTTTTGCGATTCTATTGGTTTGTGTTCGATCTTTTTTGACTGGAAAGTAGAAACAAAAAACCTGAAGTATTGAGGGAAAATATCAAAAATTGTTAAACTTAAGTATATAAAGCTCGGCTTAGAGGCCGGCTTGACGCGATAATGAGCCAAGCTATGACCGAATTGCGAGCAGGTTGGCTCATTTGGAGCCCTAATGGAAGCATAGAACAATCAATAGAACAAATATAATAACTGCAATGAATCAAATAAATAAGACCCTGGCTATAAGTATATTATCACATAATTGTGTCTGTACGAATAAAATCCTTCGAGCCAAGTTTGATTGCATATTACAACAAATTGGAAATTATCAGTACACACCAACGGAAGGAAAATCAGTTTCTTAGTTTTCGCTGTGGACCTAGGCAAAAGAATAGTTTTGTGTATTTTACACTACATCTAAAGAAAGGTTTAACCCAAAATAAGCACATATGCTCCAAAAATTACCCATCGCATGCATTTTTTTGTCATAATCAGTTTCACCAAAACATAGAACAAGTTAAGTATGTGTTCATATCCATTCATAATTTTTTCCCAGTTTTCGATGCCATCAATGACAACAACTCTGATGTCATGATTCCCGAGCACTACGACAAGGATGAAATCTAACAAGGATCACAATCGAATTAGTAAATTTCACCACCTCACATTTCAAGTTGATTTCATTCATGTAATTTGGAATTAACTACTGCTTCTCTGCAGCACATAGTTCCTGATGCTTAAAAGTAAAGCGAACTCATTAAATTCAACCTTTTGTTTCTTTACGTGTTGGAGCAACTTTTAGTTGTGTCTATTTCATGTCTAAAATTTACACAACAACTGAATTTTAGCTTTTGCCACTGCTCCATTTTACTTAATTTACCACATTTTACAGCAGAAAGAATTGCAAACGGGAAAATATGTTAGACAAAATGTGGGGACAGAAATACTTTATGTGAACATGGCTGGACACATATGTGCACACAATTTTTCGATGTGTTTGTTGTGTGTGAGGTTCAGATATCTAGTGCAAATGCTCAAGGTCTATCAATTCCAAACACTTCTTTTAATCTGCATCCAAATATATGTGGTCATAGCAATGCAATTGTTAAAAAAACACTCAATCGTCTCCACACACATAAGTATACAGACTCACCTGTGTTAGCAATGACCAGAAATGCAATTACACAAAAGCTAAAGTGTAATAAACAGAGAAGAAAGGAAAAACATCAACAAACGGGACAGATATCTGGATCTCCGTATCTTTATATCACCACCTTCAAGTCCACCCATAGGCTGATGGATCATTATCCTCGACATTGGTAGGCTAAACCTTTTTCCTTTGGTTTCCAGTGAGAAAAAGAAACATGTCAGCAAATTCAAGAAATAAAACTGCACAATGGTTATAAAAGTGATTGAAATTGAAGACATGCACACCTTTGGTGCCAGCACTAAGAATGAAAGCTCCGATACTGTTCACCAGGGAAAAAAATAGTTTCCATCACTAAAAGATAACAGTTATGTTGGAACTAAAGCAAAGAACAGCATTTGGCCAACAATCAAAGAGATCTCTGAAGTCCACTGTCAAAAAAAAAACCCCAATTTTAGTTGATCAATATAGTTGCGCATGAATATGGTGCATGCTTTGAAAACGATGCTACCATTTTCTCCCGTGTATGATAATGCAACTATTACTTTTTAAGCTTGATCAGTAGGAACATAATAAAAATACACCAGATTTTTATACTATAATTAAGTATAACTATTATTTTATTGCTTATTAGCTTATGTTAACGTATCTTACGATACGCGATACGTATCCCGATACGATTCATAAAATGAAATAAACGATACACGATACGTATCCCGATTTGAAAACATTGTTGCACAGTGACGCATTCAATTTCACGCATCAAGAATAATAACTGGCAAACAGAATAAAAAGGTTGCACCTACGCAGAAATCTATAACAGCATATGATTCCCCGATTCCGGAAGTAGTAATTGCTCGAGATGGAGGAATTACCAAGTAGGAGCTTCTTATTCCCTTGTACAATATCGTCTCCTGCAACATTCACAAGGGCAATTTTAGTTGTTTTCCTATCCTAATAACCAATAAAATGGTTCTACATGAATATTGAGACAACAATTTCACCCAATATTTACCTCTTTAGTTTGCGGGTACCTTCCTGTGCCACCTGCACCAGGTCTTGGCCGGTGCCCCAAACGGCGGAAGTCTGGTGGCCAGATTTTGTGGACACGGCGCAGGGATGGCGGCTGTTCTTGGAGGCCAGGAAGTGAACGTGGGCGACGACGTCGGGCCGGATCGGAGATTCGGAGCCTTCATGATGGAGGGCAAGAGGACAGCGTCCTTGTTGGTCGACATGTCAGAGTCGAAGGTTTGGAAGGATACGACGAGGCGGGCGGCGGCGTAGGCCATTTCTAGTGGGGGGAGGAGAAAGAGAGATGGTGCTTCGGGATCCAGAGAAGATCAGACATGAGGATGAGAGAGAAGTCAGCATCATCTCTTCTGGAACCATCTACTCTCCGAGATGAAAATATATACGACGTCAGCACATTAGAATTGGAAAGACAAAATCACCCTGCAAGGCAAAACCAGAGGCTCCTCAATTCAGGGGCACAATTGGAAAAATCGGACAAAAATTGGCGACCCATCCAATTTGATTCAATTCCCTTAGTATTAAGTCTTAGAAAAGGTGGAGAGAGTTGAAAGAAAAAAAATTAAACTATTTGTTCATCTTTACTTTTTCATGTTTCTTCTCTTTTTCCACTTTCAACCAAATAAGAGAAGGGATATATATTTTTAAATTTTCTCTTGTTATCTCTTTCTTTCTATAAGTTTCAAACACAGTTGAAGGGAAAACGGCCAAAAAAAATACGTATTTCACAGCAATGAGATTTCAAATTAAACTTTCACCCAGTTGAGAAATAAGCCTGATTTTGTCCACAGTCAATAAAAAATGATGAACAATACTTTCACTCTCATTGGTTAAAAAATGTGTAGAACTACGTAGGCCCCACTCATTTGTACGAAAATGATGAAAAATTATCATTCCTGTAATTTTTTTAGTGTTCAATTACCAAGAAATTTGTGAGACCCACAACTTCAACTTTCTCAATACAACCCACTTTTTTGCATAACAGAACCAAATTAAGAAATTTTAGTTTACCCGCAAAATTCATTGTAAACAAAACAAATATAGGGGAAAAAAATTTTATTTTTTACGTCACCTTTTTCTGAAAATACATGTTTTACCTAATATTTACGGTAACTAAAAGGAGCCATAGTATCAATAAAGGTTTTATCTCTTCACCAATCAAACTCCAGTGGCCAATGGCGGTGAGTCTCATTTAATATTGTACTTCGTTATATCTCACTGAAAAAAATAGTACTTTTTACTGATGAATATAAATACTCCGTATTAAACTTCTCTCTGTATAATTGGTAACGGAGGTGGAAAAGATATGAGATTAAGGCTCCATTCCGGAACGTAAAATAAGTACTTATTTTTTAAGAAGGCAATTTCAAACTCTAAAATAATATGTTTACGCAAATAATTTTCCTACCAATATGAATCTTGTTTAATAGATCTCATCAAGATCTTTAATACGGTGCAAAAAAATTAAAAAAATTACTTTTCATTTACCTTATTTTTGAGTTTGAAAATATGAAATAAGCTACTTATTTTTTAAGAAAGTTTCTAGAACGGAACCTAAAATCTACACAGCCCTTCCGTGTAGAATGGGATGTGCGGCGAACCAATGTACAAAGGACACGTCACCCTAATGGCCCATTTGGAACTTAAAACAGTTGTTCCTCACTCTTGCTCTTCCCCTCTTAGGATTTTGTAAAGCAGTTGCTTGATTATAAGAGCTTTAGATAAAAATTAATTAAATTTTTTAGGATAAAATGATCAAAAAAAATAAAATTTTTGCACCGGCTCAAACGGATTGAAATTGAAGCACTTAATTTTTTCACAGTATTTTTTAATATATAAACAGTCTCAAAAAATTTAATTGTTCTGATTTTCAATCCGTTTGAACCATTTGATCTTAATAGGAGATTGATAAGCGTTTGATATTAAAGTTCAAATTTTTAGTCAAAAATTTTAAAGAAATAAATAAATTCCTAGATGAAGCACTTATCAATATTCGATTGGGCTGAATTTTTTCAGAGCATCCTAGAAAATAAATCATGAAAAATTGAACGGTTCGATTAGAAAAGTGAAACACGGAATGAGCATACCCTCCCCGAGGGTGAACAGAGGGTGAAAAGATTGCTCTCGTGGTGGTGGTCCCTGTGGTGCCGGTGGTAGTGGCCCGTCTCGATGCTAGTGGCGAAGGAGATGGAGGATTTTGGGTTGTGGAGGAGAAAAAAAAGAGATAAAATTATTTTTGAATTTATTTTATGCAGATTTTGGGTAGTTTTTATCCAAAATCTTACTCGAATTTGAGTAATTTTTTTAGTAAAGGCTGGAGATGCTCTAACAATGTCTATCTGCTACCTTCACTAAAGATGTGTTTGCCTTTTCACATGTAGAGATTGTACCAACGTAAGACAGTTCGGCAATATTGATAACCTAAAATGCATCAAACAGCAAAAATTACTAATTTTGTCCCAACATTTTACTCTAACATGAAAAAGACCTGCAATTTCAGATAAAAATGAATTACTTTCATGTATAATTCTTTGAATTTATCCGCACTAATTAAAAAAAACTAATTGAGATTTAATTTGGTGTAAAGAAAATTCATAAGATTATGAACTGAATTATTCTTTTTATCCAACGTTTGAATGCTACAGACACAACTCCAAAATAACTATGTTCGAATGGGTGAGTGCACATGGCTTCACGCACATCCAACAATTATATGCACAGTTGTGTTCAAAGTTTAAAGATGTGTTCCTATACTTTTTGGAAGAAAAACATCTCGCAAAGGCTCATCCCAATTTTACAGAAGCTCGCTTCACAAGAGAACGCCTTTCAAAACAGCTATTGTTTGCTACCAAACAAACCATCACAAACTTATGCACAAAAACAATGTCACCGGCCATTCCATAAATTTGAGGCTCAGTTTGGATAACATTAATCTTGAGAGGAATGATAATGTGATGTCATATTTTTCATCGTGGATATAGTTGAAATTGAAAAGAATATGAATATAATTCCTGATATGGTGTGCAAGCTTAGTGGTACCAGCTTATATTCTAATCCTCACTCTTTTTTAATTCCGGAAGTGCTCTTTTTCATTATTTCCGTAAAAACTTAATACCATATATATGCATTGAATTTTGGGATGGAATCCTAAAGTTGGAGGTCCCAACGGTGATTATGAGATATAATTTACTGCACAAAATCTGGCAACAAACGGATCCATATCTCCATTACTAGAACATGCACCCAATCTGCACCTAATTCACGGGATTGGTCCCATAACCCACAATCCAACTCCATCATTCTCGCCATCCTTCTCCATTATTCTTGCCATCCTCTTGTCCACAAACCATACGATCGTGTTCCATTGCCGTCGCTGTCCTCCTGCCAAGACCCGTTTCAAATCCTTCATAGTTGTTCAATATAATAGAAAACGATGGACAAGATGGAGAAGAATTCAATACAACCGTTCTCCATTGTTTCAATGTTTGGTGAAGAAAATCAACGCATGCACTTCACCCCACATCGACGTCCTCCACATCCCCATCCCCGTCGCTCGTATCCATATCCCTATACGCTGCATCCGCATTGGCGGAGTAGCGGTGTTGGCAGCAACAACAACGGGAGGAAGACAGAGACTCTAACTGGAAAGCCACTAACGATTCTGTCGCCTTCGCCGCCATTATTGGTCACGTCTGAACTCGAGCTCGATGGCCAAAGTCCAAACTCGATTGCAACGACAAAGACGACAACAAAGATGGAGTCCGCGATTTGCACGATCTCAAAGCATCCACAATCTCCACATTCTCGTGGGTTTCCGATTGGTATTGTCAATGTTGAGTTCCTTTTCTTGGAAATTAAATAGGCATTTATTTTCCTTGTAACGAGATGGATTTTTTTTGAAAGTTGGGTTCCTGTCGGTATATGAATCGTCATGAAATGTTGAAATCGATATGGTAATTTAACCATAAAGCGCTAATCATGATAACCTGTTTTGATGGCAATTTAATCATATTTGAACCGTTTACCATGAAATATTTGTTCAAATCATGGGATATTTATCGTGTTCACGTTGTAATCGTCATGGTAATTTAACCATGTAACGGTTTGAGTATGTCATGTTATTTCTTTTATTTATTTATTTATAGTAATTTAGCCATGTTCCGTGTAATAAGATCAATGGAAAATATGACTTATCATGTGGTCAACTTATCATGTTATATTCCTAATAAAATTGATCCCTCAAATACATTCCATGATAAAAAAAAAGTATCAATCATATTTAAATTATCAAATTCCATTGAATTAGGAAAATAATCCAATCCAATCCCACGAAATTGGGAAAACAATTCAATCCAATCCCACTAAATTAGGAAAACAATATAACATAATATATGTATATCATAGGGATAAGGGTAATATAGGTAATTCACACATTAAGAGGTACATAAATGTGAAAAAATGGCGGGATGAATTCTTACATGATATAAATAAAAATGATGGATATTTAAATATTCCAAACAAAAAATGCAAATTTTTTTTTAATAAAAATTTAAGAAAATAAAGCTAAATGAATAAGCCAAAACACCCCGCGGGGACGGCTTGTGGTGCTAGAAAGAAAATTAAAGAAAGTAGAGGGGGCGGGTGCGCATTATATTATAGTGAAAGTGAAACGGTGGTGCTATTTGAATCACCACTTTTGGATGGAGCAAAACCCTCTTTCCCTCAAAACCCTTCATTTTCCCCTCCCTTGACGGCTGAAACAACTTGACCCCCCCCCCCCGCCCGTCTGAACTACGGTTTTAGATCCGCTCATGGCAGCCGTCGCTCCTCCCGCAGATCGTATCCTTACCAACTTTAATCACATGGGTACCCTTTGTTCTTTTGATTTTCTTTTTGTTTATTTTGCTTTACTGATCTTTTGTTTCTTCTTGTCACTGTAGATCTATGTGTGGTTTTATTGTTGGTTGTTGTACGGGGTTTTGGAATATTGGGCTCTGTGCTTTTTGAGTTTTGGGTATCGTTTCTGTTGCCTTTTGTGTGCTTGAATGCTTTCTTCAATTGAGAGTTGTTGTTTTTGCAAGGGGTGCAAACGAACCTGAGCTTTGGTGTACTCGAGCTCGTTTAGTAAACGAGCCAAGCTCAAGCACACCAAAGCTCGGCTTGTGAGCGAGCTGAGCCCTTCACGAGCCGAGTTTTTTTGAGCCGAGCCGAGCTTTGGAGTCTTAAGCTCGTTAGTAATCGAGGCTAAAACTTGAGATCGAGCTGGGCTCAATTACTAAACGAGCCAAGCCGATAAGGAGCGGTTCGTTTGCAGCCCTGACTTTTGGTAATAATAATAAAAATTTCAGTTTCTTGTATTGCTGTTTCTGAGTTTTCCCCCCAATCTTTTATGTGTAATATACTGGTGATTACAGTTCTTTAGATTAGTAATTGAGTGGAAATTTTTAAAATTTGAAACATGGGCTATTTGTTGTAATTTACCCCTCATGATATGGAGTCTTGAGATTTCAAATTTCACCCGTGTTCAGTTAACCCACTGGTTGAGCAAGGATTCTGATTAGTATGACTTCTTAGTTATTCTCAAAAAAAAAGAAGTTGTTCTTATTTTATCTGAAGACTTGGATTTTTTCCTTTACTTCACTTCCATAGAAGCTGCTGATTTTCTGCAAAATTTATCATTGGATTCTCATGCCAAGGCTCTAGAAGTACCTCCTGAGACCGCAAAGAAGGTGATTTGCCGCTCTTCCCTTTAATTTTTCACAGCTAATTCTCAGTTTATGTTAAGGTGGTGGTTGTTATCTTCTATGTAGCCTGCTGTTGATTCAGTTAAAGCTGCAAATAGCCAGATCCAGTCGACCGAACGTTCTATTACCCCTTCATTGCAGGATTGCGTGGATCCAGCGATGTGCTATCTCCCCAGCAGTTATCCCTCGAATCCATATTACTATGGAGGTAAGATGACAGCCCCTCGGTAAGATATGTTATAGACTTCTGGTACTCCTAAATAATAGTGTGTGGAAGAACTATCGTGTGACAGCTGGTATTGTTCGATTATCCTAAGAGTGCATACTTTGAGACAATTTTGCTGCATCCTTATGTTGCTTTCTATATCGCAAAGTGTTGATATTGCATTTTTTGAACAATAGATATGCTTTCTTGACGAGACCTATTGCGCATTTGTTCCTAGGTTATGGAGGGACTGGTAATGAATGGGAGGAATACTCCAGATATATAAACCCTGAAGGAGTTGAAATGCCTCCTGTAAGTATTTCTGTTCACATTTTTGTGTTTCATGATATTTAGGGCCTTTTTGTTCTGGGCCTTCTTTTGTATGTTGGTGGCATCCCTTGATACTTTTTTGTAGGTTTTGTTACTTGAAAAAAAGTTGTTTTCGCTTTATCTGTGAATAATCTTTTTTGGGACTTCTGAGGAAATGTGACTGGTTGTATGTTTTAATGCTATGTTATTCGTTACACTTTTGTTTTCAGGGAGTGTACGGGGACAACGGGTCGTTTATGTACAATGGTTACGGGTATGCCTCCTATGGTCCTTATTCACCAGCTACCTCCCCAGTTCCAACAATGGGACATGATGGGCAGCTCTATGGGGCTCAGCATTACCAGTATCCTACTCAATTTCTCCAGCCTCTAACCCCAAATAGTGCACCATACAACCCTACTCCAGCTGCCCTTCCCAAAGGAGAAATCCCCACTGCTGCATCTGCTGACCAAGCACCTCTGTCTGTGGATATTGCTAAGGGAAACTCAAGCAGCATTACCACCAGTGGTGCAGTAAAGGGAAAGGTTGGTTCAGTACCCGCAAAACAAAAGTATCAGAACTCGTCTTTTACTTCAAATAGTTCCTATGGAAGGGGTGGTTTTGCTGCATCAGGTTTTCAAGATCCAAGAACTACCTTCGATGGAATGAAGTCTCCTAACCCATGGTTGGATGGCTCAATGTTTTCAGATGGGTATTCTTGGCCTGTGACCAGCACATCAATGGCTTCATCGAGATCACATGCGAATAATGCGCCAGCATCAAGGAATCAGAATTTTCGACCTCATTCTCATCTCACTGTAAGTGAGGTCATTTCGTGTTGAGTTACTGTTCATGTTGACACATTCCAATTGTGGTATAAGGATATTCTCATCCAGCCTTGGGCAAATGTTGAAACACTGAGGACCTGTTTGGTGAAACGAAAATTAATTACCAGTAATTTTTAATATGGACCTTCTAGTTGCTGACGTAGTCAAGTGCTTTGAATAAAAAAGTATTTAGCTGCTGTTTTTTTGAATTCTTCAAGTTCAAAAAAGGTGCTGGTTCTGGTGAAAATGGGTACTAAGTTTCACCAAGTGCATTCAATATGTAGTGGTAACCGGTTAGTCAATCTACCAAATTTTCAGAAATAGGTGTATTATATTTCCTTTGCTTCTGAATGCATTCGGTTTCAAGTATTTTATTACCCTGTTTGACAGACAGGGCGGGTCTTCTCTGGGTCAGTTCAGTTCTGGAATTGGCCTCTTGATGAGAGTCTGTCGACCGAAGCCATATTGCATGTTTCTGTCAAGCAGTGCCCTATTAAGTTCAAATTCACTGGGTTCCAAGTTTGCACTTTCCCCTCCTATAAGTGGTATTGGTAGTTAGATGGGAGCATTAATGTGGCAGCTTTAGTGTAATTAGTCAAAACTGCATTGTATTGATCCTTTTCTAGCCAATAGTGGATTGATTTGGTCATTAATGCATGTGCTAAATATTGACTCCTGCATTTGTATGTCATCTGCAGGGTTTGCACCAACAGAGCATGGGCACCACTAATGGATATACGAACAATATATACCCCAACAAGTTATATGGCCACTATGGAAGCACCTTTAGAACTGGTTTTGGTTTTGGATCTAATGCTTATGACTCACGGACGTATGGACATGGGTGGTTGTCTTTTGATAACAAGTACAAATCCCGGGGGCGAAGCAGTGGTGTCTTTGGTTACGGAAACGAGAACATAGATGGTATGAATGAGCTGAACAGGGGACCAAGAGCAAAGAGCTCCAAGGACCAAAAGGGTTTTGTTACAACTGTGCCCTTGGCAGTGAAGGGGCAGAACATCCCATTGAATGGAACTGATGTGGATGAGAAGGATAAGTCTAGTGTGGTTGTGACTCCAGGACTTGAGCAATACAACAAAGTAGAATTCCCTGAGAGTTACAGTGATGCTAGGTTCTTCATCATTAAATCTTACAGTGAGGATGATGTACACAAGAGCATTAAGTATAATGTTTGGGCCAGCACACCAAATGGTAACAGAAAGCTTGATGCAGCATACCAGGAGGCTCTGCAGAAGTCTGGTGGCTGCCCTGTTTTTCTTTTCTTTTCTGTAAGCAACATAGTTTATCAGGACTATCTCGTTTATATTAACTCCATCCCATACTCTTGGTCCTTAACTTTTCCGGACCTCTTAAAGAAACATATTTACTTAAATTTGTTCTTTTTTCCGTAAACTTTTCTTCAAAAACCAACTGAGATGTTTGCTTGGTGGAGAATCTCACAATGTTGTTTCACGAGTTACTTTCTCTGAAAAAGGATCAAGGGTATGGGACAGTTACGACTATTCTTTGACGCCGCCATTTATTTTGGAATTGTTGTGTCTAGGTTAATACCAGTGGGCAATTTGTTGGTGTTGCGGAGATGATAGGACCAGTTGATTTTGAAAACAATTTCGAGTATTGGCAACAAGACAAGTGGAACGGTTGTTTCCCTGTGAAGTGGCACATTGTAAAAGATGTGTCCAACAGTCTGCTGAAGCACATAATCCTTGAAAATAATGAGAACAAGCCTGTCACTAACAGTAGGGACACTCAAGAGGTGCATGATATTCTGGTTTTTTGCCCCCCCCCCCCCCCCCCCCCCCCCCCCCCCCCGGGATTTGTCTCACTCTCTTGTTCTGTTCATTGTACTTTTGAATCCTGAATTCCATGGCTTTGTGTACAGGTCAAATTAGAGCAGGGTCTTCTAATGCTCAAAATTTTCAAGGATCATTCTACCAAGACATGTATCTTGAATGATTTTGTTTTTTACGAGGGTCGCCAGAAAACAATTCAGGAGAAAAAGGCCAAGCAACAGCAGTTTCAGAAGCAGGCAAGACTCTTTAATTCCTAGATTAATTATCAACTCTTTCCAAAATCCTCAGCAAAGTATATTTAAATTATTTGCATCTAATAAGCTCAGCAATATCACATAGGTCATGTTCTTTCCTCTTGTATCAGTTGTCTAGATTGTAAGCTAAGCTGAATTTAGTCTGTGTGCTTCGTTAATACCAATACAGGCATGGGAAGGAAAGACTTCTGTTGAACATGGGGAACTGAAATCACAGAAGCCTTTGGAGGCTGCATCTGATTTCATTAAGGAGCCTGCTCTGGATGTTCAAACTAATGGTGATGTTAAGCTTTTTGAAAATGGATCTGTTACAAGTACTGGAGACGGGCCAAAGGATGCTAAATTGGCCGCAGTGTCGGAGAAAAGGGTTGTAGCAAATTGTTGCTAGCTTTCGCGTTCTACTTAGGGGCGGTCTATGATTCTTTACCTGGGCAAATTAGTCAGAGTAGTCAAAGTTGGTTTCAATCGGTATACGAAGGCTAACTCTCGAGTTGGACCGCCCTTTGGGAAGCAGCTTTCCATTTCCCTATGTGGTAAGGGGATCGGCTTCTTTTAAGAATGATCAAAATGTGGACCTCAGTTTTAACCAGGATGGGTTGGTTTGGTTCTTCTCTCTTGCTTGTTTTGTTTTTTCGTCCTTTTTCTTTTGTGGGTTTACTCTATTTTGGGTTGAATTGATGGATGATTCTCTCGTCTTGTAAATCTAGTATCTACTTTGTTTGTTGCTAAAGCAGCTAGCTTTTGCCTTTTGTATTAGTGAGAGTGATCAAGTTGGAAAAAGTACTCATTTTGCATGGTTTTTTTCTGCTCATCTGACAATGCTTGGTCAAAGGCAATGAGGTGGAATTATTACTTATAATGGCTGTTACAACTTACAAGGTGAAAAATTTCATTGAAATTTAAAATCATTTTTATCACATAGGTCACAAATTTTTTTCTAAACACATTGGAATGTTCGTGTAAAAAATATTTTGCAACCTAATCAAGATATTAAATTCATTTTATCTCAAAAAGTTCGGGGTTGCTTGTTGACTGGCCTAAAATGCCTTGTTTGAAAGGAAAGGCGAATGGGCAAAAAGAACGAACCAGCTTCTTCAAGGTGAGTCATTAAATGTTTTCTTATATATAAACCTATTTAGGGAGACATTTTCTAATCTTTTTAGTTATGTATTAACTTGTAGGATAATATACACTTTCCCTTTTGATTACCTTTTAGTTTTCCCTTTTAAGTTGATTTCATTTGTTTAAAGAATGTAGCTGATTAAATGAACTTTATATAAACATATTTGAGTTGACAGAGTCACAGGATGGCCAACAATAGAAAAGTAAATCCATTTAAACCATGTACGAAGCACGTTACCTCATGCCTTAAGATGGGCAATCACTAATAATAGAGAAGGAAATCCATTTAAACTATGTTCAAAGCACGTTACTTCATGCTTTAAGATGGACAATCACTAGTCTTATTACAATATCAGGCTAAATATATCGGGGTGGCGGCCCTTCCTCCACATCCACAAGATGATAAACTTTTGTAGCATATTTTTTGATAACTCAATATCCAAGCCGGTGAACCAACTAAATTCGGGAGACCTCATCGTCCACTAGCCGTGCAGATACACCATGGGTTCTCAATATGTCACATGCTTCTAATAGTTTCGAGTTTAGGCTCCAGCTACTGCTCCGAAAACAAAAAAAGATCAGTCACGAAAATCAAACAGTACAGCTAAAAACCTTTAGGCAAATATGCAGGCAACAATGTGCATACTGCATATCATTTCCAAATACCCAGAGAATAAAGAGGGACAAATTCCGGAGCAAGAACCAAAAAAAATGACAAAAAGAGAGGCCTCAGAGATCTTGGTGGATACGAATCATCAGGTAGGATTCATGAAGAATCCAATCAAGAGTAGCAAATATATAATCACATCACCGGCCTTTCCTTTTTTCTTTTCAGAATTTCAAAATTAAAGATAAATGAGCCTAATACATTGGAATTGAATCAATTGATCGTTCAAGCTCAGGTTTTTTTTAACCTGAGACAAGGCCCCGTTCCGTTATTTGAATTAAAGATGATATATTGTGAGAAAATAAACTGGCTTGTCTCATGTATCAAAAAATGAGAAATAAATACTTAAAAAATAAATAAGAACTAAATAGGGCCTGGCCTTCATTTATGAACCCTAACCAAACTACTAATACTAACTCTAATACCAAAAACTATATACCAGAAAACAAAAAATATTGATATTGGAGGGGGGGAAGAGCACAGGATGATGAAGTCAGAAGTAGCTGGTTGTGTAATCATCTCTTTAAGAAAGAAAGAGAAATCATTGGGAATCCGTCTGATTTATTTCATCATCCAAACATCATCACGGCCTCCCCCAAAGTGCATTTTCAGAATTATACTAGTAGTACTATAACACAAAATCAAAATACTAAATACTACTGTAAATAACGATGGATATAGAGAAATGTATCTACCTTGTCACCGATAAATCCTATTAAGATTAGAATAATCGGAGCTAAAGGGAGAGGTATATACACGAAGATGTCTGTATACACGCGTTGTTCAATGTAGCCTGACGATAGATCCCTTGATCCAACGTGCTGTTATTGGAATCCAATCAAGGAATTTGCAATATCAGGCGTAGAACAGATCGGTAGAAGAACCCTAGCGAAATGTATCGACTCTACTTATTAAACCCTAGCGCCTCTCCCTCGTGTTTACTGAAAACCCTAACGAATGCGTGATTCTACTGAAACCCTAGCGCCTCTCACTTGGGGACTACAGGCGATGAGATATTTATAGAGAGGAGGACAGCGGGTAACGTGATGTGGGTAAAACGAGACGACGACGTTTGGCGTTGAAAGGGTGGATCCGGATCCATAATTAGTGAAGCCCTAGTGCTAAAACGGACTCGGACCCTTTCTCCTCCTATGTGAGATTTTCTTCTCTTTTTTTCCCATCTTTAAGAATATAGTTTGTTTTTCTTATCCATTAATGGGTCCGATCTCCTCTGTACTGAAAATTCCCGTGCCTCTGTGCCGAGGGATTTTTCAGCTGTTCGATTATGTGAATTTTTTTTTTAATTTTTATGTTTTAAATTCCACGGTCAAAAAACACCTTGACACAGAAAACACATGAGTTTTCCGCACGAAGGATCTTGGCTCCCATTAATGATATCAACTCATTCTCTAGCATCAGTTGAATCTAATACTACTAGTAATTTACTTGAATGGAGTTCCACAACCGGAAATTGAATTATCAAAATTAATTCTATGAGGAATATTCAGAAAGGGGTCTAAGTCTAAATAAATTCAAATCGGAATATTCAGAAAGGGGTCTGAGCTTAAATAAATTCAAATTATCAGGATTTTCGTTTTGGCTTACCTTTTTGTTGTTGTTGTTGTTGTTTTTTTTTTTTGTGTGTGTGGTTATTTCTCTTAATTTTTATTACATTTAAGACAATTATTTTGGATTAATAGTTCTTTTTTCGATGAATCAGAAAAATGTAAAATTAAAGAAATGTCTCTAAGCGTCTTTAACTAGAGTATATTTTTTGACTTTCGATTGTATGTTTATATATTGGGAAAAATTCAAAATACCCCCCAACCTTTACACCCAAATTCAATTAGACTTCCAACCTTTTAAAAACTTCAATTTTACTCCCAACGTTATATTCCGTTAATCAAAATGCCCCATTCCGTCCGAATCACTAACAGATTCAGTTAAAAGCTCCGTTAAATAATATCCCGATGGAATTTCGATGATCCAAGCCGTTCAATGTGTCCAAAAAGTGATTTTAAGGGTACCCGTGAGAAATCAACAAAAAAAATGACCGAAAAGGGCTTCATCTGAACAGTTTTCGATTGAACTATTCAATCGAAAACTGTTCATATGAAGCCCTTCCCGGTCGTTTTTTTTTACCGATTTCTAGTGGGTACCCTTAAATCACATTCTAATCACATTGAGCGGCTCGGATCATCGAAATTCGATCGGAAAAGGGGAGGTGCAGACCAAAGCAAAATCCGGACGTCCGGACTTGAACAAAATTCGAATCAATTCTCACCTCCCCTTTCCCAATCGAATTTCAACAAAAAAAATGATCGGGAAGGGCTTCATCTGAACAGTTTTTTATTGAACTATTCAATAGAAAACTGTTCAGATGAAGCCCTTTTCGATCATTTTTTTTGTTGATTTCTCACAAGTACCCTTAAAATCACGTTTTGAACACATTGAACGGCTTGGATCATCGAAATTCCATCGGGATATTATTTAACGGAGCCTTTAACGGAATCCGTTAGTAATTCGGACGGAAGGGAGCATTTTGATTAACGGAATATAATGTTGGGAGTACAATTGAAGTTTTTAAAAGGTTGGGAGTCTAATTGAATTTGGGTGTAAAGGTTGGGGGGTATTTTGAATTTTTTCCTTATATATTTCTATTCATCTCCTCGAGACAAAAGATTAATAAAAAAGATTTGGCCTGATTTAATAAAAAATAGAAGAAAACAACAAAAAAAGACGGTAACAAAAAGTTAAGTCAAACAAACTTGAGAGTTCATTTTTTCTTATCCCCGACGTACAAATTGTATCGATTCGATCCCTAACCTTTGAGGGCATGTTTGATAAGTGTGTTAGGGCTTGGGAGAGGATTGTTAATCCTCTAGGTTTTCCAACTCTTTATTTGATTGTAAAACTAAGGATGGGATTAAGAAGAAGATGGGATCGCTAATCCCACACTATTCCCAGATTAGCAATCCTATCCCAAGTTCCGTCGTGTAAAATGACCACCTTGCCCATGATTTCTTAACTCAATACCAATAATACTCTCCATTATACGCTGCTATTTATACACTTCCCCCGCCAAATCCCTATACTCTGCTTCCATAGCTGCTTCCAGAGGGAGAGATCGACCCAGTTGTTGGTGGCGCAAGTTTGGTGACATTCGACAGCTTGGGAAAAAAACAAACCTTCGACCTCATTTTTCTGGGTTGTTTTGAGAGAGAAAAAAAAAAAGGTTGTATACTATTTAAAATTGACAGAGGGACAGGTTTGGGATTGGTAAAAAAAATTAGTTTCGGGAAAAAATAAAGAGAAGGAAAGTATTTATTTTTATTGTCTTTGAAATAGGACCCAGTTTTCTACGGGAAGGAAAAATAAGTGCATGAAGTTGGAATATCATTGTTTGATTATTGGTGATTTCTCGGTCTAATTTCACCCATGGGTATAATTGGAAAATATAATTTGTATCCTATCCCTTGGTGTTCCAATCAAACAAAGGATTGGGATTGGTAATTACAATTCCATGATTTAATCCTTATACAATCAAACACCCACTTGGGATTACACTCGGTACTATTAATCTCATCTCCTTACTAATCCCATCTCCTTATTAATCCCATCTAATCCAACACACTTATCAAACGGGGCCTGAGGGGGGTGTTTAATTCATCCCGAAGCCAGGCTTTCTGCATAAACATTCTCCCATATCGGTTTGAAAACACAACCAAAGCGAAATTGGGCAGCAAGCACATGTCGAGAAGGTCTCGGTCAATTACGGCAGTAGCTTCACAAGCATACAATTTTAGAACTCCCAGTTCTCTTTTATCAACCTAAGTGTCCCTAAAGGAGTAAGAAAGGGCCCTTTTCCATAAATAATTTGGACAGAGATTAGTAGATTACAATGTCAAGAAACTTGAATGAATCGATGAAACGACAAAACTATATCGAGAAAATCAAACCATTAAGCTTAGGAACCAACGCCAAATAACATCATCGACAACAGGCAGGGAAAACTTTGTTCTCATTATCGGCATCGTTACAACTTACAAGTTAAAGGGACATCTGACTGGTTCTGCTTTACGACTATGGGATCACGATCTTTTGTCCTGGAAAAGAATGCTATAACTGGGTAACTGTACAAAAACTCACTTCTTTCATACATAACCCGCTGCTGAATTGAGTCTTTTATAGAAATGGTATCTGGATCAATAAAAAAATAAACAAAAAAGTGGGGAGTAGATGCTAAGCTAAATTTGACTTCACTTGATTGAATTCAAAAGCTCTGAAACTTGGTTACTGTATTCTCATCCTGCAAATGGCGATACTTATCAGTGAAAACAAAATAGAGAGAACTAGTGCTTCATAAATTTGACAACATCAGTTACTATGTGGGCTAGAATTCATCATGCTCAAACATAAATTACACTGATTAATCCTCACAGTTTAAACAGGTGCAAGAATTGAAATAAGTTGATATTTTCAGTCTTTGTGCCAACACGTAAAGGCCTTAAGACATACAGCATACTCCCCTTGTACATTTCATGCTTCACATATTTAAGACAGATCGCGAGACACCAAGGGCTATCCCGAAAACAGACTAAAATTTCATTAAAAAGCAGAAGTGTATGGATAGTAGTTTGCAATTTCTCCTCCGACATGGTGAAAAAGAAGACCAAACCACACATCTACAAAGTGATTTGCCATGTCCGATGGCTATGGAGAGAGAGAGAGAGAGAGAGAGGCCAATGGTGTTGTGGAGATGAGGTTAGGGCTATTGGAAAAGGCTGTGCCTAAATCGGGTCATGTGAGGAATCCCCTGTTTTCACAAGTGAATCAGAGCTGGAAGCGCCAGACAACTATAGCCCCTCCCCCAACAGACAACCACCCTCCCAAATCATGGCCTCTCCTCCATCTTCCCTCTCTCCACCCTCACCCTCTCAAGGCCCAACCTTTTGGGATTAGCTCGATCCCACCCGCAGTTTGGCCTCAATGCCTACTCCACAAGAGAGAACAATTTCCATTAATATTGTATGAGCACAATGAGATAAGAAATACCCCAACCCAAGCTCTCAAGCTCACTAGTATTTTTATCTCTCTCTCACTCACACAATACTCACACAATTTTCTATCTACCAAAAAACACCCACTTATAGTTTGGTTTTCCTGACTCTTTTTCACACACCCACTCAAATCACTACACTAACCCCTTATAAATAAATACACAGCATGGGCAGGAAGCAAAATGGAGCGCAAAAAACCTCTTGAATAGCTGAGAACCTTCTGGAGGTGAAGCATCAAATGCACAGCCGGCAACCCCATCTCAAGAGAACTTCCAAGGAAATTAACTTCAGCCAACAAATACAACCTTTTCTTTTTCTTTCAAAACATTACCACATGGGCAAAAACCCAACACAACCCCCTCCCCTTCGCCTTCCCTCTACCCTCTGCCCCAAACCCCTTGACCGACCATCTAATTAGGTGGAACCAAATGGTTTTGCATAGAGAGATATAAAGTAAGGAGAAAAGGTGGAGAAGGAATATTCGTCAGAGAGAAACATGGATATGGGAGAATTGGGATGGAATTAAACAACCTGTTATTTTGACATGTTTCTCATCACACAGATATCCTCGTGTTTGAGTCGAGCTATGGTTGGAGTCAAAGCCACATCACATGCCCATCAGCTGACTAGATGACAGATAGCAACTGAACCATAATGTGAAGAATCAAATGTTCTCGTGGGGAAGTCTAAAACCTACGGGCCAAAGTGATAAAGGATCATACTTTTCTTTTTTTTGGTTGGTGGGGGATAAGTGTAATCTAAATCTAGACTTAAAAAATTGCTTCAAGAGGAATGTTTCTGAAGTTCTTGTAGTCTCTTTAACTAAACTCCAATGAAGATACTTCGATTCTGGTCAGCAGTATGATGACGATGAACTTAAACCTTGTCTCGGGTACTGGTCCACAATGGGATGTTTGGGGTCATAATTTTCTACATACCGTGCCTAGGACAAGAGAGAGATAGTGAACCAAAAATTGGTTTGGAAAGCATCAGAGTAAGAACTCTAAAAGATGATATCATAAAACAACATCAAGCAACGTCTCTTTTTTTCTTGAAAAGCTGTAGTTCGACTTACTCTTTCGGACGAAGAGGACACAAGGCACTCTTAGAACCTGTCCTTCGAAGACTACCCTACGGTTCACTGCTTGGAGAAAGAAGCAGCAGAATGCTTAGATAAGTACTTACACTGTTGATTCCAAGTTGTGTCTCCATACTCAAAGGTAGACAAGATGTCTTTCTAGTTGAGAGGGAGGGAAGGAGGGCTTCACCGGGTTCACATACCGAGGAGGTAATTAGAAGTATAATACTATATATTGAGGCTCAAATTCCACAAATACTAAACATGAGATACCGATATGGACAGTGGCGGAGCTAGGAATTAGGGCTAGTGGGAGCACCTTTTAAACACTTCAACCAAAAAAATTTGTGATAAGCAATGCTAGAATAACAAGCAAACTTTTATGCTACAAATAACAAAAACAAACTAACATATTAATAATGAACGTTAAAGACAACACAAATTGTCACACGGATCGTGTCTAAAAGCAATTCAATACACAAGAACTAAAATGCAATATTTATCAATCTTGCTCCAATTAGAAATAATATCTTTTTTCCCAAATTTTATTCGAAAATCCCCAAATTAGAATTGTGTTATGGGTTCCATCTACCGAGAGAAAGAAGCAAGACGATCGCAAAAAAAAAAAAGAAGTAAATAATTACTAGAATATAATGCTTATATACCCCATGGTTTAGCCACTTTTAATTTTTGGACATTATACATTAGAGATTTTCAAATCGTAAGTGGTGGCTATGTTTGAATTAGACATCTCATTTCGCCAGTGTATGGAATTGTTTCTAATTCTAAAATAAAAAGTTGAGAATGAAATGATATACAAAATATATAGGAGTGATTAAAAAGAGAAAGTTACATGGAAGACCATTTATAAAACAAATGCAAAATTTAAAAAAAAGAATTGAGTGCGGCCCCAGGCTCCCTATGGGCCTAACTTCCCTCTGGATTGCAACGACGAAACTATCACCTGGCAAATTACCTTGACTGGTCCTACTAATTCTCAACCAACTAACAAAATAACATAAATGACTTAATTTATAAAAAGAATTCAGTGTTTCACTTGGCTAAGTTTTACTTCTCCTCAATTAAGTCAGCCAATATTACCATGCATGACTGCACTATTAACTGATGTTAATAGTGCAGCAAAAAGGCAACAGGGCAGATAAATTATTAACTGTTACAGCAGCAAAAGGGCACTCACTCAATTTCACGTTAACAAAACAAAATTCAAGATTACTCTTCACTTGCCCATGATGTATACTAGAGTTGCTAATGTCACAAGTTACTCAGCTAAAACTAAAACTAATAACAATAAAATACTTGCAAAAAGATAATCACGACATACCAGAACTATGATAAGTGGACAATGTAAGCTGATCAAACAAAACAAGAAAGAGGACAACGTGATCAGCCAGCTTACCTTTAAAGCTGGAGAAGATCTGCCTACGGATAGCTTCAGTTCAGAAGCTTCGCTGATAGGTGTAGACATACCAGAACCAATGCCAGGGTTGTGACCCTACAAACAGATAATGGAAGCACAATTAATATTGGTCTGAGAGCCAAACGCCTATACAGCAATATTAAGGCATTGGGATTGAACAAATGTCTAATTAACATGTTCTTTTCTATACAGATTTTAGCAACAAAAGGGTCGCGCAAAGCTCTGGAGCAGAAATTCCCACACGCTCAAAGAATTTTGAGAAAGAAAGAAAATAAAACCCGACTACACAAGGGTTTGTTTAGCTCCCAACCCAAACTAACTAAAAGTTCCCCATTCATTCCTTTGGCAAGAAGAAACTTCCACTCAGCCGTGATCTTCCAAACAAAGGGCCATACATGTAGATGCTCTTAAGCCCAAAGACTCGTATTAAATCTTCTAAAACTCAGCCCACACAGCTGTAACCAAACGGACTGGATTGCAACCGCATGAGAAAACTAGCACTCATAGGCTATACTTATGACAGAAATATCCTAAAACTACAAATTTGCAGTAAACGAAACTATCTCAACTCCTAAAAAACATACCACAATAGTAACATATTTGCAGTGATGAAACTGCTGACAAAAAAACTCTAATTGACTTCCCATCCTCTTCTGTTGCTTGACAAGTGTGTGCATGACACGGGAAACAGTTAACTTATCTATACTCTTTTGTAGCTCTGCAAAGTGTCCACTGTTTTTAGAGGCGAATGCACAATTATTCCTCTCGAGGTGAGGTGTGGTGTTCAGGCGCCAGCCTCTAGAATTTAAATTTTCTGTTTAGTAAATATGGTAATAATGCTTAGTAAGAGTTATAAATGCTCCTCTTAACTTAGAAACATATATGTTAATCTTATAAATGCTCGCTGAGGCATTAAGTAAGTTGAGTAATCCATCATTCCCATTATCAAGTTTCTAATAAAAAAGCAGTATGGGTTAAAGGAAACATATTTGAAAAAGCTTAGTTATTGAACAGGCTAAATAACATTGAGAGAAACCGATCCTTCCATTGAAACAAAGAAAAACAATTCATTTCTTACAGTTTTAAGTTGGAAAAGAATCGGGACTGAATGCCTGGAAAGAGTTAAAATACTCCAGTTATCACCAAAAATAAAGGAAACTGAAAGATATAAGGTTTTATACACCCAAATTTCAGAGGCATTAGCGTGCAGAAGTCCACATATTTAGTTTTCGCGTTTCACCTCTATTTGTGTTTCTTCAAGCTTGTCATTGCTAAGTTCTTAGAAGATACAGTGTGCACCCACTTAATAGGCAAGAGTACAATGTGTGCCTGAAGCATGTATTTCAAAACCCAAAAGTGAAAGACACGATACATGGGGGCTCGTGACATATGTCTGACATACGTCCTGCATAGGAGGTGCATCTGTGCGTCCTAGCGGTCTACGACTCTTGTTAAGAAACAACATGTAACACACGCAACTTCGAACCATATGTGGGTATGTTTCAAAGTTTTCTAACAACAGAAATATGAGGTTAATAAACATCTTGTTTCAAAGCGGAAAACACCAAATTACATCCTATTGTTTCATGTTTGTCATAACATATGATACACATTTCTTTCACAAACACAGACACCTAAAGATATAGGGATCACAAGGTTCTCCCTGGAGAGACCTTAACATTACAACACACACAACTTTGTACTAGTAATTTACATTAAAGGGAAAAATAGAACCAACAAAGATATAAGAAAGCCACGGTCTAGATGGTGGAGTCTTTAAGGTGAGAAATTCAAAATGCACAAAGAAAACAACTTTGGAATACATAACTGATAATATGCGGATAATGAAAAAGTCCTTGTATAATCTCACAGGGAAAAGGTCCTGTATCAAAGCAAAATTGATGCGGTCCATACAAAGAGGTCATGGAAATTTGGTAATTTTACATGGTTGGAAGCATAGTTGACAGAATTGTACGATTCACGATTCGTATCGTACGATTCGGTGGGAAATCGATACGAATAGGTTGCCGAATTGGAAATAGCTGAGAATATTAAGTTAATCGATGATTTACGATTCGTATTGTACGATTCGATACGATTCGGTAGGTAATCGATACGAATAGGCTGCCGAATCGGAAATAGGTGAGAATCGTAAGTGAATCAGTGAATCATTTGATTCAGTTAAAATTTCTGAAATTCATTTTTTACTCTTGTTTTGCTTCTTTTGTTGTTTGAAAAGGGTTCAAATATTTTTTTAAGATCTAATATTGTTATATGTCATCTTTTGTCTATGTTATATAGATAGATAATAGAAAAAGAGATTTAGTACGAGAGTGAATCGAAAATGAGGAAGATAAATGGAATATAACAACCCTATAGACCTTCTAAGGGTTTGTTTGGTACTTATAACTCTTTCGTACAAAAAGAACCCTAAGTAGGCTCTACGAATCATCATCTCTTGGTAGTTGCAATAGAAGCAACTTACCTAATATTCCACGTTATTATCAAATCATCATTTAGAAGAAAGTATTTATTGATTTAGGCATAAATCTTTCATTTGTAGTATATATTGTTGTTACCCTAATCAATAAGTATAGGTTTCTATGCATTACAGAAGTCATGACCGAATTAGAGCGACTCATGATTCGATACGATTCACGAATCAAAAAATGACCATTTCGATTCTCAATTCGATTCACGATTTGACAACTATGGTCGGAAGTTATGGCCTTATGGACTGGATGGCTAGGGCCCAAGCCTTAATTTGGCACACGTGGGATGAATAGGGCCAACTTGGGATATGGCAAGACATGGGTTGGATTCTTAAGAAGTGTCTTTTCGGTTCTAGTCAAGTCGTCTATTTAATTTCTAGTCAAAGTCTTTAGAGTCAATTAGTTGATCAAAGTGTCATTTAGTTTTTCCATGTCGTTAATGTTAAATGAAGTCTTCGATGAAGTCGAAGAGTCAATTAGTTGATCAAAGAGTCATTAAGTTTTTCCATGTCTTTAATGTAGTCAAAGAGTCTATGTTCAATGTGTCTTTGGGAGTCTAAAGGTTGTTTATTTTTGGGAAGTTCTAGAATCAAGTTGAAATGGGTATAAATAAGATTGTAAGCCTTATGGCAAATCATGATTGAGTGAATGAAAAATTGAGTAGCTTTCAAGCTCTTTGATTGTGTGATGCAATTATCTCTTTGGTGTGATGCTAAAGAGCCCCTAGGTGTGATGCCTTGGGTTTTCTAGGTGTGATACCTAGACCTATCCTTCTCTAACCCTTTCATCTCCTTCTTACAAATTACCATGCACGTCTACTGTTCACACTTCACAGCCCCAAAAGCAGCACCTTTCCCTTGTGTTTGATCATACTTAGCCCTATTTCAAATCTGTCCTGCATCAATTTGGTATCAGAGCTTACGGTTTCTCCACTATGTTCTCACAAAGTGGGAGATCCTATGCGCCACAATATACCTTGAGCCATAAATATAGAAGTTCCAGATTTTGATGGAAGAAATGATTGTAGAGTGTTCTCCAATTTGCTTGCGTCAATTGAGGATTTTTTTGAATACCATGAGATGACGGATGATCGAAGAATAAGATTTGTGAAGATTAAACTTCTTGGCTTGGCACAGATGTGGTGGTATGGTCTTGAAGGTCATAGTAGAATATTGGAATTGCCACTGATAAACACATGGCAAGGGATGGAAGCGAAGCTCCAAGAGAAGTATATGCCTTCACATTATCATGTGAAGGATTGTCTTGTAAAGGTTTGTGAGCAGCGCGTTAATTCCAGACCTGTCAGCAAGGCGTTCACAATAGATTTGTGAAAAGCTCACGCCTAAACGTTGCTAGACTCCACACTAATGTTAAGGCCATTACAAAACTGCCACAACCAAAGCAAGCTAGTGTGGAGCATGTGCATCAAGTGCCTTCAAAACCAAAAGAAGTTGTTAAAGACACAATCTCTACAAAGTTGATGTCACAAGAAACAGGTTGTGTCCCAAAACTTCCCAAGGTAAAAGAAAGTCAGATTTTTAATGCTGAAAATGCTCCAATTTTTGAAGTAAACGCCTCGCAAGAGGTTGCCAATGCAGTTGCTGAAGTGGCTAAAGTTGCAACCCAAGAATCTCGTGTTCCTTGTGCTCTTGAGACCAACAAACTGAAGCAACGAGCTGCGGATTCAGAAAGTAAATTACCATTGGAGGCCAACAAATTGCCTCCAAAGCTTTCTGACATAGAGCCAGATGACATTAGAATGAATGGGCCTAAGTATGCTGCCCAAGATTTGGTTGAATTAGGAGATTTTTCTTTTACTTCAATTGAATTTATTACACCCGAAAAGTTCAGGTTTGGAATTCCAAAGATATAGTCGCCTTCTTTCACACGACCAACCAAAAAAAGAAGGCAAGGTCAACTTGAAGATTTTAAGAAGCCTTGGATGCAATTGAAAAGCTTATGGATTCGTATTCTTCTACACTTCAAAACTCAAGTCGAGTTTTCTCCAACCAAGGGAGAATGATGCGGTCCACACAAAGAGGTCACGGGAATTTGGTAATTTTACATGGTTGGAAGTTATGGCCTTATGGATTGGATGGCTCTAAGGACTAAGCCTTAATTTGACACATGTGGGATGAATAGGGCCAACTTGGGATATGGCTAGACATGGGTTGGATTCTTAAGAAGTGTCTTTTCGGTTCTAGTCAAGTTGTCTATTTAATTTCTAGTCAAAGTCTTTAGAGTCAATTAGTTGATCAAAGTGTCATTTAGTTTTTTCATGTCGTTAATGTTAAATGAAGTCTTCGATGAAGTCGAAGAGTCAATTAGTTGATCAAAGAGTCATTAAGTTTTTCCATGTCTTTAATGTAGTCAAAGAGTCTATGTTCAATGTGTCATTAGGAGTCTAAAGGTTATTTACTTTTGGGACATTCTAGAGTCAAGTTGAAATGGGTATAAATAAGATTGTAAGCTTTATGGCAAATCATGATTGAGTGAATGAAAATTTGAGTAGCTTTCAAGCTCTTTGATTGTGGGATGCAATCATCTCTTTCGTGTGATGCTAAAGAGCCTCTAGGTGTGATGCCTTGGTTTTCTAGGTGTGATGCCTAGACCTATCATTCTTAACCCATTTTCTCCTTCTTACAAAACACTGTTCACGTCCACTGTTCACAGCCCCAAAAACAGCCCATTTCTCGTGTTTGATTATACTTACCCCTATTTCAATCTTGTCTTGCATCAAAAATGGTAGGGAAAATGAAGAGGTAAAAGCAATACTATAAACCAAAACAAAAAATGCTTTAAAAAGTGGTAGAATGATACGAATGACGGAATGAGAAAGTGAAGAGCTACAAACAGGCTAGCACAGAGTTGAGGAGAACTGCTAGAGATGCTAAGTGCAAAGTTTACGACAATCTTTAAACTAGATTAGATGGCACAAATAGAAAACCTATCATTTGTAAACTTGCTCGAGACTATGAAAGTACGAGACTTCAAGTTGAATGCATACAGTAAGGACACAGGAGTGTCAGTGAAGGTTCATCACATAACAAAATGTGGAATTTAAAGAGAAAATGTTTGGAAAACATGTAGAAGAGCTAGAACAGCATGGTAGTCAAGGAGAAACTAGAGGATGTACTTGTCCTTGAATAAGGAAGCTTGAGACAGAATTGCAATAAAGAGGATGAAATCAGGTAATGCATGAGGACCAGATGGTATCCCTGTTGTGATGTGGCAATACTTAGGTGAGGTCAAGGGTGCTGGTTAACAAAGTTATCTAATAATATTATCACAACAAGAAAATGTCTGAAGAGTAGAGGAAAAGCATTTACTTACCCACAGAATAGTAAAGCAGATATGAAAAGATTAAACAATTACAGAGGTGTTAAAGTTGACGTGTCACACAACGATATTTTTGGAGAGTAAGATTGAGCGGTAATTAGAGAAGCAGTTTGAATTTGCATCTGGTAGATCAGCTACAAATGAACTTTGTTTACAAAGACAACTAACAAATAAGAGTAGAGGAAAAACCTTAAAACGAGTTTTGTCGAGTTGAATGGGTTTAACCTAACTTGGCTTTGCTGAGAAGTGTGGCGTATCGAGAGCAAGGATAAAGATTGATATCAATTTTGCATAGAGCTTTTTAGAAAACAAGAATGTGATTAAAATAAGAACCTAAACTTTTTCTAAACAATCTGATGGCAACTACAGATTTTATCTGACTTTGTCACTTTTCTTTTGTTGCTTTGGGATTCTTATATTTGAGAGGGGTTCTATTCGGTCGGGACCATGATTCGTTCTTGATAGGAGAAAGGTTCTAACTGAATTGCAGTATCGAGGTTCTGCAGCATATTCAATATCTCAACCAGGAGCTGAAGCAACTGAGACACTAAATTTTTAGCAGCAACTCTCATCTAAGAGTTGTTCTGTAGATAAATGTACTAAACTCAAAGATTCAATCGTCCATAGATTTCGACAAAGACATTGATCCGAAAAGCAGCAGAAGTTGAAAACCAATACTACAAGTGATAGAAGGGAAACCATACCGCACATAAATGACTGTTGTCCCGACCATCTTCAAAGAGGGATGAGTAATACGTTGGATCATAAATAGAGCCTCCTAAAGCATCATCACAACCAGAACTTCTAACTACAGCAGGAGTCGCAGGACTTAGAAAACTATTTCTCAAATCAAAATCTGCTTCTCGCGGAGCCGAACTGTCTACGTATGAAACACCCAATCTGTACATCTGAACCCATAATGATGAGGACAATAACCTTACGACGAACCCAACGATTTGCATGGATAAGGTGAGTTTCACTGAAAATATAACATAGGATCCATATATCTCAGAAGAAATGTTCCTGCATATGCAAACAAAGCTTTTTGAGTTGCAATAACAATCATTAACACTGCATCTAGTTATTAAATGCAAATGCATTATCTTAGTGCATCATAGTCGGTTAGAGTCAAACAAACGAAGGTGCATATGAGGAAAATGTTTACATGGTCATTTATCATGTAAGAAATTTTTGGAGTATAGACTGGTGTATGGGTCTTTTTATTATTTGGCCTTCTCTTTATTTTTTTTCCACACTTGCTTAGTTGCTTTTGTACTTGGGTGGCAGCATCCCCTTGATGCTTTTTCAATAAATTTATTACTTACAAAAAAACTAATAGAACTTCCATCACTCTTTTTCTTAATCATGGCTGGTGATATGTTTTCTTCTTTCTTTCTGTTAGGATCAAATTTTCTTTTCTTCTTTCTAGCTTTAAATTATTTAATGGGGAATCCCTCATGATAACTCTCTCTAATGAAAGCAGATTTTCCAAGTTTCCTTTCTAGACCAATGGCATATTCTAGCACCCATGCAGCCAGGGCCGGCCCAGGCCCAAGGCCCAAGAGCCTTGGGCCTTGGGCATCCCAAAAGTTTCAAATTTTGGGGGCACTCCAATTATATGTTATGTATAAGTTTTTCCCTGATATAACACAAAAAGTATTCTAGCCAAGTGGTGTTTGTAACCAAAATCAAAAGCCAGAGGTTCTCGGTTCGAAACCCGAGACCTCTATTTTGGGCACCATTTGTTTTAAACGTCCTCTATTTTGGGCACTATTTGTTTTAAACCCCAGTCCTCTATTTTGGGCACTATTTGTTTTTCCTTCGTATCCTTGGCCCTTGCACTTCTTAGCTCTTAGCCTCTTACTGTGCATAAGTGAAAAGGATACTCTACTTCTTCCAATCAAATTGCTTATAAAATTTAGTCGAAACCACGGACTTTTGCATATAATATGATGACACTTGTCAAAATATATGATGGATCTTACACCTCTTTTATTTTTAACTATTTAAGCATAGTGACTCAAGATTAAAGTTCAAACGTACCATAAATGTTTTGGTAAGAATTTTTTGTTTGTTTTAATTTCTCTTTTAACTTCGAATATAAAATTCACAAATAAAATGCATCAATATTGTGATTGTAGCTGTAAAAATTGTTAAGTATTACACTCTTTTAGGGCAAATTTTTTTTATTAGGCCTTGGGCACTAAAAATCGTTGGGCCAGCCCTGCATGCAGCAAAAAAGTGTAATTTTTGCAATAAAAAAGTCCAAAGCCGAGATCCTTTGTTTTGATAAGTCTGAAATCTGAATGCCAAGCCTACATTAAGATCTGTGGGGAAAAAATATTCCTACAACAACAACAACAACATAATATAACCCATCTAGTCCCCAATCATTGGGGGTATGGGCGGGAGATGATTGGAGACATACCTAACCTTTGGCAATATATGCACAAAGTGGCTGCTCTCAGAGTACCACTGAAACAGTGGCTCCCCTAAACCTCCAAGAACCGAGGAGCTACAGGGACGTTTTGTTGTAGAATCATGCCCCCAAATCAAAGCCAAATGGCATTAGAGAGGGCAGGCCTAGAGACCCAAATCAATTTATGTGCACATTACCTCACAAAATAATTTTCTTCCACACATGCGCAATAGGGAGAGTCCCATTCCACATCACATGCCTCTTCTACCGATCACAACTGTGACATAGCATTACAGGCACAGGTAACTTGAAGTTCACTTTTATATTTTAGATGTACTCATGCTTTATTTATTTGCAAAAAAGTCAACTCGTTTTGAGGTCAAGTAAGTCATTCGAGTTGCAATTTTGATTGTTGATGAGGATGGGATAAGTGAAATTTCTCTCATACTTAATCCTTTCATGTAAATAGTTGGCGCTCTGGAGACTTGAGCAGTTGTCCATAACAATCAAAACACCTTGACCTTGATCCATGACTATGAATATGAATCTCCACATTAATAAAAAAAAAAAAAACACGACAAAGACCTAAACCTATGAATGGAGAAAGGACAAACCATCAGCTTACACCATTTTTGGTTATGGAAAAAGAAGGGCACAACCAACGATTTACAACTCAGGAGTTTCGTTTTTAAGAGAAATATGTCAAGGGTATTTTTAATGAAGAACATTCATTTCCATGAAAGTTTATGCTGAGAGGGGATTAAGTCCATGATGAAGATGCAAATAATTTTCGTGGCTAAGGAGGAGCAACTTTTAAGCTTTGTTGTGTTTCACTATGGTTTGACTTTTGAGATCCTGGAAAAGGTGGTGAATATTGATGATTTAGCTTCTTTCTAAATTGGGGAGCAAAGTGGAGTCCCTTCCTTCTATTTGCCTTTGGGATCTCGGGATAAATGTTGGGTAGGACCCGGTGTTGGAAAGGTTCTGAAAAATGGAGGGTTGAGTACAAGGAGGCCTGCATTCTCTGGCGAAGCCTTGTTGAGAAATTGGATTTCGAAGTTTGCATGTGCCAAGGAAAGCTTTTGGGGAAGGTGTGGCTTTTTACTATGGCATGACGTGGGTGAGTTGACTGCTATAAGGATATCTTTTTCATGGGAGGGAGTCTTTGGAAACTCGTTCGGAACCCCTGGAGAATTTGTTGGATGAAGATGGGAGAAGAGGGTCAGATGACTCAGATTCTCAAAGGATAGATGGTGAGGAGAGAACTAAAGCACGCTATTTTCAAAAAAAAATTAAAGCACTCTCATCTCTTTACGGCATATAATATGGATTTCCCTCATTAATTCAGGACATCATGGATTCAAGAATTTGAGTGACCCAAATGAAACCAGTTACAATCCAAACTGCCTAAATTCCCAATTTACCATAACGTTGTAGAGCATGTAAAACATTCTGCAACTTTTCGAAGTTTATATTCTGGCTATTAGCAATAAACATATGGATAGCAAGAATAGTGAATAAAAATAAAATAGAAAATACTAATGGTTCTTCTCTGTATAGCTTTCTCTTTGCAGAATTATATACCCAACAACGTAAAGAATAGAAATACTCAAATGCAAGAGGTATTCATCTCGAGAAGTAGAAATCTCAAGTTAATAAGAAAAGACAAGCAGCAAATAAATAAGCAAACGCACCAAATTTCATGGGTGAAGAGAATGAACCAGACGATGTCGAGCAAAACTGCGCAGAAGAGAAGAACAGCATATGTCCGGGCAAGTCTCTGACTGCTACTCTCAATTGCTACTAAAGCAAACAACGCAATTGCCAAATTAATCAGCAACACTCCGTTGTACAGGGCTCCCAGAGATCCAATCAATGCGCAACCAACCTTAAAAACACCAACAAGGGTAAATTATATCAGTTTCTTTCGACAGAATAAACGAACACGAGGAAAATCATCATATTACCTTTTCTCCTTTCCCCTTTTGACATTTTATGTTCGGGTTCTAGCAAAATAGAGGGCAGCAAATGGTAGGTTGAACAAAGTGAAAAAATGAAAAACTCCACGGAGTGTTACATTTACCCCCCCTAAGTAAAATATGTTTCATTATGTTATTTCGAGTTTGATGCTTGTTATTCACATTTCAGGACGCGAGGATTGATTTGTGCCTGAATTCGGAGCGATCAGGAAACCCTAATTCAGGATCAAAAACAATGGCGAAAACATACATGTACATGAATTACACATGTGGCACAAAAACCGAGAATAATATCACAGATCACAGCATATTACTAGATACCTGAATTGTGGGTGTGTGTGCACGAACAAATTCAAACGAAATGAGGAAGGGAGGGAGGGGCGTTAATGTTGTTATGTACCTGAATGTAGATGAGAACAACGGCGAGGTATTGAATCCTATCGTAATCACGAAGCCACGACTGTATCTGACTTGTTAATGCAGAACAAAGCATCATATGCCGGGTTTTTCCAGATTCAAATCACCCCACGATTCAGAACCAATCGCACCAATTCAAAACCAAACCAAAAAAAACACGAACAATACATGGACCGAAAGAGAGAGAGAAAGGGAGAGAGGGGCGTCTACATTGAAATAGACAGGCTAGGAGGGAGAAATTGGAATCGAGGGCGGATTGAAGCGCGCGAATTCACGAGGGTTCTCTCATGTTGGAATTCTTCCTACTTTTGAGGGCGCTGAATCTATAGAACAGACATGTGTATGTATGTATGTATGTGTGTGTATGTGTGAGAAGAAGGATGAGAGAGAAACGAGAAGAAGGCTCCGTGCCGTAGTCAGTCCCTCCCTCCCATCTCAAAGGCACACCACCGTGTCTCCCTGGAAAAAAACGAAAGGCGAAAAGCTCCTCCTTCTCAGGACCCGTTTGACTGCTTGGCTTAAGCGTTGAAAGATGCTACATATTCATGTGAGGCCCACAAGTACTGGTGTGTGCGGGCCTCACATGTAAGTGTGAGGTTGTGTTTGATGTCCACTATGTTTGGTTTAATTTTTTGAGGGTAAATTTTAACTCTTGGTACAGTTTTTAATAATTTTTTTTCTCTTTCTCTCTCCACTCATTATCACTCAACTTTCAAAAATAAACTTTATAAAATGTAAACCAAACAAAACCATTGTGTTTCTATCATTTTTGTGTACCTAGATTTTTTGCCTCCAAAAATGCTAAGAATGCAACACCGAACACAAGCTCGCACACAAATGTAGAGTCAACACATACTAGTATGTGTGGACCCTACATATATGTGAGAGATCGTGTTTGGTGTTGTGTTTGTAGTACTTTTGTTTTGCCTTATTGTGTGGGCCTTACATGTATTTGAGGGATTATATTTGGTGTTGTGTTTGAATTATTGTGTACGTAGTAAGCAGAGCCAGTCTTGACTCCTGATCTAAAGCAAGTATTGTGACCGCTTAGGCCTTCAAAAAATTCTGAATTGTAAGAGCCCCTCCTACTTTTTTTGTCCCTTATTATAGTCTAACAAAAGATGCTCTAGTTTTAATTTTCGTTTTAAACTCCGGAAAAGTCAGGGCCGACTTTGATGGTAAGAGAGATGTTAGGTCCACAATCATCTAAATACAACACCAAATCCAATTTCTCACATACATATGGATCCCACACACATTTAACATGAGATCCACGTGTATGTGAGGGTTGTGTTGAGATGATTGTACACCTAGCATTTTTGATGTAGTAAATGTTTTTTTTTTCTTTCTCACATGTATATGAAGGATTGTGGATGGTGTTGTGTATGTAGTTGGATTGTTTTTAGAAAATCTTCAAACACAACTTCGGGCGTTGTTTGTGTTCGGAACCGTTCGATGTACATAAATCCATGTGTGTCGAATCTATCTATCTATCTCTATATATCTATTTATCTATTATCATTATCTCATAGGAATGTTTTTAGGCCTATCAATCCTCCAAACCTCCATCCCTAATGTAGAGACCCATATTTATTTTATCAATGTTAATATTTTATAAATGTATGATTTATGAAAAAAAAGAAAAAGAAAAAGAGAGAGATAATGTTGTTTATGTGATTTAGGGCTAGAGTGATGGAATTGATTGTGGGAGGGTGCAAAGTATGATTTGTTTATGTGTGGGTATATATAGGAGGGTGAGGGAGTAGAGAATTATTTCTCCTCTCATCTCCCTCACGGCTCTCTCTATCTGTCAGTCCATCTCCCCCTCTTTTGCTCTCCCTCCAAAATTCCACCTAATTCACTCAAAATTCTCGCAAACTAACCTTCATTCCTAGTTCTACGCATGATTTTGGGCTTATTCTTCAATTAGAGCTTGGAGTGGAGTTTTCCGTTCGAATCAAGGTTTTCAAAAAGCTAGGGCTTGTATTTTGTGAGTTTCATTCTCAAGACTCGAGGTAGGGATTCTACCTCTGAATATATGTAAAAGAAGTGTTTTCTAGCATTGAAATCGTGCCTATGGTTGTTGTAATTGAAACCTCAAAAATCTGCTCATAACGTCATTGTATCAATACGGGCTTTTTGTCGTATCGATACCATTTCAAAACTGTAACTTCAGAATTTCTGATTTGAATGTTGTATTGATACAGCCATTTTGTAGTATTGATATCAGAGCCTTATGAACAGTTTTTTTGCATTTGTTCCGTACCACATCGTTTTGACCGCACCTCCAAACCACCTCATGACATGATTAATCGTATTCGTCGAATTCATGGATTATCTTTGCATCTTTTGCCCGTGTTCGATAAAATTTGATGTCGATTACCATATGAACTATGATTGGATTGGAATGACACCTTGTGAGAGTATGAGACGCTTGAACACTTATTGACATAACGAGAACATTCGGGACCCATCGACAGATGGGTGTCTGGCAGGGGGTATCGGGATCCCTTAATCAGCCCAACAGGAATAAAAGTTCATATTGATTACATTCAGGACCTATCGATGGATATGGTGCATGACAGAGGGTTTTAGGATCCCTTAATTGGTCCGGTAGGAGCTTCGGCTCGTGACACATATGACGAAAGGATTTTGGACTCATGAAAGGTGGAAATGGTTCTAGTTTGAGTTGCATGATGATCGTTAAGTGGTTGCTTGAGTTTATTGAACAAAGATTGTTGATTATCCTGTGGTTTTGTTCATATTCCTATCTTGAGATAATCCTGGCATTTTATTTGCATATAATTTTAGTGTAGAATTTCTTACTGAGTTAGTATAGCTCAAACCTTATATCATTTTCAGGTACTATTGCAAGGTAGTAGCCAGCATGGTTGGAATGCTTGGATGCAAAATTATTTTTGAAAGCTAACGTTGAAGAGTTATGTAGTCATTTTTGTAAATTTCTTTTGAAAGATGTATTTGTAACTCTATATGTAAATCTCTTGACTACAGAAAAGTGTAATCGTTAACTCTATCGATACTCTGTACTTCTGTTAATTTGGGCCTCGAAGCCAAATATGTAATCTTTTGGGAACTATTGGATGATGATGTGAAATTATGGAAATGCTATATTATTTTGGGTATCGTACGGATTGTCGTGAGGTTTCATTTCTGAAAATCTTTTATAATTTATTGAAAATTGAGGACGTGACATCTAATTTTTGAGAGTTTTGATTTTTTTTTAATTTGATTTTCTTATAAATACCCTATAAGAATGTATTTAAGCCCCACAATCTTCCAAACCCCAAATCCTAATTTCAAAGATTTTACATTTTCTTTAAAAATAAAAATAAAAACCCGTTCACCCCTCCCTCCTTTCCTCCTAAAACACTTGCCGTTAATTACCACACAAAAAAAAAAAATAATGTTTACCACTTTTCTCTTATTCTACTATTTAATCTCGGGAAAGTCTACAATACACACTTCTTAAAAGGGTATACTATATGCACCTATTTTATTTTATGGTTCATTCATAACATTTTTTTGTGTTTCGTAACTTTTGTTCTAGAATTCATAACATTTTAGCAGTACGATTCGTAACATTTTTATTATAATTCATAACATTTTGGTGTATCTTGTAACTTTTATACGATTCGTAACTTTTTAGCAGTATGATTCATAACACTTTTTCTATAATTCATAACATTTTGGGAGGTGCATATGATATACACCCAAATAAAGAGTGTGTGTTGTAGTATTTCCCTTTAATCTCTTCTCATGCAACTCCTCACCATTTTTCCCATTCTTTAATTCTCATCAACTCCTCACTTTTCCTCTTTTTTGATCCTCACCATTTCAATATTTTGTTCTGCAAATTTTGAAAGCAAGATACTATGTTCAAGAACTACACTAAATTAGGAGATTGATCAATTCACTACAACATTTGTTTTAAGTTCTCATCAACTGCATAAAGGTTTAATTTTTTTTTTTTTTGTATTCATGCACTTTTCTCGTCTCTTTGTTTAATATTCTCACATTTGCTTTCCTAATGGTGTTTCCACTTTTTTGTCTTTAGATTTTGAATAAGAGATTGTGATCACTAACGTTTGATTTCAGTGCTCCCACTGTTCAAAGGGCAGTTTTGCGAATTCTCTTCCTCTGCTTCTACCCATAAAATTGTGAGCAAAACAAAATTTGGCCGGAAAATTTCTTGGTGGCAAAAAACCATTGAGCTGTAGTCTGAATTTCCGTTTTCTTTTTTGACACAGGTAGTCTGAATTTCAATGCGGGAAAATTAGGACTTTAATTGTGTAATTGTCTATTTTAATCTGCATTTTTGAATGTATAGTATCATTTGTCATGACCCTTTTCGTCAATTTAGTCAACTATACATGGAAAGATTAGGAATTTAAAAGTGTGTAATTGTCTGTATGTGTTTTCTGAGATATATTAATATGTTTGTATTTTACATATGTCTCCCACGACTCCTAGACCCTCTCATAATGTTGTTTATGCTATTTTCACTCATCTATTATAATTTCCTTCTTCTTTAAGTAGTTAGTTTCATTTGAAAGTGATTTTTTCAGTAAAAATGTATGTCGATATAGATATACAATTAATAAAAAATTAGCATTGTGCCCGTTCAATGCACGGAAAGGGAAAAAACACATCGTAGACATTTTGTTTGTTGCTCAGTGCATCGAACGGGCACAACGCTAGTAGATTCTAAAGCGATGTTGTGTCTGTAATTGTGTTTTTGAGTTTGTAATGGTGGTATTGTTTTTATTTTTTTTCAAATCATTTGCTCGCTTGCTTGTTTTCAACTTTTTTTTTTAATCCTAGTTTTTACATTTTAGTGTGTTTTTTTGGCTTCTTTCCTGAACTATTATCATGCTTATTGTTTTCTATTCCTATTGGGCCAAAAACTCCAAAAACAACAACAACAACAATAGTCGGAAAAAACATTTGGAAAAAGTTAATTCAACTCAGCCTTAATAGATAAGGTTAGCATTGCCCCTTCTAAATGCTAAATTAATGCCTATACTATGTTATTGTTTGTTCATAAAAAAAAGCAGTATACGAACAAATATGGAATCAAAATGAAATTAGGGCATGCAAATTACAGTCGGCCGTATCAGTTTTGCCATTTTCTTCTTGTATTTTTCTTTCTTTTTTGTAGGGACAATATAAAACAACTAGAAATAGGAAACTATCTCAAGTTTTTAAGGTGTTTTTGGAACTCAAAAGAAATATGGGGACAACAATTATTTTCCCTCCTCCTTTGTTTGCTTCTTGGCAAGAAAAGGGAAAAATCAATCTTAAAAATGTAGTAGAAAGTTTTTTTTGGTAAATGATGCATTTTATAGCCAACCAAGCAAAAACTCAGGGGAGGAAAACCCCATTACAATCAAACTTTACAAAGAAAGCCTACAACAAACTACTAAACGTCAAAACCCCTAAGAGCATCCACAGTGGAATAACCAAATGTCAATAATCAAAAGTTGCCACATCATCTTTTGATTATCCATTTAATGGGTTGCTAAGGTTAGTAATGTAGAGGTCCACAATGGTACAATCAAAATTGAATAACCAAAACTTTCCACATCACATTTTCAACTTATAAAATCTAAAAATTGTGACATAAAAAATAATTATTTTAAAATAGTTTTCAAACTAATAACAATAGGTTATTGGAAAAAGAGAAAATAATTTTTTTGAAAACTTTGATTTAAAAAAAACAGTTTTCAGGAAAAAGTATAAAAAAAAAACTGTTTTTGAAAAAAAATTAAAATGAACAGTTTTTGAAAAAAAGGTTTTAATAAAAAAAAAACTGTTTTGGGATATAAAAACAGTTTTTGCAAAAAAAAAAAAAACAGTTTTAAAAAAAAATAGTTTTTAAAAGTATTTTTCTTAGAAACATGTTGAAAATGGAATAGAGAGAAGGTTTTTGAGTAATGATGGTGTACTTGATTGAGAAAATGTAGGAACAACTTAGTTTGGTTATTGACAAAATGTTGCTAGTTTTGATTATTCAAAGACCAAAATTTGATGAGTTGCTAAGAGATTGCTAAGTTTGGTTATTCCAATATGAGCTCTTTTATGAGCAAATGTTGTTAACTTTAACAACCTTTTGATTTTGATTATACCACTGTGGATGCTCTAAGGGGCAGAATTCCCCAACATTTTAGAAGAGATTTGCCAAAGATAAAAAATACTTTGGTTCTCAACTGTGTTGGGAATATTCCTCCAAGTACAAATTCGAAGCTTCAGATTATCTTGAATCCAGGCCAAGATTTCATCAGGACTCTTAGAGCCCCCACCAAACACTCGAGAGTTCCTTTCGAGCCAAATAAAGTACACCCTAGCGGCAAAAGCTAGCTTGAAGGTAAGAACCCAAAAAGCTGTCCCTTTACTGAAATTGAGAGCCCAGCCTAGTTCATCTTCCCATTTACTAGCTGACCTATGAATCTGAAACTTGTTAAGAATAGATTCCCAAATCTGCCTAGAAAAATGGCAGTCGAAGAAAAGATGAGCTGCAGATTCCTCAGTCTGAGAGCAGAGAATGCAGAGGAAATCAATTTGCATACCCCACCTTTTGAGCCGGTCTCTAGTAGCAAGCCTCTTAAGGCACGCTACCCAAAGAATAAAAGCCCATTTTGGAACATTTTGGGGATACCAGACAAAGGAAGACCATCGTACCTTTGGGCTTTTGTTCCGAATAGCTTCCCGTGTATGTTTGGTAGAATAAAGACCAGTAGAAGAGACGGACTGGGTAATCAAATCATCTCCATCCCCCAAAGTTAAAATAGGGGTTGAGGCTTGAATCTGCTGAATAGTCCTGTTTCTGGCCCTAGGCCAGTGCCACTCACCATTCACAATATAAGAACTAGCTTTATCATATAAGGAGGAACCAAGTCTAGATAAAGACCTGTCATCGAAGAACTTGTAGAGGGGACCATTTGGATGCCAATTATCAAGCCAAAATTGACGGCAAATTGAAAGAGGCACACGCATTTTTGTATTTATAGAAAGACCTCACAATCGCCCAGAAATATAAATGTGGAAATAGCCCAAATAAAGCCAACAAAACAACAATTGAAATGACGCACAAACTATGCATATGTGCTTATACCTACCCAACTGAAAAAAAAGAAAAACATGAAATCTACTTCCTTTTCTTTTCCTATCATTTTCTCTCCTCTTTTTTTTTTTTTCATTTACAACCCCGGAGTTGAACACGACCCTAATTGCATGTTCTTTAGTAACTTAATTCTGAAACCCATCAACAAAATTAAGACCAAAAGCCAGGGGAGAATAATTCCAGGATTGATAAAACCCAGTTCATCAAAAGATATAAAAGTCCTAGTTTAACCAAAAAAAAGGAACACATCAACCGTATGCAAGGGAAAAAAATTGCCAAATAAACAGAGTACACAAACCACACAATTATCCACCAAGAAAATTCAAGAACTCAACTACTTCAACCAATAAAGAGGAAAAATTTAGCTTCACAAAACCCTAGTCTATTGAAAAATCCAATGTCCAAACGAAAACCACTAACAATTTTTTATAAATCGCGATGGTTGTCAACCAATAAAGGGGACATTTTTAGCTTCACAAAACCCTAATCTTTCCTGTTCAAAAATCCCATGTCCAAAAACCACTAATGAATTTTTGATAAATTCGGACGGTTGTCAAAGAGAATAAGAACAAAACCCTAATTTTCGAACTTTCGCAAAACAAAGTGTCTGAGACAAAAGAAATGAAAACCCTAAAAGAATTACAGGTTTCACAAAACGAAACCCTTATCAGATTAGACATGAACGATTCGACGATAACGAGTACAAGAAACAGAGCATTCTCAAATATACGACGGGCAAAGGAACTTTCAAGAAACAAAAGTAGACCTCTGGTCATGGGCGGAGCATAAGAAACACATATTTTATTAAAATATGAATAAATACACAAATAGCAAAGGCAAATTGAAGAAAAAGGGAACGAAGTTGTATTCACGATTCTTTACTACGGTGCCAGATAAACCACCAGAGCTTCCTCTAAATATAACTTTTGTACCCTCTTTTGAATCAAAATCTTCAATTTACTCTTTCTCGTCTCCTCAATCTCTAGAAAGCTCTATTTTGGGGTTCACTAGGTTTTCACGGGTAAGAAAAGAGGGCTTAAGTGCACAAGGGGAAAGTCGTTGAGATTCGAGATATCCAAGCAGATTCCAGCAACAACGATGATAGGGTATTTGGGTGTGTGTGTGTGTGTGTGTGTGTGTGTGTGTGTGTGGGGGGGGGGGGGGGGGGGGGGAACGGTGTGACCACGGATTTCACCACTGGATGAACGAAAGGAACATCAGCAAAATCACGAAGTCTACGCCAAAGAACCCCCCAAAAAATAACGCCCCACCATCCGTCGCCCAGGCTTCTTCTTCCGTTCTTCTGTCGGTGTGCAACACTGTCCTCTCTCTCTCTCTCTCTCTCTGCTATCTGCTCCAAACCAGACGAACGAATGGGAAAGGGAATAGCGGAGGCGTGGCTTGATCTGGGCCTAAGTTCTTCGCATCATCTGGAAACATCTACCGCCTGAGAGAGGAAAAAGAGAAAGCATAGATCTACATGTGTAAACGACGTCAGCACATTATAACTGAAAAGACGAAATTACCCTTAACAACAAAACAGGCAGCTGCCCAATCGAGGAGCACAATTGCAAAAATCGGGCAAATTGTGGCAAGACGCTTTAAAGCTTTAGATAATGGTTTTTCCAAGTGGCAGACCGTACCAAGGCGACAAGTGTTGGTCCCGAACCGGTCATTAAATTCGTTACGGAAGTGCCAGGCCGTACTACCATGGGCGGCATGTGTCGGTCCGAACCGATCGTTAATTCGTTCTCGAAGATAGATCTCTCATCTTTCGTCCCACCTTGAGCTACTCCTTTTTGTTTGTAATTAATGAGCACCAGTCCATTTAGATCCGTCTTCTTTCCTAGCTACCACACCAATTGCATTTCTAGGCAAACTTCTACTGCGAATGCTATGGTGTCTTCATTATATCTTTTGTGATTTTCGGTTATATATGTTTTTTGTGGTTTCAGTTATGCTTCTTTTGATTTTGGTTATGTCCTTTGTAGTTTCATGTCATACAACACACGGATCCACACATGGCATAATATGACACCACACATGATATAACCGAAAACCACAAGGGGTATAACCGAAACCACAAAAGGCATATTTAACCGGAAACCACAAAAGATATAAAGAAAACACCGAAGTCATTCTCAACACCGAAAGAGTAGACACCATAGCATTAAAGTGAGGAAGTTAAGAAAGAAAAAATAATTAAGTAGGAAAATGGGAGGAAAGAAAGGAATTTTGGAGGTTATGCATTTGTAAGACCTTGGTTATATATATCACTGGTCTTAGTTATGCTTGTAATGGTCCGCTTATGCTAAAAATTACGGTATCCCCAAATGGAAGGTAGACACCATAGCATCATCCTTCTTAGAACCCTCTTTACTCATTTCTCTTCTATTCTCTCTCAAACCAAACAATGGGAGAGAAAATATTTTAACATTATGTTTTGCGTTCTTCATGTTCCTAACAAAGCATTCATTTTCGGCGTTAACATTATGTTTCGCTTATAATTTTTTTTTAAACATCAAATAAAAATCAATAACATAATCGATGTGTGATGTTTTTATTGGTAGCTAAATTTTCAATTTTATTGCTACGTCATATCATTTATTTTGTATGTGAAAGGAAGTCTATTCATGTTCAGTACGTTAGCAAAAAATTTGTGAGATCTACCTCTCTTCTTTTTTTTTTATTTTGGGTGCAACAGAAATAGTGAGATCTACATCTCTAACTTTTCCACTATGGCACTAAGATTAGTTTTTTAAATATTTTGCAAAAATCTTGTTTTTTCGTACTAGTTTCGTATATGATTGAACTATTGCTTTTTTTACTTTCTCACAAATTTTCTTTTACTATCAAATGGACACATTGATAAACACTTTTATTTTTCGTTGATTTCACTTCACTAAAAAAAAAATTGAGAACAATTTTCTTGACAAATGAACGGAGCCTAAGTCCTATATTCGACTAGAGTTGGACTATGGCTACGTAATGCCATTGCATAATATGGGTGTGGGGGGCCCACCCTGAAATCTCGCAGAAATGATCTGAGCAATTCAAATTGGTTTTACAATAATTCTTGAGTTGTCTTTTAAATAGATTCTTAAGTTGCCTTTAAAATAATTAGCTAGTAAGTTTTCGGATAACCGTAAATGCTTGACCTAATTCATGTTTCAATCATACATTTAGAATTAAAGATCCTGAATTCTAAATAAAGACGTCGCTTAGGATTGGATCGTTAATTTGTATGAGACTCCGAAGTGAATCTCACACACCCATCTGTGCACTATCGAACACACTTCATCGGTACCCGAAACCAAAAATACTCTTGAGTCTCTTGACATACATACCCACTAGCAGATTGCTTGTGCCTAAAGGCACTCCAAACAACAATCTAATATTTTCTTTTAATATTTCATGTCATCACCAATAGATTCAAATAAAAGCCCACCTTAAGAAAGAAAATAGAAACATTCGACTAACCGACCATAATCATTCAATTTATGCATCATAGATTTGGAAGGTGGATTAATTACTTGTGTTGGGTTGTGCGGAAAAAAAAGTTGAAAGTAGAAACACGTTTGAGGGTATTGTAGAAAAACGTGAGGAGAGAGTGATTTCAAATGTCTAAGCTGTAAAGTTTATTTTTAATCAAAAAGTTGGGGAGAGATGGAGATAGGGAAGGATAAAAATATAAAATACTTCCTCCGTTCCAATTGGTGAGTTCCTTTCCGGGAATTCAACTATTTTAGGAAGGCTAATTATTGCATTGACAGAATTTTTAGTTTTCAATATTGCCCCTAATTATTGCTTTGACAGCTTTTTTGAAAGGCTAATTATTGCATTGAAATCATTATTTAATGATTATTTAAGTTTGGAGAAGAAAGGGCAAAATGGAAAAACTTGAGCTTTTTTGGTGTTAATAACTTTTAAAAGTGGACACTCATTTTGGAACGTCCAAAAAAGGAAAGATGGACCCTCAAATTAGAACAGAGGGAGTATAACTGTACCAAAAAAGGTATAGAGAGATTTGGCAAGGAAAGCATTACAGAGGGAGTATGACTGTACCAAAAAAGGTGTAGAGAGATTTGGCAAGGAAAGCATTAATTGATAGATTTGGCAAGGAAAGCATTAATTAATTTTTTTTCCCTTTTGTGATTACACGGCTACTAAATAGCTATAAATATTGCGTTCATTTGTGAATCCGCATCCTCTTTGTTCTACGGGTGAAATAGAGATCTCCATTTTATAAGTGACACCTCGCGTATTTGATAATGAACAATTAAGATGATTTTAACTTTCAACTTTCCTTAGCTTTTTTTTTAAATTTTTATCCGCAACTTTCCTTAGCTTGTTTGAAAAAAAAAAAATGGACCTTATAGAATAACAAATGGTGTATTAGGAAACGGTCCTGCTATACGTACCGAAGGCTCCCCTACTGACGGCTGCGCTGGGCATTCTCTGGCTACCGGACGGCCGATCCGAGCCGTCGAAAAATTCTAAAAAAAAAAACCGAGGGGGCTTATGCTAAAATCAACGGCATCCGATGTGTGTAGGATGCTTGATCCAAACACCATTTTTTCCATATATACACATATACACAAAAAAATGGTGTTTGGATCAGGCATCCTACACACATCAGATGCCGTTGATTCTTGCGTAGGCCCCCTCATTTTTTTTATAGAATTTTTGGACGGCTCAAATCAGCAGTCCGGTGGCTGGAGACGGCCCGTCGCGGCCGTTGATACGATTTTGGGATGGGAGCCTTCGGTCTGCATAGGATTTCTGATTAGGAAACAAGTCCTTTTTGTAGTTGATGAACATCAAGGTAGATCATAAACTCCAAGGGCACAATCTTGTGAAACAATGTCATAAACTTAAAAGTTTGCTGAATAGATTTCAAAGTCGAAACCTCTCGAGTACTACCATCTTCGCTTTTTTCAAAAGTGAAAGGTGAGATTGATCTTTCCAAATTAATCGATGTGCTTATAAATTGATCCATACACATGAGTTGAATAGGGTAGACAAGCATAATCCCATCTTTTGCTCTCCCCCTCTCTGTCTCTGTCTCTGTCTCTGTCTCCCCACATCAAAAATTAAATAAGGAATTTATTAACAAAACGGAATTAATCACATAAAGAGTGTGAAAAAGATTGATTAGAGGCGGGTTTGTTTGCGAGTCTGTTGGGGCATCCTTATAAATACACCAACTCTTTGACAACGTCTCTCCTCACATCTCTCGACCTTCTCCTCCACCTCTGTCTCAAGCTCAAAATCTCCCCACAAAAAACCCAAAAATCAAAAACCAGAAATATCTCTCCAATTCCCTCCTTAAATATTCTTTATTCTCTCCTCACAATCCCTACCCAACCGTAAGTCTCTCTCTCTCTCTCTCTCTCTCTCTCTCTCTCTGTCTCTGTTTATTTAAACCTTTCAGAGTGACTCATTTATTTGTACGTTACACTTCTTTGATTAACAGTTTCTACATGGGTTAATACTGTGACAACTATTAGATCTCACAGTAATAATGTTCTGGTAAAACCCTTTTAATTATGTGATTCGATATATATATATTTGTGCTGTTGTATTTATGTTTGATCTTTCCTGCACTACGGGGTCTCCTGGTCCTTTTCTTGGTGTCCTGTTTTTTATTAGTACCTTTTTCAAGATCTGGCATATTTAAGCAATGAAATAGTTGTAGCATTTAACCCCCAGAGATTAGTCTGGTTGTTTGGTGGGTTTGCTCCCATGCACGATCGACCAGGTTTCATTCCCTAGTCCTGGCGTGGGTGGATGGCCTACTGTTGACCGGACTGGGGAGGGGATTATTACTTTGAATGTGCGTAAGTTGGCATGGACAACTCCGACCATCAAACCCAAAACAAAATTTAGTGGCATTTTTCAATGTGCCCCATATTCCTTATTTCTTTACAACTAGGCATATACAGCTCTACATAATGGATTGCTTAACCTTTTAGTTTGGTATGAGTATATTAAAAATCGCAAGCAGAATTGTTCACAATCAAAAAATTGAAACAGTAGAGAAGAGATGGAGGATAAAGGATGCTAACAACTGAAGTTGCTTGAGAAAATTGAAGCTTCAAAAAGCTGAAGTGGTTGAGGAGGGTTTAGGAATAACGAACTGGAGCAGAGTTTAGGAGGACCAAATGCCTTTTTATTTGTTTCGCTTCTTAATTTCAGGGAGGGAAGTCTCCATATTTGTACAATTGTGAGTCTTTTTTCCCCCCCTAACTCATGGAATGTCCTTTGAATTCTTGTTTTGGTTGCCTATGAAGTTCAATGTCTTGATGATTCCCTGCAAATGCTTTTCTATGTCGTTTAACTCATGTCTATGAATGTAGAAAAGTTTTTTGTTTCTTTGTCTTGCCGCATTCTTGTGCAAAAGACTTCTTGCAGAAATTTAGCCACAAAATTCATAAAAATGCTTTCGTGAAGAGTCCAACTATTTTATGCAAATCTAAAAACACGCTGAAATAAGCTATCCCCCGGGCTAATAAGCCAACCAAGACTAAAACAGCCACATTGTCACATTTTTGTAGGCACTTCGAGTTATTACATGATTTAGGATCATCTTAGATCTGGGATATATGTATCGTGGAATAATGTTCCTCTCCATTTTTCTTGTATATATAAGCATATTGCTTTTAGCTGTTTTCCCACGTTTGTCCATAAATGTTTAGTTTCTTATCTGCTTTGTTTCTAATGAATTAACGTTTTAATGTGGGATATGTACAGTTTGTTTGGACATGGCTGAACACAAACCCAAGAACATCCTCATAACTGGAGCTGCTGGCTTTATTGCATCCCATGTTGCCAACCGGCTTATCCGGAACTACCCTCAATACAAAATCGTTGTTCTGGACAAGCTCGATTACTGTTCAAACTTGAAAAACCTCAGGCCCTCTCAATCATCCCCAAATTTCAAGTTCATCAAGGGAGACATTGGGAGTGCTGACCTTGTCAACTTCATTCTCCTTACAGAATCCATCGACACAATTATGCATTTTGCAGCCCAAACCCATGTCGACAACTCCTTTGGAAATAGCTTTGAGTTCACCAAAAACAATATCTACGGCACCCATGTCCTTTTAGAAGCTTGTAAAGTCACTGGCCATATAAAGCGATTTATTCATGTGAGTACTGATGAGGTTTACGGAGAAACAGATGAGGATGCACTTGTGGGAAATCATGAGGCTTCTCAGCTCCTGCCAACAAACCCTTACTCTGCGACTAAAGCTGGGGCTGAGATGCTTGTTATGGCATATGGACGGTCATATGGTTTACCCGTAATAACTACTAGAGGAAACAACGTCTATGGACCCAATCAGTTTCCCGAAAAGATGATTCCCAAATTCATCCTCTTAGCCATGAGAGGAAAGAGTCTTCCGATTCATGGAGATGGCTCTAATGTGAGGAGTTACCTATATTGTGAGGATGTTGCTGAGGCTTTTGAAACCATTCTCCACAAGGGTGAAGTAGGGCATGTTTACAATATCGGCACAGATAAGGAAAGGACAGTGCTTGATGTTGCCAAGGATATATGCAAACTGTTTACGTTGGAGGCAGATCAAGTTATCAAGTTTGTGGAGAATAGGCCATTTAACGACCAAAGGTACTTCTTGGACCACCAAAAGCTCAAAAACTTGGGGTGGTCAGAAAGGACGACATGGGTAGAAGGCCTAAAGAAGACCATGGAGTGGTATTTGAGCAATCCAGATTGGTGGGGAGATGTCTCTGGAGCGCTTCTCCCTCATCCAAGAATGCTGATGATGCCAGGAAGTGAAAGAAATGCATCTAATGTTGGAATTCTTGCCGCCTCTCATGTGGCAAACAAGTCCAGTCATAAGGGAATGGTGATTCCTGTTCCTAAAACCAATCCCACAAATCAGAAACCTCTTCTGAAGTTTTTGATATATGGGAGAACTGGTTGGATTGGTGGACTTCTGGGGAAACTATGTGAGAAACAAGAGATACCATTTGAGTATGGAAAAGGACGTTTACAGGAGCGCTCACAGGTGTTGGCAGATATACAGAGTGTTAGGCCCACCCACGTTCTCAATGCTGCTGGAGTGACGGGTCGACCCAACGTGGATTGGTGCGAGTCTCATAAACCTGAGACAATCCGCACTAATGTTGTTGGCACACTAACTTTGGCAGATGTTTGCAGAGAGCATGGGCTTTTGATGGTGAATTTTGCTACTGGTTGCATTTTTGAGTATGATGATGCTCATCCATTAGGTTCAGGCATTGGATATAAGGAAGAAGACAAACCCAATTTCATTGGTTCCTTCTATTCAAAAACCAAGGCCATGGTAATTCCTTTCATCCTTCTTACTTCATGTTATTAGCTTCAAATTTTGCAAATAGATCATAGATCAACCAACTTTTTTTTCCTTTCTCCGAACCAGGTCGAAGAACTTCTGAATGAATATGAAAATGTGTGCACCCTCAGAGTCCGAATGCCAATATCATCTGATCTGAGCAATCCACGGAACTTCATCACGAAAATTGCGAAATATGACAAAGTGGTCAATATCCCCAACAGCATGACCATATTGGATGAGCTGCTACCCATTTCCATTGAGATGGCCAAAAGGAACTTGAGGGGCATATGGAACTTCACAAACCCAGGTGTTGTGAGCCATAATGAGATCCTCGAGATGTACAAGAAGTACATCAACCCTAACTTCAAGTGGGTTAATTTCACGCTAGATGAACAAGCCAAGGTAATCGTTGCCCCTCGTAGCAACAATGAAATGGACGCCTCCAAACTGAAGAACGAATTCCCTGAGTTGTTGTCTATTAAGGAATCGCTGATCAAGTACGTTTTTGAACCCAACAAGAAAAGCTTCACTGCTTGAGTCACATAACTATTTGATGCAAGTAAGAAGAGATCTTTGCCTGATGCACAAGTCTACTTTCCATTACAATAACGTCTAAAAATCCTTGTTATTCTTTTTCATATTGTCCTTTTTTATCCTTTCCATTAATTTATAATTTGCAATATCTACTGTAACTTATAGTCTCTGTCTAGTGTGGAAATGAGCTCCAAAAGGGTATATGCCACGCTTATGTCTCCTGCAAGTTTAGAGTTGTGTAATATATAGTAATATTTTAATGCATCTCTAGTTTCACTAATCTTTTCAAAGTTTTTCCTTTGATTCACCGGCTAATACTGTGACTGATATACTGTCATCTTGCTTTACTTCATTAGCTATCATTTTTCTCAACCATTATTGCGTTCTGTTTTGTTGCTCTTCAAACATTAAAGCTTGTAATAGAAAAAGTGACTGAAAATTCGCATTCTAAGAAGCTTGTTGCTCTTCAAACATTAAGGTGACTGAAAATTCGCATTCTTAGTGCTGATAGTTTTGCAATAATTGATCCTATGATTGTATCACTATCACATTTGAATACTTGTTTCGTGATTTTCAAAGTTTGGACTTTGGAGTCATAATCCTAGCTATCAATGAAGTTTGTTACGCTTCCACGAAAAAATAATAATAATAATAATCCTAGCTAGTAGAACGGTGTGAAGTTATTTTATTTCCAAAAAATAAGTTGAAGATATTTTATTTCCCAAAAGACAATGTATAGTTCCAACAAGAAAGATGATAGAAAAAAAGTGAGATGATTTGTAGAGATTGAGACCAAGAATTCCCTCAGTATATGATATATTCTCGTTAGTTCTTCAAAATCCCAAATCCACTTTTAAACCTTGAACTCTAATCATTGATTAACAACAATCTTACAATAGGCTAATGTTACACAGAAGACCAATTATCCCATCACAACATCCATGGAAACACAGGAGAAATCATGAAAATTTTCATTGCCGATCAAAAGAAAAACTCGGCGAAATCAGAAATACAAAACACAGGAAGCCAAAACTTATTCACAAAGGGTCGATACATCGATTATATATAATTATAATTTAGCAGCCAAGCTGTGTTGTTCCACACTCCCTAATACAATGTTTCTTTCCTCTCCCTTTCTGACTTTTTTGTTCATTCAGGATTGCATGTGCATATACAATCTGAAACACTGTAAATCTCGTCTCAAAAGATCTCAATCTATCCTCCCTTAGTTTCCAAAATTGTATTCAAAAAGAAAAAAACATGCACATAGAAACAGAGAAATGTGGAGCAGAGAAAGTTCTGATTTGTTTAGATGGTGTAAGGAGCGGGCTTGGGCAAGTCCTTGACAATGCCACACAGCTGGGTGTTGTCCGGTACGTTGTATTCGTCCCTAAGGGATCGTGCCGGCGAGAGGACGCTGAGGTAGAGCTGCTGTCCCAAGTATGCATTCTCCCACATCTCTGACCTAAGGTTCCACATGCCGGCGTTGTCCAATGTCGTCATGACAGCGGCCCATGAACCAGGGTACACGTGGATGTTGTGCCTGCTTACCGCGTCCAGTAGGTTGTAGTTCTTCCTCTTCTCCGGGCTCCACTTCCCTGGCTCGATCGCCACTGCAAAGAAGGAGTACCCGTCCAGGTGCCACGTCTGAATCGTCTTCTCGGGGTTTTCGAAGATTATCTCCACGAAGTTGCGGAAGGTTCCGTTGACGACGTTTGGGGCCACAACGACCTTGTTGTTTGACGGCTCAGGTGCGTCCTGCATGAGGTTGTACGAGAACACTTTGTCTGGGACTTCGAAGTACTCGGCGAGCTTCAATGGTGTGGCGGTGGAGTCAAGGTGGGAGACACCGTTGACGGTGTAACGGAGCTTGCCGTCCACAAGAGCCTTGGAATTCACCAGCTTGATGGTGCGGGTGATGTTGATCTGGCCGTAGTGGTAGGAGCCTTGAGGGTTGGGACGGGCAGCGCTGGCTGTGAGATTCCAACGGAAGGAGCGGAACTGGTTGACGGACCAGGCAATGGCGCCGGTGGGAGTCTCCGGTGGGGGTGGTGGGAGTTCAGAAGAGGCAGGCCCCGTTCCGTTGGCGTATCGAATGATGCCAACGGCAGTGAGCGGCTTCCTACTGAACCTGGTAGAAACAACTGCGTAGTAGTCCTTCGGTTCTTGGTCGGCGGTGACCAGCGCCGAGAAGCACTGACCAACGTGCACGTCGAGGGATTCGTAAACGTTCTGGACTGTGTGGGAACCCTCCATCTCCACCAGCTTCAAGGAGTGGCCCTGGATCCTAAAGTTGACGGAGGTCTTGAGTCCAACGTTGCAAACCCTGTACCTGTAGGTTTTGCCTGCCTCCATGGTGAACAAGGGTTCGGCATTAACGCCGACCTTGCCAGACTTACCGTTGATGTGGACGCCATCGGGCCTGCCGAGGGAGCGCCCGCTGTCCAAGAGCTTCTTGAGAGATTTGTGTCCCCTGGCGTACCAATCGCCGACAACCATACTGTAGTCGTCGGCGGGGGTATCAAAGGGGACAGGGATGAGATCACGGCTCATGACCTGAAGGGGACCGAACCCACCAGCTGCCCTGTGAAGGGCGGTGGTGGGGAAGTAGTAGTAGCTCCCGATCTGATCCTTGACCTGGAAATGGTAGGTGAAGTTGGTACCCGGCTGGATTGGGCACATGGTTCCGGCGGTACCGTCTTGCCAAGAGTTCTTCCTTTGTTGAATGCCGTACCAGGTCAGGAGGAATGGCTCGTCGAGCTCGTTGAACACGTTGACGACGATGTTGTTGTTGGAGGTGCTGTTAATCCTAGGACCGGGGAATTGGCCGTTGATGAGGATGCCTTGTTGAGGGACGCCCAAGGGGGAGATTGTGCCATAGGTAATATGCCATTCAAAGAACAGGTAGGGATCCTCTGCCTGAACCACCGCCGGACCAACCCAAAGGCACGATAACAAAGCAACAGCCACCACGAACGAAGCGCAACCCATGACTACCTGGTTCTCACCTCTTTTATTTCCTAAGTTTTTTGTTTTTTTTTTTCCTCCTCTAAATGGTGTTCTTCTTCTTGTTATTGTATGTACAAGAAGAAGAACAATGGGAGAATGTCTTATTCCGGCACTGAGATGTTTCTGTCATGCCATCATCTCTTTTTATACACAACTTGAATGGTCTGAATTACAACCTCCTAACAAAAACTCCCGCGAACGGCTCTGCGGCTCGCCCTTCTTTCTTGCACCTCCCATCGCGGCTTTCCTTTCGTTTTTTCTCGTTCCAGTTTGTTTCGATTGTCCGAAAACTATTCTCTGTCTCTCGACGCCACAGCATTTACGTGGACGGAATTCAGTGATTTTTGGATCGAGCAGCCTATTTTTGGAGTAGTCTGTTGATAGTGTGATTCGGTCCGAATTAACGAACTCTCTACCGAGTCCTCCTACGTATAAGGCAAACATGTACTAGCATTCATGTAGCCATTGAAAAATACATTTAAAAAAATTCAAAATTTATTTTTATATTTTTTCCGTTCACTTATTTACTATCCACAGACCCAAATTTCACTGAAATTTTACGGTCAGCTCTTAGAACTGGTTTGGGGTTCGAGCAAGTTCTGTTAAAACTTCTTGTGTTCTTATTCAGCGCTCCTGAAGTACCATAATCGAATTATGATACTTTCGACCATTTATATTTCTGTATAAATTTTGGATAGAGGCATTACCATTTACTTTTGTTGGGTGGTTGGGAGACGAGCAATGACCAACATTGTATGGTGGCGATATTTTATTTCTGGAGAGTATCTCGTAGGCAATGTCACATGATACTCTGGCAGTATTGAATAAATTGGTCATGTGTTCCTTCCGCCAATTCTTTTGGCACTTTCATTAGACAATCAACTACGGTAAATACAGCAAGAGCAATCATATTTTATTTCTAGACAGTACCGTGTAGGCAATATCACATGGTACTCTAGCAGTATTGAATAAATTGGCCATGTTCGTTCCGCCAATTCTTTTGGCACTTTCATTAGACAATCAACTAGGGTAAATACAGCAAGAGCAATCATATTTTATTTCTAGACAGTACCGTATAGGCAATATCACATGGTACTCTAGCAGTATTGAATAAATTGGCCATGTTCTTTCCGCCAATTCTTTTGGCACTTTCATTAGACAATCAACTAGGGTAATACAGCGAGAGCAATTGAGCAGAGAGAGAAGATTTTCATTTTTGTTCCAGTTTTGCATGGTCCAATTGACGAGAGAGACGATACATTTATTTTGTAAAAAAGACCGAAGTATAACTTGAGTTTAATACATATCAAAATAAAGTTCCCTTGTGGAAAAATAGTAGCAAAAAGAAGGCAAGTGTAATAATGCCATGCTAAAAATGCATCCAACAAATTCTCCTAAGAAGAATACATTTCAAACTCCTAATTTCACCACAAAAAGAACAGAATACAAAATCAATACATCCATCTTGTAGCAATCCATTTTGACAAGCAAATTTTCCTAAGAAGTACATCGCAAACTCGTAATTTCAACAAAAGAACTAGTATAGAATACAAAATCAAGAGATGTTCTATCATGTAGCTATCAATTTTAATCTTCACAGATACTCGCAATCAAGCCAACTGCACCAATGACCAAGATCGAAGAAAGGCAGCACAAATACCAGCAGAAGACTACAAGAAGAACATCCAAACCATCTCCGCAAAGCTCATCGCCTGAATGCGAACATCACCTGTCAGAAGAAAAATACACGTACATACGACTGTGAGAAACTAAACCCAAAACAGAATTCAATCTCAGTTATTAATTTGAAAATTCAACTTCAAGATTCCCAAATCGAACTTCTATTTTCCACGGGCAAGAAAGTGAGCAGCCAACACAATCGAATACAAGGCAACAGGACAGCAAAGACAAAGAAAGGTGAAAAATAAAGCAAGATGGATTTTCTTAATCCTTCATTGGACACACGTCGATGGAAGGCTTTATTTACAATAATTTTCCTTCTCATGTTGCGGCTGCAGATTCATATTGCAAACTCATCAAACACTTAAGGCACTTCAATGGGACATCTTATCAAACATCATATAGTTGAAGACCCAATTTACTCGATACCCAGAGACACCATACCAGATCATTGCTTATAAACATATCAAAAGAGTAACCTTGGGTATACACAATTTTACTCTGAAATAAGACTTTGGTAAGAACAAAATAATTGAAGCCTTACACATCATGTGTTAGGAAAGTGCCTTAAATTTGAAAACTTCCTTGTCGGACTAATTTTAGGGGTTTTCTTATAAATAGAAACCTTGGGTGAGTACTAGGGTTTGTCCCTTTTGAGTCATGACATCATGGTACCAAGAACTAGATGCTTCTCTGCCTCTATTGCGCACGAGCTTGAGAGATAGAAAACTACGCAAGGTACAACACATGAAACATCAATTCTGATGTTCTTTTAGGTTTGTTTGTCAACCTAAAACATGTACCATCGTTACTGACAAGTAAAAACATGCCTTTGTTCTTAGTATTTTAGATGAGATTTTTGTCGAAATTTCCGTTGTGTGTACCCATTTTAAACTATCACGTTATTACATTATTTAAGTGGTGATTCGAGGGAAACGGAAGTGCGCTCCTAGGCACCAGCTGAAAAGCTCTTTCCCTTTCTAATAGAAAGAAAGTAAGCTTCATAGCTCCAACCTAGTAAAGGTGTGTTGATGCCCTTCGTATAGGTTGAATTGCTGGATACGGGATCCTCATAGTAGGCTGGACCAACATCCAACCAGGAGAGGGCAATCTTTAGAAACAACAGGTCGCGCCCTAGAAGTAGGAGTAGCACAAAATGAGGGATTAGCATTATTGACCCAATGATATACCACTAACATGGTAACATCTTCCTCGTTGGGCTCCGTACACACTGGGAAAATGCTAACGTGGCAGGAAACCGGCCACTAGTTAGAAAGCTCCAATAAGGTATCGAGAGGGCTATTACAGTCAGGTGTGAAGAAATTACCCCCAATTTGTGAAGTACCCTATTTCTATTTAGGGAGTTAAGGCGAAAAATGGCTTGATGAATTGTTCTGATCATACCTTACCCATCAAAATGTAGTAATCAATGATCTCTTAGACAGCTAAACTTCGAGAGATGTGAGTCCATGAGTAACGCCATTCCCCATTGCTAGTCTGAATACAGGACCTAATTTTGGGTGTAATATTGCAAGTGGTTGCTCTCATCTTGAATTAAGAAACTGCATTGTGGTCAGACCCTTGAATTGAAGGTTATGGTGCCGGTACATAAAATAGGAAGTAACAAGGGAAATATTTTAGGAGCAAAACAATTTTCAGCATTTGCCCTTCACTACGAAAGAAATAATAATGTATAACAAGAAACTGAAGAGGATGCAGTTGCACCTAGTAGATACGAAACTAGTCCTAGTTAAAGAGATACAAATTCGCTACAAGGAACCTAGAACCTAAAGCAGTAAACCAAGATCAGCATACATGGTGTAGGGTGTTTCTTTCGCGCTTTCACTTGTGGAAGAGAGATAAAAATGACTTACCTAGGTGTCACCACTAAACTACTCATTCCTCCTCTAACGCGTCGTCACCGTCCATTCCTCCTTCGTCGTCATTCTTCTTCAAGTTCCCACATACATTACACTCCATCACACTCGACGGAGTGCCATTCGATGGAGGCAGAGGTGCCAAAGTGCCCCAACAATTCTCTCTATTGCACATGTACCTCAAGAAGAAATACGCGTGGGGAAAGTCACTCTCCTCTCCTTCTCCTTCTCCTTCTCCTTCTCCTTCTTTAACCCCATCATCCTCATCCACCATAAGTTCATCATTATCCTCCTCCATCGCCGCTGCCTCCTCCTCCTCCTCCTCCTCGTCGTTATCCGACCAGTTCGCCTCCACATTACACCGATCGCAAGTGCAAGTAAAACCATAATCCTCCTTCAATCTCTGCTGCCTCTCCGAATACTTGAGATTCACCGGAAAATAACTCAAACATATCTCCATCCCTTGAGGAACATCGTGAATCACCCTCACAACTACATCCGTGTTACAAATACTTCCATTAGCAGCAGCACCAGAAGTATTACAATCCACATAATCAAACCTACAAGCATTCGGTAAACAATCATGGTTAAAAAACGAAGCATTCGGGTATATGCCGTAAGCCCTAACGGACCTCTCCCCTTTATCCCCAAACGGCTCCATCAAACCGAACGCGTTCGCCCTGTCCTTCGCCAGCAACGCCGCCGTCACCTCCACTGTAAAAAAACTCATCACTTGCCCGCCGTCACAGAGGGAAGTGATGAGAGAGTGGAGGAAGACGGCGTCGGCGTCCGGCGGGCAACCGGACCCACCATCAAGGCCCAAGACTCTTTGGAAATCGGGAGGGGAAACCCTGGAGAGATTGTACGTGGCTACGAGGAACCGGGCCTGGACCTGGAGCTCTTCGGTGCGCAAGGGAGGGGAGTTTCGGAGGCGGGTTAGGGTTTGGCAGGTCCAGGGGGTGTGGGAGGATTGGAGAGCGGTGGATAGGCAGGCGGGGCTGCAGAAGAGGGCGTTGGAGGAGCAGAGGGGGCAAGGGAGGGAGGAGGGAGGGTTAGGGTTCGGCAGGGTTTTAAAGCAGTGGAAGCAGTAAACGGCGCCGCCGCGGCGGGGGTTTAGTGGGAGGGCGGAGTAGAGGAGGATAGGGGAGTCTTTGAGGACGATTTCGCCGGCCTTTAGGGGCTTTGATGCGATTACTGCTCGACCTCTGCCTTGGATTTGGGTTACGGTGGTGTTCTGAACGCCGCCGTGGTCCGCCGTGGTTGACATGAGCTGAGCCGAGTTTTTTGTGTTGTGGGGTTTTAGGTGGACTTCGCCGCGCCGCTGCGAAGGCCAAGTAGAGCGTGGAAGATGAATTGCAGTGGCACTCGTTGTTTTCTTTTGAAATAACGCTTCGATGCTTTTGTTTTACTAGAATGCCACCAATAGTCCTTCCGTTAGGAAGATGAATCGGATTTCTGTCCCTCTGTTAGAGGACCGTGAGTTGGACAAACAGAAAATCGTACGAGATCAGCCAAATGGTTTATTTTTTTGGAATTTTCAATGTCACTCTCTAAATTTATAATATCACTTCCAAAAGAGAATGCGATTATCAATTTCGAGAGTGACATTATAAATCTCTATATGCAATTGATTTTGCCACTCCCCTGGGGAGTGTCATTATCAATGCCCTTAAGTTTTTGTTATTTTTAAATTTTGTTATTTGTATTTGTTAGTTTTTTGTTATTTTTTGTGAATTATTGCTTCTTATCTGGAAGTGCGATTATCAATTTGGGAAGTAACATTATCATTCTCTATATGCAATTGATTTTGCCACTCCCCTGAGAAGTGTCATTATCAATGCCCTTATGTTTTTGTTCTTTTTTTTAAAAAAATTTTGTACTTGTTATTTTTTGTGAATTATCGCTTCATCATGATGAGAAGATTCTAATACTTTAAAAATTGCTACTGAAACCTAAATTTTTTGAATAAAAACAAAAATAAATCAATAAGCCAATTTTTTTGTCTTTATTCAAAAAAATTGGATTTTGATCATAGTGTTTTACATTTTAAATTTGTCTCATCATGACAAAACAATAATTCACAAAAAAATTAACGAATAATTACCAAATGCAAATAAAATTTGAACAGAGACAAAAAAAAAAAAAAAGAAGCCATTTGACTTATTAGGTCAAACAACACGTGCCACTCCGTTTCAAAAATACCAAAAACGAAAAATTACTCAGTAAACGTTGAAAAAAAACCTATTTAATCTCCAATTTGGCCAAGTGTTTTTTTTTTTGACAAAAGGAAAGAAATGTTATTAATCTGAAAGGCATAAAAGCCTAAACATTAGATAGTTGGGAACCCTATGGGGGCAAAATAGAAGTCCACAGACCGGACAAACCATTCAAAAGAGCCTTTTGAACACAATAATGTGCAGCCCGATTACAATCACGTTTTACAAAACCAAACTCACAGGAAGAAAATAATTCTTTCAGAGCTAAACAATCAAAAATAATAGCCGCTATATCAATAGGTGGATCTAGAGAGGTAGAACATTTTCTCACTATCGCCTCCACATCCGATTCAATAACCACTTTAGAGAAGTTTAAATCAATCTCTAGCTTCAAACCATCTCGAATAGCCATAGCCTCAGCAATTTTTGACGAAGTAATCCCAGAGTGAATACTCGGGAAGATACTAAGGACTGTGCCATCATGACCTCGAGCTATTGCTCCTGTACCAATAGAATTCGAACTCGTAGAGACAGCAACATCCACATAATCTTGGTTACAATCATCCCAGGGCGCTGCCACACTAAGGTCCCATTACGAGTGGATCTCGACAAAGGTTATGGAACCTTAGAATTAGCATCCTGAAAGTCATAGAAATCTTCTTACTCTTTACCACTAACTGCTTCGTAGCCCAACGTTTACAATTAAAAATAAAATCATTTCTAACTCGCCAAATCCACCAATAATAAAGAAGAGTCATACCAAACGAGAATGGAGGCATATGACTTTGACGGATACGTTCTTGAATACAATCCTACCAATCTGTCATGTTTCTGCAATCAAGAAGCTCTTCAGGTCTTAAACGAAACGGAGAATGAATACAAACTTTGATTGCAACCTCACACCGAAACAAATGCGAAATTGATTCCTCTACCTTGCCACAATACTGGATCAAGTCTGACTTTGCGCGCAACTAGAGCCACATTTGCTGCCACTGCATTATGAAGACACTTCCACATAGACAGTTTCACCTTCGGATGGATTTGTAGTCCCCACAACTTCTTCCAAACAGTAGAAAGGACATCGGAAGAGCTCGTTTGACCCAAGTGAATGTTTTCACGAATATCAGTCCCTCCCTAGCAAGTCGGTAAGCCGACTTGACAGAGAAAGAACCATTTGGTGATGGGTGCCAAATCTTACGGTCCCGTCGATTTGTATAGCTAATCGGAATTGAGAGAATATGGTTCAGGCGTACACCATGGTGGGGTGTTAGAGGCCCCTTTTTTCCTCTCGTTCTCCCCTCTCTCTCTCAAACCTCTCTTGCTTAGGGTTTTAGGGGCGACAAGAGAGGGGGGCGGGGGGAGCTGAGATCTGTGAGTCTCTCCCCTCTTAGTGAGGTTTTCTCCTATTTTTTAGGTTTTCCTCTATTTTCTCTATTGTTTTGTTATGAGATCTATTTTTCCTCCGAAACCTCGGGCTCCAACACCTAACCCAGTTCCGCCGCTACCTCTAGATGTTGCCGCACCAGCACCAGCACCACCATCACCTCACCCAGATCCGACGCCTTCATCACCTTCCCCAGATCCTCTTGCTATCGTCCCCACCAGCTCTTTGCCTCACCGCCACACTCCGCTTGCTGCACCATCTCCGCCTCGCCCAACCCCATCATTGTTCACCGCCTGCCCTAGCCCCGTCAACGTTCACCGCCTCACCCAGCCTTGTCAACGTTCCCCACCACGTCGCCTGTCCACTTTTCCTTCATCAGTCACTTGCTCCGCCGCCGCCTTGGATCGCCTCTCACCTCTCGCCAGTCATCGGCCTGTTATTCAGAAGCCTCCTCACGCTACTTCAAATCTGGGCCTTTTGCCGCCCTCGGAAAACTCTGGAATCCATCGGTGAGATTTGTAGTTGGTGTCCGGCGGTGCTCCGATGGCCCTCAAACTTTTATTTGTTTTTTCAAATTTAATTGTACTAACAGGTTGTGTACTGGTTTGTGTTGTTTGTTGGTCCCTGCGCGGATCGTTTGTTGCCTGCTAAGGGTTTGATCTTCTGTATTCCAGAGATTTCTATGCAGTCCCCATGGATACCCCGTTTGTTGAGGTTTCTACCCAACCTAGGGCTTCGAACTCAATTCTTGTTCAGCCTTTGGGCTGTTTTCTGTTCAATGAAAACCGTGGAGTAGTTTCAAGAAAAAAAAAAAAATTGGTGAGGTGTTGGAACCTTTGCACTAGAGATCAAAACTTGTTTCTACCATTTTGTTTCATTTTTTCAAGACTCCTGACATCACTCTCTCATTTCATGTTTTTGCATAAATTTCTACAATTCAGCTGACCAAAAGTGTTTTTAATGGTTTGGATTTAAAAAAAAAGAAGAAGCTCTTTCCTAAAAAAATTTATTTTATATTCAAACTATTAATTGCTAAGATATGCAATTGAAATGCTCGGATCTGGGAAGCTTGCTGTCCCCAATGGGCAACAGAGACTGCAGCGCCCTAGGACGGTGACGTTTCACACGTAAGTGGTAAAGCCCCCCTTCACCCTTTTCTTGCCAACATACCAAAGCACAGTTTGGCAGGCAAAATTTAGGCAGAGAGAAAAAACCGAAAACATAAATATTTTATGGTTTTTCTTTTTCGTTTTCAAACGTTAATTACTATATGAATCTATGATCTGCTCTTTTTTTGTTTTGGGAGTTCTAATTACGTTTGTCACTTTGTTAACATAAATTAAAAGTAGGTCTACTCGAAAAATCCGATGAACCATGAAATCGGACCAGGTTGAATTGATCCATATCTTTTGGATTTTGTTCGTGGATTATGGTCTGGACACGAATTGAAAAATTAAAAAATTGTGACTCGCGGTTCGGTTCACAGATTTTCATTACGAAACCGTAGATTAACTGAACCGAACTTTGAAATATTTATTATATTAAAAAAATTGCGAAGCCAGGATTTTTGATAAGTGGGGTCGAAAATTTCAACTGTGTGTACTACGTAGTTCACTTTTCTAGTTGCTAATTAAAATAAATAATTTTTTAACCATATATTATGATATAAGTTTGTTTCAGGACAAAAATGATTCCAATAAGAAAGTACTCTAGTAAATAAAAAGTGCAAATCATACCGTGATAAGAAATTGTGTTTTGGCTTGAAAAATGCCTTGGAAATTATGCAAGGGTCGGACTATTTGCAACTGTGAATTTGCTATATGTAGTCAATTCATAAGAAGGAATCCAAAAATTTCCTCTTATGAATTGACTACATATAGCAAATTCGCAATTGTATTTAATAGCACCCCCAATTTATAGGTGGGTAAAATCAGTGGGAGCACAAGACATGATACATGTGTCTTTGACTTGGGATTGTAGGCTTGGTTGGCTAAAGAGGAACGTGTTATTGGCCAATTAAAAATCAAGAGGTGGCCAAACAACGAATCGATATGGGACAGGAATCTATTTCAATTTCCATGCTCACAAAATTCCGTTTGACAAAAAAAAAAAGGAAGTCAGAAACGACACCGTCTTGGGGCGCTGGAATATCTGCTGCCCCTTGGGGACAACAGTCACAGCAGGTCCCCCGGATCTGAAATGCTCGCCACCAAGTCCCCCAGGTCCTGTTTAAAGAGTAAGACAGAGACAAGGGACAGGATAATTGTACAGGGGATCCGAGTCCAGATGATGTATTTAAAAAGCACGAACAAGAATCCATCAAGTCATCGACAAAGTGCTTAAAAGATCAGAATTCGGACACGGCATTAATACGCAAAAAAAAAAAAAAATCACTATTCAATACTGTACTACTCGATCTATGTTTAAAATATAAGCAGACTTAAGGCTCCGTTTCAAAAATCCAAATAAGTATTTATTTTTTAAAAAGGTAATCTCAAGCTAAAAGATAATGTGTTTATTGAAATCTAAAAATATGTAATATGAATTTTATTTGAAAGATCTTACGGTGCAAAAAAAATTAAAAAATTATTTTGTATTTACATTATTTTTGAATTTAAAAATATAAAATAAATATTTATTTTAAAAAAAAAATGTTCTAGAACGGACTCTTACGATTTTACCCCAAATGTAAATTCACTCGTTTCGGGTGAATATGCCGCTACACATAGATTTGCAACTTATTCTGGTTGGTAGCTTTTCTGAAATTTTTTATTCTCAGAGGGTGGCCTTTCTCTCACTTTTATAATTTCAACCAGATCCAAATCGAATTTTTTAAAAATGGGAGCATATAGCTCACCGACTGTTCCCCTGTATCCACCACCATCTCTCTCTCTCTCTCTCTCTCTCTCTCTCTCTCTCTCCCCGCTATAACATTGTCGATGGCCTTATGGTTTCTCGTCTTCTTCTCTGTCCTCTCCGGTTTGGCCTCTGCTGCAGATGCACAAAGTAATGTTTCTACCCTCTTCTCTCTCTTAACTTTTCCACATTTGTCTTTTCCAAGAGAGATTGTAATCTACTTGTTACTGGCATTACAGATTTGGAATACGTAGATGTTGATCTGGTTACGAGCATTGTTAAATCTGGTAGTTCATCTACCCATCTCTTAGAATACTGTAATAAATGTAGTTATTGCTGTTGCTAGGAGGACCTCCCCTCTGTTTGGACTCAGATTCAGACTCTTCCACTGCATTTATTTATTGCATTTTATGAGGGTTGTTTTATACTACTATAGTACTGTACATGATGTCAATTGGACGATACAACGATTATTTGTAACGCCCTCTCAAAATGATGTGGAGTCCATGTATGTGGGGGTCTCGACGTTCCTAATAACTGCAGCATTGAAAATTTCCTCCCAGCTCTTGGGCCGAGCTTTCATATTGGCCTAACAAGCACCAGGATCCGTAGAGCTAGGACAGACCGAACCGGGTCGGAGAGGTTTTGACCCGGATCAAGATGGAGAGTCCGCAAATTTACTGGGGACAGTTTGGTCAACACTTGATGCATATGGCATGACGTCATTCCAAGAAGGGGTTAGGGCTTGAAGGCTAAGCTAAGTCACTCTATATAAAGTACTCTATATGAAGTACAGGTCTAAACCCTCGGAAGTACATTGGAAACTGTTCACTATAGCTTTGTACTTTCCTCTCATTGATCGGAGACAGACTTAGGCATTGGAGTGCCTTTCGGTTGACTCCAGCCGGTTAGGGCCGTTAGGAAGTCCAAGTTTAATTTAGATCGGAACTTGAGATCCACTCAAAGAGAACCATATTAAACACCACCCCTTAAATACAGTGACTCAGTTTAGTAAAACTAAATAGGTAACTGGTATTAGGATAATCCAAGTGATTTTGACTTTTTTTAGCCATTTCCTTCTTTTTTTCCCTCAAATTAAATTAAAAGAATGAACTTTTATTAAAATTCAAATCAGTTTTCTCACTCAGGATTGATTTTGAAGACACCCACATGGCCACATCATTTGGCATTGGTATACTTCCAGGTTTTGTAGTGGTCCAAATTTATTGGGAATGCTGAACTTATATTTCCTAACAAATGCTGTCAGAAAGTTTGTGCCCTTCTTTTTGGCACAATGTCGGCAAATAAATTTCTGGCTTCGTTCAGCTTAATTTTTATGTCCTCTGAAAAGATGATAGCATCACCACTGTACGAAAGGGCCTAAATGCTGTTCTTTATATACCTAGCCTCCGAGAATAGAAGTGGTCCATGTTGTTTCTAAATACAGTTCAAGATTTCATTAGCGTCGTGTTGGCGATTTCTGCCCCTTTCCTACGGGTTCCCACACCGACCAAGTGACAGAGCTCTTGTGAATGCCGAGAGATTGAAGATAATTTGCTCGAAAAATATTCATGTCGCGTGATAAAACTTCCTTCTTTCTTGGGTTACTTGGGTAACCATACTGTTTTCCTTATGAAACTGTAAACTATGCAGAAAATTATGTGCGCAATGAAGATGTAGTGGTGTAGTTGGTTATCACATCAGTTGCTTATCTGAAAAAGTATAATTTTCGGGGAAACTATTTACAGATTTTTCTGCTCAGAACTCTCATCTTATCCATAATTTATTGTGCAGTAGCAATATATAAGTGGCCAATGGGAAGAAGGTCCTCCGTCTAGTCAGTGTATTCTGTTGAAGCTGATTAAGAGATAAGCTTATACTTGTGAGACTGGATTTCCATTTCTCTCATACTTTGGATAGTTAGAACTCAGAATTTTGGTTTATGAAACACAATTCAGCTCCTTTGTTGTAGCTGTAAGGCCTGTGACCAACATTCCTTTGGCCATCTTGTCCTTTTGGTGCTTTTGATTTTCTTCAAATCACTCCATTACATGGTAAGCTAATTGTTTAGAAAAAAGTCCTCAATGCCTATACCACCGTATGTAGATAACATTTTCACATTCATTTCAGTCGGGGGCCGTGGCCACTTCTAACCTCGTGAGATGCATCTTTTTTTTCACATGTTCTTGTTCAACTTCCTCTCAAATGAAATAATCAGCTATTTACAAATGAACTCCCAACTGAAGAGTTGACCAGATTGCAACTATTGCTTTTAGCTATTTTTATGTCCGGCACATGGACTAGATTGTTGCTAACGTTACAGATGTCAATATGTTATGCTTTTCCATGGTTGACGTATGTGAGTTATCTTAGCTTTCTCATGTGTAGTTCCAATCGCAACCTTTTGCTTCTTTCTCCTCAGCCAGACCAAGTCTGTCTCATAATGTCGGTAATTTTGGACAAAAATGCATCTTTGCTGCTTGTTTAGTATGATACAGTATTTTCTAGGGGTAGTGGGCAAAGATCTAGCCTTCATGAAATTATTGGCTTCTTTTATTTTGTGATTTTCCCGAGGCCCTGGTGGTTACATATGTAGTCAGATTGGCCTTTTTCCATTTCTACCATGTACCTCATCTAAAACGTTGATGTTTATCATCCAACTAATTCTATAGATGCAGAGATCTATCACCGGTTCTTAGTACTAGATTGCGGAATTGTTCTGTTCTGTCCCTTCTTGAAGTTCGAGTCTGTGGCAGTTTTAATGGGAAACTAAAATGTGATTGTTGCCTGTCTGCAAGTCTCTCAAATCGACAGTTTATGATCATTATATGCCAGCAAACAATCATGCGCCTCGCTGTTTTTATCATCCTATGTAGAATTCATCTTGCATATTTGCTTTCGCCACATTATGTTATGAGTAAAGATATTGAAACATGTTTTTGATTCTGAGCTCCTATACGTGGACACAATGTTGTATATTCTTGAAATGTTCCTGTCTTTTCCATTGGTTTTTGGGTGAGGATTCAGTTTACCATTCATTATTCATTCTCAGCCTCTAACTGAGTTACCGTTCCGCTGCCATTGTCCATGAAAAAATACAACAGCAAACGTGACAAATAACCCAGCAGACGAGCTGGTAGCTATACTCAACATTAACAGAACTGCAGAAAAGGAAGCCTCTCTCTTTGACAATCCGGGATTAGCATGCCTAGCTCTGCAGTACATCAAAGCATACAGAGGTGATTGCAGCAAAGTGGGGGGACCCAATGCAGAGGCGCCTCCCGATGCCGACTTCGCCCAAACTTTTGCCCCTAACTGCGGCGTTGAGGCTTCAAGCCTTGCTCCAATCACCGGTCGTCTACTTGGGTGTGAGACGAAGTACGTGCAGCCACCGGAAGCGTTTTCAAATATCCTGGTAAACGACAACAAGAGCTTGGAAATACTTTACAACTCGAACCACACGGAAGTGGGTGCCGCGGTGAGTGGGTCTGATGGCGGGTCTCCCTATTTCTGGTGCGTTTTGTTCAGCAGCGGTGAAACCAACAGCAGCTTCCATTTGGAGGGAGGTGTCGCGAAGGATACCCGACCTGGATGCTTCAGCGGTGCCAATGATGTTTGTAGTGGTGGTGCTGGTGGCTGGTCAAGAACTCCTCCTCCTGTCTGGAAATTTGCTGTTGGAGCTTCGATTGCACTGGGCTATGCCTTGGGTTTATGACCATGGCGAGGCGAATGTGGGTTGTTATTGGCTTTTGATTTATGGGATCGGCCTCATTGTGGTGTTGTATTTGATTGGCTACGCCTTGTAATTTGTTCTCTGCGTTTTACTTCCCTCTTTCAGTGCAAGAATTCGAGATCTTTAACTCGATGTGTATAATAAGTGTTTTTATTATTTTTGGAAGCTAAACCCTCCAAATTAAGATTATGAGAAATTTGGACCAACGCCTGCAGAGTACGAAAAATTACACCCGGCGTCCACAGGATTTGTGTAGACACCAGAAAATCTTGATGACATCATGAAAGCATGACTTAACAATATCTTCTGAAAAATGATTTTACCATTCTCTTTTTTGTTAACGTCACTCTCCTGTAAGTGTGTTTTTGCATCAAAAATATACTTGCAGAGGAATGACGTTAACAAAAAAAGGAGTGGCAAAATCAACAGCCTATCTTCTTCTCTCTTTTTTTTGGGTAATTTACACCAATCTCCCTTAACGTTTCCGACAAATAACGTGGGTGAGTTAGATCCACTATTTGTCTTTAGTTACATTTGTCATTTTAAGTTAATGACCTCAAAAGTAATTTTGTGTAGCTTCCATTTTACACGTAAGTTTTTCCTTAATTTACCGTGCCCTTAGGGGTCATAAATGAGTCAAACGTGCCAAACGAGCCAAACAGATAGTTGATCAAGCTTAGTTTGATAACATAACGAGCTTCAAAAATATGTTTGAGTTTAGCTTGTTTAAGACGAGCTAGTTGCAAACAAGCTTTAATCAAGACAAATTCGAGCCGATCTTAAGTAGCTTGAATTTATTATACATAAAATAAGCCGAATGAGCAAAGCTTGACTTGAAATGTTAACGAGTTTCAGAAAAATGTTCAAGCTTGGTTTGTTTACATAACAAACCAATATTGAACAAGTTTTTAACAAATAAACACGAGCTCATGCTCGAGTAGCTTAATTCGTTTAGCAGCCCTACGTGCCCCTATTTGGCCCTTAAGCAATTAATTTCCTTTGAAAAACCAATCAATTTACTCTCCAGCCAATTTAGTTCAGAACACCCTTGATTCCTTTGGTATGAATTCCCTAGGGGGCAAAATGAGAGTTACACAAAGGGGGGTTTGCCACACATTAATGATTGTCCCCTCACTCGTAAGGAAGGTTGTCACACACTCGTCGTCTCTCCTATTTTTTCCAAGGTAACAAAAACTAAATAAATTCAAAGTACTTAAATTTACACGTCTTTTCATTGTAAGCTACAAATTTGAGATGGGGACTATTTTAACACAGAGTGCAAAATTTTTCCAAGGTAACAAAAATAAATAAATTCAAAGTACTCGCCTCTTTTCATGTAAACTACAAATTTGAGATGGGGAATTACTATTTTTAAACACAGGGTGCAAAGAGCCGAGGAGTTTCGCCAAGTGGGTAGGAGAAAAGCAAATAAATATTTGTCCCCCACGAGACTGCATGTTTGAATAATACGGATGCCAAATATTATTAACCTTGTAGCTATCGGATGGTTCACCCGATCGTCCACCTGATCGTTAACTTTAGGGCTCTGAAATTAGTTGAGGTGCACTTAAATTGATCATGACATCCAGTTATAAAAAAAATAAAAAATCTTGCTACTGAAACAGCAAGTCTATGCATAAATTGTGCACATATTGCATTGTGGGGCCCACTAAGGGTCCCATAAAAATAATTTGATCCGTTAATTATGTTTAAAACATTTTTTCAAGGGCCTCCGCAAAAAATTAGCTCAATCCGATAGCTATAAGTACTTGATCTAATCATCTAACTTTTCATTCAGGTTTTTAGAGAGTGAAAAGTTAGACGATTAGATCAAGTATTTATAGCTATCATATTAAGCTGATTTTTTGCGGGGACCCTTGAAAAAATGTTTTAAACATAATGAACGGCTCGGATCATTTATGTGGGACCCGTAGTAGGCCCCACATAAAAATCTGTGCATAAATTTGCGTGTCCACAGACTTTCTGAAAAATAAAAACACAAAAAACAAAACACAAAGTGCAAAGAGTAGTTTCACGAGCCTCCCTTAATTATTCTCGTTATTTATGAGGCAAAATCTGTAGTAAATGCTTTGACCAAAATCTCGGGTGGTATTTATAATATCCGTAAACAAAATATAAATGTTTGGTTGGGAGTTTAGTTTAGTTTAGTTTTGATAGTGGGTAGAGAGAGAAATAGAGTAATGATTGAAAATAGGAGTAATGATTGGAGAGAGATAGAGAGAGATGAGAAAGTAATAATTGAAAAAATAGGGTAATGATTGGGAAAAGAAGTAGGGTAATGATTGGTTTCCAAAACTAAAACTAAATAGAAATGGCAACCGAACAAAGCCAATTCACCAGTTTCTTAACTACAGACCGAGAAAAAATAAATAACGCGAGAGGGGAAAATCAAATCAGAGAGCAAAAATAAGCAAATATACAACTTGCCGATGTGTCATTTTATTATTGGTGAGTAAATGCTTTGCAATTCTTCAATGAAATAATGCCACCCCGTGTTGTATAAATGGTCGGTGTTGTTTTCACTGAGGATATTTTTTAAAAAGTTGTTACTTGTTTTTAAAATGAATAAATTAGTGAGAAATGTTAAATTGTTGATGGATATATGAGTGAAAAAATTATTGAGAAAGAAGTTGCTGCTAACAATTTTTTTGTTAGTGTGAACCCAGGGACGGAGGGAAAGGGGGGCACGTGCCCCCGCTCAAAAGTAAAATAATTTTGTTATATTTTCATATATTTTGCATAATTATGAAATTAAGTGTGCAACTACACATAAACAAGTGCATATATCTTGAAAATATACCTATAAAAGTAGTTTTATGTTTCAATTTTGTCATATGTGCATTTACACTTGTTGATTTTTGAACTATTTGTCTACTTGGATCGATTCTTTCTTAATTGTACTTATTTTTAACCATCTAAGAGCAATATTTTAAAATAATATCATTAATAAAACTTTATCAATTATTCTAAAACTTGTCGATGTTCATGCAAAATATACTCTCAAATTTTGTTTGAGATTTTGTGCTTATTTTTACATAATTTAACTGAAAGTATGTGTTATATATTTTTGTAGTTTGTATTGCATGCCTTAATTATGTAACGATTTTATTGTGGTTAGATAGAAAAATAAATTTTCACCACTATGATTAACAAGGTGCCCCCACTAAACGACATTTCTGAATCCGTTCCCGTGTGAACCAGATGGTAAAATAGTGAAACATGTTAATTAGTGTGAATGACTTGCAAAAAATGTCAAAGTTTTTTTTTTTTTTTTTTCCGTTTTTCCATCTTTGGTGCAAACACAGCCTTACCCACAAAATTCTTCGAAATGGCCTTCACATCTGCTTCCAATTCTTACTAGCGTGTGTGCCCGTTCTATGCACGGGCAAAACTAACCCGTTCTAGCGTTCAACCCGTTCTATGCACGGGCAAAACTAACCCGTTCTAGCGTGCAACCCGTTCGATGCACGGGCAAAACCAACTCATTCTAGCGTTGTGCCCGTTCTAACCTACTTTTTTAAATTTTCTCATGCATCGAACGGGCACAATGCTAGAATGAGTTGGTTTTGCCCGTGCATCGAACGGGTTGCACGCTAGAACGGGTTAGTTTTGCCTGTGCATAGAACGGGTTGAACGCTAGAACGGGTTAGTTTTGCCCGTGCATAGAACGGGCACACACGCTAGTTGATAGATAGATAGGAATGTAGTCTACCTTCCAAACCCTCCAAGCCTCCAATCCTAATTTCCTAGATTTTCCATTTTTGAATGAGTTAGTGTTCAACCCATTCTATCATCTCCTCCTTCGGAAAACTAACTCATTCTAGATTTTTCATTTTCCAAACCCTCCACACCATAAAAAAAACAGGGAGAAAGAAAGTTAGATTCTAATGGGTGGGCTCTTTTGCTCGTGGAGAGAGGCCTCTTTGTTCTAATGTGGTCGGTTCAATTCATTTAATCCTTTGAGGCCAAAAAAGGTGAGGAAACTTTGGCGCTATAGGGGCTGATAAAAAATGGTGAGCCATACATGAATAACTACAACACTATAGGACTGGACAACCAATTTCATGCACATAGCGATGGATTAGTGGGGTTCCGTGCAAAATTAATTAATCAACTGAGTAAGCAAATAAACTGAAAGCGCGAGGAAAAAGTTAACTTTATTTTCCGAAGGAGGAGATGATGAGAAGTACCTCTTGGCTGCTTAGGGATGTCGAAGCATTCGGTTTCGTTCCTCACTTTCAATTGTCAAGACCTTAGGTTAAATAGTGGCAGAAGAGTTAACCTTTGATCAAAAGAGTTGTTCCATGCAATATTAATCAATTGAGTAAGCAAATAAACTGAAAGCGCGAGGAAAAAATACAAATGTGATTCTTTTCTGAAAAAATACAAATGTGTTGCATCGAACGGACACAAAACGCTAGCCCGTGTATCAAACGGGCACAAAGGCTAGTTTAGAAAGTGGAAAGAGTTTTACCGGTCACTCTTTGGATGTAGTTTTCTTTCGATTGCCGCTTAATTTTTCACCCCGTTTATCACCTTGTGACTGTTAAAAAAAAGAGAGCAAGATTAGATGGTTTTCACAGTGCAGTATTTGAGTGCGTACATAGTTTTGAGATGGAAACTAACCTTTGAGCAATTGATATCCGTTTCATGAACAATTGAAGCTAAGGACCGATATCCGCTTCGCGAACAATTGAAGCCACGGATCGAACTTTCTAAAAGAGTGGAAGAATAGAAAAAATGGATAGGAGTTGCACGGTGACAGTTAAACAGTGGAAAGACAGATTTTAGATGTGAACAGTGGAATGGCAGATTTTAGACGTGAGGTGTTTTTACGTGGGTGTGGGAACATATATATTATTAGTCGTGGGTAAGGTTTTTTTTTTGGTTTCTGATGGACGTGGGTAGTTTGCTTTCGAAAGGATATTATTAGTCTTGGGTCAGTTTTTTTATTTTTATTTTTATGTTTCTGATGGACGTGGGTAGTTTGCTTTCGAACGGGGGGGGGGGGGGGGGGGGGGGGGTTTGCAAAGGATCAATACACGTGTTCTGGTAGTCTGAGTGGGAACCTACATATTGGCATGCCAAAGTGGGTCTCATTTTCCTTTTTTTCTTTTAAACCATCCGGTGTTTAATGGAGTAATGGACGTGGGTTTCGTAATGGGCGTGGGATTTGGTTAGATAGGAAGTGGGAACGCACATGTCGGTATTGAACGTGGGGTTTTTTTAAAACCGTCTGGTGGTATTAATTTGAGGGATGTGAGGTTTTTTTTTTTTGTTTTTTAAAAAGTGAAAAATCTAGAAAATTAGGAATGGGGGTTTTGAGGTTTTGAGAGGTCCACTACATTCCCATAGGATATTGATAGATAGATTCCGTGCTCTCTCTTAATACTCGCACTCTCCAATTAGTGGATCGGATGGTTTTTGGAAGACATTTTCACATTTGTGATCGCGCCAAGCCCCAGCCCCAGTCCCAGTTCCAGGCCCCGTCCCCGCCCGCATAATACATGACCTAGAGGTTAAAATAGACTATTTGACGGGCTCTAGGGTTCAGTCAAAATTGCGAACCCGAATCCGATAATCAACATGCCTTGCTGAATCGCCGCCGATTTCCCACAAGCCCTATACCGTCACCCATTTATCGCCTCTTCAATTCCAACACCGAAACTCCTTTTGTTTCCCCCACCCCCCCTGAAATCCGATACACGCATAACCGCTCCTCGATTCAGGGCCACTCACCGGCATCGCAATTTCGGGCTCAAAGTTTTCGTTTAATCAGAGTAAGATTTTTTCAAATCCGTTTGCTTTTTTTTTTTTTTTTTTTTTTCATGTTTCTCATCAGTCAGTCAATCCGAAAGTTCTCGACTTTGTGTTCTTGGGCTTTAACTTCCTCTGTCTCTGCGTGTTTTGTGTTAATTTTTTCCTCCAAATCAATAATAGTACACTGGAACACCAAGTTTTTTTAGTTTTGTTGCTTTTTGGGTTTGTTTGATTAGTCATTTGCTTCTGGATTTCACATGCTCACGCTGTTCTGTCGATGTAAATCCAGAGTGCCCGCGGCAAGGTTTTCATATGCTTATCATATGTACTAGACTCTACGGCACACACGATGCGTGTGTAGAATGTAATTCGTGTTATGCCAATGATGTGAAGAGGAAAATCTTGAGTTTTGATTAATCTGTAATGAAATCTGAGTGGTAGAAAAGAGGGGAGAAAGATATTTGGGGTGACAGTTTTTTTTTCTTTTCTTATTTGCTGTTTGTTTAAAGTGGTAAAAAAAGTTTGTGAGCCAGCCTCAAAATGGTAGATATGAATGTCAAAGAAGTAACTAACTGATTTATAATCGAGATTAGTTTAAGAGAGAGAGAGAGAGAGAGAGAGAGAGAGAGAGAGAGTGTAGTTACATGTATCCAAGATAAAAGAACAAAAACATGCTAAAATTAAAAAATATTCACTTACACCCAGTTAAGAATCCTTTTTGTGGGTTACTAGCATTTGGGGCACACTCTATGCGTGTGCACGTTGTGAGAAAGAAAATGTCAAAGAAGTAACTGATCAATTTTTGAGATTAGTTTATGAATGAGGAAGGGGAGAGAGAGAGTTTTGGGGGAAAGAGGAATGGGAAACTGTAGTTACATGTATCCAAGACAAAAGAACAAAAACACACTAAAATACGAAAACACTCACACCCAGTTAAGAATCCCCTCTCACCATATGCAATTGTCTCTCGCTCCTCGCCTACTGGGGTCATGAAGTGTTGGGACTTTGGTCTTTGAAATTGTAAGTGCAGGCTTTCTTTCTCTCCTTCCGGTTACCAATTGGAAGTGCAGAATTGGTCTGTAAACATTCCTTCCCCTACCGGGAAGATGAAGTAAAGGAGTAGTTGAAGAGATGTGGGTGTGACAGTTATGTTGGAATTTTACTATTCTGCCTGGCAGTTTTTTGCCCTGCACCGTTGAAAATATGCATTTTTCGGTATAAGTAAAAGTCAATACAGCTTCATTAATTGGGTGACACCAAGTTGGTGCTCTCACTTTATTTATTAGATAGAATAAATAGATGGTAGATATGATTTTGGTAGATAAGTAGAACTTTAAGTTCAGAAAGTTTTGTTTGAGTTAATTCATCTCTTAGTTACAGCATTCTCTTTTGGATTTCTTCTGTGTGTGTTTAACTTGATGTTCTTTTTAGCATAGATTCTTCCTAATCTATTTGTCTATTTTGATTCTATCCATGCCAGATAATGATGAAGAAAAGGGGAAGAAGAATTTACGAAAGAAAATCGGATTTCGAAAACTTAGGAGATGGAGAGACGAGAGTTGAGCTAGGTCTATTTAATTAAATGGCTATAAGTCAACTCCTGTGGATGTTTTCATGAATGATTCGAGAATCCGATTGAATCTAGTAGAGGATTAGTTGGTTTACGTTATGGATGAAAGACTTGGAATTTTGATATTAGATATAGACGCGAATTAAAGACAATAACCATGTGCCTGTTATTGTGCTTATCATTGGAGCCTCTAGATGGTAGCTCTACCTATTAGTGATGAATGTTAAGATTTGATTCAAAGGCTGGGGGTTCGTTGGTATACAATTTTTGCGGGTCTTTTTCGTGATATTCACAATCTTTTGCCACTGATTGATTGCGTAAATTACTTTGATACCATGACCTGTGCTTTTCAAATCAATCAAGATATCGCAATGCTTGGTTTTTTTCCTTGCTTTTGGTCATGTACCTGTTTGCAGTTTAGTTGTCCCCAATCCATTTTGTTCAGCTAACAAGCCTGACATACTGTAGGGTAGTCTCTTTTTGTAAAAAACTTCCTTCCAACACAGGTTTCCGAACACTGTGGCAATAAATTGCACACTAGTCTAACAGATTTTGACTGTCCAACATAGGTATACATCATAGCAAATAAACCACCTTTTGTCCATCTTGGTGCACCAATTAATTTATTCAGTGATGCCACCAGCTAGATGTGTTGACCTTATGAGCTTTTGTCTTATTACTGTGCCATGTTGATATTTTTGATCCTATGGTTCTGATGTAGAGAATCAACCGCTAATGGTGGAGACTGAAGAGTTCTTCGATGCTGTTTCAGCTACCCAGCAAAGGGATGATCAAGTAAGTAATAGAAATGGTTACAGTTCTCTTTTATTGACTTGCAAGTGGGTCTAACGTAATTTGGCTTCAACTACAATTATTTGGCGGCAATTTTTTTTGTTGCTTGCGTGCTCCACAAGATAAATGTTTTCTGGTATAACATACTGTTGCCTTATTTGTTTAAAAAAATTGCTTGAACCTTTGGATCTCTTGTTTTACCAGGGTTTGGTTCCTCCACGAGCCACTGACCCTGGTTGGGCCCATGGAGTCATGGTCAATGGTGGTCGGCAAAAGATCAAGTGTAAATACTGTCATAAAGTTATTCTTGGTGGTGGAATTTCCCGATTAAAACAACATTTAGCTGGAGAAAGGGGAAACGTAACTGCATGCGAGGAGGTACCGGAGGGTATTAAAGTGCAATTTCAACAACATTTAGGTTTTAAAGTTCTTGAAAAGATGAAGAGGCAGAAAAGATTTAGAACTGGAAAGAGTTCCTCTGTCTACATCGACAATCCCGGAGAAAATGATGTAAAGAGGAAATATCCTAAGGTAGCTTCTCGCCGGCCAGAAAGAAGGGCAAAAGAGGTTGATGAGGGGATATCTTATCGTGTGAAGAAGGACAAGAAGCATTTGAATCTAACAGCTATCCAGCCTATTCCTGTTGCTCAGCCTCCAATCCAGAGTTCGGTTTCACAAGAATGCATTGATAAGGCAGATATGGCTATAGTGAAATTTATGTTTGATGCTGGTATTCCTTTAAGTGCCTCAAATTCATGTTATTTCCAGCAGATGGCAGATGCTATTGCTGCTGCAGGTCCTGGTTATAAAGTGCCTTCTTACCACTCTTTGAGTGGTACATTAGAAAATAGAAGTGCTCAAGAGGCAGAGGAACTATCCCGTGAATGGAGAAAGTCTTGCGAAATGACAGGGTGTACTGTCATGGTTGATAGGTGGGTAGACAGAACTGGCCGCATAGTTATAAACTTCTTCGGTTACTGTTCAAAGGGTACAGTATTCCTCAAATCTGTTGTTGCTAGTGACATTGATAAATCATCTGAAGCACTTCTGAGTTTGTTTGATAGTGTTGTCCAAGAGGTTGGACCCAATAATATTGTCAACTTTGTGACAGACGTTGAACCAAGTTATAAAGCTGCTGGGAAAGAGTTGATGAGGAAGTACAGAACCTTTTTCTGGAGTGCCAGTGGTGCAAGCTGTATTGATCTAATGCTCGAGGAAATTGAAAAAATGAATGAAGTCAAAGAAGTTATGGCGAAGGCTAAACGAATAACACAGTTCGTGTATAATAATTCTTGGGTCCTTGATTTGATGAGGAAGAAGACAGGCGAAAGAAACATTATTCGACTTGGAATAACTAAGTATGCTTCAAACTTCCTGACACTGCAAAGCATTGTCTCTTTGAAAGAGCCTCTCCATCAGATGTTCACCAGTGATACTTGGATGCAGTCCTCTTTCTCTAAGCAAAATGTGGGGCTTCTTGTGGGAGATATCGTGATGGACCCACGTTTCTGGTCATTTTCTGACCAAACACTAAAGGCCACACAACCTCTTCTTGCTGTATTACACCTCCTTGATGGTGAAGACAGACCATCAGTTGGTTTAATTTACGATGCAATGGAAAAAGCAAAGAGAAGCATCATTACAGGTTTTGACAACAACAAATCTATGTACTTACCCTATTTAGCTGTTATTGATCGTATTTGGCAAGAGGAACTCCATAGCCCCCTTCACGCAGCTGGTTACTATCTGAACCCATCCATATTTTACCACCCCAGTTTTTCAACTAACAAAGTCATTCGGAAAGGGTTACTTGATTGCATTGAGACGTTAGAAACTAACTTGACCGCTCAGGTAACAATTACTGGCCACATTAAGTTCTACGAGGATGCTGTTGGGGATTTTGGTCGTCCTATGGCATTACGTGGTCGAGAGTCACTTGACCCAGGTTAGCCTCAATTCAAAATGGTGTTTTGGAGCTTTTAACTTATTCAGGGTTTCTTGATCACTTTTTTTTCTGTTGTTTCGCAGCTACTTGGTGGTCTCTGTATGCATCTGACTATTCGGATCTGCAAAGATTTGCAGTAAGGGTACTAAGTCAAACTTCCAGTATAATTCGGTGTAAAAGGAGCTTGAGCATTTTTGAGCTTATGCATTTAAAGAAGAGGAATCGGTTGGACCATCAGAGGTTGAACAACCTCATTTTTGTTCACTATAACTTGCGTCTTCAAGAGAGGTAACAACTTTTGTTTATATTCTGCTATTCCGCTTACTGCGTGGTCTATTAGAGATAGTAGTAAGGAAGCATCACCCCCACCTTTTTTGTGGAGAGGTGAATTCGCTGAAGTCAAACCCATACTACACCACTGGGAGCGCATAATGAACTTGCCATTTTGTTTAAATGCCTTACCTGTGTAAACTAAAGTGTTATACCCCTTAAACTAATGGGGATAATGACACAAGGCTCCATAGGTTTCGATGTACAATATTTTCTGGCAGAATGGTTTCCTCATTTTCCATTGTTTGGTTGGACAATAAGTGTGTGAAATAGTTTTCAAGTAAAATGTTTTACCCCATGAGACCAAAAATGATTTCCTCTTAAGATTACACCTAAATCATTTTCTGCTACGGGTTGTATCTTCATCCATCTTCTCTTTTGTAGTTTTTAGGATTCCTTTTTTTGCCTACCGTTCATCTCAGGATATTTCATAGTTGATTTGGTTGGTCGGACTCGGAGATCACTGAATAACTTCCCCCCCCCCCCCCCTCCGGCTAGAAAACTTATTTGCAAACTGAACACCGAAAAATACTTTACACGAATATTATTTCTGCAAATTTATTTTACAAAACAAGTATATTTCAGTGTAAAATATTTTACTTCAAAACAAATGGAGCCAAGATAATATATGCAATATCTTAGTTGGTTAGAAACCATCATCTATCTCACAGTTTTCTGTATTATTTTAGGGCTCTAAAATTGTTGTGATCTTATAGATTCCAGGAATACACTACCATCAATCAGTTTTCCTTAGATAGTGACCATCGGTTTATCTGTCTCAGTTTATTCACTGGGAACTAGAAACTAGAAACGAATTCGAAATTTTAGCAGTAAGTTAGTTTATCACACAAGGGCGGAGCCACAAAGAGACAGGCGGGGTCACTTGACCCCACTTTCTCTATAAGAAAAATTATACTTTGCACCCAATATTTGCTATTTGACCCCCCAATAGATCTCGCAAGCTGTCCTAAATTGCTACTATGATTCTAGTTTTTGACCCCATATATTAAAATTTTTGGCTTCAGCCCTGTTTATCACTCCTTGTTATCCTCCTTTATGACTGCATGTAAACTTGGCTTTTGGCTGATGCAAAGCAGGCAGGACGCAATTAAATCAACAATAAGGGATGAATATGACTCTTTATGCTTAGAAGCTATTGATGCCGGCATGGATGACTGGGTGGAAGACCCTGCAGGCGTGGAGCATGAGGATTGTACCTGGATGGATTTAACACTTCCCTGTGAAAGGACCGCAGCAGCGAGTCCTAAAGATGTTTGCGATGATAGTATGGATGACTATTGCAGCGATGATCGTAAGTGTATTGATGTAAATAAAGATACGTAAGTAGTATGTTGCACTTCTATACAGCTTTTATTTTATTTGTAATTGCAGTATTGTTGAGTTGTTCGACTTCTGTGGCTATTAGATTGGCATCAACCTATGATTAAGCATAGAAATCATCCTGATATTCCTCCAGACTTTATTGTTGCTATCAGTAGACTCAGAGAAATCCATAGTCTAGTTGTATAAATTCACTATTCAGTTGTTGTACTGCATTCAGATATTGGGATAAAAATGTTTAGAAATTTTATGGTGACCACATTTGTATTTGTAGTTATATTGGGGTACCATTTGCTATGGCGTCAAGTTCTTTCTTTCATTTTTTGCCCACTCTTTTTCCATGCTGTCCCTTTCTTCGTTCTGTTTGTATGAGAGGGCCGTGGCTAAGATTTGTGCCCCCAAAACTGTTGTTGGGCCATGTAATGTGTTACTTCAGATGATACCCAAATGTAGTTGCGTACGTGCTTGTCATTCATAATTGTACATGTAAGCTCCATAGGCTGAGGTCTCTCTTTGTTGGTAATTTCATGAGAAAACACATTTGTGCGTATACATGTTGGGATTTATCGGGTTGTAATTTTTCATTATATATTTATGATGTCTATTGAGAAAGTGAAAGGAAATCAATGTTATTTTGTATTGAGAGGTTGAGTTTTTGGCATAAGTCAAGGGATTCGAAGTGTGGTGCGCAATCTCGGCTTTTTCGGAAGTGTGCTCGAGTAACTTAGATAGGCCTATAGATAGTGCTCGAGCAACTCGGAATTTTTCCTGCAGCTTATAAATATGCGTATGTTAGGGTTTTCAATACGCCAAACATGACAGCCGCTCCTCTCTTGGTCTAAACTTCAGAAACTTCTCGGTTTGATTCTTGGAGAAAATGCATGATCGATTGATCATTGAGCATCGAGTATAACCCCAAGAAGTTCCTCAAAAGTTCCATTCAACTGCTTGGGTCGTTCTTCTAGTGGATTTTGGAAGTATCTCAGTGGACTGGAGGATTCAAGGCATTTGGCAATCAAATATCTGGTGCGGTGTTCGTGGATTTGACACATTTGTCTTTGGTTAGTTGGTGAGGATTCACGATTGTTATAGTAAGGTCGTTTTGTAATTGCAAAATGATTCATATAGTGTTTTAATTCATTCTCGTGATTTATACTCTTTCAGGGGTATTGGTTGTATTCATTGTTTATTGCTTTCTGTTTATTGATTTGGTTGACATATTGATTGGTGGGTTGATTAATAGAAGAGATTAAAACAAAGTAAATCTATTGACCAAAATAGGTCGTATCTTGTTTATGATGAATAGGAGAGATCTGCTCGCTAATATGGAAGGATTCATGATTGTCTTATTATGGTCTTTTTGTAACTGCAAATGATTCACATAGTGTTCTCTTTTGGAGAAACTTTTACATATACCGGGGATACCAAACCCATGGTATTCCTCCGATCCGTTTTCTCATTTTTCGGTCATTTTTTGATCACATTTGGATGATCGATTTTGTTCATTTTGTAGAGTTCGGCGAGAACCTTAATCATACCAAAAATTGTGTTCATCAGATTTTAGTTGATACATGATCGGCACACATGAAAATCGCAAAAAAAGCAAAACTGAGTCCAAAAACACACTGGATTAAAACCCAGTTTTGCTTTTTTTACGCTTTTCACGTGTGCCGATCATATATCAAATAAAATCTGATGAACACAATTTTTGGTATGATTATGGTTCTCGCCGAACTCTACAAAATGAACAAAATCGATCATCCAAATGTGATCAAAAAATGACCGAAAAATGAGGAAAACGGATCGGAGGGGATACCATGGGCTTGGTATCCCCGGTATATGTAAAAGTTTCTCAATGTTTTGATTCTTTTCCGTGATTTTTACCCCTTGAGGAGTTTTGCACGTATATCGTTGTGTTCATCATTTATTGCTTTCTATTTCTTGATTTGGTTGACATATTGATTAATGGAAGAGATTAAAACAAAGCAAATCTATTGACTGCAATGGGTCGTATCCTGTTTATGATTAATAGAAGAGATTAAAACAAAGCAAATCTATTACTTCCTCCATCCCAAAATGTTTGTCTGGTTCACAAAACGAGAACTAAAAAATAATGCATTTTTTTAAAAGAAAAAATTCAAACTTTTTTCATAAATTAAAAGAACTTTTTGAGATCTAGTAAATTGTTGAAAAAAATTTAAATTTTTCTTGCAAAACTTGAAATATTTTTACGTTATTGTTTTGCGGATCAGACAAACATTTTTTCTCCATCATAATAGACGAGAATAGATTTGCTTCGTTGGGTTTTTTATTGCCTGGCGCAGTAAATGGGTTGTATCTTGTTCATGATGCTCATTAATATGATGGCTATCTTCTCAGTATTAGTTGTCTCTCATCTATAAATAAAATGAATATCGGAAAATAAAAAATATTGTACATGAAGTACTTATTCAATTATGAATACACGAATGTATTCGACTCATAAATGAAAAATAGATGACGTGAAGTATTTTACTACCTAATAGTAACAAGTACTCATGCCGGTTCAAGGGACACATCGTTTGCACAACTTTTGATACAAATCGGAGCTCCGTACTAATAATTGGAGTCGTTCAATTTGTTTAAAACATATTTTTAAGAGTTTCTGTAAAAAATTAACTCATTCAGATATCGGTAAGTGCTTGATCGATTCATTTAATTTTTATCTTGTTAAATTTAGGCACAAATACTGATTAAACTCTTATCGATAATCGAACAAGTTGATTTTTTTAAACAAATTGAACGGCTCTAATTATTTCAGATAAAAACAACATGGGGTTTGGTACCAAGATCAATCAATGTCCTAAACTGACACATACCAAACCGAACTTTGTGTCCCAATCAATTGAGACCAAGAAACATAACCCCTTTTTGTTCATAACTTGTTGTAACTGCTTTAGGGTATGGTCCGCGTAGCTTATACTCAGGGGTGGATCCATGTTATGCCCACAAGGGTCACATGATCCCCTCATTTTTTTCAATCTTGCAATTATACCCCTATCTATGAACAAAAATGATACTTACACAACAATTTAAACACAACAATTTATACAACCTCTTACATATATGTGGAATCTACACATAGTAGTGTGTGTGAAGCCCACATATATATGAAAGGTTGTGTTTGGTATTGTGTTTGTATCATTTTTGATCTATCAATGATAGTATGTTTCATAACCCCTACAAAATTGCACTAATGACCTATTGACGTGTAGAAATTATCAAAGCTATCACACTCAAAAACTAAGAAAATAAACCCTTAATAAATGTGCTCAACTCTCTATAAAAAAATAAAAAATTGGCATTGGTCATGGATCTATGGTCAATCGTTTGATTGCTCTATTTATATAGTAGTAATAATAACATATAATTGCTAGGCATTTCATTGTACACGGAATCTTTAAATTTGTGCATTGATTGTACGTGAAATTTTTGATTTTCAATATTTGTTGAAAAACTCATCTCTTAAGCCTCTAAAACTTGGATTTGAATTAATTTCGTGTTTGATTAGGAAGAAATATTTTCAAGCCTATGATTGAATCATAGTGCCCCTCCTGTCCCCATTTTCTGGATCCGCCATTGCTGTTTTTTTAATTTATTTTTAATTTTTTTATTATCAATATACTGTAAGTTGTAGGAGTTTTTGTTTTCAGAAAACTACCGAATAAGAAAACTAACATAACGAGAAATGAAGGAAAAAAAAAAGCGGGAAAAGTAGCGGCAACAAATGACGCAGTTGTCCATCGACCAGCCAAGAAGGATCGACGAGCAAACAAGGAGGAGAAACTCTCTCTCTCTCTCTCTCTCTCTCTAGAATCTTGCTTCCAAGTACTCTCTCTCTCTCTCTCTCTCTCTCTCTCTCTCTAAAATCTTTCCATTGCCTTTTAGCATGTTCCAACAAAACACGATCCCTTCACCTCATCCCCATGAAATAACGACAACAACATTACTTAAATACCCTCTGAAAACCCCAATCACTGAATCTCTCCAAACCCCCCCTCCCAATCACGCAAGAACCCCCCCGTCTCCTTTCTCTCTCATCGTTTCCCTCACCGTCCTCCACAATCCAGTCAGAATTCCGCTCCCCCTCCAATCCAATCCCCAACCGATCGAAGCCCTAAATTCCTAGGGTTACGAATGCCCTAAATTCGAGTCCGATCGAATTCGCAGTCTTGGTTTAGGTTGGAGTTGTGTTTGGAATCAAAAAGAAGAGATTGAGTGAAGAAGCGAGTGTTCACGAGTGGAATTTGAATTCGAAGGGGCCGAAGAAAGCTACGGTTTTGGGGACGAATTGTGAGGAATTAATCTGTTTAGAGCAAGTGGGTGCGAGAACTGACGGAATTAGGGTTTTGAATTCAGTTGCTGTACCGAAATTCAACGGGTTGAGAATCGGCCAGTGATGGAGGAAGATAGGGCTTCGGGAAGAAGTGGAATTGTAGAAAGAATGGATTTTGATCATGATAGGGTTTTGGGAAATATGGGGCTGAGTTCTGCTTGTGATAATTTGACTCGGAGCGAAGCGATTGCGGCGGTTGATCGTGGGAAAGGGAACGTAATTTTAGATTTTGATTTGAATGTAGAAAGAATGGATTTTGATCTCAATTTGCCCGCGGCGGACGAGGGAGGAAATGAGATGGAGTTTCCAGAATATACTACCCGGGTGGGAGCGGAGAGGGTGGATATCATTCACATTTTGTCCGATGAGAGCGAAGAGGATGATACGGGCAAACGAGGGTGTGTTTCGGTGAGTGGTGGAAGGAGGTACACCAGGGAAGAGAAAGGGAAGGCGAAACTAGTTGATTCTCATTCTTGGCTATCGCTTGCCATGAAGCCGATGCAGTTGGATTTAATACCTGAAAGGCAGGAGTTGATAATTTCAGCAGATTCCTGTTGTATACAACAACAAATAGATAGCCAACAGGAGGAAACTACCCAGCTATTGGAAACCGAAAGAGTGCAGATACGAAGGGAGCCAGAACCAATGGCAGCACAAGAATCAAGACAAAGGACGCGTGCAAATAGATACCGTGATGTTGCACGCGATAATGCTCTAAGGTTTGCGCGTTTCAATTCGTATCAAAATAACTATGTAGATCCTTTGAGTCAAGAAATGCAAGTGCAGACTGTATTAGAAGAAGCTGATAAAAATGTAGAAAACTTTGTGGGTCCCTTTTCTGCCGCGATGAGACTGGTGAAAGATCGAAACTTGAAGAATAGTTCTGAACAACTGATCAATTGGAAGCCCTCGGAGGGTTTTGACCATAACATTGTTATGCCTCTTGTTCCTTCGCTACTGGATCTTTCCATGAAAGTCCTTGCAAAGAATGCTGAGGCAATAGTGTCTCTAGAATATGTACCGGATGCTTTGAAGCATAGACTCGCCGACATGCTCTGTGACTCTCGGAAAATGAATGCGCGTGCCTTGGACCTCCTTGTGCAAGGATCTCCAACTGAGATACGGATAAAGGATTGTTCATGGCTAACTGATGAACATTTTACCAAAATATTTGGTACTTTTGACTCTAAAAGCTTGAAGGTAACTGGTTTTCCCTGTCACTGTCTTGCTTCTCTTTTTATATGTGTATATGGCAACATAGCTGAGCAGTATTAGCTTATATGATTGCTAGCTTACCAGGCATGTACAGGCTATCGATGCATCCATGGGAATAAAGTTCTAATAGGAGTTACTCTGCTTTAGGAGATCATCACAATGTTTGGAATCTTTTGTTTCAGGATCATAGATATATCCATTTAATTGTTTCTACTAGTAGAGTTTTATTTTGAAGTTTCTACACTGAACTACTGAAGGACTTGGCTAAAAGAAGAATTTTTGTGGATAACTTCTCGAGAAAGCTTATCTGTTAATCAAATTAGTTTGCTGAAAAAAAACTGATTGGCTTATTCCTTCAGCCTGGTATCATGTGCTTTGCAAAGACTTTAGTTTGAAGGTTGGCCATTTTTAGGAGAAAATGTTATCTCTGGAATTTTGGTTCAATTTTTGTTTTGTCTCTCACTTGTGCGTTATGAAGCACAGGTGCTTCTAAAACCCGGGTGTACTCTTACCCGTGACGTACCGGGTACCGGTACTTTGCATGGAACTTCTAAATTCATACCGGGTACATGAAACACGTACCGAAACTTTTGTCCTCGACTTTTGTCATACCCCAGAAGTTCTGCAATATATATGCCGTACCCAACACAAAGATGAAACTAAGTTGATAAGACTTCCTTTTTCTATGCTTAGCATGATTGTACAATAATGATTTTTGGTCTAAAGGTTCTTTAGCATAATGGCATTAATCTCTGCTTTGTATTTTAAGTTTGGTGTTAAACTACTATTTGATGTTAGATTCCGAATTGCCAAGTCATTTAGCTATTTCATTTAGTTGAAGTGTAATTATTACATGTAGTACGTTGCTCTAAGTTATAAAAATACATTTGTTATAGACGTACCCCAACCGGGCCAGCTGTACCCGTACCCTGCATTTTTTAGGTTTTCCTGTATCAACGTACCCATACCCGCACGCGTACTCATACACTTGCTTCTTATAGCTTGTGCGCCCATGTGCTGTCAATTGTTGACTTCCTAACTGAATATTTTTAGCTATTGACAGAGCGCAATGGAAAAAATGGATTCATGAAGTCACTCCAATTGATTGGAACTTAAAGCTTTGTTTGGTTTTAGTAACTTAAAGAAATAAAGCAGGAAGTTCGCAAAAATTTTATGCTCATAATCCCGTGATATTTCTGATGCATCCTCCGTTTTGTCCTTTTTGGACTCTACAAGTTCCATTTTACTTTGGGTGTTTTTCCTTCATGTCTTTTATTCAATTTATCATGTTCTGATGCAATGTGAATGTTTCCTTTTGTTGTGATAGCAGGTGCTTCAACTAGACCTATGCGGGCAATGTGTCCATGGTGATAGTTTGTGCAAGACTATAGTGCAGTCTCGAAATAGCTTGCCTGATTTAGCTATTATATCCCTGAAGGGTGCATGTCGTTTAACAGACGTTGCACTAAAAGCATTGGTTGCATCAACACCTGCCCTACAGTCAATCAATTTGGGCGAGTGCTCTCTTCTCACCGATACTGGCATATCCCTTCTAGCTGCTTGTTTAGGAGCTACTTTGAGGGAGCTTTATATAGATAATTGCCATCGAATAGATGCTAGGGTAGTTGTGCATGCAATCTTGGAGTTTAAACATTTGGAAGTATTGTCAGTAGCAGGAATCCAGACAGTATGTGATGAATTTGTTGTTGAAGTTATCACTAAATGTGGCCGAAATATGAAAGGCCTTGATTTGGCTGACTGTGTGTAAGTCTCCTGGACTTGTTCCACACTTCCACTTGTTGAATGTTCAGAATACAATAATTTTTGATTTAAAAATAATATCTAGGGTGTTTTTGAATTGATGCAGGAAACTAACCAACACCTCTATGGAAGTCATTGGGAATACTTGTTCTGGACTGTGTTCCCTTAACATTTCGAACTTGCATAACTTGACAGATTTGGCAATCCAGTATCTTTCCAATGGTTGCCTATCCATTCAAACTCTCAAACTTCGTCAGACCAGTTTCAGGTTTCTCTCAATTTGGTTTCTGTTTATATCTCATTATATCTACTTGCAATTTAGGTCCTAAATGGTTGTGTGATAGAGATTGTTGACTCCACGTGATGGATAATCTTGAAAATGTTGGAGATCATAGCACTGATGTTAGCAGAGTAGTTGCAATATTTTTGCACCAGAGGGGATGCTAAAAAGTTTTTCCATCGTACATTTATAAGTTTTGATATGTATTCAGTCTTACCTACATCATCAGGGGTGCTTGTCACCAACTCGCTCACATTTTTGGCATTAAAGTGGTTGTGTATGATTATGATGGAGCTGTGCGGAACACTATACTTTAGTTCAATGGAGCTAGAGTGGTGGTCCTTGGCTGTGGTGCAGCCATTTGAAATGCAGGGCAGGAAACTTGATGTCAAGGTGAACAAGGGAAATGTTGGTTTTCGATATTCTGAAAAATGTTGATATGATGGGAATCCAAGAGCAAAGTATGGTTTATAAATAGTGACAGCTGAAGTATTTTCTGGAACAGTTGATGGCTGCAATACTATAGATGTAAGGAATCTGCACTTTCATGCTTAGGAGGAGATGTGCCTTCTGCACTGAACTTTCTGCTTTTTAGATTGGGGTGCCTTTCCTTCATAATGGGTTGCATGATTTGTTATTTGAGCTTTGCAATTTCCTTTTCTTTCAAGTTTTCAACTCCTATGTCCATTTGGCCCGTGGTCCTGTTGCAGGTGATATATTATGTCTCTGTTATGATGTTTGCGTCTTCTGTTGAAGCAGCTAACTAATTGCTAGAAGTTTTTCTGATGACAGTGACGAAGCCATTGCTGCATTCTTGGAAACTTCTGGAAAGTCTCTAAAAGAACTTTCACTGAATAATGTCAGAAAGGTAGGAACATACATGACATACATGATTTTTATTCGTGTATGGACTCAATCATTCTCCAATGGCTGCCAGGATGTGTACCTCTTTTCCTAGTTTCTCTGACATGTTTATGCCTGCATAGTTTGATATTTTTGGAGTTTAGAGTGGCATATAGGTCCTTTTATGGTTTGGCCTTTTCTGTATGTTCCTCGCTTTCTTTCGTAAATGGGTGGTATCCCCTCGATGCCTTTTCACTAAAGTTTATTACTTATTAAAAAAAGGTTTATGCCTGCATAGTTTCTCATGTTTATCTGGTAACGTCTGCTCCTTAACCCTCGTAGTTTTGGGCTTGTAATATACATGTCCACAACAATCATTTCAGGAAATTTCTGTCCAGCAATTTTAGAATGGCAGTGGACAAATCCCCTATGCTTTTAGGGCAAGAACCACATGATTGTATGATTCAGATCACAAATCACACACAGTACGCATATACACCCATTTATCTAATTGTTGCTGATAATCAAGGAGTGGTGAATTATAGGTTGGCCCAAGCACGGCCTTGTCACTGGCCAAAAGTTCGAAGGAGTTGTTGAGTTTGGATCTGTCATGGTGCCGTAAAATCACGAATGAAGCGCTGGGATTGATTGTTGACAGCTGCTTGTCTCTTAAGCTGGTCAAGCTCTTTGGATGTACACAGGTATTTATGCCATCTAACTTCAACATACATGTGCAAAAATGGATACATGTAGATAAAGTTCGGCTAACATGATTGTTATTGTATTTTCAAGCATTGTTCTCATTTCAGTTATGTACACGAGGCTTTCAGCTTCTTGATATCTTCTAATTGTATGTGGGATTTCGTATTGTGTAAACACAACCATGTATCCAATTTTGTAGGACTAACTAGGTATTGCAATTATGGGGACACTCCTAGAGGTTGTGGTGGATATAAAATCAAGATCAGAGTTACGAACATCGTTGTTAAATTTTATCTTGAACATAGTTGTCAAATTCTCAACCGAATCCTTAATTGGATTGCGAATTGTAAAGATCCAGTGATAAAATTTGTGTTGCACATAAAAATACATCTTCACAACTAGATACTAAAGATGCATCATAAATAGGACAAATATCGGCTGGAAAGATGAATTAGTATGATTTGAGTGATGATCATGTAGTCTAATATAAAGAGGCTTGTCGGGCAAGAGATGTAGGTCCATGAAATTTGATACCATAATTTTCTTGTGATAAGTGCATGCTTTGAAGCCCATACTTAAGAATATGCATTCCCAGTTCAAGTGTTCGTGGGGGAGAGTTTTAACTTTTGCTTTTAACTCCTGTGTTGAGATTACTGTGTTACACATAATTATTGAGTTCTTCAAGCTTGAAATGCGAAAATTGTCACCTTATATTCTTGCTGAACCAAAATGCAGCTTAAACAAATGCAACAAATGGAAGCAGAAACATATTGTTTAAGCGGCTCTGTCTTGTTTTGCAGATTAGTGATAAATTTCTGAATGGCCACTCCAACTCCCAAGTAAATATTGTTGGACGAAACTTGACTCCAATATTGGAACATCTCAACATGCTGGAAACTAAGGTAGGTTACTTGTGCTATTCCCCTATGACATTGTCTTCTGAACTCTAAGATAGTTTTTGTATCTATTTGTATCCTGCATTGATTCCCCAATGGGGATATTTAGAAATATTTTTTCCCCTTCCTTTTCTTGTCCTTTTAACTTTTAACTGGCGAAGACAGAGAACTGTTATCTTGTCTCCTCGAATCACCTTTCCTTGGATGATTCAAGTAGACATTCGACTATGGATGGTGTTTCAATGCATTCCGTTGAAAATGTACTGTTAATATTTGAATCCAATTGGTTTGGTGCTCAGAAATAGCACTGTGTCTTGTTTGAAAAGGTAATGCACAAAACGAATAACTCTATTTTTTCCACAATAGAAGAGGAGGCAAATGATAACACATCATCCTATTACTAGTGAAGAAAAGATACAATACCATAGGAGGTTCTCTCCATCTCGTCTAGGCAAACATGATCCAGCTTATTAGAGTGATCTTATTACTATTGCTACTTGCTAAGTTACGAGCTGTATGAGGGAGGCAAATTCCACCTCCTCTCTATATACAGCCAATTCAATTCCTGCTCATATATCTGTACAATATTTATAAACAAGATACTTCTAGTAATTAATTTTGCAAAATGCACCTCTTCACAGTTTGGATAGATCACTGACTTGAGGTATGGGGATGTGTCAGTGTCGCAGCGAGCTTTGCAAGGACACCTATGGCCAGTGAATTAGTGTAAGTAGTGGGCTCCGTCATGGCCGACTCCGAACGCAGGTCTTGAAAGTTGTCGTATCGATCAGGCCCACCGACAATGGCGCCGGTGAGCTCATTAGGGTTTGGGGTATTCTTATTGTACCAGTTAACAAAACTCATAGGGCAGTTCACTGCGTCAATGTTGGTTGCGGACAACTTTGGTACGGAAGCACCTCTGTGGTGGGCTTGTTTAGGTGGGTTTTGCCCGAATCCAACCATGTATGACCTTTCTCTAGGGTTCTTTCCCAGTAGATAATCCATCTGCAGTTCAATTTTGTTAATGTTAGTGCCTGTCTCCTAGGATTTAGGTTATACACTCCCCATAGGCATAACTAACACAATATCTGCAGGGGGTGCGATTCCTTGCCTTAATGTTGCAAAACAATTGTTTTAGATATGACGAATATGCGCTGTGTGCCTGGGAGACGAGTTGTTAGTAGATATCAAATGTAGAATGTTTAGAGGTAGTTACACCAAAAAAATTGTAGAGAAATGGAGTCCTAATGTTGCGGCTGAAGTTGGACTTGCGAGAATGATTTGAGATGCAAATACCAAAAAAGGTCATGCTATGGATGTTTCGCACTAGGACTATGTTAGTAGAGCACTACCATAGGGTTTGTGGAAAAAAAACAAAGAGCTCGTGACGCCTTACAACTGCTATTCTCATATCATTCTGGTTGAAATTATTACATGTGAACAGGATGGATGGGGCAGTATATTTTTGTATATTCATATGTATTTATGACTAACCTGTTGCTTAGCGAAAGCCATGACTTGAGCAGAATCAAAGCGTTTGTTGCCGCAGGTAACCTGTTGATTGTGTTTGGCCAACAGATCACTATAGATACTGAATAGGAATGCTGTGCTCATAGCGTATTGCATGTTGGCCCCATCTCTTAAGTGAACCAATCCACCTGATCATCATCATCATCAGCCTTTATTTTTGAGTTCAAGAAACCATGCATTTAGAATTATTGAAACATGAATGCTTAAACTAGGGGATTTACGCTCATCCACTTAGGAACTGACGCGGTAATGTATGTATATCTGTAGTTTGCGTACTTGTTGAAATAATGAACTGATGGGAAATGGAAGTGGTGGGCACGTGTGTGTGTGTGTGTGAGAGAGAGAGAGAGAGAGAGAGAGAGAGAGAGAGAGAGAGAGAGAGAGAGAGACAGAGAGAGAGAGAGAGACCTGCAGAGATGAAAACCTGATGGTAGGGACTATCAGGAAGCACAGAGCATATGAAACTGTCGGCCTGATGCTTGTAGGTCTCTAAACTCTTGTGCCCTTCCCAGTACAACTGCATTTCATGAGAAAGTGCGTGTGTGAGAGAGAGAGAGAGAGAGAGAGAGAGAGAGAGAGAGAGAGAGAGAGAGAGAGACTTTTGAAAGTAGGATTTGGGCACCAGCATATTTAAGGTCCCAGCTAAACTCGGCAACCGTAGCACTGATTGATTCCTCCTCTATGTAGTTCAAATATGTGGCCTTCCTGCTGGCTATGTATAGCCATGTTGCTGCCCACATCAGCTCGTCCTGCAAATTTGTTTATTTAACTAAAAATTTAACTAAAGGCTCCGTGTGTGTGTGTGTGAGAGAGAGAGAGAGAGAGAGAGAGAGAGAGAGAGAGAGTACATGATAGCCCGAGTAAGAACAGTAGAATGGGCATTCACCATCATAAGTCCCTTTATGTGCTTTGGCAAACTCAAAAAGCTGCAAAAGAAGTGAACAAATCGTACAATTTGGACTCCGAAAAATACAAAGCTACAAAGCATGACTCAATATGGGAGCAAACCCTCCCCCAAGGTTTTAGTCTAGTCTAATTGAGCAAAAAGTCACCCCATCTTCTAGAAAATATCAGTTTTGAAGATTCACGCCTTTACTTCAAGTCTGGTTCTCTTTCTTTTGTCCTACAGGTTCGCTCTTAAGGTCAGTGATTCAAGTCAACAAGCACTGAGGTCTCATCAAAGTCACCTCCTTTGAAGTAAAAAGCTTGAGAGGGTAAACAAGGTAAAGCGGCATCATATTTGGATTCGCGAGTAGCTGAAGAGTATATAAGCCGGTTAATCACATTCACAAACAATCTAGTTTAGGCAAGTCGCTTATCTTCGATTCTTGTAGGTGTATAAAAGATTGGTACGCACACACATTTTTTTCCATTGATATACTCATAGTTGATAGAAAAAAATAAAAGATTGATATACTCATGGTATGCGGATTCAGTAATGGCTCCTTGGAAGAGGCAAATACAGAACAAAATTGAGTAGATTGAAAATAAACATAGAACTACAACTAGAAATTGTTGTTGTTAACATGTTGGTTTTTTTTTTTTTTCGTATGAAAATAATTAGGGGCAAATTGAAAGATTTTCAAAACCATAAGAGGACATTAGTTTTGAAGATCCTGTCATGCGTCGTTAGTTAGAGTCCCTTACTTTTGTCCTACAGGTTCGCTGAGTAGAAGGGTAAATCAGCCGGTTAATCACAAGCGGCGACTTTTTTTTATTACTTAGATAGATACTTTATGGTAATTGTAACATTTTGAAAACAATACTGTAATAGGGAAGTATTTGTTGACAATAGAATTGTGTCGAATCTGTGTCAACCCGATGCTGACAGGGCAAAATCCAAGCAAATGAAACAAGTCTGAATGGAAAGACTGAATAGAATGATAAATTACCAGTTTGGCTTTGTTAAGGAGCTGGTGAGCATATGGTTGATCAAAGCTTCTAAAGACGATTGAAGAAGCAGCCATTGCTGCACTAGTTTCGGCTGCAATCTCAGTTCCAGGGTTACTCTGGTCAAGTTGTAAAACACTTCTTGGTGTTTTCATGTTTTCAGGCCGCATCCAGCACTGATGATCTTTTTCTGGATCTCCTACCTTCAATCCCATATACAACACAGAAGCACTTACAAGAAAAATCTTCCACATGAGATTCTTTCGACATTAATGGATGTTTCTAGAATGCGAGTATCACATACTTGAGTTTCATTTCTGATAGTTTAGAACATAGATGCGAAGATAGAAATGAGATTCGTTCGTTTGCAAAAGCATTACTTTTATGTTTTCGTATTCTTCCAGAACTTCGTCCCGACTAATCGATCGATTACCTGGACATACAAGCGGTTATGTTTAGAACTGGCTTTGAGCAAATAATCAGTGCCCCATCTGATTGCAGCCCTAACATTTTCCAGCTCTCCTGTCGATTTCAGCTCAGATTGATAAGAGATGGCACCCCAAGACAGTGTTGTAACCGTGAAAGCCATTGGTAGCCCATACTTGACGTTATCTCCTGCGTCATAGTATCCCCCCACAAGGTCCACCTGTATTCACGCCATGACACCAACCAAATCAATTCTGAAATTTGAGGAGTAGGGCTGCTAACAACCTCAAATTAATTAGTTGCCGTTCCACCTATATTCACGTTAGTATCAGGGTTTTAGTACACGAGTCGAGCTTTTATTATTGAGCCGAGTTACAACTAATTTGAGTTCGGTTCATTTAGTAGTATGCTTAAAACTTGAGTGCAACTCATTTATTAATGCTGCGGAGCCATTAACAAGCTAAGTGAGGAGCTTGGTTTGTTAAGGAGATACCATACTCTAAATTTTAGAAAAATGCACATTGAACAAAACTATTTCTAAAAAATAAATATGGGCACATATATTCATTGTATACAAAACTTTATTGTAAATTCATGAGGTACTGTCTTTTTTTTTTTTTTTTTAACCAAGTGTCCGGGTCAACTTACGCGCATATATGTGTGGATAGACCCCAAAGAAGTTGGTTAGGTTTTGAACCTAAAACCTTAGGATGGAGGAAACTCCAAAGTCTTAAGCCTTGATCACTAGGTCAACCCTCGGTGTAAAATGCATTACTAGAATTTCAATATATTGGCAACCAACGCGAAATATGGATTGCAATCACCTTATTATAGTGTGATCATGATTTTGCTCCGACTTATATGTCCTCGAAAATTAAAAGAAAGCTTTGAAGTATCAGACTCGAACCAGAACGACCGGCCTTGTATCCCGAGCGTGTTGTGCCAATACGAAACTTGAGGAAAATTGAATAGTCCGTGAAACATAGCTAGAAATAAGGGATAATTCCACCAGGTTGCACGAATTGGTTCACATGAGAGAGAGAGAGAGAGAGAGAGAGAGAGAGAGAGAGAGAGAGAGAGGCACAATACATTTGCAAGTTTGCCATCTTGAAGAGCAGAATCTCCTCTCCAAGAAGGTCTATGGTTTGCAGGAAGCTTTCCAGATCTCTGTGCCTCCAAGAAAATAATGGACTTGGTAAGGGCATCTCCATAGTCAAATTCACCTTTTACACCAACTAATAATAAATCAAACCCTCCTCCTCCAAAGAGCAGTAGTACTAGCCATGCCACCGCAATGGAGGAACTTAGCACCCTTAAGTCAATGATTCCCATTGGAAAAACTGTACTCGTATAAATTAAAATGAAGAAACAGTTTTCCTCCTAATTAATTCTATTGCAAGAACTAAAACCAAAAGAATTTGTTGGCCTTAATTTGTTTTAATAGCAGCTGTTGGGTCAAATGTGGGGTTGAACTTGAAGGGCATCCCTTAAAATGATAAAATACGTTGCTATATTTAGTTAGTTAGTTGGTAATTACAAATGTATGTACGATCTATGTTGATAGTTTTCGGCCTACCACCTATCCAGCGCCGTCACCATATATAACGACCACTGCCGCCACTATCATTACCATCTCTTCAACACCACCAGCCACCACCACCACCACCACCACCGGTCCAACCACTATCTCTCTCCATCCACTATCTCTCTCTCCATCATGTTCTACTGCCACATTCACCTCACTTTTTCATTGCCACGACTACATCACCAATAACTACTATCGTCATCTGCATCGCCATCCACTGCTGTCAGCATCGTTGCTATCCTTCCAACATACCACCTCCATTACAAGCACCACCACACCACCTTGCCACAACCACCACCGCTACACTACCAACTGCCACCACAACCACAATTCCGCCACCACACCACATGCGGTCACCTCCTCTCCACCGCCACCGTCACCACAACCACAAACACGACATTTATTAAGAAGAAAAAGGGAACAATCACAAATAATTTATTCAAGATTCATTTATGTTTGTGTCAAAATAGTTGCTTTAATTCAACTCTTAAATTTTTATCAAACTGCTTTCAGTACTTCACTTTTTACTTTCCAATTTTCAATTTTATCAAAACAGCACCTAACACAATTAAAAAACGATCATGCAGTACTATTGCGCGCAATCAATCTTGTACGTATATACATCAATTTTCAAAGTTAAAATCAGTCCTCCACTCTATCTTGTTTGGTAAGACTAATTATTAAGAAGAGGAACACAAGGTCACGAGGAGGTTGAGGAAGAGCTCAGCTAACTAGTAACTTGTACACAATTTTGTTGAATTGGGCTGGGTTTTCGAATTGAGGCGCGTGACCGGTGTTCTTTATTACTTCCAGTTTGGTCTTCTTCCCCAAAAGCCTGCAATCATAAACCCAAATTCATACAATATCTCAAAACTCTTTATGTTGGAAATAGAAGTACTTGTTTTTTTAGCATTCTGCCAGTTACTAATAAGGATTAATAAATCTTAAAAATTCATAAGCTAGAGTGATTAGGGATTTTGATGGAAGGTAGAGAGAGAGAGAGAGAGAGAGAGAGAGAGAGAGAGAGAGAGAGGTGTGGTGGTGGTGGTTACATACCCCTTGAGTTCAGTAGCTTTCTCCAATAGAAATAGCTGATCATGTTCTCCCCAGACAAGGAACACATCCTACGTACGTACAAGGGTGCCAAGTTGTGCAACATAATCTCAAAGCATTAGTTCTAGTAAGATACATATATAACCTGTAGTGGGCTTATGCAGTAGTTCCAGGGCTAATGGGGTCTCGGGAGACTCTATCAAGATCTCATCGTAGTGATTTGAGCCGTTAGAATATAGAGTTCACTGAGTAGATTATCTGAGAGAAAAAAACTAACCTAATCGAATATCATTTAGTGCCTTGACCGGCCAATAATTAGATTATCAGAAATAACTCAAAAAAATTAAACAAGACAAATCTAGCTTAATCGTGTGGTTATCGATGCATGGTTAACTTTATTTTTAGAATTGACAAAATTCAACGAACTCTAGATATACCGAACGGTTCCCATCATGATGGTTAGTTATTGGCCCACTGAGGCGCTCTACACTCCGATGCATCAGCGCACTACAGAATCCTGGATGTTTTGGGAGTAAAATGAAAGGGGAAAAAAATGATACAGGCATGCATAAATCAAGAAAATGGAGGGTTCATTAGTACAATTGGAATTGCATATATGCATACGGAATGGAAATTAAGTGTACGTACCTGAGGAAGAGGAGATATATTTAGTGCGTCGTAGTTTCCAACGTGCAATCCCTTAAGGAGTTCTATCTTCTCCTTCCTGTTTTTCGAGTACATATTCTGCATCCATCATCACCATCATCTCCTTTATATTTTAAATTAAGAAGTACCAGTTGAACTAATAATCGATGCTTGTATTGTATATATGGTCGCATTACTAGCTCCTACTTTACTTTGGTGTTCAACTCAATTGGATGTAAATGCTTGAGTTAAACAGTGAGGCACAAAATTAATAAACACGAAAAAAATTTAAATAAGAACAAAATGAGAAAAAGCTCAAAAAGTACAAAAAATCCCTTAGCGGAATGCCACTTGAGTGAGATTCAATCATTCTATAAAAAAAAAATAAAAAATTCAGTTGAGCGCCTAGGAAAAATCGACTCAATCGGATGCAAATGCTTGACTCAAATGTTCAAGAGTTTTGGAAAAATTGGATCAAACACTTATAAGTAGCTAATTGAACTGATTCTTCAATGACGACTCAAAAGATTGTTTTAAAATTAATGAACGACTCAGATCATTTGTGTGAATTCCGAAATGGAGTTCACACATCTGTCACTACACTCTCAATACCCACGTACGAGGTCGGTACCCATAGTCAACCTGATTTTGTGTATATGCAACAACCAATGTAACGTAAGAGCATCTTCAATGACATAGTTAAAAGTGAGTAGAAAAATTATTTGCAAGCCTCATCCCAACCCATTTTTATTCAATCAATGATTTTGTACATCCCGTAGAGAAGAATATCTCCCCACAAAATAAATTTGATTGGGCATTAATAGGCACACGTACAACTATCGTTTTTATTTAGGTAATTGTATTTTTCTATAGCGCTCTCTCTCTCTCTCTCTCTTTGGTCAATCGACATCCATTATATTTGATCAAAGCAATAACGGAAAGTCTAACGAGGCATCTCGACAACTCAATCCGGAAAATCTCCGTCCCAGATTAATTTTGGAGAGATAAATCGATCGAGAACCATAGGGCCATAGGAGAGGTTGAGTTGGAGGCCGGATGCAAGAAAAACTTACACGAACGATGTCATTTAACAAGAAACCGGGCATGTAGTTGAGTCCCCTGTAGCCCGTAAGAGCAAGCAAAGCCCTCAGCTGCGCCTCCGTCTGCGGCAGCAACAACTCCTCACCATTCTCCACTTTCGCTCTCTTCTCCAAAAACTCCTTATTATCTCTCCGCTTTGTATTCACCGCGGAACTCGCTATCACCACCTTCTCCACCCTCTCCGGCCACATCGCTGCCATATGGTAGGCCACGTAACCCCCGTAGCTCGTCCCCACCACGTAATACCTCTTCACCCCCAGCTTCTCCATCAGCTTCCCCACCGAAACTGCCTGGAACATCTCCGACCTCTCCAACGATTTGGTGGTGGAATCGCCGAAAAACACAAGGTTGGGTATGTAAAGGGCAAATTCTCGGGCGAAAAATGCCACTTGTTGGTTCCATTGCCAGTGGGCGTCGGGGCCGAATCCGTGGAGTAAAACTAGTGGTGGCTTGGGATTGGTGGGGTCGGGTGATTTTGGGCCCCAATAGTGGATGGTGGTTTCGTCGTCGATGTCGATGGTTTGGGCCGATAGGCCGGCAGCAGAGAAGCTATACCGGAGGTAGGCGCCCCACAAGGAGATGATGCTGAAACAGGGAAAACCAAATGCCATTGTAAGCGATTGTGTTGGAAAGAACCGTTTGTTTGGTTTGGTTTGGTTTGATTCTGGCTTTGAGCAAAATCAAGAGGAAACCATTTCCTTGGGGTGTGTTTGGAACTTTGCGAGAGATTTAAGTGGTTATTGATGGAGTCATGCTCCAAACTAGTGGTGGTTTGGCATCGTTGAGTTTTGTTAGGTGTGTTTCTTGGCATGACATGGTCACATGAGTGAAGTGACATAGACTCATACTCCACTATGCAATAATATAGTAGTATTGTTTCCATCGACATGATTTTGACATATGCTGACCATCTTCATAATTTATCATCCTGAGGTGGGCCAATTAACGTGGGACTCTTCAACTTGTCATCAGTGATGTGCTGCCAACTCATAGCAATAGTTGGGCAAAAATTATACAACCATACACAAAATCACACACCAAAATACACATATTCTTACAAAACACAAAGGTCCCACATATATTGTGCGTACACACTCTCTCATAAAACACAAGGGTCTCACACGTACTACAGTGTGAGACCTTTGTGTTTTGTAAGAAGGTGTGTATTTGGATGTGTAATTTTGAGTGTGGTTGTAGCATATCTCATAGTTGGGAGACGAGTGTGGCTAGAATTTTGGCTGGGGCCACCAGGGCTCCTGTATACCTCCACAAGTGATTTTCGCACTTCTAAGGCAAATACGATTAACAATTTGGGGACTGCGATAATCATTCCCCCATTTGAGATAGTTGAGATATAGGAGTACTTATTTTAGAAAAATTCTAAAACCGCAAACACATTTCACAAGCAAATGCACAATACATGCACTCACAACTGGTGTAGAGTGATAAGAGAAATGCTTCGTACACTACATATTTATACTACATCCACATGGGGGCCGCCTTGAGTCCCTCAATATTTATCGATATCGGATTTGTAGAGACCCGCAATTTCATTTAATAAATTTAAAATGTGTTATGTGGAATAAAATGAAGGAATTGGTGGAGGATATTGATTTTGGGCTAAAGTGATGAAATTATAAACCTGAGGGGTGTGTGGGTGATATATGCTATATATGTGTGTGTGTCGTGTGTTTGGGGGAGGGGGGAAAATGACTCTCCCAAAAATCACTCTCTCTCTCCCAACCTCTCATCTCCCTCTCGGCTCTCTCTCTGTATCTCTCACTCTCACTCAAATTCCTCCAAACCAACACAAAACCCATGCAATACACCTTCCAATCTTCCATCCTCGCATGCATTGAAGCTCGAATAGCATCGGTAGAAGCTCAATGTGCTGTATTTTGGCTCGGGGTTGATTTTAGAGGCCGAGGCCCGATCTCTCGTTTGGAGCTCGTTCACCAAGTTTGAAGTAGGGATTTCTCTCTCTTTATATGTTATTGAGTTGGTTTTGTGCATGAAATCGTGCCTATGGTTGTTGTGATTGTTTTTTTAGTTGAAACCCATGAGAATCTGTTAAAAATATGCTCGAAGGCCATTGTTATCGATAACATTTCCCTTGTTATTGATAACACCGTGCTCCAAAACCTAGAAAATCCATTGTTATCGATACCCTTAGGGTTGTTATCGATACCTCTAAGTTTCAAAAGCCAAAAATTCACTGGTCATCGATACCCATTGTCCTAGTTATCGATACCCTTGCGTCTGGAATGATTTTTGACCAAATGGTATCAATACCATTTTTCTTAGTATCGATACCTGTTGCTTAACTCCAGCATTTGCTGTTTTGCTTCGTATTTCACCGTTTTGGTTTCCAATCACTTCTAGTTATTCTAAACCACTTCCAAACATAATATTTTCGCACTCCAATGATCCCTTGGTCATCTTAATTCGTTGGTTCTCGTGGCGTTGAACACAAATATCATATGGAATGAATTATCGTCCTAATGCTTTATTGGTGCGTTCGTTTAACTATTAGTGGTAATGTCAGATGCTAGGATAGACGGAGTGATCATGCTTAAGCTAAACATGGGTGTTGATAAGATTGAATGTTGGATAGGAGGAGGGATAACTCATGAGACGAAATACGAGAACTTGACCCTTGATGCCATGTAGTACGAGGAGTGAGTTGAGATGACTAGTTTGGAAATAAAATGGAAACACAAATTGGTATGTGGACTGTTTACTTGATATCAATCTCTTTTTTATTTTATTTTATTTTATTTATAATCCTACATTCAGAGCCTTAGAAATGAATATGTCGAAAAACAATGAAAATGGGTTGTAGATGGATGTATGGGGTCACGAGTACCTGGAACTTGAATTGGATGTACGGGGTCATGAGCACCCGGAATGTAGAACAGATGTACGGGATCATGAGCACCCAAAATGTAAGATGGATGTACGGGGTCACGAGTACCTGGAAATGTAATGTGGGTATATGGGGCCCTAAGACTCGGAAAATTTCTTAAACTCATTGCTCGGTGTGTTAATGGAGGTGGAGCTACTTGAGCTCATATTGAAGGATGACGGGAGATGTACGGGGTCCACGAGATCCGGAATGCAAGTCATTAACTGTAGAAATGCACGAGATGGAGTTAAATCAATAACACATATAAAAGATGGCTAATGGATCGGTAAATGGCAAGTGAAGTGTTCCTCGAGTCTTGAGTTTCCTTCATAAAGTTGCGTTAAATTGCATTCTCTTTCGTTGTCTTAGACTTCATTCTTTCATGTTCAAATCTTCTCTTTTGCATATAAAGTTTGTAGAAATTTTCCTACCAGGCATGTGTTTTGCTCAACCCTTCATTTTTTAGGTGTACATTCGGAACTGTAGCATGGAGTAATGTGCGTGCATGGGTTGGAAACTTTTTGAAGCTAGCATGGGGATAATGCATTGACACTCGTTCAGATTTCTTTGGAAGATGTAATTGTACTTTCATTTTAGTTATTTGACAAATGGGAAGTTGTAATTAACTTCTCTTTCACTCTTTGTAATTACAAGTTATCGGCCGATGCGCCTTGGGTAAAACTCCTTTGGGAAATGATGTACGTTACTGTGAGGATTTTAATTAAGAAAAGTTATTTATATTTATGTTGAAAATCGAAGGCGTGAAAGGATTGAATTAATTTTTTACAGAACCCTGTAACACAATACTAGTATTTTAAAATTTCTAGTATTTTTTTTTATTTTGGAGGGACTGGATGGGCCCACATAAATGTAGTGTACCTACTATTTTTAGAGAATGATTGCTTATCATTTTGCTTTTGTGTCGTCATGTATTTCCAGGGGTTTCGGGGCCACTGTTTTTGGCATCATGGGGGTCTATATATTGTGCTTCTCCTATTGTCTTTATTTTGTTTTTTTTTTTTAATCTTTTCTTTCCTCGGTTAATACCTTACCAGCTTATTTTTGGAAATGGGGGATTCTGTTGTGCACAACACCATGTCATGCACAATTTGTACCGTCCTTTCAGCTAAACTGTTTATTGTTGAGATAAGATTTGAACCATCGGATGGCCAGAGTAGGCCCCCCCAGATTCATATTTTGGGGTCGGAGAGGCATTCAATTGTTGTGAGGTAGAGTGTTAAGTGTTAACCTCGTTGGAATCCCTCTGGATTGTGTTGTCGTTCTCGCCTGTTCTCTTTAATCTTTGTATGTGACATCTCATGTTGCTTATATATACATATACTAGTGTAATGCCAGTGTTTCGCACGTTTTCGCGTGCTCATTGGGCGAATTGTTATCAGGAAGTGTCTTTTTCGTACTGATGACCAATGCCAATTGTGTGGTCCAATGGAGGAAGTTTGTTACTTACTGTTAACGGCCATTGTAATCTTGACACTTGAGAAGGTTCAGGAATGCTGTGCAGATAGAGAGGCTTATTTAGGAAGAAGATGGCAAAGCTACTTTAGTCGAGTCTGAAAGAAGATGATTGCATGGTAGGTATTCCTACGTCGAGAGTAGGTTTGTAATTCTAATTTTTGGTAAGACGCCGTTTACGTACTTATTCGGATAAGAGGTGGTTCATTAGTTCCTAGTGCTCATAAATATATTCAATTACAGAGCAAGTCATACAATGACAATTGATAACCAACTAAAATAGAGGAACAGTGAATCGAGCCCATAAAAATAAAATAAAGACTAACATAATCAAAAAGCGATTATGCATTATTGGAATTTTTTCCCCCCATTGCAGTCACGAGGAGGTGAGGAGGATCCAAGTAATAACTTGTACACAAGCTTGTTGAATTGAGCTGGTTTTTCGATTTGAGGCGCGTGACCGGTGTTCTTTATCACTTCCAGTTTGGTCTTCTCTCCCAAAAGCCTGCAATCATAAACCCTTCACACATTTCAAAAAAAACTCAAAATAGTAACTTTAATTTGAAAGGTGCTATTTTTAAATAATAGTACTAAACTTTTGCCGAGAAAGAAAAAACCATTAATTTAAAAGATTACCTTAAATTTTTTTTTTTCATGTTTTTTTGTTAACTAAACAAAACGTCAGTTGGAATCTCGGACAAAGACCCGTTCTTACTCAGCTCCATAATAAGTAAAAAATTATTCTCTTTCATTTGACTACAGACCTAGTTTATTCACTTGGCAATGCAAGGTTCAAAGTCAAACATACAATTGACCTTTTTTTTGGGCTCGGCAAAGAAAATTTTAAAGATCGGGTACATCATTCAAGGGGGAGGGGATGGTATAAGCAAATACCACATCCGTTTCAAATTCTCAAATTCTTTGTTCGGTCTGCAAAACTGAATGATAAAAATAATACAATTTTTGTAAGAAAAAATCAAAAAATTTTCAACAACTTACTAGAAATCAATGAGCATTTTTAATTTGTGAAAAAAATTTAAATTTTTTCTTGGAAACATTGCATTATTTTTAACACTATGTTTTGCGAACTGGACAAAGAATTTAGGACGGAAGGAGTATTTGCTTAACCAAGGAAAGACGAAACAGAAATAAATAAAAGACAAGATAAAACATTCCAACAGAAAATTGAATGCTGAGACACGCCTTCGCGTTTTTTGGAAAATCCGAACCGCGCAAGGGACTGTTTGGACAGCCCCCGTGTGGGCCTCATTTGCGCGTTTTTTTGGAAAATCCGAACCGCGCATCTTGTGGGGCCCGTAAAATAATGTATCTACACAAAAAAGAAACAGCTTATTCGGCTATCGATAGGTATGTCAAAAGTTGAGTTTATAAACGGAAAAATGGATGGACCATGATTTGCCAATTGTTTTTAAAGTTAAACTGTTCACGGTCGTCCATTTTTGTGTGTAAAAACTCAACTTTTGACATATCTATTGATGTCCGGACAAACTGATTTTTGGCGTAGATACATTATTTTGCAGGCCCTACAAGATGCACAATTCGGATTTTTCAAAAAAAATGCGCGAAGGGGGCCCACACGGGGCCCTTGCCTGGTTGATCCAGAGAGAACTTATTCTTAAATCTCAATCTAAATTTTCAACTTTCTATGAGTTTCTAATTCTATCGACATAGCCCGGGAAGTCTTCTACGAAGTAGATCTTGACGTGGAACTTTGTTTTAATCCACATTGTTACTCTTGTTTTGATCAACTCCGCCATTTCACACACCCCTGTTGTTACATTGTTGAAGATATAGCCATTTGTTGACTTGTGGCTCCATCCTCATAAATGAATTTTTGGCTCATCTGGAAGAAGCCAGCCATTTGGATCTAAGCCGAGATTCTTGATAGCCATGGAGTAAATGAAGGAAGATTTTGTGGCAGATCATGGGAAATGAATAGGGTCTCCTCGACCAATAAAAGGAGACCCCTGACCTCTGTAATTTCTATCTTGAATGAGAGATCTGTGAGGGTTAGCAATGTACGTAGTCTTGTAATATCAGTGAAAGTCTTGTAATATCAGTGAATGTAGCAGAGTGTGAGAGAACACTACTTGTAAAGCTCTTGTTCTTCCGGTTACAAGAAATTGCTCCGATTCTTTCGTGGATGTACCTGATTTTAGAGAACCACGTATTTTCTTTGTGTTCGTGTCTATGTGTGTGTGTGTTTTGACTTTGGTTTGATCCACTCAGGGCACAACACATTTCTCGCCAGCCAAAGAGACCAAAGAGTTGCAAAACAAAAAAACAAGTTTCCCAGATACGTTTCTCCAGATTGACATACTTACTGTCAAACCACCAAATGACCATATTTTTTAATGACAGAAAATCTGAGAAGACATTTGTTTTTCCCTTTATGTGGACATCATCAAAACTCTAATTGAAAAATCAATTTGCCCATTTAAACAACTGTGCTTTTGGAAGGTGCTTGACGGGCAAACCCACTTGACATGCCACCATTCAATTATCAAAGACCATACATCCCAAGAATATTGAGTCATTGACAATGTAAAAGGAGGTATCGAGGAGTTTCCAATTCCAAAGAACAAAAAGGGCAAACCAGAAGGAGATGTTAAACATTGCTTCATGAGAGTAGAATGTGTGATCACTTAAGAACATTTGAGATCATTATAAAGTTTCAGCATGGTATTAGAGCGGGGAATAGATCTTGTGTTCGAACCTCACTGCCTACCCAATGTTAAAATATTTACACGCGTTTATCTCGCTTATGGAGGAAAGCTCACTGACTACACGTGAGAGAGCGTGTTGAAGGTACAAGTAATAAAGTTGCTCATCTCTCTAAAGAGCTTAAACTTTCAGTTGGGTAGAAGATTTAGCCTCTTGGATTATGTTCATTCGTTGAAGTAGGGTTGTTACTCGAAACCGGAAAGTCGATCGAAACCGGAAAAATCGGACCGGACCGAATTTTTTAAACCGGTTGAATAATTTCGATTCGATTCCGGTTTATAAAATTTTATAAACCGGAAAAATAATTTCGATCCGGTTTATATGTTTTAAAAACCGGTTGAAACCGGACCGTTATATATATGTATAATATATACATATATATATATATATATAAACATAGGGGAGGGGTTGAATTATAGGTTTTTGGTTGATATTTTGTAGTATATATTGGTCTAATAAATATATTTATTACATAAAAATTGTTTTTATGGGCTTAATTATATTTTTATGGGTTTTATTTTATGTATTAGGCTCAAAATTGATCTTTTTTTGTTGGGCCCAAAAAAAATGGTTGTACTATAGATTTTTTGTTGATATTTTATAGGTTGAATTGTGAATTTGTTGATGTGTTTGACCCAAAATATGACTCATAAATAAAAACCGGATAAACCAGACCGGAACCGGTTGTGCTGATTGAAACCGGAACCGGTTTATCTCAACCAGTTCCGGTTTTTAAAAATCTCAAACCGAATAACCAGTTTCGACCGAAAAATAAACCTAAACCGGTCAAAACCGGACCGGTATCACTTCTAGTATCGTCCATGAGAAGATTTCGGCCTTTGGAGGGCTGACATTTTTCCATAAGAAGCCCAGAATTAGGTTGACAGGGACTGCTTTACCCACTGCCCGCTGATTTCACCGTGAAGCTTTTATCTGTAGGTCCCACCTTATTTATTGAACCGTCTCAATCTACCCCAACATAATTTTTTGGCACAATTGATTTTTCCAACTAGATCCAAGTAAATGATTCTACTCATTGAAGTGGCATGACATGGGGAGGAGAAATTACAAAATGCGTCGGTGCCGTCGGTTTCTCAACTTTTGAGAATCTGTCCCGTTCGATTTGAGTTTTGAAGGTGATTTTTTAGAGGAATTAGTAGAAAAAGATAAATAAAGAAAATTTATTAAAAGTCGTGCCCAAAATTTATATCTACCATGTTATAGTAAAATCCAAAGTTGGAAAAACATTGCAATTTATCAAGAGTTCATGTTGTTTTTTTTTTTTTTTTTTTTGAGGCAGGCTTTTAGCTAGCATTCTGACAATTAATAAGGAGTAATAATTAATAAATCTTAAAAATTCGTAAGACGATTATGATGAAAGGTAGATCTAGAGAGAGGTGGAAGCACATACTCCTTGAGTTCCGTAGCTTTCTCCATTAGAAATAGTTGGTCATGTTCTCCCCAAATAAGGAACACATCCTACAAGGCCAAGTACAACATAATTAATCTCAAAACAATAGAGTATCTTTTCTTTTCGTGAAAATTAGCAAGCGTAATAAGTCATGATTTCTCTCTCTGTATATTTATTGCGAGTCAAAACTTTGTGTATCGTTTGTGTTTTTTTTTTTTTTCTTTTTCTCTCTTTCGGAAAAACAAAAAATCCATGTATACCCCACAAACGGACTTGGATATTTAGGGTTTGGGCGCTTTTTCCCAATTAAAATGCCACCTTTTGGTGGCTCATCGTTAGGTATACTACGAAGAATGGCATAGATCGGAAAGAAATACCATTTTGGCGCAATATGAGGTGGGGCTGACATTGGATTAGCAGGTATATATATAATTGTTGAGTTGCCCCAAAACATTAGGAGCATAAAAATTCCAAATGGAAAAAAAAAAATAGCAAAATTTACCCAACCTACTAGATCCTTTACATAAAGATAAAATAAAGGGTAAAAAGCTAATTTTATCCATCTCTGAATTAATGTACACTCAATGAATTATTTGAAAGGGTATGGACGGACAATGAAGGCTCGTTTAGTAGACAGCGAATGCAATCTTGCCCTTTCCTTGTTCTAGAAAAAGTGAGAACTTTCTTTTAGCTACTGGCCCAAATGTACAATAAGAGAAAAGTATGCACCCCCAATCCGAAAGAAATGGCAACGTGTGATAGTACAATCTATAACCTAGGAATTAATTGCATGGGTTATTAGTTGCAAATGTAAGTGTACCTGACGAAGAGGGGATATATGTACTGTGTTATGCTTCCCAACGTGCAACCCATCAAGGAGTTCTATCTTCATCTTCCTGTTTTTTGAGTACATATTCTGCATTAACTTTGAATCAGTGATATTTGAAAGTCATCGATGCACGTATTCATTAAGTGATATCTATTCTAATATAAAAAGGCGAACACAAAGTTTGGTGTTTTCTTTTTTTGTCATTGCGTCAATTTTTCCGTTTTCAAAATTGTTCAAACCAAATCAACTATGTTACTATCACACATACTTACATACAAACTCTCTCGTATTAAATATGGGTTCACACGCACTGCACATACACTGAGTGTGTAGAACTCTCATGTTTAATATGAGAGTTTGTGTAATTATGTGCATAAATGTATGTGATTAGAGGATTATGGCAAACCAAAATCCTAATCATAACCCCACAACCATAAGGGTAAAACGACAAACGCCACCTTCCAAAAAGTAAATCCACCAGGACCACCACGACACAAACTTTCCCACCACATCTACCCATTCCACCACATTCTTTCATCTTCAACTTGTGGTTTTTGTCTGCCAATGGGCTTGTAGCCCAATGACCAATGACCCTACCTTACTTCTTTCACGGTGGTGGATCGATTCTCGTCAAGAACACGAAGATTTGGTGTGGTAGTTGATCGCCTTTGGACTTGCCATATCCGTATACCGTTTAATGGTACCTCATTCCCTTAGGCTAGACATCTATCGCGTGGAAAAAAAAAAAAAAAAAACCGTTCTGTTTTTTCCCATTTCGTCTGAATATGGACTGGTTGTAATGGATTACCTTTTGCTGTAAAGATTTACTTGGGATGTGAAAGGTAAAGATTTACTGACTAAAGTTTTCGTTAGTCAGCCCTAAGAAAATCGTATAATCAAATATCTCTTAAGGCTGACTAACGAGAGTCTTAGAGTCAAAAATTAATTATGATTTTCTAGGATAAAATAATTAAAAAAAATAAGATATTCACACTGATTCAAACAAATAAAAAATTGGAGCACTTAACTTTTTTTTCCGTTTAGTCTTAGACGAGAGTGACGGAAGGTGTTAAATTGATGAGTTTTTAGAAAGCTTAGATATTTATATGAAATTTAAGAAATGTCATGTGTTGAATTGATGAGTTTTTAGAAAGTTCAGATGTTTATATGAAATTTAAGAAAGATCAATTATTTATGTATAAATTATATAAAAGAGCAGGTGCCAAGTGCCCACGTGAAATTTTTCCTAAATTCTGAACCATTCTTTGGCCACCGATGGTAACTAGCACGCAGAGAATCTGAAAATGCCTGAAAAGATAAATTAATGGCTTAGATTCACAATCACAGGAAATCTGAGCCATTGCTTTCTTTATTTTGGGAAAATTTCGGGGTACTCAGAATTATTAATGTTAATTAAGTTATTAATTAAAGAGATAAAGGAGGATGTAGTAAGGGAAACTTTTACTCACCTGAATAACGTCATTCAACAAGAAATCGGGCATGTAACCGTGACTTCCCCGGTGAATCATAGTAGCAAGCAAACCCCTCAACTGCGCTGCCGTCTCCGGCAACAACAACCCGTCTCTACTCTCAACCTTCGCTCTCATCGCCAAAAACTCCTCGTTATCTCTCTGCTTCCAATTCACCGCAGAGCTCGCTATCACCACCTTCTCCACACTCTCCGGCCACATCGCCGCCATATGGTACGCCACGTAACCCCCGTAGCTTGTCCCCACCACGTAATACCTCTTCACCCCCAGCTTCTCCATCAGCTTCCCTACCGAAACCGCCTGGAACATCTCCGACCTCTCCCCGGACTTGGTAGTGGAATCGCCGAAAAACACGAGGTTGGGTATGTAAAGCGCGAACTCTCGGGCGAAAAATGCCACCTGCGGGTGCCATTGCCAGTGGGCGTCGGGGCCAAAGCCGTGGAGTAAAACAAGAGGTGGTTTTGGATTGGCGGGATCGGGTGATTTTGGGCCCCAAAAGTGGATGGTGGTTTCGTCGTCGATGTCGATGGCCCGGGAGGAGAGGCCCGCGGCCGTGAAAGTATGTCGGATGTAGGTGCCCCATAAGGAGATGATGCTGAAACGTGAGCAAGAACAACCCATTGGTTATTATTGTGTTCGAACTTTGAAGAACTCTTGGTTTGGTTTGGTTTTCATGACTTTAAGGAAAATCAGGAGGAAACTTTTCTTTTCAAGGTTTCTTGTGATTTTGAGATGTACTACTGGGTATTTGGAAGTAGAGAAAGATTTTCCTTGTTCCAAATGCAAGTATCGTTTTATTTAATGTCATGCTCTCTGACTGTTTCCATTAGTCATGTGGGGAAGGTAACCCAAGAAATGTCCAAAATTAATAATGTAAGAATTGTCGCATTTGACATGATTTGACCCCATTTAATAGAGAATATACAAAATTGGCTTTTTTTAAATAATGGTCCCCAAAGTATTTTTGAATTTTCAATTTCGTCCTCATTGTACAAAATGTGTCTATTGCATCCCCAACGTATTCAATCCGCATTTGAATGGTCCACATGGCACACGCTGTTTAGACTTGTTGTTTAAACCAGGGGTATTATAGTCAAAACACCCATTCTGCCACGTTCCACCCACTTCACTACAAGAAATTTGATCAATACCAACGCTTTAATTTTCTACCAGTGCTTCCAAAAAGTGCTACAATAAGAGGTCTATGCCAGCACTTTTTCTAGCCTCTGCTAGAATGAGGATTTCCCAGCGCTTAAAGCAAATGTGCTGGAATAGGCAGACCGTTTCCCAGCGCCGAAGCAAAAGCATTAGAATATACCCCCTATTCACCAACGCCCCCCAAAAAAGCGCTGGAATAGACGAAACCCCCCAGACCATTTATATATTAGAAATTAAGTACTATAACTTTTAATTTGATTGAACCGGTGCGAAGATTTTATTAATTATGTTGATCATATTATTTTAAAGTGGCATAATTAATTTTTATTTTTAGGGCTCTCATAATTAAATATATGTTCTTTAGGATCCCAAATAAAGAGCAATAATTTAATTATGATAATCCTAGAGACAAAAATTAATTATAACCCTATAAAAAAATATGATAAAAAATAAGATTTTCGCACCAGTGCAAACGGATTGAAAATTGGACCACTTAACTTTTTAACCATATTTTTTGATATATAAATGGTCTAAAAAAAATTAGTTGATCCAATTTTTAAATTGGGTTTGAACAATAATACAAAGAGGTACAACTTCCATGTTTATTAAAATTGATATTTTTAATGTTTAAAGGTTCAAAATGACATTTGATTCAACTTTAATTGCTAATTTTAATGTCAAATATATAAAATATATTATAAACATTTCAAACATATGTTGAAAACAATTTGTAGTGCAGTTGGTACTAGTGTAGTGCATGGCAGCTTGAATTCCCGGTATACCTGGGTTCGAAACCCACGAGATGTCCAAAGTTAATTTTTTTTCTCATATGAGCATGTCTATACCAGCGGCCAAAAAGCACTAGGAAAGAGCATCCACACCAGTGCTTGCAAAAAGTGTTGGTACAAGAAATTTTATACCAACGGTTGCAAAAAGCGTTGGTATATGTCTATGCTAGCGCTGATGTCCCAGCACATTTGGAAAGCTTTGGTATAACCCCTTAAGATCTATAGCAACGGTTTTGATACCTTTAACAGCACTTTTAGCCGCTGCTACATTTCCATTATCTTGTAGTGACATATCCCAAAATAATGGGCCAGACATATCCAAAATAATGACCAACTACCACCTGAAATACTGGCCAACACAGTCCCAAAACAATGGCCAACACATTTAAAGTTTCCTAACAATAGCAAACATAGAAGGTGCAAGTTAACTTAATTCATTATAGTTTCCATCATACTAAAGAGAAGAAAGATTTTCAAATTTCTAGCCTTCGAAGACTGCTTTTGTCGTAAACTTAGTAATGGTTGAGCCACCAGCAATTTGTGAAGATTGTGTAGCTTGTGCATAGTTTGAAGGTACACTAGGCTGCATTAGATGTGGCATGTAATTATGTATGAGTAAATATTATTATTATAACTACTTATCAACTTTCAATTGTTATGCACATAAAAATAATAGTGTTACCTCATTTCCTCTCCATTGAACCCTCCCACCAATGCCTAACATTGCAATGCCTCCTCCTCTTGTGCGAACTCTTGTGCCTTCAAACTAAGGTTGGGTAGCACCTTGACCTTCTCCAATGCTTGCTAGCCTGCCCAATCCAGTGTTTGTAGCTCTGCTACTACAATGCTTGAACCCTACCACCCCTGCCCACTCCAAGGTTTGAAGCCCTACCTATTCCAGTGTTTGATCCCTTGCCACCCCTGCCCATTCCAATATTTGAAGCCCTGCCCCTTCCATTGTGTGAACCCTTACCACCCCTGCCCACTCCACTATTTGAACCCCTGTCCACTCCATTATTTGATCCCCTACCAACCCTACCCACTCCAATGCTTGAACCTCTCCCACCCCTACTCACTCCTGTTGTGCCACCCCTGCCACCATTGCCCAATCCATAAGATGAACCCCTACCAGACTTGCCTACTCCAGTCCTTGAACCCCTACCAACCCTACCCATTCCAGTATTTGAACCATTGCCCAGTCCAGTGACTTCACTAGCCCCATCATTTATTTCAGCCCTTACCAATACAATAACTTCAACACTCCCATCATTTGTTTCACCCCCACTAGCATTAGTGCATGTCCTTCTATTATGACCATGCTTCCCACACTTTCTACAATAACTAAAGTTCTGCCCAATCCTCCTAAGGTTACATTTATCTTTTGGGTTAATGTATTCACTTGGATCCCTTCTTCTAGACTTTCTCGACATACCAAATTTTCTTTTCTCCAATGGAGGCAAAACAGGGTAAATCCAGTTTTAGGCCACATTTGATGACCATTTATGGGCATTATTAGAGGTTGGTATATCCTTGCATAACATTCCTTAGAATAACATGGATTGACAAACTCCTCTGTTGTTGTTGCCTATTTTCAAAGGCTGCAATAGCATGTAGACAAGGGATCCCACACAGATCCCAATTCCTATAAGAACAAGTCTTGGCTCCCAAGTCTACTGTGTATTGGCCATACACCTTACTTGAAAATTGAGCTCACCACACCAGTTAGCAATACGTTCATTTGATTCATCCATAAATTTCTCCAACTTATTGTAAATGTTAGTTAACATAGGGTTTGTTTGTCTACTAATCCATTCTGTCACGCCCTCGATTTTTTTAACATAATTAAGTAATACATTTTAATAAAAGAGCCTCGCATATCATACATATTACCCAAAAGAATTCCCGCCTGATTAATTTACAAACGAAGTCCCCAAGTTTAATGAAATACAACGTTGGCACCACGGCCCAAATTAACTTGAATACAGCTACCACAAGCTATTAAGTTACAAACAGTTTAACCAAAAGAAATCAAGATGGATTGTTACAAAATCACGTATAACAAAAGTATGTGATTTACAAAGATGATTAAATAACTAGTCTTCATTGGCTTCCAAAGTTGTCTTCCACACTGAGCATACGATGCAATGTAAGCCACTGCCTGACATTAAAACCTGAAAAGAAGGATTTTGTTGAGCTACACTAGCCCAGTAGGAAATCTATACTCAAGCTATATGCAAATGCGATGAAACATGCAACTAGAGCGATTGAATTTCAACAAACGAACGTAGGATACAAGAGTTACCACTATAAACAGACGAACTAAGACCGGAAGATCCTGGACGTCTCACAAACCATTTAAACGTCAACTAGAAGTGATATTTAAACTCATATTGATCTCATAGACTACAATAACTGTTCAACCATCTAATAACTTTTCGAACGAACGCCACGTCAACTTCCACAACTCATTCCATTCACCATGCGTCTTTATTTCACAAAGCTTTAATTTTTGATTTCCAAAACAATTTTAGGGAAAACTCAAGACCACTTCGGGTCAAACTCCGTTGATTCGAGCTTGAATGCCGGAGTCCGTTGATTTGTGGCCAATACCGGATCCGTTGATTCACTCAAGAATACCGGAGGATTTTCGATAAAAATCCTCTTTTCAAACAGATTTCCTTCTTTAATAAAATCTCAATAGAATCAACCTGCTCTTCTCTTTTCAACAACCACAATCTACGTCAACATAAACTTCTAAAGTCAACTGTAATTCTCTTCATCAAGCGAGACATTCAACTGTTACCACCCCTTGCGTCACATTGAATTCTCTCCACCTGGGTTTCCGCATTACCACACCTTGCGTTGCGGGCCCTCTAGAGTCTCTGCATTACCACACCTTGCGTTGCAGGACCCTCAATTCAAGATTTACAATTCATGTAGACATAAAAGCTTTATCAAACCATATATATGCAGACATCACTTCCCAAGTCACATTCGTTCTTACATCATTAACAAAGCATACAAACTCATAAGCACACCCCATTGCACTTTGAGAAATACTTTAAGCTCACGTTATTCTCTAAATCTATTACATCGCCCTATGCCACGTACCGGACCCACAACGATTCCACGACACATCACTGGCTAGTTTCTAAACGAGAATCTTAAAGAACGAGTACCAAAGGAATCTAGGATGATCAATTGAGATAAAGCACGAAGGTACGAGTTACCCTATTCTCTTTCGAACCACTAGGCAAACCCCTATTGACCGACCACGCGGCCTATGCCATAATTTACATTCTACTATACCCGACAACCTTTCTACGATACACTCCTTCATCCTATTGTTCACCACGTCAAGTCATAGCACCCAACATACCTATAGCATACATCACCTCATACTACATTGACTCCCAATTGCCATCAATCCCATGAATACATTTCGATTAAGTCTTCTTCTAGTAAGACGCTACGCTTTCCCTAACAACGGAAAACCAACGGAAAGGGGATAACATCAACTAATCAAGGGAAGTCAATTGAACACGCTTGAGAAAGGTTAGGAGGTGTTAAAAAGGTACTAGAAGTGTCCGAGGTTCAAAATAATCAAATCGGAGCAACTTGGGCAAAACTGCCCAGAAAGCCCCGGAGTATCGATACCAAAATAACCGTATCGATACTCCAGAGTCTGGAGTATCGATACTCCAATAACTGTATCGATACGGAAACACTACAACAGATTTCTGAAGCTACTGGAATGTAGATCCTTTCAGCGTATCGATACGGAAGAAATCGTATCGATACCGGGACATTACGAACGGCGATTTTGTGCAGAAAACTCAAAGGCAAATACAACAAAACAACCGACGATCCAAGGTACGATTGCTACATGAAATCAACTCATAAACACATAACAAGAGCAAGAATCCCTACCTCGAAGTTGGAGAGCAAGCACACAAAGAGATCGGGCCACGAGAACTCTTGAACTCGAACTTTGAAATACGCCTAAAATACTCCTTTCCGAGCTCTATCCAACGAACCACAAGCTTGAAGTCACGTCTAGAAGGTGGAACGGAGGTTGATTGCCATGGGTTTTGAGTTTCAAGGTGGAGTTTCAAGAGAGAAGGTGAGAGAGGGATGAAAGCGTCGGATGAGAGAAGGAGGGAGGGAGAGCCGAGAGGTAGAGAGAGAGTAAGATGGGATTTTTAATCCCCTACACACACACCCACATATTTATACTACCTCAAACACAAATCACACTTGCACTCCCTCAACTAACAATCCTATCATTTAAACCCCAAATCAAATAAAATCTCAAATTTCTCATTTATGCACTACTTTATCATTTATAAAACCTTTAAACCATTTTCGTAAAATACGAGTCTCTACACATTCCCTTCTAATAACTCTCCTATTAACTAGATATGACCTAATCCATTCCAACATCTCAATGATTGCCTTGTCTTGTGCATCAAGTATAGCTTTGTTAAAAGCTTCACACATATTGTTGCCTACTATATCACATTTAACAATATCCTTAAAGTAAGATCTAGACCAGTACTTTATAGGTTCAGCCTCCAACCACTTGCATGCATCAGGATTCTCTTTATTCATAACCTCCATTGCATACTGAAATTGAGCAACATGAGTTACTTTGGCATACTTCTAGAATTTTTCTTCAAGTGACAGGCTTTTGAAAATCTTTATGAAATTACTGAGCAAATGTTTACAACAATGTATGTGCTCTACACTTGGAAAAGTTTCAGCCAATGCAGGAAGTAGCCCCTGGCATTCATTGGTAAGTGTGAAGGCAGGCAATTGTCAATAATACATGTACATCAAAATACATATAAAGTGGCGTGTTGTTAGTGGAATGGTTAATAAATGTAAACCATACAAATCTTATTGCCCTCTGCTTATCATTGATAAATGTGAACTTAGGTTCATTATTGGGTGTAATTCCAACATTAATCCTCAGAAGTTCAAAAAACCATATCCATGTGTCTTTGTTTTCCTTTTTAACTATAGCAAATGCTATTGGGTACATAGCATCATTTGGGTCAACCCCAATAGCTATCAGCAATTGGCCAACATAAAGGCCTTTCAAATGGCATCCATCAACCCAAATTAGTTTTCTGCACCCATGTATGAATCCACTCTTGCATGCAGCAAAACAAATGTACAACCTGTTGAATCTTGGTTGGTCAGTCTCTTCATCTAACAGGGCATCCATCATTACAGTTGGACATGTGTTTGATCTCTTCAGTTCTTCATAGTAGTCCCATAGCCCTCCATATTGTTCAATGTTATCCCCATAAATGAGCATGGCTGCTTTCCTCTTTGGTCTATACAATTGAGACTTAGATACATCAACTTTCATTTCCTTCTTCACCCTCTCTTTGAAGGCTTTGATAGGCATTGGAGGGTTGATTCTGAGGTCATCCATGTACTTCTTCGTTATCATGGAAGAGTTGACATTCCTATTGGTATAGCTTTTAAGACATTTATGCTTGGGTCTGTATGTTCTAAGTTGGTAAGACTCTTCAGCTAGCACCTTGCGTGCATACATTTTCCATGGACATCCTGTTTGACATCTTGCCCTCACTTTCGTCTTATCATTCTTCACAAACTTCACATTTCGTTGATGCTTAATAGCATGTTGTTTCACGTCAGCTTTGAAATCTACAGTTGAACAGAATTTTCATGCCCACTTCAAATTTGGGGTTTTCATTATCATGCTCAATTCTAAATTTCTTGAACTAATGCTCCTTTATTTTCTTAGTGTTATTGTCATCATCTTAGCAGCTATATGCACTTCCATCTTCTGTGTCATAGTAAGCATCACTAAGAACAATCTCTTCACCATCTATATTATCCTTTGGTACATTCTTTTGACTACTCTCACCTATTCCCTTAAATTCTACCTCATCATCCATAAATGTCTCATATAATGCATCATCATTAGACATAGAATATGACCCATCACTGTGCATCTCATCTTCTGTTGACTTATCTGAGTATAATTCCTCTTCATGTACCACTTCCTCATCAAGTATCACTGCCTCATCTACAAACAAATCATCAATATTAATCACCAAATCATCTACATTACATGATCTTGTTTAGCTATCCAAAAACTTCACCCCACCTATGTGCTCCACATACAGTTTTGCAATTCTAGTAGGAGGCAAGGATGTTACCAAGGCAACAACATCAGCATCGCTTTTCATATGTACAAGCCCAATATCTAAGTTAAGCCCAGGAACCCTATAATGGAAAGTAACAAGTGGTCCATACCCTAAATGCTAAGAAATACCTTCCAATTCAATGAGAGAGCAGGTCAGAGTCAATTCCATCTATGGCATCTATTTTACCCCCAACATATGCTTTGTTTGGCCCAACAGTAAATACCCCACCATGGTGTGTTTCTAAGAACATAAAAGACAACATAGGGCCTGCAAAATTTCAAAGGAAGGAAAAACAATAAATATCTAGCCAACCATGTGTTAAAAAATGAATCAAAATCATAAAGATACAACCAAAAGAAAACAAAAAACTAATCAACAATGCATGTCTTTACAAAATATATAATACAATGGGTCCCTAGAGAGCAACAACTCATACACAGAATATATAATACAATGGGTCCTAGAAAGCAACAACTCATACATATTATATGCCAAAAGGAAGAGAAAAGTGTCGAAAGTGGAAAAAAAATGACTTCAATGCAAATTACCTGTTCTCGTAGGGTTTCACCACCACAAAATCTTCACAGCACTGAATATCATACAAGATTCTTCTTCTTAGGTTTCAAGATGAACAATATTCTAAGATCAAAGAGTTCATTTTTGGGGACCCATCATTTCTAGGGTTTTCCGTACATCACGAGTGAGAGTGGAGAGAATGGGAAAGTAGGGGAATTGTGTTGGCCATTATTTTGGTATGTCTTGGCCATTGAACTGGGTATTTGTATTGGCCAATATTTTGGGACTGTGTTGGCAATTTCAAGTAGTAGTTGGCCATTATTTTGGATATTTGTGGGCCATTATTTTGATATGCTTTGGTCATTGAATTGGGTATATGTATTGGCCATTATTTTGGGTATGTGCTGGCCATTTTTTTTAATTCTCTTGGTTGAACCTTTATGCTATGATTGTGTATCTGTGCAATTTGTGTTTGGGCTGTGTTGGAAAGATATGTTTTCAACCTTTATTTGCATGCTCTATTTTCATAGCCAGAGGCTATGTTTTTTATTTATTTAAAGTTTGCTAGTGCAATATAGCCTCCCAAAAGTTAGTCCATTGCCATTCAAAAAGGTTACAGTAGAATGGGTTTGTTCAGAACTTGCATCAGAGGTGCTCATCTTCTTTTCTTCTTCTTTTCGTTGTTTGGTGAGCAATGCTCTCTTTTTGGTTGTGTTTATACAGGAGAGAGTGAGACAGATTTTAGAGGGAGTTTTTCCCTCCAATTCTTCAAGTGCCTAAAATGGCGAGATGGAAGAGGGAAAGTGAGAGAACGGGTGTTTTGACTATAATGCCCCCGGTTTAGACGGCAAGTCTAAACGGTGTGTGTCATGGGGACCATTTAAATGCGGGTTGAATACATTGGGGATGCAATAGACGCGCTTTGTACAATGGGAATGAAATTGAAAATTCGGAAATACTTTGGGGACCATTAAAAAAAGCCATACAAAACTTATACTCCTATTTAAGAGTACTTATTTTTTGAATTAAAGAAGATCTATTGTGATAGATTGACCTATCTCGTAAAGAAAAAAAATAAGTATTTATAAAGTAAGAACTTTAGCAGAACGGGGCCGTAGTCCCCTTCATCTCCCCTTATTCTTATCAAGTTTTAGTATTTTAGCTTATCGTTCACACTAACAAAAAATTTGTAACAAAAACGTTTTTTTCCTACAGTAATTTTACTTACAAATCCATCTACAACTTATCACTTTTGAAAATAATTTAACATTTCTCAACAACTTATTCACTATCGAAAACACCTGACAACTTGATTGCCACAAATTATTTCTCAACAATTTATTCATTAATGGGAACGCCCCACTAAGAGTATCTCTATTTTTTACTCTTTAGAAAATCAAAAAAAATCTCTCCTTATGTGAAATTCTTTATCTGCTTTTCATCTATTTTTAGAAAAACCAAAGAAAACTATTCATTAGATTTCTTATACTTTTTATTTTATTTATCGTAATTATATTTTTGTTTCCATCTACTCAGGGGTGGATGTAATATTCTGAATTTTTTAAATAAATAAAATTTCATAATATTATTTCAATATTCATTTTCTTATTATTCGGCTTTAATTAACTAATTTTGATTTAATTAATTACTATGCACTAAAATTTATTTCTTGTGTGTTAATAATTCGTATAAATATTTCTTTTAACTAATGAGATGTTTCTTTCGTAAACTGAGATAGCGTTTAGGCTCGAAATATAATTTTTAGTCCACGATAATATTTTCAAAACTGCAATCCAGACTGCCGAGCACCGTGTGGTACTTTTTCGCGTCCGCGGATATTTTTTACTCCTTCCCGTTTTTTCCTCCCCCAGTACGTCTCCCTCTTCCAAAAAAAAAAAAAAATACAACTCTACACACACACATTTTTTATTTTTTTAGAAACACTTCCGGTTCGAAAATACAAAAATAAAAACAACAAAAAAAAATATACAAAAAAAAACTGCCTGAAACCAAAACGCTAAAGCCAGATCAAATTGGTGCGACAGGTCTATCTTTAAGAGTTACTCTGCACACACATTAAAAACACCACCATTATTTCCCTTTACCCCACACCCCCCTGTACACCAATATTGGTATTATCCCCTCCTTACACCCGCACATAATTATATACAAACCCCACACCCACACCCACACCCACACCCACACCCACACCCATACCCTTTCCTCTCTTTTTCCACGCCACGCCAGCCACCCCTCCCTCACCATCTCCTGCCCCTCTTATTAGGCAAGCACACTCCTGTTATCTCTTCCACCCCTTCCCCACTCATTTACTCTACATTTAATCCTTCCTCTCTCTTATCTCATATATATACATACATGCACTCTTAGCCCACCACCACACTCCGAAAATTTTACTTAGCATACACATTCACCCTCTGCTTGCTCCTGTCTAGAGAGATCCAGAGAACAAAGTGGGTTTCCTCCACACTTACCCGAATTCATCCAAACTCCAATTCTTTATCACAACACACCTAAGGGTCACCAAGTTGCTGTAGTCAACCTATTTTATGCGCATTCGAGTCCAATTGTAGCTACCACAATCATCTCCTTCCTTAAACACCAAACCCACCATTTTCGTTCTTCCCGATAGCTTGAACACCCTCTGTAAACGACCATTTTCCTCCTAGCTCAAGTTGTTTTAGGGTTAGGTTTCTTCACGAATCTTGTAGAGCACTTCGAGACCTTCGATTTAGATACAAGAATCACTCAAAACAGTTGAGTGTAGCCTGAGATATCACTTCCCAAAATCATCATCAGTCAGTCGTTATTCTAGGCTGGCCACAAATTTTTTGTTCTTCTTAAAAGTGGTTATTTCTAACAATATTTAGGTGGAAGTAATTTATTTTTACTTTTTCGATTTGTTTCGTCAAGACAAAATAATAATTTATAAAAGTTTGGCGCAAAACTAACAAACTTGAAAAAAAATTGAATAAGGATAAAACGTGCGCTTTTAAAATGCAAAAAGTTTTCCACAATACTTCGGCTCCGTTCCGCTTTCTTTTTAAACCTTCATTTTCAAAAAGAAGGTAATTTAAAACTCACATATTATGAAAATGAAAAATAATTTTTCATTTTTTTGTATTGTTTAAAAGATCTCAATGAAATCTATCAAATAAGATCCATATTAGTAGAAAAATTATTTGCGCAAACACAAAATTTTTGAGCTTGAAATACCTTTTTTTTCCTAAAATTCTTTTTACTGTTGAAAACTTGAAATGGAACGACACCTACTACAACCACACACAAACACTTACACAAACTCACAAATTGTCGGCCCCACACACAGGAGGTGTGCAGCATGTGTGGAGCCCACTCCCTTTGTGTGTGTGTATATAAGTGAAGCAACAAAAATTGAAACATCAAAACAATTCGCATCAGATGAAGAAGCCCGATTTAGAAAGTGTATTGGACCAAAATGTCAATTATAGTCTAGTGGGCTGGTTAGGCCCATATTCCCTTGAGCCCTTATGTGTTGGAATGGAAAAGGGTGCACAGAGATTGCTTATCCTTTTGGGGGACAGTCGAGTCGAAGCACTGGCCTGGGTCGTGAGCAGACACAGCAGTAAACCTTAGGTGTTCCAGTACGAAACGGATTGGTCCGGCCACGTGGCACCATTCTGGTTCGGCTGCTGGCACGGACAAATAGTAAAAAACAAGCTCACCACACAATACTAGTACGGTCCACCCACGCGTCATCGTCTGATGCCGACATGTGGTGCAGTCTTTGGCTGGGCGATAGCCAGTCTTTCAGCGGTTGTTGGTACGAATGCACGGGTCCAACCCGGTGAGACCACATAGCTCAACAATGCGTCCGTCGACAAGCTCAAGGGTGCACCACTACCTGGCCATGCGTTTAGGTAGGTTAGTGGTGGTCGGTGATGTCACCTCAGCACGAGGGAGGCATGCTCCCCCGATGTGGCTACTAAGGCATGCACTCCCCTATATATACTATAGTGATAAACTCTACCAGGTACGCTCTCTTCTCTCCTACTAAGTTTGATTTTCCCTCTTTGAGCCGAAACTAACTTAGCCATCGGAGTGCTCGTCGGCCATCTTCGGCCGGTGGGCACTAATCGTTTGGTACTTGTGCAATGAACGGAAGGAAAAGGAGAGCTAAGCAACCCAACCCACAAGAGATTTAGAGAGGATCTGATCAGTAGGAGAGGCCTAATCCAGAAGAGTGATCAACACCACCTCACAATTGGTGAACCCAGTGTGAACCTTGACTGCTGTTGGTTTTCCTTCTATTCCTCCCCCTCACAGATCTCCTCACCTTCCTCTGAGAAAATGGTGAAAATAGATCCAACCCTCCATGACATGATTGTTCTTGGTGCAGCAGGGACCTTAGATCCTGCACTGTCCAAACGCCTCACCAAGATAAGTCCTTGCGATGAGAGTGAAGGCTCAACCTTGGAGCCATACCATAAGGCCTACATTCGTCTTTTGGAACAACGTTTGGAGTTTAAAGACGAAATTTTGCGCTCTATGCAAGACGACCTCTAGCATGCTCGAGGTCTTGTAGTTCACGTGGTCGTAGGGAGCAAACTCCGCACCACGTCGAAGAGTTACAGGACCGCCAGCTAAAAGGATTGGTCAAAGACTACCTCGGTCCTCCACGAAACGATGGTCGACACAACGACAAGGACACATGCAGGGGGTGCAGCCCTACACCGCCACGATGCGATGATGAACTTCCTAAACGCTTCCCCGTTCTCAAAGATCCCAACAACGTTGGCACCTAAGTATCTACCTCTCAAACAATTGTACGTATGTCAGCCTAACTCAAAAAAGAGAATCCAACTCAAGAAAAGAGATATGCATCAACAAAATATGTTTACCAATATATGGGGTGTTTGGGAATCTACTTTTTGGCTTTTTATTTTTAACTTTTTGTCTTTTTGACTTTTAAATTATGATGAGAATGTATTTTGAATTTGAGTAAAGTGTTTGGATGATATGTGCAGAATGTATTTTGTAATAGAAGTAGTGTTTGGTAGATAAATGATAAAAATGAATTATGAGTTTCTTTTTACAATATTACCCTTGGTTCTTTATTAGTATTGTATTAAAAGATATATGAATAATGATAAAATTTAATTATGGGTGGATTTTTTTTCAAGGCACATCAACCCATAATTCAACAAATGCATAAATGCATCTCAACATTCATAAACCCATTTCAATTCCCATATTTACAGCAATTTAGAAATTTATAAACCCATTTCATGCATACTTCTTTGTCTCTTACTCGTGTACACACCCAATAATTTTCTCCTCCGACCCATTTTCCTAATTGGGTTTCTCTGTTGCTCCTGATTTTGGTATTTTTCTGTTAATCACATGGGTATGCAGAAAAATCATGAATACTTCCAATGAGGGGCCAAAATGCATGGACTAATATAGTTGGACTATTATAGCACAACGATGGAATTTCAGAAATACAACAAAAGAGGTTTGTTAGGGTAATCAAAATTGCCTCAATAAGGGACCTATTAGGGCAGTTTATCTATTGAGGCACTACGACTTAGTACTGCGCGTATCGATGTAGCTATATGGGTAATGCAACACTTGTTATGAGGCACTTTAATGTGCCACAAGAACTCCTTCTAGCTGCACTTTCAAGTGCCGCATAATTCACTTATTAAGGCACTCATAATGAGGCACTTTGAGGAGCCTTAAGAGTTTCTTCTACCTGCACTTGTAAGTGCCCCATAGTTTACTTATTAAGGCATTTTTGGATGCCGCGTCAGAATTTTTTTGAGGCACTTTAATGTACCTCAAGGACTCCTTCTAGCTGCACTTTTAGATGCCGCATAATTCACTTATTAAGGCACTCATAATGAGGCACTTTGAGGAGCCTCAAGACTTGTAAGTGCCCCATAGTTTACTTATTAAGGCATTTTTGGATGCCGCCACAAAATTTTTTTGAGGCACTTTAATGTACCTCAAGAACTCCTTCTAGCTGCACTTTCAGGTGCCGCATAAATCATTTATTAAGACACTCATAATGAGGCACTTTGAGGAGCCTCAAAAATTTCTTTTTCCTGCACTTTTTAAGTGCCCCATAGTTTACTTATTAAGGCATTTTTGGATGCCACCTCAGAATTTCATTTTTTTTTCTTTCAATACACTTTGAAGGCACTTCAAAGTGTAGCATAAACCACTTTGGTTGAGGTAAGAGAATAGCTTTAACAGCACTTATAAATGCCTTCTAAGGCGTTGGGATTTTTTTTTTTCCTTTTTTACTACTCTACAGTGACAATACAATGGAACCATTTGCAATTTATTTCTCAACCATGTCCAAACAACATAAGCCATAGTCATTCAATAGAAACTACTAGTCAACAAATCTCACAAGGATCCAAAAACAAAACACAGAACATTGAATAGAAACTGTTTTAGCAGAACTCTAATGTTTTCAACAAAAAACAAACTTCACTTCTAAGGAACTTACTAAAGTTTCCAGCAAAAACCTAACTTACCAAACTCTAGATTAAAGCATGAAATACCTACCCTTAAAAGAACCACCAGTAGAAACAAAACAAACAAAACTCATAAGACCAGTATTCTTGCGACATAACACTGTCTACTAGGCATCTTCCAACTGATCTCATTCATTCAATAAAGCCATCATCATTATCTCTCACTACTTGATCAAAACAAAACAAAATACACGGTTTTAAAAGCCATTGTCTTGTAATAGGAATTGAAAAATAGACAGTTTTGTACATCAGACGTACCAAAGAAATAGGCCATGCTATTGGCATACCAATGGCATCGCCAACGGTCTTAAGGACTGCATAAGGCCTCATCAAATGCTCGCCCCATATGATTGGGATTTGAACATGAATCTCACACCAATTAACTCCGAGTTCCACTCCGCCTACCTCTGTAGATGGATCCATACTAGCGATCCGCCCTTTGCCTACAACTTCTACGGGGTTGGCTACGCTTTTGAAATAAACAAAATCCCCCACTTAGCATCAATCAATAAGAAAACATCATATTGACAAATGGTTAGGAAAGTAAGGAATCTCATTCTACTACAATAGCATGACAAGGGCGACCAACATATAGGTTGAAGTACAACATAAACTCAGGTTTTCAAACTAAGTCCAAGGAAGACAAATGGCTGGGTGACATGCCTCTTTTTGCCCAAAAAGAGTAAGATACTACTGTATAAAACCTCAATTTCAGCCCATAAAGTAAGAATTTCAACAGTTAGTCAACATGTAACCTCATTTTCCAGCATAACCATTAAAATTCAGAACTCAGAATGTCAATTTAGTAACTATAAACCTATATTTCAGTACTCCAAGTAAGAATTTCAGCACTAAACCAGTATGTAGTACTCATTTTCCAACATATAGCAAAAATTCAGCACTCAAAAATTTCAGTTACATTAACTACAAACATATATTTTAGCATTTCAAGTAAGAATTCCAGCTCCAAATCACTAGGTAATACTCCTTTTCCATTATATAAAAAAATTCAGCAATTATAGGTTTAATCATCGCCAAACATAATGCACCGACACGTTTAAGTGGTTCCCGTGTCCATAGTTTTCCAAATTAAAAAAGTGTCTGCATGTCCATTTTTGTATCCATGCTTCTTCACTTTCAATGTTCATCGACCTATTCAAACATCCACCAAACATATACAACCTCGTATACTCATAGATAACCTTAATTGTAGAATAAATTTATTTACCTTGACACGTCCTTGTTGGGTAATAGATGTTGATAAACCAACGTGTTGGTTTCGAGATGAGACTGGAATGTTTGGAGACGTGACTCGAGTGTTTGAGGAGTTAGCCCCATTTGCTTGACTCTGCAAATATAAATTAGTTAACTCTTCCAATTTTTGGTTTGTTTTATCTAGCTCTGTCTTCCACTCCATTGACATCCTATAAGATGTGCCACTGCTAGGCACATCACCCCAAACATCAAATGGGCAAACCCCTAGCCCATACATGCGCACACTTCCAGATTTCTCTTTGCCCATAGCCTTGGAAAACACATCATTTGGACCAGAAGAATCAAGTTCACCCTCGGGAACTTGTTTGGATAGCTCTTTCATTTTTTCCTGGAACACAATAGTTTACGTTACTCTTGGAATCTAAGAACAAAAGTTTATACGAAAGAAGCTGGCGAAACTTACTATTTTTTTCCTCAATTCCTCATTTGAGACCTTGCCATTGTTTGTGAAGCAAGTAAGGAACATATGTGCACGCGATGGATCATGGCCAAGGTTTTTTGCTTGTGAGCACACCGAAAGTTTAATCTCATGCTACTTATAAAGTTTTGATTCTAGTATAATTAAAATAGTCTATGAATTTATAAGATTACCTCAGTCTCTCTTACTATGGCTAAAGGAGTTTTGCCCTTTTTATAAATGATATTTTGCGCTGCTCGACTAGACTTATTTTTAGTATAAAATTTGTTAAACAAAAAAAAATCATTAAGGACAAATTTTAAGGTTACTGAAATTAGTAAAGATCAAAGGTCTCATACCTTCGTGTCTTCATGCCAATACTTAACAAGTTCTTTCCATTGGTCTGCTTACACTCGATTCGGAGGACTATGTATTTGCTCCTCAATGGGTAGGTCAGAATCGCAGTGGTCTCTCTTTACTGTAGCCTTCCAGTTCCTCCACTTTTTCAAAAGTGATTTCAAGATCCATCTCTTGTGACCAAGAGAAAAATCAAACTATTGCTATAGATACAGAATATATTGTTTGTGATCTATCTCTTTAGCAAACTAATAAGCCCGAAATTTTAAGGATGTGATGTACTCCAAATTCAAAGTGTGGGTGATGTAATCTCTCACCATATGCTTCCAAATAAATACACCTTTACAATCAAACTTACCAGTACCAATGCAAACATATCTTCCTTGAAAACTTTAGGCATCTTGTGCCAAGTCTTATATTAGAGAGGTGCATATTTCCCATTTCTTGCGATAGTTCCTAAGAAGTGGCTCAAAATGCTATTATTGGAAATCGGTTGTCCTTTGTCGTTGAATAAAACTTGTACGCGCTCATTGTCATGCTGGCCCCAAACTTTACACATAAAAGTGGGACCTCGTGCTCTCTTGGCTTTTTTCCTGCTACCTACAATTTCTCCTATTCCAGTGTTTAGTTGATGGCACGAAAGTGAGTTAGTATACTTAAAGCAACAAGAAAAGAAAAAAGAGACATATTGACACCAACAGCTTAGTGAAATAGCAGGTACATGGTGCACTAATAGGCATAATGACTGTGATCTATCTAAAAGCCACTGTCAGACAAAAAGAAAATGCACAACTTGTGGAGCATATATAAATCAACTCACCCCAAGAAAGATACATTATCAACTCACCCCATTTTGTAGAAATAAAGAAAACCAAATGATCGAGTTTATCATTTACCTGGTTCATTAAGGGGTTGAACAATGGCCGCAACATTCATATTTACTTCCTGTGACTAATTGGAATCTGGCTCTAAAAGGGCTCGTCCAGTATGATGAGTCGTTGGGGCCATCACCTCAAACATGTTAATGAATAAGCACAACACAAAGATGAGGCCTCTAAGAACATTTCAAAAACTGAAAGGAATCAGCAGTAATTGCAAGCAGCATACCAGTAATCAGGTACTATATGGAAGTTCAAGCACATAAGCTACAAATTTTCCTACTAGTTGGAATTCTGCTTACATCCCTTGCCATCCTTGGCTCTTGCATGCATACTTTTTTAGTTTCAAGTGAGGTTAGTGAGCCACACAGCTTCTTGCTGCTATTTTATGAAAGGACTTGTTCTTTTTTTCTCAATGGTGGATGTTTGTCATGAGGTCTTTTGCAATAGAAATTGGCTGGGATTTTACTTATTTTTGAAGTTTGCTTCCAATGTTTACAATGTACAGTTCAATAAGTATTCCCCTATTTATAACCCGTGTTCTTGGAAACTGTTCTGTTTTTTGGTGGCAGATTGAGGAAGAATTGGTCTCCACAGAACAAGCTATCGTTCACAAGTTAGGAAAGATAATAAACCTTCATGATGCTACCAACTCAAAAAAGATGACCATTTGATACTTCAGGAACAAACAATAATGAGCAGATTCTCAATTGGCTCTCTCAAGCCAATGCAGGGGACAATATGCATACTATTTTTGGTCCTTCAATTCTGTCATTCTCAAACACTTTATATCATTTTCCAACGAAAATTAATGGTTATTATGTTCCCATATTTTTATCAAATCACATACAGAACCAAGAGTTTTAGTAAGTGGAAACGATTTCTATGCCTTCCCGCGTCTAGACCCAAAAGGCGAAAGGATGTCATGGATTGAATGGGGACACCCTAACATGCCATGGGATAAATCAGACAAAGGCATAAAAAATTTAGCCACCAACACACAAAGGCATAAAAAATTGGTGAAGTTCATATTATAATTCCATGGAATAAGGATAAAGAAATACCCCCAGGTTTAATAAATCAAAAACAATGCAAACCCATTCCCAAGCATGATACGACAAGAGGTATAAAACAAAAAGAAACACTAAAACCTAATTAATCGTTTACATTAGCTATCTTTCAATCAGCGAATCCATTCTCAACATAAATAGAAAGAAAGGCTAAAACACTAAAAGAATACAAACCCAATCTCAACGTAAACTGCTTTCGATTGGGAATCAATTAACAGAGGATATTGATTAATTATCCAGATTATTGCAAAAACATGACCAAAATCTATAAAATACCTTGTATCCTGCGGCGGCAAATTGAGATTGAGAGAAAGCTTCAAACAGAAACCAGATGGGGATAGAGATGGAGGCGTATGTGAGGCAGTTTCTTCCAAATGTTTAGACTTCTTCGAGTGGCAGGAAACTTTAGCGCCAGTCAAAGGGGAAAAAATTTTGCGCGAAATTATCTGGCGAAATTTTTTAGCGCCAGTCGAGAACGACGTCGGGGGCAAGATGCCCTATTATTTGGTTGATAGAAAATGTTGTTTTATAGAGGGGAAAGAAAATGGTTACAAAACATTGAATTCGTTCGCGTAACGAATTCTAAACTTAATCAGCCAATTATACTTCAATAATGGTCGATCTGAACCATCAAGATTTCACGTTTCATTGATTCAATTAGAATCACCAAAATCAAAGATCATCGGATATCGGCAACCGCCTGATCGGACCATATTTGATGCATTCCAAGGCATTAAAGTGTTAGATTGCAATACCCAACCCCACCTGAGTGTTTTTTTTGTTTTTTTTTTTTTCCGAGTGAAACCGTCCATCTTTTACATATTATGGAGCACATCATTCATTCTTACCAATAACGAGGTTAATCAGGAATCGCTACACACTTGATCGGACAGAAAATCCCACTTTGTAAATAAATTGTGTCTCGATAAAGAAGCTTTCTAAACCCGATGTGGGCTCCCCGACCGGCGTGCACCCAAAGAGTCGCCACCGGGATTTTTAAGATGGATGATCCGAGAAACCGAGAACTCGTTTGAAAAGGCATTTGGTCTAACGAAAACGTTGAGATTTCAGGTTCGTGAGCTACGTTACAAGCAGGGAATGTTTTGTTGAAAAGCACCTCGCTCGCTTGGGAAAACCGATCTCTACTAAGCAACTTTTAAAGGGAAATTTTAAATATCTTTTAGAAAATCAAGCTCTTTAATAAACAAGTAAGAGGGGAAGGGACATGGGAAGGTATATCACTTTGACGTGCAAGTGGTGCTGTATGTACAGGGATGGTAAAGATGGTGCAGAAGAAAAGAACTCTTCAACAAAAACTGTCTGGACCTCAGCGATCTCCTACACGGCATACTGTAATGCCGCGCACGGCTTTACAATACGCCGTATGGGGTACCTATTCTGTCGTCAGATCATTGTCAGGTTCCAGAACACCGCCCGACATATTGTGCGATATTTTTAATAGACATCAGAAGGTGCCCAGTCACTGAATCATTTTGGGAGGGTACCATTTCTTCAAGCCATGAACGTAAAATAACTTTTAATGCGTTTAATCACTTAAAATGATCAAGGAAGCTTTGTTTATAAAACCAAACATGGCTTGTAGATATGGTCTAATTCTGAAAACACTGATGATTGATATCTCAGCAACAAAAACAGGCCTGATGAAGAATAGCTATGATCCAGACAGTTCGAATAAGAATCAATAACTAGCGGAATGTTGTGCGCTTGATCACACTATGTCGTGCGACGCATCAAAGCGCTGCGCAGCGTGGTGCACCTAGCACAGTGGCTTGTTTTTGTTTTTCAAAATGGTTTTTGAGTTAGTATTTAACCAACGGAGGTTAAGCCTGACTATAGAAAAGTTCCCTCAGGGATAAGGACAGGGCCTATCCCAAGGAAACTAGTTTATACCTTTGATCTCGAGCTTGGATGAGGACGGACGGCGGTGGATGAGTGGAGGCAAGATCGGTTGAGAAAAGAGGGTTGTGGATGTGCATGATTGTTGAGTATTTTGGTAGGTAGGATCTTTGAGTAAAAGGGGCTGACTTTAACGGTGAGGAGAAAAATGAAGCATCTTGAGAAAGAAAAAGTGCCTAGAGAATGTTTTTGAGGCAACTTTCTCAAGACTTGGAAGTAAGGAGTGGGTGTAAAAGCATGATTAGAGAGAAGGAGAATTCAAGTTCACTTCTAATGCCCATATCTTTTAAATCTTGACGTGCCTTCCAATGATCTTTTGATTTCCCAACCAAGTTTAACAATGACACAAGCACACTATCGCAAACATTTTTTTCTATATGCATCACATCTAGATTGTGTCGCAATAAATTATCTTTCTAATAAAGTAATTCGAAGGATATGCTAGGCTTCTTCCAGTTGAATGGCAACTTAGGATTATCCTTAACTAGCTTTCCAAACTTAAATTGAACTCCTTTTAGTTGATCTTATATCATAGACCCAGTTAAGTGACAAGGTGCCTTCCAATGATCTTCCTTTCCATTAAACGACCTTTTATCTCGTCTAAACATATGGCTATTCTCCAAGAATCATCGATGGTCCATGTAGATGTGCTTCCCACTATACTTCAACCAAGAACATGTGTCTTTATGGCATGATGGGCATGCAAGATGCCTTTTAATGCTCTACCCAGACAAAATTTGCATGTGCAGGAAAATCATTGATAGTCCACATTAAGGCATCATGCATCTTAAAATTTTGATTGGTTGAAGCATCAAGTGTATCTACTCTGACCTCCCATAACTCTTTCAGCTCCTCTATCAATGGTTGCAAATAAACATCAATGTCTTTTCTAGGTGCAGAATGACCGGGTATAAGTAACGACATTATGAAGTACGGTTGTTTCATACACATCCAAGGTGGCATGTTGTATGGCATCAAGATAACAGGCCATGTACTATGCACATTACTCATCATCCCAAAAGGATTAAATCCATCTGATGCTAATCCAAGTCTAACATTACGTGAATCTGTAGGAAATTCCTTATGTTGGAAGTCAAAAGCCTGCCAAGCAAAGGATTCGGCAGGATGATGCATGCAACCATCTTTGGTGCGACCCTCATCATGCCATTTCATAAAAGATGCGATCTTTGACAACATGAACAACCTTTATAGCCTTGGCATCAACGGAAAATGGCGTAAAACCTTTCTGGGGACCTTTTTACACTTTTTTACTGAGGTTCCTTCTGCTCCTTCATGATTGTAAAGAGTTTTGTACCATTGTTCATGACATACATGACATTTTGTATCATCAACATATTCTTTCCAGTACAACATGCAATCATTAGGGCAAGCATGAATCTTTTTGTTCGAGAGACTCAATTCCCTCAACACTTTTTTCGCTTCATAGTATGAGTTGGGCAATTTCTCACCCTCTGGAAGTACCCTGTTGAACGTTCGAAGTAGCCTGGTAAATGAGTCGTTAGTCCATTTTTCAAGACACTTATTGTGAAATAGTTCAACGAGCAGTGAAAGCTTTGAAAACTCTTTACACCCAGGGTAAAAAGGGTTTTAGGCATTACTTCTCAACTTATAAATTTTTTTAGCATCTGCATTCGACAACTCTACATTGTTTGGCACGTCATCCATGCCAATATCTCTATTTAAGATCCCGAATGTGTCATACAGCATCTCACGCATGCTATTATTTGTGCCCAAAACATTATCAGAATTAGTGGGAATCGGAGCAGTTGTAGTAGATGACAAAGCTTCTGCATGAGCTATCCATTTTGTGTAACCCTTGATAAAACCGTCACATACTAGATGGTCTACTGCCTTAGATCATGTCACCCATCTGCCATTTCCACACTTCACACATGGACAAACAATTTTTCCATCGATACTTGCATTTTGGAATGCGAAATTCAAGAATCCCTCTACTCCGTTCAAATATTCATTGGTCAACCGAGATTGATACATCCAACTCTTATCCATTACGTTTCTCTGTAAAGTGATATCTGTAAGAAGGCAACATAATTAAGCAACATGACAAATAAATATTTATACAAAAAGGAAAAATGGCAGTCATGTATCATGTATAAGAACACAAAATCATTGTGCTACAAATTCCTAAAAGGATAACATAAAATTATGGCACATAGTTGAACTTCATAATCTATGTAAGGGCTTTCATATGAAACTGGAATGTATTTTTTATACGGAGGATAGCTTCTTATGCCACATGTTAGGTGGACTTAAGCATGAGAAATTGATGGAGTTCTACAAGCTTCACAACAATAAGATTTAGTAAAGCAAAAAAAAAAAAACAAAAAAACCGTTGGCTCTTTCAAGCCAGTACATATATATTCCTGTAGAGTTGATGGATAGAAACAACGTATGTTAAGTTCCTCTTGTGGTCAAGAATTTCATTAAACGGCAAGGTTTTGTACACAGGAAACTAAGTGGGGAAAATAGAATCTCCTCTTCTCCCACAAATAGAGATCTCCAAATGTTTTATAGTTTTTTTGAAGGAAGTTGTGAGGGTTCGAATTGTTAGGACCTAGGCCGCGTGAGGGATAGGCTCCTTCCTCTTCTCCTTTCGTCTTCAGACTTGCAACAAGTCACTAAGGCTATGGTAGACTAGTGACCCTCTGACGATCAAGTTAGATCTCAGGGGTGGAATTTAGGTCTAGGGTTAGGGAAGAGTGGCATACCTTTCACAGTGTGCATCCCTTTGTATTTATGGACCTAGGTTTACTTGGCCTCCAAGCCAACGCGTGGAGATCACGCTCGGGTAACCGCTTCGGATGATGTCATTCATGACGTAGGGAACAAAAACGGTTACGGAGCACATTACCTGATCCAAATGATTATTACATTAATGGATTCGCCTTGGGGTTCACTTCATTGTAACTGCCTTGCCTTCTTGCATTGGTCTGTACTGGCGCCGAAGCCCACCACCGGGCATGGTACCGAAGCATAGGTTGAGAGTAACAAAACTCCTTGGTTCACCGGATGAGACCAACGAGACACTGGCTCGTACACACGGCTCGGTTACCGACATGGTAACCGGAGCCACCACAGAAGTGATACTAACTGTAGGATACATATGGATTTCTATACAAAAAATTACGAAATGGGATACGTATAGTTTTTCGAAGGATATGATAACATATGCTATAGAGTAATTTTATAGAGACTACGGGAGTTGTGCTTGGGTTAAAAAAACCAACAAAGAAATGAATAAATTTAACCGAGCGAAGCACATAAGCATAAAAAATTGGTGAAGTTCATATTATATTTCCATGGAGTATGGACAAAGAAATACCCCTAGGTTTAAGAAATCAAAAATAATGCAAACACATTCCCCAAGAATGTCACGGCAAAAAAAGAGAGTTTAAATACAACCCCTCTCACAAAAACTAGGAAAATAGTCCTGCAATTCATCCAAAAAGAGAGTCCCTGAGTTTGGTTGGAGAATCAATGGTGATGAGTTTGCCCATGTGATAATATTTTATAACAAGTGTGTGCTAATCTAATTTGGCAACTAAACAACAGCTAAAATGGGCTAGAAAGGTATGAACTTAGTTACGCAAATTATTTGAATGTTCTATATGAAAGCTAGTTTCAAAATCAAAACTAAAATTGCAAGCCAGAAGGCTGATTAGAAATTCAGAATCCTCATCTATGAAAACACCATTAGGTGCAATAACATATGAATCACAAAGGCAAGAGAAATGCAACACAAGACGATCAAGCATACGATAATTGTGAGAATGTTGTCCTCATGTCAAGGTAAATATTACATTTGAAAGCTAAGTTCACTAACGCTTTGTTTGTGTCGGGAAAAATATTTTTCCGGGAATTGACCATGGGATAGGTATAAAACAAAAGGAAACACTAAAACCTATTTTTTTTTTATCGGCAACACAGATTACAGAGGGGCAGACTCAAGAATCCAATGAGGCACACTCCAAATTCTGCATATATCTCTATTCTCCTGACTGGGCTTCATATTCCTCCAAGACATCGTAGAATCTCTTATAGCATTGCAGACCAAAAGGTGGATTGCTTCTGTGTGACTTATTGTGATTCATTAGCTTTTTCAGTAAGAGCAGTATCAAAGAACAAGAGTTCCAATCTTGTATGGCACCCAAAAATTTCCACACAATTGTATCGTACTCCATTTAAATCATCAATTGACCCATCTACTACTTTGTCAAATCTGACAAAATTTAAAGTGACCAAAATTCAAAACACATGTCGCTATATTGACTATTTGTTGCAACTACATGTTTCTATATTTTGGTGTCAAATTCTCTGCTTAGGCCTGTAGACCCAATTTTATTTCCACTGAGCATGTGTCTCCACAAACAATGACTTTGTGTTTAAAGGGGCTGCCAAATTTGTGTGCGACAGGAGCTAAAAAGTACTAATTAAAAGAGAGTATATAATTGAGGGAACCTTAAATGTGAAGAAACTGATCCATTAGTGAAATCTGGGGAGGGGAGTAATTAAACAGATCGTAAACACTAGAACCTAATTAAACGTAAACAGATCGAAAGAGCTTTTGATCGGCAATCAATTAACAAGGAATAGTGATTTACCCACATTATTTGAAAAAATATGACCAAAATCTATGAAATACCTCGTATCCCGCGGCGACAAATTGAGCTTGAGAGAAAGCTTCAAATAGAAACAAGAAACGAGATGCGGATAGAGATGGAAGAGTGGTGTCGTTTTCTTCCAATTGTCAGGACTCCTTTGAGTAGCTGGAAACTTTTGAGGAAGCTATATTGATATGGAGTCCAGATCGGCAGATTGTGAATGACGTTGTGGGCAAAGATGCCCCATTAGAAACGTTGATTTTTTTTAAAAAAAAAGTTCATTACAAAAACAACGTAGTTTTATGTCTCCAAATAAGTGCCCAATTAAACCCATCCTTTCGAGACACTTTCAACTGCCCTATCATAAATTAAAATAATAAAAAATGGTAAATTTGAAACTAATAAGTTTATTAAGAAAACGGCGTAGTTTTATATCTTCAAATAAGTGCCCTATTAAATTCATCTTTTTGAGGCACTTTCAATTGCCCTATCATGTTAAATTAAAATAATTAAAAATGTTAAATTTGGTGTCTAGGCTGACTGCCGCGATAGGGAGAATCAAATAGGGCACTTTTGGAGGTGGTGCCTCATTAATAACTTGATAAGGCAGTGTTGGAAAAATGCCATTTTAAAAGTGCCCCCTAAATCCCCATTTTGTTGTAGTTAATCGGACAATTTTGAAATCTGTCATTCCCTCCCTCTCCACCAACTGAGGAGAGGATACGGGTAATGTGAAGGTAAAACTGGTAATTACGTAACTTGAGTTGGGGTATTTTGCTAATTGAATCTAAAATGGGAAAACCCAATATTGCAAAAAGGACCTCTTGAGCGCCTTCTCACTTTTGGCCTCTAAACCCAAAAACAGCAAACACATTCTGTGAGAAAGCATTTTAGAACGAGGGTGCCAAACATTGAAAATGAGAAAATGCAATGATGAGAAGTAGAAAATGAAGTAACCAAACACCCCCATATTCATGACGTATCTTTATTGATGTTTCCTATGATTAAATCTATAGTGCGTAGCTAGCAACTAGCAAGTAGAAACGTGGTTACGAGGAGGTGAGGAGGAGGTGTAAGACTAATTTTTGATTTAGTCGATTTGGTGGCCCACATATTTTATATGGCACATATTGATTATGAGTTTAATAGGATTCTCCATATCTTTATTTTATTCAATTGGTTAAATAGAGAAGTTGTTTCCTAAATACGCTATACTTTGATGGGAAGTTAGCATTAATGTTTAATAAGGAAATTGGTCCTCTCTCTGCCTATAAAAGAGCGTCTAGGGTTCCATCAAATTAACGTGATATACTAAACAGCTAGAATGAAGGCAAGAGAGAGAAACCTGCTTTCCACCTAGGGCTTAATGCTCTAGCGATATTATGGTTGCTTCAATTAATCACTAGATCGCTCAAGTTCCGCATAAATGGATCCGGGTACGCCGTTCTTGTTTCCTTAAGTTTCCGCTTAATGATTGTACTGTGATAATCATGATAGTTCTAGATCCTGGCATGAAGTAAGGTGTTAATTATCTAACCCTATTAAGAATAAAACTTACATGTGGTATCAGAGCCTTAGGTTTATGAACATCATGATTTTCCATCATCGACAGTATAATTAAATTTAAATCGGTTGAGGACCGTGTACTGATTCGGGCTTGTGACTCTAACGTGTACTGTTCATCATCCTTATTTTGCGGGTGTGTTCAATCGCATACTGCTACAAGCATTAAAGTACAGACTTCTACTTCATTATTCTTGAACGGGTTTTTGCAAAGCATGAACTGTGCCTTTTTTCCGTTGCAGTGTATTTATATTAAAGTGCCTTTTGATATTACTTTGGAATATTTTTTTACTTGCTTACGGCACTAAGTGGTGCATGAAGAATTGAGTAAAATAATGGTGGCGATTAGTGGTTTTGTTATTTATGTTTCGGATTATTGCCTCGGTTTCATGATTTTCGTGTGAGTCATCAGAATAGAATGTGTAACCCATTCCCTTTCAGTTCGTGGAATGGCTTTACTTTTGTCCATGTATAGCGTGGATGTAATTAAGGAGATTCTGTTCTTAACTCATGAATCCATTAAAATAAAAATAAAAAGGTTTTGAGGAGTATTGGTCATGGACAAGAATTTATGCGTGATCTGGTTATGTGGTGACATAATGGGTTTATATCTTATGATGTTCAAGAATTGTGAATAATTTTTGTTATTTATTCACCTAACGGGTTTGTGAAAAATTAGTATTTCGACAAATAACCTACGTTATGATCGATTCAGTAGTCACCAAAGTGACCCAATCATAATGGTTCGTAGATTAGTCGTATTATTATTTATTATTCACATGTACAGAATGTCCATAAAGAAAGTAACTGATTTGAATCTATATTATGGAAGATTTGGTAGTCACCAAAGTGATCCGATCATAATGATTCTCATAGATATCAAATCATATTATGGAATTGTGAATAATCTAAGATTCACTTAATGTCCATGAAAATATCGCTATTTTGATTTGACTCTATATAAGGATATGGTTTGGACTAAGCAATTCAACCGGCATGCTTATAGATGTTAATCAAGTTATGAAATTCTAATACCTATTATGATGAGGTGTTAAAATAGTGATACTTTTCGATCTTCTTGTTTTTTCACCTAAAATTTATGCAAAAGTCATTATCTTAATTGAAATCTTTATTAAGATGCGATTCGGTAGTCACCAAAGTGGCCCAACTGGAATGTTTCATAGATTTCAATTAAATTACTGACACTTAACACTTATTTTATTTGATATTTATATTACGATACAGTTTGGTAGTCACCAAAGTGGCCCAACTGGAATGATTCATAAATATTAAGTTATCTATGAAACTTATTCCCAATTTTTAAGTGTTAAGAATAATGACTTTGCAAATTGCAGTTTTCTAGTTGCATGGATATTAGGTAGGCCCAAAGGTGCACTACTTCCAAGTGATTAGTAAATTGGAATAGGATAATTTATAAGTATTCACAATTCAGATTGGAATTGGATACTCAAAGGTAGCAAGCCTACTTAATTGTGAATCCTTATTGATTAGTCCTATTGGTGAAGGGAATCACCATAACTGTTAATAGTGTAACATTAGATGAACCCAAAGGCAGATCACTGTTACGCTATTTTTTTATTGTTTGGACAAATTTTATTTTGTTAATTTATTGGTAACTCAAAGTATTATTGTAGTGAGCATATATTATGTGTGCATTATTGATTATATCTGCTTCACATTCACATGCTTGGTATGGTTCATTTTAATTTAAATGATTGAATTTCTCATTTTGAAAAAGAAAAGGATTAGTTTCTTTTGAATACTAGATCTTGATAAACTATTGTTTTTTGAGAAATTCTTTTATTTTGGTTAAATATGAATAAAATGAAATAGACCAAGTCTTATGTTTGTGTGAATGTTTAAAGTGAGCTCTATTGTATTTATTGTGCTTGAAATGTCTGAGAATGCCATTAAAATGTTATATTTGGCTTACTCAACTAAAGTATTTGAGAATTAAAGTAAAGGAAGCCTAAGTGGGACATGAAGTTGGTATTATGTAGTGCCAATGAGTCTACTAATGATTTTGGACATGAAAGAATGTAAAGGCATTGATATATGTCTCTTCTGTAAATATTTGAGACATTATCAAAAAGTCTGCCATAAACGTAGGAAATGATTCGAAAAAGGGAAAGTGGTTATTAATCTTGTATGTTTCGAATCAAACCTAGTTAATTATAGTCCCTCAACTATGAAGTGATTTGATTATGAGCTACTACTTATGTTTATAAACCAAGATGCAGGGAGATTTGAAGTTATTGAAAATATAAGCCCAACGAGTTCTAAAGAATTGGATTACAGTTTTTATAGTTTTTATTAAAAGGGCTTTATGACTTATCGTTTGTTATTTAAGAGTTGGTCATCATTTTGAGGTTTCTATAATGTTTACAAATTTAGTTTCTTTTGTTTGAACTAAATTTTATTGTTATGTCTTTCAAGTTTCGAAACCAAATTTTATGGTGATTGAAAAATACCAATTATTGTCTTATGGTATTTTATTCCGTTTGAATGAATTAAAGTTTGATGACCATTTTATTAAAAACTCTCCTTATGCTGCATCATAATGTTAGTTTGGTTAGTAGTCTCATAAATGGAAATTCCTTCATCTTGTGACATTAACTATTGAAACTATGTTTCAATTAAATGTATTGTGAGATTAATATATGATAGAAATTTTATTAATCTCTTGTATGTGTGATTTGTGTTTAAGTACAAGCAAATCATATTCAATAAGGAGTAAGTCACAAGAAATTACAGGTTTCTTAAAGGGATTTATATAGACGTTTGACATTTCATCTAAGAGACCTATTTTATCACTTATAGATGACTTTTCCTATCATGTAAGTTTTTCTATTACATAAAGATCTCAATCAATGAATACTAAGGTGTATGCTATTGAGATAGAAAGGGCAAATAGAAATCTATGTAAAAGTCATGAGGTAAGACATGTGTGATAAATATTATGAGAGGTCTATTCCATTTGGCATAATGTGATAGCTGAAAGGTAATTGTATGTCTGTATGGTTAAAAGTATGTTTATAACTCCAAATTACCCATTATGTAGTGTATATAAAAAATTCTTGTAAGGTAGTTTCAAATACTCCTTTTAAACTATGGATAGGAAGGAACCTGAACTTAGGACACTTTAACGTTTAAAGTTGTCCAACAGAGGCTAGAATTTTTAATTCACATGAAAGGAATTTGAATTTTCGAATGAGCTATGGTGACCTTATTGGTTACTCTAGAAAATTCAAAGGGTGTAGGTTTTACTATTTAACCATTGTACGACAATTATAGAAATCGGTCATTCAAATTCATTAGGAATGGTGAAATCAGTGGGAGTGATAAACCATGGAATGTGGTCACATAAAAGTTATGGTATAAGTGTCTTTACCCAGAACTTAGAATGATGTTGTTCTTATCGTTGTTAAACAACAGAATGATTTAGAACAACAAAGTAAGTTGTCAATCACTCCATAATGAGATTAACACCAATGAAAAAATTGTAGAACAATCAAAGAAGATAGCATTAAGGATATCTCGAAGGCACATGAGATTGGCTATTTGCATGATTATTTGATTTATCTACAAGAATGTCTTGTTGATCCGATTTTATTTTCACAAGCCGCGTAAAGTGATAATTTTACGAAATGGATTGATGCCATGAATGATGAGTTTAATCAATGGAACATAATGAAGTTTGAAATTTCGTTGGATTGCCATAAGGATACGAGAAAGTATGTTGTAAGTGGGTCTTTAAGACTACTTTTGACTTAGATGGCAATATAGAACGATATAAAGTCAAACTTGTGACCAAGGGTAACACTCATAACGGAGGCGTAATTTTATGGAGCTTTTCTCTCTTGTATCCGAGAAAAACTCGCTGAAAAATTATTGTGGCGTTGGTAGGTAACTCTTTATGTTTGGGGGTTACGTTTGGATGTGAAAATAAGCTTTTGAATAAAAGCTTAGATAATGGAGTCTATATATGAATCAACCTAAGGTTTCTCAATTTAAGTAAAAGAGCACTTTGATACAAATTTAGGAAGTCAATTTAAGGATGTAAACAAGCTCCCTGCCATTGGTTATTTATGTTTGCTATTACCATTGGTTTTCTTTGGAATTAAGAAAAAAAATACTATTGATTAGTGTATATATCCAAAGATTAGTGGGAGTAAGTTTATACTTTTGATTTGTATGCTGATGGTGTTTTGCTTGCTATAGTGATCTTTATTGTTTGCACTTAAAAGTTTTTCTTATAAACTTTTAAATTAAAGGTTATATGCTCACATTAAGGAAGTCTGACGATCTTGAGTTATTAGCTGCTCAGATTCAGATTTTTTGTTTGAAGTTTTGATAGTAGAAAGCCTACTTTTGATGAGTTGTTCATTTATGTGAAGGAGCAAACATTACTTCATCCATTATGTTGGTTGAATTGTGGCATGCTTGAGGCCATATTTCATGAATAGACGTTGGGAAATTTATCTTAGGACTTGGGGTTGTCGACACCATTACCAAGTCGCTAAGAGTTTATAATTCCGCAACTATTTTCTTTTCTAAGAAAAATTTCAGAAACAAAAGTGTCACTAAAGGCATAAGCACATAGCTTATGATTGCAGATCCACTAATGAAAGGGTTAGTGCAAAGACGTTTAAGAACTATGCTAATTGAATGAGTCTAGCTTAGCCCATAGTAGTTGTAGCTTATGGACTGCAATAAGATGATGATGTTATTCGACACTTTGAGAGATCTCAATTAAGTGTTTCTGATAATTTCCTGTAATGAATAGTGTACGTACATGTATGTGAATGATTTGTGATTACAGGAATAGTCTTTGACAAAAGACATTATTGTTAGACCTTATGAAAATGCTTCTCACTTAAAGACTATGTTAAATAGTTTGCTAGTGATTGTGGTACATGGAAGGGACTATGTCATTGTGATGTAGAACCGCCATGACTCGCATTAGTGGGTTGTTTAATAATAGTATTATGATTGTGACCAAATTAAGAAGAACTTGATATGAACTTATGGCGCGCCTTATGTTTATCTTGTTAAACTCTACTTAAGTTATCATATGGGCCAAGTGGGAGAATGTAAGACTAATTTTTGATTTAGTCGATTTGGTGGCCCACATATTTTATATGGCACATATTGATTATGAGTTTAATAGGATTCTCCATATCTTTATTTTATTCAATTGGTTAAATAGAGAAGTTGTTTCCTAAATACACTATACTTTGATGGGAAGTTAGCATTAATGTTTAATAAGGAAATTGGTCCTCTCTCTGCCTATAAAAGAGCGTCTAGGGTTCCATCAAATTAACGTGATATACTAAACAGCTAGAATGAAGGCAAGAGAGAGAAACCTGCTTTCCACCTAGGGCTTAATGCTCTAGCGATATTATGGTTGCTTCAATTAATCACTAGATCGCTCAAGTTCCGCATAAATGGATCCGGGTACGCCGTTCTTGTTTCCTTAAGTTTCCGCTTAATGATTGTACTGTGATAATCATGATAGTTCTAGATCCTGGCATGACGTAAGGTGTTAATTATCTAACCCTATTAAGAATAAAACTTACAGGAGGACCCAACTAATAACTTGTACACAATTTTGTTGAATTGGGCTGGGTTTTCGATTTGAGGCGAATGACTTGTGTTCTTTATCACTTCCAGTTTGGTCTTTCTCCCCTAAAAGCCTGCAGTCAGAAACCCATATTCATACATCTAAATGGAGCATAAGTTTTGACAATACTTGTTTTCATGTTTTGGTAACTAAACAAAAGACTGCAATTTTGGACAAGTACCTGTTCCTCGTTATTTCACTTAATTTTTGAATTTCTCGATCGTTGTTTGCCAAGGTTCAAACATACAATTGGCCTTTGAAATCTGCATATTTATATATTCATGTTCATGGGGCCGTTCGGGCTGGGTTTGCACGAGATATTTCCTAGCCCGTCCACGAAATAAACTGAGGCCTTGTTCCACTACACTTTAAGGACTTTTAGAGAAGTGCATGTTTTGCTTTTATTCAAATTCTTTTCGTGTTTGTTAGTTTTGCGTTAAAATTTTTGCAAATTATTAATTCGTCATGCTTCATAACCACGGGCCCTGCTCATGGTCTCCTCACTAGTCATATCTAAAGTGTCTTACGTGGGCTGGGTTGGATTGCAATAGAGATTTCTAGGTCCATCTCATTTATGAAGCAGGGTCAATATCTCCGGCCCAGCATAATTTGTGTCATAGTTGATTTTCTTGAAGAGATCTACAAAGTAAACGATTCTAATTATAGAAGTGGACAAGACCCAGGCATGCCATCGGCTTACAATACGTGGTCCAAAGCCAAACATATAGAACTGCCCTTTCATTCCCGCGGGTAATAACCATTTTTAGAAGCTACAATCCCATGATCTGCTCTCGATTTTTTTGGTTGCAGAGTAGTGAGATCTAAGGTTGGAAAACACTGCTATTGAATAAGAGTTCGTGTTTTGAAGCAGGATTTTAACATTCCGACAGATAAGGACTAAGGAGTAATAGAGCTTTAAAAAAAAAAATGGAACCCCGGCACAAAACCGTAAAGGAACCCAAGGAGTAATACTCATTGTCAGAACTTTTGGGGTCCCTCGCCTCAAGTGTAAGCGTGAAAAAATTGTAGGGATTTATCGGAGGTGGGGCGCAAACCTGCATTACCAGAATTACAAATAAAGCTTAAAAATTCATGAGAGATCAGGAATACATACTTCTTTAGTTCGGTAGCTTTCTCCAATAAAAATAGCTGGTCATGCTCTCCCCAAACAAGGAACACATCCTTCAAGCCAGAGAACAACATAACCTCAAAACATTAGTTCTAAGAGACATACATGTGTGTGTGTATATATAACTTCAAACTTAATTATACAAATCCATTTATGTTAGTCCAATAACGAAGAGGGGAAAAAATAGACTGTGATACGTCAAACGCGGTGCATTGTAAGTGAAGCAGAGTATGTTGCACCAGAAACAGTTCCGTTTCAAAGAGGAAAAGGAATCTATTGATTTTCTACCAATTGGTTGGACCGTAGGTGCCATGATTTATTTACACCAGAAAATCTGTGTAAACCCCAAATGCGGCCTTAGGACTGGGGCCTTTTTTTTCCCAATAAAACGAGGCCATTTGGTGGCACATCACAAGAAGAACGTACACCCAATCCCAAAAATTGTAGCATATGATGCACATTTTTAATCTTGAAAAATGGATGTTTCATTACTTGCTACATGAAAATTAAGCAGCGTACGTACCTGTCGAAGAGGGGATATATGATCTACTGTGTCATTCTTTCCAACTTGCAATCCCTCGAGGAGTTCTATCTTTTTCTCCCTGTTTTTTGAGTACGTGCTCTGCATCCGCCACCATTTACTTTAAATCAGTATAACGCGAAAGTTATCAATCGTATGGTGTTCATTTCTCGCGTTCTCAGTTCATAATTGTTTTTCAGCTTAAAAACAACAAAATAAAATTCCAAAATCAAGCTGGGTTTTACAAGAGTTATTTTCTTTCTTCTTTTGGAAGTGGAAATTTAAAAAGTGGTGTAATGCTTCTATTAGGATCTGAAAGGACAATTCTAAAATGGGATTATATATGCTATTATTGCTAACAAACATAAGCTAGACTTATATATCCACGTACTTTATCGATATCTGATCAAATTGGTTTTTTTACCGATCGAATGCATGAGATTAACGATTTTGGATCTCCGGGGAAAGGAAAACTTACACGAACAATGTCATTTAACAAGAAATCCGGCATGTAGCCGTTTCCCCGGATTTTTATAGCAAGCAAAGCCCTCAAACTGCGCCGCCGTCTCTGGCAGCATCAACTCCTCTCTACTCATCACTTTCGCTCTCTCCTCCAGAAACTCCACGTTATCTCTATGCCTCATATTCACTGCCGAACTCGCAATCACCGCCTTCTCCACCCTCTCCGGCCACATCACCGCCATGTGGTACGCCACGAATCCCCCGTAGCTCGTCCCCACCACGTAATACCTCTCCACGCCCAGCTTCTGCATCAGCCTCCCCACCGAAACCGCCTGGAAGACCTCCGATCTCTCCGCGGATGTGGTGGTGGAGTCACCGAAGCACAGGAGGTTAGGTACGTAGAGGGCAAATTCGTGGGCGAAAAATGGCATTTGCGCCGGGTACCAGTGCCAGTGCGCACTGGGGCCGAATCCGTGGAGAAAAACCAGAGGTGGTCTGGGATTAATTGGCGGGGTCGGGTGATGACTTCGGGCCCCAAAAGTGAATGGCGGTTTCGCCGTCAATGTCGATGGTCTTGGCCGAGAGGCCCGCCGCCGAGAAAGTCGTATGTCGGATGTAGGTGCCGCATAAGGAGATGATACTGAAACATGAACAAGCACACGTCATTGGTTCGGTTTGATTTGCTTTTGGTTTTGACTTTGAGCAAAATCCGGAGCAAAGATTTACTTTAAATTAGAAAAAGGGTCGGGCTGGCTAATTGACTTTCCAATGGAGTAAGCGTAAGCGAACCAAATTTTCTGACACTCACTTATTTGATTTGGTTGGTTCATTATTAGTGCAAGAAAATACTACTACGTACTATATTGTATGTATTAGTCCTGAGATGGATTTGACACGAATTCTTTGCTATATGAAAGATGGTGAAAGATTGAAGCAAATTGTGCAAATTAAACAATTTTTTTTCTTCTCATGTGGTGACGGATGAAATTGTACGAAGCCGTAGAGAACTTAATTATTCACGACTCATCTGTGAATAAGTTTCTTTCTTTTCAAAATGACTGCTTCAATTTTTCACTATCTATCATAGGTCAACAAACGATATTGAGCCCCTTATCTCTTTCCACGCTAACTTGTTCGCTGGCCTAAGAACATTGGATAAGACTCGTAATCCACCAACATAAAGGCTTTGTTCGTTTGCCAGTTTGGAGTATTTTAATTTTGGTAGTGGGTGGAGAGAGAAATAGAGTAATGATTGGAGAGATAGATAATAGAGTAGAGAGAGATAGAGAGAAAAATGAAAGTAATAATTGAATAAATAGGATAATAATTGGAGAAAGATATAAGATAATAATTAGAAAACTAAGTTAAAACTATGTTAAATATCAAAACGAACATAGCCAAAGTACATGGGGTAGATTCACCTTCAAAGGAAGAAAGTGTATGCAAGAAACCAGAACTTCTTGAATTTCAATCTATTGTTAAGCCATGCTTTGTTGAATCCTATCGAATAATCCGCACATATATTTTTATCTCAACATAAAACCACATACTCAAAGCCTCAGTAAACGACTAAATGCAACGATTCACTACGCGTGAATTGAAAAAAAAAAAAAAAATTCTCGATAAACGAATCTTCCTCATTCATGCAGTTTGCTTCTGTAGCTAAACTCTGTAGAACAATTCATCTCCATATATGCTTATAATAGCTCGATTATTGGAATCCTGTAATTAGGATATATAATGGAACAAAAAGAGATTTAGTACTCACACCTTAAATTAAGTAGTGCAGCCCAAAAAGATGACAAAAGCTAGGTCGTCGTTGAACGAAATAAACCTCAGTAACCAAAAGCGAGAGCTAATTAACAATTATTCGATATTGCGATCAACCTTGTACAATATCAAATTCCAAAGTTAATTCATTCTTCGTCCACTATACATTTAAACTGACGATCGAAGAAGATGAATGTGGTAACGAGGAGGACCCAAATAAGAAGTTGTAGACAATGTTGTTGAATTGCCGTGGGTTTTCAATTTGGGGGGCGTGAGCCGTGTCCTTTATCACTTCCAATCTTGCCTTCTCCCCCAAAAGCCTGCATTCAAATCATAAATCGATCTCACGTACAGATCTATATTGGAAGATTACTGGTTGTCACTACAAGGCCATGAGAACAGAAAACAATGGAAATACATATTTCATTTTTGATGCGGAGATGCACACGCGCGTTTATTTATCAAGTTATAATTTAACACCTTCGGCCTGCACATTGTTTAGATTTTTATTCAATAATTTAGTGCACTTTACCCATAATAAATAGCTCATATGGCAGTGGTACAGGAAATTCGAAGTCTTTTTTGTATTTGAAATATCTTTTGTTTTAAAATATCTTCTTCCTCTATTTTCCATCAGGCCTTTGAAATATTGTTTTTTTTTTTTTTATAAATCAATTAACTGGTTGTCTTTTCAATGTAGGAGGAGCAATACACCTCTGTGTTTACTCAATCATTGTAACGTCATTTTACCAAAAAACTAAGGGGCGAATTTTAACATTTTAACGTATTAATCTAGCTAAACTAAAATATTTTAAGGCTTTGAACGTATTGAATTTAATTTTATTGTGTGTATTGCGATTCTCATGCATATATATATATATATATAGTTAATTTGCTGCTAGTTAAGGATTAATTGGAAGGCAGAGAGAATGTATACATACTCCTTGAGTTCAGTAGCTTTCTCCAATAGAAATATCTGGTCATGTTCTCCCCAAACAATCAACACCTCCTACAAATTAAGGCCAACAACAACATAACCTCAAAACACATTATTACTTCTGATTTGCCCAATCAAAAGGATCGAGGCAAAAATGGAAACGGAGGCTATATATGTAATTAATTAATCTATAAAATGGATGGTCCTGCTACATACTGACACAGCAAGTCTGAACGCAGATTGCGTTGTGGAGCCCATTAAGGGTCCCATACAAGTGATCCGAGCCGTTCATTATGTTTAAAAGATTTTTTCATGGGCCCCCGCTTAAAATCAGCTTAATCCGATACATATAAGTACTTGATCTAATCGTCTAACTCTTCATTCTCTAAAAACCTAAATGAAAAGTTAGACGATTAGATCAAGCACTTATAGGTATCGGTTTAAGCCAATTTTTCGCGGGGGCCTTTAAAAAAATGTTTTAAACATAATGAACGGATCGGATCGGATCACTTGTATGGGACCCGTAGTAGGCCCCACATAGCGATCTGTGCACAAATTTGCTGTCTGCACGGACTTTTTGTTCATTAATTAGTCCTACCTTGCATGTGAAAGTTAAAGTGTACGTACCTGATGAAGAGGAGATAAATTTACTGTGTTGTCCTTTCCAATGGTTAATCCCCCAAGGAGTTCTATCTTCTCCTTCCTGTTTTCTGAGTACAGTGTCTGCATGCACCTCAACATGATTAAAAGCAGTACTACCAGTTCATTCATTTCCAGATAAATGCGTTTTGGAATCACATCAAACTATCTAATTAACTTGACTTTTAACATGATTAATCTTCTAATTTTGCCGGGATCTAAAATGAAAATGATCCCGATCGTTGGAGTGAGCATGGAAAAGGGTCCAAACGCAGCTTGTACTGGACCCCCTCATCTGTACGTTCGAAGGACTCGACGAAGCTTGCAACTGCCCTACCAGAATTAATAATGCCACATTAGAATTGACTATGGTCACACCAAAAGTTATTAATGTCACGACTCCTATATTTTTGTGTATAATCATATGTTATATAAATACGTAATTAGAGGAGACATGCAACTGATTTGATGGTCGGATTGAGTCTTACTCTCTATAAATAGTTTTGGTTTACACGAAAAATAGTTTTTAAACAAAATATACGCAAGTTGTAGAATTGATTTGTGATTCACAAAATTGACCAAATCACCACATATCATTAAATGCCAATATCATCAAATGTGACATTTACTAATTGAAATCTATTTATATATACATAATAAAATAAATATGTATACTTTGAAGTAGTAAAAGTTTGAACGTCAAGACGTCATGCCATTTTTTTTTGTCATACTTTATATATACATCAGCGGGGTTAATGAATTGTTAGTATGTTAAATTGTTAATCAACAGAAATTCAGAGGATGTCCATATCGAATCCCAAACCCGTCCCTCGTGGGACTCAAACTCAGGGCCGGCCCCGGGGTAAGCCCCGCAAGCCTTCGGGCTCGGGCAACACCCCGGGTTGGGACAACCAAAAAAATAATAATAATAATAAAGTTAGATATAAATCAAAAAGAGCTTTCCGTACCATCACAGGTCAGTTGCTTGGCCAGATGGTGTCGCTTGTCACCACAAGTTGCGAAAGCTCCAAGCGAGGAGCGTTCGATTCCCCGGAGGCCACCCAGCCGTGCCCACCTTTTACCCTTATTTCTTCATTTTTTTCCTACTTCTTTTTGTTTTCTTTCCAATTCATCTTTATTTCTACAATTTTGTTCTACCTTTTTTTTTTATTTTCCTCTCGGTCCACAATATTGCGGAACATGCACCCCCTTTTCTTTTATTTCTTTATTTTTTTCCTACTTCCTTTTGTTTTCTTTCCAATTCATTATAGTAATTAAGAAATCATCTTTATTTCTACAATTTTGTTCTACCTTTTTTTTTTATTTTCCTCTCGGTCCACAATATTGCGGAACATGCACCCCCTTTTCTTTTATTTCTTTATTTTTTTCCTACTTCCTTTTGTTTTCTTTCCAATTCATTATAGTAATTAAGAAATCATCTTTATTTCTACATTTTTATTCTACCTTTTTTTATTTTCCTCTTAGTCCACAATATTGCGGAAAACAAATTACTTTGTTGGAAATTTTCGATTTAACAAACACAAGAGTGATGTATAAGTGATATATTCTTACATTTGATTAAAAAAAATTATAGTTAAAATAAACTGAGCGAGCTAACACGGATTTTATTTTTACCTTTGAACTAACATTTTGCAAGAAAGATTAAACAAATTGGCTAAGGTCTCAATTGAAAATGTGGCGCTGTTACACTAAGAGCATTTTTTGGCATTTTGCGCTCTCTTTTTTAAAACTTTTTATGTTTTTCGAGACAGACCATTCTCCTCACATATATCAATTAAAAAGCCCAAAATTCCACACAAAAAATGTGAGCGGAACATGCCCCGAGTTCTTGGATAAGTAAAGTACGATGACTCAATTAAAAATATTGCTTCAAAAAATGCAATATAAAGTTGTTTTCTTTGAATCGGATCATGCTAAACATAAAGTACTATGACCGAGGTTAACATTTTGATGTTGATTTTTTTAATGTTATAAGAACAATGTAATTTTGAATTATTTTTTTTTGAACTTGTATATATTTTTTAATTATTTTGTATGACTTAATGATAAGTGGGCAACAAAACAAAAGATTGGGCTAGGGCAACCCAAATGTCGGGGCCGGCACCTTAGGCCTCCACTGGAGGGAACTTGAGACAACCAACTTCACCAAACTTGGTTTCTCTCATGCCGGACCATTGAAAATACAGAAAATATGAACATAGTAGGAAAATAGAAAAAATGAAGGAAAACCATTGCAATGTGACGGAGGAAAGAAGTTTCAAACAAAGCTTTTAGTGTGACGGAAATTAAAGAGAAATCCGAGGCAGAAAGCGAAGTCGAAGTCACCTATTTTGAAAAACAAAAAAACTATAAACTCTAGGGCTTTTTTGAACGGGATAAATTGACCTGGACATTCGATTTTTTTAAAAAATAATGACAAACTAAGCTCTGATCTCGTATACTACTTGACCTCGTCAAGTGCTGGGGATGATTAAAAAAAAAAATGGAAGGTTAATGGTTTTGATAGGAATTGCTTATAGCTCATGCCTTGTGCGCTTTGTGCTTTTAATTGTCTTGGGGAGTTCTGTTTTTCGCCACGACTCCGGTTTGAGGCGCTCACCTTACTTCAGCAAGATGGAGCGTGCGCAGTACTCATGCACCTTCCATCGCTTCACGCACTTTTTAAGACATTGTGTGCGTCTTGGATTCACATGTTTTTTTGTTTTATAAGCACTTTTCGATTGAGCTTTCTTCTGAATTTTGAGAAGGATTAGCGATCTTGGTAGACAATAACTATATATGTCTGAGGCATTCGGGAATTGCGATGATGAGGAGAGTTTCCTTTAAAAAGCCAAGTCTTTTTTTTCCTCATTAAAAATTTTTTTTTTTGCGTTTGTTAGTTCTGAATGAACTTTTTGTGGATCATTGATTTATCTAAACTAAATTTTTTTGAAAATTTCCAAAAAAAAAAAAAACCAAATTTTGACACTACAAGAAATTTGGAATCTCCCAAAGATCTTTTTAGTAACGCTTGGAAAAACCATCGGCATAGATGGTGTGTAGCGACGATTTGCAAAATGTTACTAGAAACAAGACTATAGCGAAGATTTTCATGCAATTGTTACTAGATTATAAGACTATAGTGACGGTTTTTAATAACCGTTACTATAGCTATACCTCTACAGTGACGGATATATTGCAACGGTTTGGCCAATGGTTGGTGAACCGTTGGTATAGCCTTTAGCGACGCTTTTTGTGTTCTTTAGTGACACTTTTGAACGTTGCCCGATCCTGATTTTCTTGTAGTGACTTTTGAGAAAAATTGAGTTTCAGTCATAATTTTTCACTTTTCGATTCTTGTTGTCGACACAATTAAACCAATAATTCATGAAATTTAACGCAAAACTAACACATGTGAAAATTTTGAATAAAGACGAAGAAAAAATCAAGTTGACTTTTCAAGGGAAACTAGAATGGATGAAAGAAGAGGAAAACTTACCTATAAAAAAAAAAAAAAAAAAAAAAAAACCAAGAGATGAAAACTTACACGAATGACGTCATTCAACAAGAAATCGGGCATGCAGCAGGGTCGCCGGTTCTTGTAAAGACCAAGCAAAACCTTCACCTGTGCCGCCGTTGCCGGCAACATCAACTCCTCTAGTTTCTCCATCTTTGCTCTCTTCTCCAAAAACTCCACGTTATCCTTCTGCCTCATATTCACTGCGGAACTCGCTACCACTAACTTCGCCACCCTCTCCGGCCACATCGCCGCCATACGGTACGCCACGAATCCCCCATAGCTCGTCCCCACCACGTAATACCGCTTCACGCCGAGCTTCTCGAGTAGCTTCCCGACCGAAATGGCCTGGAAAATCTCCGACCTCTCCGACGATTTAGTGGTGGAGTTGTCAAAAAACACGAGGTTGGGTACATAAAGGGCGAATTCGCGGGCGAAAAAAGCAGCTTGTGGGTGCCATTGCCAGTGAGCGTCGGGGCCGAATCCGTGGAGTAAAACGAGTGGTGGTTTGGGGTTGGTTGGGACGGGTGATTTCGGCCCCCAAAAGTGGACGGTGGTTTCATCGTCTATGTCGACGGTTTGAGCCGAGAGGCCAGCGGCGGAGAAAGTACGTCGGAGGTGGTTGCCCCATAAGGAGACAAGGCTGAAACCCGAAAACGAACATGCCATTGTAAGCAGCCGTGTTTATGCATTTGTTGCGTTGGAAACTCTTAAACTTAAAAAGACCGGTGGTCTGGCGTGCTTTTTTGAACTTTGATTGTTTTGTGCCTTGTTTGGATTGATGTTTGAAATTTTTTGTAAAAATAGTAGAAATAATAAGTGGAGAGAGATAAAGAGAGAAATGTTGAAAGTAGAAAAAATCTAGAAGAAATTTAAAAAAAATTCTTTTTGAATTCCAAAGAGAACAAGGCACAATTGATTTTTCATGCTCAAAATCTAGATATCCCATGAAATAGACAAAGTGATAATGGGCATGTCCCTGTCAAGTGTGGCACTCACTTATTTTCCTGTCTCTCCCTCCCATTAATGCCATCCACCTTATCAATAATGCTACAAATGCCCATCATCTCTACAATTTGATTGTCAATTGCAGGTTCCTTTTGCACTAGTTGAATGATCCACCATTGAGGCATGTTATGAAGGAAGGAAACAATTGTGCGGATCTCCTAGCGCAAGATGCAAGATCACATATTTTTTCTTATTTATTGTATCTTTTAATTCCGTTTTGTATGAAGTCTCAATTCTGTGAGGACATGAGGAGTGTTACTTATCCCCGAAACTTGTATTCAATTTCATAGTTTTTCTAATTCCATGTTTAACCCAAAAAAAAAAAAAAAAGGTTCTCGGACATAACTTTAAAGCACAAACTCCGGACATAGTTAGGCATCTAACAACTCCGTACACCGTTGATTTTGTAGCGTTGCTTTTCCGTAAACTCTCTTTCTCATAACCTCACTCTCTCTTGCAGGGGCCCCGCCGCCCCCCCCCCCCCCCCCCCCCCCTCATTCTTCTTTTTTATTTTTTCCCCTCTCTGTCTGTCTTTTGTTTTATTTTTTAGCAAACCCTCCTCACCAGAGTCACTGTGTAACATCCCATAGTTTTAGGAGGTTTTAGCAGACATGATTTTATATTTGGATGCATTTTTTTTATTAATCTTTAAAAATGATTATAAAGATTGAACTGATCACGAGCACACCGGCAAAACACCACCCAAGAACCCCAAAGGACGGCAAGAATATGCCAACCAAGATACCAAACCAAAAACAAAAACTACGACCCGCTAGAACAACCCAACGACCTGCACAATAACAGCCTGTTTGGATGGAAGATATGATTTAGGGCGGATATAGAAGGAGAGTGGATTTGAAAGTAGATATGTAAGAAGTGTGGACCCACCTCCTAAGAAGAGTGGATTTGTAATCTAGTGTTTGGATGATTTTTTTGGAAGGGGATTTATAGGGTGGATTTGATGGAATTATATGTTCAATGACTGAATTGCCCCCACAAATGTTTAAACTTAATTTTATTTTAGAAAAATAAATTTTCCGGAAACAAATTAAAAGTAAACCATAATTTAATTAAAAAAAAATACTTAAACAACGTGTATATATGTATATGTCAATATAGATCTGAAAGACCAGAACAAAACCCACTCACTGCATCGCCTTCTGTTCTTCCCAAAAAAAAACCCATCCTCTGTATCGCCTCGTCTTCTCCATCCGTTGTTGCTGTCGTCGCCGTCGATCATCACCACTCCGGCCGTCTCTCTTGCTCCAATCATCACTACAACTTCTACCTCTCTCCATCTACTTCTCTAGAAACGAACAATACACTTCTCTCTCTCTCTCTCTCTCTCTCTCTCTCTCTCTCTCTCCTTCCTTCCTTCTTCTTCTTCTTCTTCTTCTTCTTTGTTGTTATAGGGAGGAAGACACCTCACCCTAATTTGTGAGGGCAAAATCGTCCCAAAACATCCGGATCAGCTAATGACAGGGGTACTTCTGTCGTTACAAATTAATCCACCCTCCAACCGAATATGTAATCCGCCTCCACGCAAATCCACCCGCTCACAAGAGATGCCAAAGACCGAAGATGGTGTGGGGCCAGGATTGCAAATCAGGGCTTTTGCCAAATGCACCCTCATCTCCGGCATCCAAACATGCCGTAAGAGACAACCGAAACCCAGTGGTAGTTGTGTGAGCTTTAATTAGAAGTTGTCCGCATTTACTTTGGAGTGGGTGTGTATTAACGGAGAAGCAAGGCAACAGTCCCTTTAATTGTACATCATGTGGGTTTTTTTTTTTTTTTGAAACACAGTCAATTCATTTCATAACAATGCCCGAAGGCAATACAGATTTCATCAAAAAATACAAGAATAAGTCAAAACTATCTAGACTTTGACACACAGGCACCCCCTGCAAAGCAAGATCGGCAAACTCGCCAGATGAGAACCAATCAAGGCCTAGATTGTAGAGAATCCAAACGGACCGGACCCCAACTCAAACCCGATAAGCGCATATGAAATCTGGACGGCGAGAGTTGCTCACCGGAGCAAAGGTCAGAGCAGACCCCTCACCGACAATAGCACCTGGACAACCCACCAACAACCACAAACAACTCCAAACTCGGACGATCCTCACTAGGCGCCGATTATTCGCCCACCACCTCTTCCACACCAGATTTGGGGAACCCAAACTGGTACCAAACCGGACGGATTTGGGGGAAACCCAAATCAGCCGGTAGAATCCGAGCCAAACGGCCGGAAAAAGAAAGACAAAGAAAGAAACAAACAGAATAAACAAAAAAAGCTAAACCTCAACGCCGCCCCCCACCTCGCCGTTATTCGCAGCCCACCACCGACGCCCACTGAATCGTCAGATTCGCCACCAGATCTTGAGGTCGAGGAGGAACCTGGACCAAACCAGACTCACAAGCCGCCGGCCGGAGTCAAGAGTCGAACTCAGCAACACTCGAACCAAAACCAAACCAGAGGAAATCTGAAAACAAACCTAGAGAAGGAAGTGGGGGAGAAAAGATGGAGAGGAGGGGAAGGGGGAGGTGGAGCTCGGGGGGAGGGGAGAGAGGAGGCGGCGGCCTCCTCCCCCGGAAAGACCAGATCTGGAAAAAAGGAGGGGGGTTTTCTCGGGGTTTCTCTGGGAAAGGTAGATAGAGAGAGAGAGAGAGAGATAGAGAGAGAGAGAGAGATGGAGCCACATCATGTGGGTTCAAATCGATCTTTTCAAAGGAAAAAAAATGGGGGTTCAAATAGTGTAACGATAGATAAGATGATGACAGGGTTCGATTAACCACTTAATTTATTGATTTGAGATATGTACGTGATACTGAATCATTTTGACGGAGAGAGGCAACGGTCTTTAGCAAGAGGGAACATTCAGAGAGATATTACATACACTACCAACGTTTCAAATTTAAACGCAAATTTGACACGTTGGAGATGAAATGGCTTCAATTAGCCAAGGGGACCAAAACGACACAAAACTAATACTTTGGGGACCAAAATGTCAATAATCCAATGGAATTGAAATGCAGGCTAAGAGTAATTTTTTACGCTCTTTTGGGGAAAAGGACTCCTTATTACTATTGATTTATGCTAGTTATTAACTTATGCAGAATAATTTTTTGGTTCAAATTTGTTCAATTTTTTTTTGACATTTATTAGTTTTACCTCAAATTTTTATGTGATATGAGTGAGTAAGGATGAGAGGAATCGAAAAAGTAAAAAAATTATGACTTTTAAACAAGTATTTTAAGAAATATTGAAGAAAAAGTTCAAAAACTCAGTTTTTGAACTTTTTTAAAAGTCATAATTTTTAAAATACTTGTTTAAAAAAGTTCAGTTTTTCTTCAACATTTCTTACAATACTTGTTTAAAAGTCATAATTTTTTACTTTTTCGATTTCTCTCGTCCTTACTCACCCATATTTTTCAAAAATTTGGCATAAAACAAATAAATGCAAAAAAAAAAAATTGAATAAGGGCAAAATCAAAAAATTGTATTGCATAAGATAATCACTAGCGTGACCATTCAACAGATTCGTAAAAGTGAAAACTTCCAAATTCCAATTTATTGCTTTTCCCACCTCAAAATCCTGTCAAAATCCAAGATCCAAACACATATCATTAGGGATTAATGTTGTGTTGGATGAGTTTTTGAGAAATTTTATAAGGTTATGAGTGAAAAGAGAAATGATTGGAAGTAAAAGTAATAATTGGAGAGAGATAAATAGAAAAATGAGAATAATAAGTGAAGATAAGGATAAGTAATGATTGAAAGTAAAGATAATAAATATTTTTTAAATTGAGAATTTTTTTCCAAAAATTAATCCAAGCATAAACGTTTTATTCTTAATGAATGCTGCCATCAATGGGTACGAAAGGCTAAAACTGGCTAGTCCAAAACAAAATCATGATGTCATTCAAAATCATCATGTCAATCACGAGTCAGGGTGTGTTCCGCTTTTGAAAAAGTTAATTTTTTTTCAACGGAGCTAATTTCAAACTCAAATATAATGAAAACGAAATTTTTTTTTTCAAAATTTTTTGCATCGTTTAAAAGATCTTAATGAGATCTATCAAACAAGATCCATATTGGTAGAAAAATTATTTGCGTAAACACATAATTTTTTAGCTTGAAATTACATTCTTTTTCAAAAAGTTCTTTTTTTCCAAAACCGGAACACCAAAGTCTCTCTCGCGGCTAGATTATTATTATTATTATTATTATTTTTCCATTCGACTTTAAAAGAGCTAATGAAATTGTTCAAGACGAACTTGGACAAATATTGCATTTAAAAATGATGTGAACTTGTTTATGTCACGAGCCGTACGTTTTAATATTAACCAAAAGTAACACATCATTCAGTGGTTCTAATAGTTTGATCGATTTCTAATGTAGTCGGAAACATGTACTTCAGCATTCGTGGGCGAAGGAAGCAAACTAGATTTGACCATTTGGAATTTTGGGTAATGAATAGTGAGAGATAAAGAAACGAGAATCATAATTAAGAGAAAATTTATTGAAAAACATGCACAGAGAAAAAATACAAATCCAAAATCTCAAAATAAACATGGTTGTTTTTGCTTCTTGCAGTACTGATGGTATCGGCGCCACCCCAATATATCTCGCTAGAATCGCCCCCACCCTAGTACAAATTAAATACACATTAAATAACGATAATATGCCATATGGTCCCTCCAAACTACAAAAAATAAGATAAATATCATATATAAATTAATTAAGGTGTTATGAAAAACAAATAACTTCCTTTTGCTTGTGTGTTCTGACAAGTATGAATGGAAAATGACTATATTTTTCTTGTAGAATTAATATTATTCGTTATACTTCATGCTTGAATTTCAAAATATATGTAACGAAAACTTGAAAATCTAACCACCATGAAATATGTGAAATTTCAAGTTTCAGGTTTCGGCCCTGTAACTTCTAGTTGCACCCCTGCTTCCAATATACTTATTATTAAAAAATAAAAATTGATTTTCTCAAAGTCCGTATTTGGTGCACACCACGTGTACACAACATTTCATGAGACCCACTTCGGAATTCCATATAAATGAACGGATCCGCTCAATTTTTTAAAAACATTTTTTAAGGATCCCTTAAAAATTCAGCTCAGTCGGGTATCTGTAAAGACTTGGTCGATTTTTTGCTCGATCGATTAAGTCCTTACTGATATTCGACTGTGCTATTTTTTAAATGAACCCGTTACAAATGTTTTTAAAAAATTGAGAGGCTTCATTCATTTGTGTGGAATTCTAAAGTGGTTTCCACAAAACGCAGTGTACATTTGTTTACACCAAATGGTGTACCCATGCATAGCAGGACTCTTTATTTTACGTTCAATCTTTTTTATTGGCGCCATTCGGTCGAAGAAGCAGTAAAACCTTTGATAACATAACTTCTCTATATATCAATTCAAAATACCAAGAAAAAAAAAAAAAAAAAACCCATCTATGTAGACAGTTATATATAAATCGTATTTTTTGCGTTTGTGTTATTTACTGCTGCGATCCAAGTTTTTTTTGAAAACGTCCCTCCAACTATCCACCAGATTTTTACTTAGTCCTCAAACTATCAAAATGTTTTATTTAGTTCTCCAACTATTGGCTTGCATTCTATTTAGTCCTTCCGTTAAGTTTCAAACGGCCACAGTAGGACGGGAATCGTTTTGTTTAAAAAAAAAAGTTTCCAACCACCAATTTGCAATTCTATGGAGTAGAAACGTGATTATGAGAGCCTTAGAGACAAAATTTGACTATGTCTTTTTAGAATAATAAGATCTTCACACCCATTCAAACGGATTAAAATTTGAGCACTTAATTTTTTAATTATATTTTTTAATATATAAACCGTCTCAAAAAATTAAGTGCTCAAATTTTAATCCGTTTGAATGGGTGTGAAGATCTTATTATTCTGATCATATTATTCTAAAGAGACATAATCAAATTTTGTCTCTAAGACTCTCATAATCACTTTTCTACTCCAAAGGATTGCAAATTAGTGGTTGGAAACTTTTTTTTTTTAACAAAACGGTTGCCGTCCTACTGTGCCGTTTGAAACTTAACGGAAGGACTAAATAGAATGCAAGCCAATAGTTGGAGGACTAAATAAAACATTTTGATAGTTTGAGGACTAAGTAAAAATCTAGTGGATAGTTGGAGGGATGTTTTCAAAAAAAAACTCAGAAAATAACATGTAGGATAAGATAGTAAGATAGGCCTTGTTCTTTTGGTAACTTTGGGTATTTTAGTTTTGGTAGTGGATGGAGAGAGAAATTGGGTAATGATTGGAGAGAGATAGAGAGAGAGAAATGCAATTAATAATTAGAGAAATAGAGTAATGATTGAAAAAAATATAAGGTAATGATTGAAAAACAAAGTTAAAACAAAGTAAAGTATCAAAACGAACAAGTCCCTTGTTTTTTCACTTTGGATTACTTTAATGAACTACCACTAAAAGTGCACTCATTTTATAAGTGTATTCTAAGTCATATAATGCGTGTGCGTGAGCGTGAGTGTGAGCGATAGTATGACCGCGAGTGTGAAAGCGTTTTTGAAGAATGTCCTAAATCTATTAAAATTTGCAAGAGCGATGAACATTGAAGATTGGAAGTGCGAACGTAAAGTGAGAATTGAGAGCGCAAGCGAAGGTCATAGCGAAGAATTATGTGAGTAAAGAAGGTTCTACTTGCTTAAAAGAAGCAGCAAGTAAGTTTGAAGAACGGTTATGTTACGGCATATCAAAATTAAAGGCCAAAACTCGGTCATACCCAACAATTGGAAGAAAACGTTTCTCTAGTCTGTACGTTTTTAGAAACCCATGCCGAACCACCTAGTCATATCAGCCAGGAAAATCAAAGAGATTTACATAGGCCTGTCAATGGACCGAGTTGGATCTGTAGGTATGAGAAGTGCAAAGAGTACCTTAGGTTACCCTATGAGAGTATGGTGGTTACTACAATGACTCAGGACTACTGAAGGTGGCAGAAGAGAGAGCTCAGGACAGCCTTAGAGAGAGGAGGCCGGGGCAATGGAGAGTAGGTGTGTCTTGAATGCACGTCTTTAATAGGGGATAACTCCTCTTTATGTAGGAGCTTGGGAGCCTTGGAGTAGGGTTGCAAACGAATAGAGCAGTTCGATACTTGGCTCGTTAAAAGCTGGTTTGAGCTCGACTCGAGACATAAATAAACAAGCTCAAGCTCAAATTCTAGGCTCGTTTCGTTATCAAACCGAATACAAGCCAGTAGAGACTCGGCTCGAGTTGGCTCACAAGCCAAGACTTAGTAGACTTTTTACGTTAATTACTACAATTAGCATTAGCATTTTGATACCCTGATGCAGAATCCTTACATATTACATGTTATTACTATTCCGAAAATTGAGATTATTTTCTTGTAAAGTATAAGAACGTGAAAGACATATACCTTCACAATCAAAATATTTTTGGTTGTATTAGGCACATGCAAGAGAATATATATATATATATATATATATATATATATATATATATTTTGAGAAATTTATAGAAATGGTCCTCCTAGTTTCACCTGAGTCTCATTTTCGTCTTCCAAGTATCAATTGCAACTCTTTTGACCTTTAAGTTTGGTTTTCGCACCAAGTTGGTCCAATTGATAATGTCTGTCAGCCAAATTGGACAGAACAAATCAAATTGATGGCAGACGTCATTAATTGGACCAACTTGGTACGAAATGCAACGTCCAAACTACCATCAATCTGATTTTTTTCATTAAGTTTGGCTAACAGAAGTTATCAATTGGATCAATTTGGTACAAAAACTAAACTTGATGTAGAGACTCGTAATTTCAGAAAATATTTGAGGGTTTATTTGATTTTCAAAATTGAAAAAAAAAATGAAATGTTATAAGTTAAAGCGAAATTTGTGGAGTTAATTTGGTTAGGGGTTTAAACGATAGAATCGTAATTGGAAGGAGTGTTAATGTGATTTGGTGTGGGTGGGAGTATATATAGAGATGTGTGTGTGTAGGAGATTAAAATCTCCCAAAATATCTCTCTCTAACTCTCGGCTCCCTCTCCCTCTCCTTCGGCTCTCTCTCTCTCTCTACTCCACCACCATCAAACTCACTCCCAACTCAAAACCCACCAAGATCTTCCACCAAATCGTCTTCCTCAAGTGTTCTAGGCCTCGGATTGTGTTCGTTCAAGCTCGGAGGAGGTGTATTTCGCTTGGTTTTGAAGTCCTTGGAGCTAGGGCTTGCTCGAATCGCGTGAACTTTGATCTTTGATCATTGAGGTAGGGATTTCTTACTCATTCTATGTGTTTATGAGTTGATTTCATGCTTTAATCAAGTTTTGATCCTCAAGCCATTGTGCTTCGAAAAAGCTGTCGAAATCTGCAGAAAATCGCCCAAAATCGCTTAGGGATCGATCCCCAAGCATGAGGGATCGATCCCTCATTCAAATCTGGACAAAACCCGAGTTTTTGCCTTGGGGATCGATCCCCAAGAGAGGAGGGATCGATCCCTCCCCTCTCTGGAACATTCTGCTTGCTTTCTGGGTTTCAGCCCAACTTCAAACGGCTGTAACTTCTTCGTCCGAGATCCGATTCATGTAAATTTTATATCGATTCGAAGGTCTTGAAGCTAACTTTCATTTTCCACCAAAATCATCTTAAACCGATTAGTACACAGAAAGTTATGATCATTTGAGTAGACATGTGTCAGTCCGTCGATGTCTGTGATTATTCCTAAGGTTGTTCTTGACCCATGTTATGATTCCTTATATGATTAGGATATGTTTAAGTCACTTTCAGATATGATTACTTGTGTCCTAAAGACTCGTAATTTGATCTTGTCTCTTGTCACTCGATAGAGTATAATATTAGTGTCGTTTGGATAGGGGATGTACCGTAAGATTGATAGTAGTATCTCAGGCTATAAGGAGTAATGTGGTGAGTGTTATAGGTAGATATGAGCCAGTCTAATGAACCGATGGATAGTATTGTGGTTTGTATCCTTGTGCTTCGTCTTGTAGAGCTTCGTAGGTTCCTTTAGCTCTATTTTATAAGATTCTCGTTAAAAACCTAGCGGGTGGTTTGTCAAGGAGTAAATTGTGGTTTCGGTACGTAACGAGGGATATTGTGGTAAACTTAGAGGATTCACATGATCATAAGGTATTATTCATTGTACAATGGGACATGTATATGAGTTTGTAATGCATTGTATGCTGACGAATGAAAGAACATGAACTTGGAATATGTTGTTTTCTTGCATATGGATTGATGATGCATATGTGTATGTGTGAGTTGATAATTTTGAATAAAGGGCCCGCAACGCGAGGTGTGGTAATGCGAGGACTCTAGAGGGCCCGCAACGCAAGGTGTGGTAATGCGGAAACCCAGGTGAAGAGAATTCACTGTCACGCAAGGGGTGGTAACACAGTTGAATGTCTCTCCCGGGTGAAGAGAATTCACTGTCACGCATGGGGTGGTAACACAGTTGAATGTCTCCCCCGGATGAAGAGAAGTTTGTTTGATTTTAGAAGTTTATGATAATTGAAGTTTGGATTGTTTGTTGCTTGGGATCGTGGTTGTCGAAAAGGAAAATGAATGGCTGATTCTATTAAGTTTTACTAAAGAAAGGACTTGGATTTAAAAAGAGGATTTTTACCAAAAACCCTCCGGTATTCTTGAGCGAATCAACGGAGCTTGACCTGTGATGGTTTTGGGTTTTCTCTAAATTGATTCGAAAATTACAAAGGAAAGTTTTATGGATTAAAGCTCTATGGTGAATGGTATGAAATGAGGAAGTGGTTTGTGGCATTTATTCGAAAGATTATGGGATGGTTGAACTCTTCTTGTTATTTGTTTGATTGATGTAAGTTTAAATGCTACTTCTAGTCGACGTGTTGATGGTTAGGGTTACCTCTAAGATATCCGAAATCCCGAAGTCTAATTGTCTGTTCATTTTGGTAACCCCTCTTGTATCTCATGTTCTTTATTGAAATTCATTCTCTTTTATTGCATGTTTCATCTCATTTACATATAGCTTGAGTATAGAATTTCCTACTGGGCTAGTGTAGCTCAACAAAATCCTTCTTTTCAGGTTTTAATGCCAGGCAGTGGCTTGCATTACATCGTATACTCAGTGTGGAAGACATTTTTGGAAGCTAATGAAGTCTAGCTACTTAATCATCTTTGTAAATCTCTAACTTTGATTAAAGATAAAGATGTAATTAATTCGTTTTGATTTCTTTTGACTAAACCATTGTAATTTAATGACTTGTTCGTACTTGTACTTAAATTTATTTGGGCCGTGGTGCCAATGATGTATTTCTCGAAACTTGGGGACTTGTTTGTAACTAAGCAGGTGGGAAACTCATCTTGGGCATTATCTACCTTATGCGAGCATCTTTTATCAAAATGATTTATATATTTATGTTTAAAATCGAGGGCGTGACACTTGAAGGTCAAAATAGTTGCAATTGATACTCGAAGGACGAAAATGAGACTCAGGTGAAATTAAGAGGACCATTTCCATAAATTTCCCATATATTTTTCGTTGGTCCGTTAAGGCTCTTGAATAAGCTCGAGCTCGAGTCAATTGAAGGTGTAACGACCCGTCCCAACTAACCTGCTAACCATGTGGCTCAAAAGGTTAACCTCAAGTTAGTAGTAGCTAGTGGGCCTATACTTATAAACCATTTCATCTTTGTAGAGATTCTCGATGTGGGACTAAGGGCCCGTTCCGGTTTCTTAAAAAATGAACTTTTAGAAGAGGAAGATAATTTCAAACTAAAAAATTATGTGTTTACGTAAATAATTTTTCTACCAATATAGATCTTATTTTTGATAGATATCATTAAGATCTTTTAAACGGTGCAAAAAAATTATAAAATTATTTTTTATTTTCATTATATTTAAGCTTGAAATTATTTTTTTTTTTTTTGAAAAAGAAAGTTTAAAAAGAAAGCAGAACGGCACCTAAACTCCCAAAGGTGGGTTCTCACAATCTCCTTACCTTGGTTGCAATGTTCTCGTTGCACTCATTGGCCTAGCAATCTTCTCCTGGTGGCCATGGTGTGACACTTAGTTTTGTACAACACAATCAGTGTGCTCGTACTAGATTCTAGAGGTGGCCCCCATCATGCAGACTAGGGTTATGCTCTAATACCAACTGTAACAATCCGCCACCAACAGTAACAATTCGCCCCAACTGACCTGGTAACCATTCGCCTAATCACATGGCTCAAATGGTTAATAACAAGTTAATATTAACTGGTGGGCCTTTACTTATAAACCATTTCGATCACCTTTCTAGAGATTCTCGATGTGAGACTAAATTCCAAATTGGTGGGTTCCCACACAAGGCCTGCTCAGCTTGAGCTCGGCTCATTAAGTTTTCATTGAGCTCGAGTTTGGGTTCACAAAAAATTTAATAAATAAGTTTGAGCACGGTAAAGCTAGATCGGCTCGTTTGTAGCCCTACTTGAAGGGGAAGTAAGCATGCCTCTCCTCATTAATGCACAACAGAGTACAAGTACCCCTTTGGGTGTTAAGATAAGAACTAGAGTTCTGTATGAAGGGGCTTCGAGAGACAGTCAAATGATATATGAAGGCCTGTGTCATGACTAGATGGTAGGTATGATCGATACAGGCCCCTATGTATTAGTTTGTTAGTTGGGATACTACAGAGATCTTCACACGTTGGGTGACTTTGGCGAAACCCTCTCCCTCTGTGACCGGTCAAGTTGGAGTTCACCTCACCTCGGAGGTAAGCCTTGACAATCCCTTTACTCTACCCGCCAAACCACATTCCTCCTTAGGTCCCGAGTAAGGTACCTATGCTCTGCTCCCGGCCTAGAGTGTTGTGCAGAGTTGCCATGAGTCTGTGAGCTTTAGAGCTCAGGGTAGGCAAGCAATGTCATCTTTGGGTGAGCTCACCTCTACACGTGGCATGAGAGCCATGGAGTTAGGGTGCTACCTTAGTAGTTAGTGGATGGAGGGTCCTCCGTGGCCTCTTAGGGGTAGAGGACCTCTATACACCCACAAGATTCGAATTCGAAATAGCTCAAACCTGATCTGAATTTGAAAGATGCTTTCATGCACACTTGCGCTTAGGCTCCCACACTCGCATCCGTCTACGCATTATGTGATTTAGTGTAGAACTGTAAAGAAAATATAGTCTCACATTGTTTGAAAATGAAATGGGTGATCACTTAATATAATGTTGGGAGCTCTCCACTCATTGTCAATTAATTTTGAGAAGGATACATAGTTTTTACATGATATCTCTTACACATTGTATATGTTTATGAAGTTCATTTGCCGAAATACTGCTTTGATAATAAACCATTAAAGACCTACTGGAGTAATATATATTTTTGAAAAGAATGACTACCCAGTGAGACTCCCACTGATGCAGGGTTGAAAAATGACTGCAGGTTTACCCCTTTAAGCTCAAAGGGTTTCCGCGACTTGAACCAATGAACACCGAGTCATGTTGGGAAAAATCTTACCATTGCACTCGGGCTGTCTTTCTACTCCAGTATTGAAGAAGTAAGAAAAAGAAATTTCATTCACCTCAAGATTACATTGGTTTAGAACTTCTTCCGATATACCAGAGCATAAACATAAAGTAGCAGAGCCCAGATATATGGACAAGGTGGGTGAACAAAACAACGACTTCGTATTCAAAAGTGAAACTGATTTATGCAGAGGATTGCAACCATGGTTTGTACATCACTTCTTAAACTCAATCGATTCTTCCAATATTTTTTCTCGTAAAAGTAATTAACAGCATGAACACGATCAAGAGGAGGACCCAAGCAAGAACTTGTAGACAATGCTGTTGAATTTCCCAGGGTTTTCGATTTGGGGCACATGTGCCGTGTTCTTTATCACTTCCAGTCTGGCCTTCTCCCCTAGAAGCCTGCAGTCAATAAACCCAAATTATACATCTCAAATGGAGTGTGTGTGTGTGTGTGTGTGTGTGTGTATAAATAGAACATCCCTGCATTTTACCAAAAATGCTACTAGAAAAGCCACGAACAAAGAACTCATGAGCAGAAAATATTAAGGATTCATGAGAGTCGTTAATTATTAAGGATTTGGTTACATACTCCTTGAGTTCAGTAGCTTTGTCCAATAGAAATATCTGGTCATGGTCTCCCCACACAATCAACACCTCCTACAATGGCCAACAACAACATAATATCAAAGGGTTTATCCAAAAAAAACATAATATAACAGAGAGAAACTTATTGATAGAGGCTCCATGAACACTCAGCCCGTTCATTTGCCCAATCAATGGCTGAGATTCATTTTCAATTTTGACTGGTCACAAATAATTGTTACCGGTACAAAATTGATTTTCAATCTGAACTGTCCAAAAACACTTTGGACATGCGCGATTGGCCTCCGTAAAGCCTTCTTTATGGAATGGTCCAAAAATAAGATTTTCTAAATATCGAAACACTACTTGTAATCTGCATAAACATGTTCCCAATCAAGTGTACCTGACGAAGAGGGGATAAAATTACTGTGTCTTCCTTTCCAAGGGTCAATCCCTTGAGGAGTTCCATCTTCTCCTTCCTGTTTTTCGAGTACAGTTTCTGCATAGCGCAACCATGAAATTAAAAGCAATCAACACCGATTCGTGTAGATATATGGAGCTCTTGTCACTCATACTTTTTAATCAGGCGTTCGAAAAATGAACAAGTGGGATATATATGTATGGATGGACTATATGGAGTTAGCTTAGCTGGTGCTTTTCGCGTTTTCAGTTTCGCTTCTTTTTCAACTTATAGAGCAAAAAACAGGACAGAGACAGGGCCGGAGTTTTGTCGGGGCAAGCAACCCTCAACTTTTGCATACTTATAGGAACAAATAAACGAACAGAGTAATTGGCATTGTTTTGATCAGGTTTTCTGATGCTCAGCTATAGTTTACTGTTTGACAACTTCCTTTGGAGTTCAAATTTTGTGCTCCTAGAGCACCCTTTCCCACACTAACGTATGGTGGACAACGCTCCGAAGCATTTGTCTAGGAACACTGATTAACATTTTGCAGCATAGGTGATCGCTATTGCATTTTTGCTTCGGTATGAGCACCTTAAAATTTTCAAAAAAAAATATGATAAAATCATGATATGACTCATTTCGTGTGGGTATTGCAAAAAGAGTGGTTGTGAACAGACTTCCCCCTCAAATGTGCTCTCAATAACTTATAAAGCCACCCAAGCACAATATTGCAGTTATTTGGTCCTCCAAGTTTTCAAAAAATACCTCCTTCCTCCGGCAGCGTTCTACCATATTACACCATACTCACAACAACAAACAAAAAAAAAAAAAAGGGAAAAATTTCAAAATACCCCCAACCTTTACTTCAAATTTCAATTAGACTCCCAACCTTTTAAAAAAATTAATTTTACTCCCAATGTTATCTTCCGTTAATCAAAACTCTCACTTCCGTCCGAAAGACTAATGGATTTCGTTAAAGGCTCCGTTAAATAGTGTCCCGATCGAATTTCGATGGTCTGAGCCGCTCAATGTGTTCAGAACATGATTTTAAAGGTACTACGATAAATTAGAAAAAAAAAATAATCGGGAAGGACTTCATCTGAACTTTTTTTTATTGAATAGTTCAATAAAAAACTGCTCAAATCAAGTCATTCCCGATCATTTTTTTTTTATTTCTCGTTGGTATTCTTAAAATTATGTCCTAATCACATTGAGTTTATATTACCTATTGCCGCAGAACTTAACTTTATATTGTCTATTGCCGCAGCAATATTATACCTAATCAATTTGAATCTTTGCAATCAAGTTTCTAGAGTGATTTGCATGATCTTTTTTTAGTAAATCTTGTTCGATTTAAAAGAACGCCGTATATTGAAAAATTTGCTTTGAGCCCCAAAAATCTTAGGACCGGACGCTTGTTTTTATAATAACGGATAAGTTGGGTTTCCTGCTTTCTCCCTACTAGATCCATTACCCACCAACAAAAATTAATTTTCACAAATATTACAAATCGGGGTAACCACTAGGGTCTTTGAATTGGCCAACCGAAACCCGTTGGATTGGGTAACCTCGGTTGGGTTTTTTCGGGTTAGGTCCCGGAAGCCTTTTGGTTGTACATCGATCGTTTTTTTCAACAATTAATGATTTAAATTTAAGAAAAGACTATTCTTATAAGAGTCCCTAGACTCCCTTCCAACAAAGTTGAATAATTTAAATAAATTAAACAATCGATGGCAATCACACGTGGCAATCAAATTTAAACACCAGACTGCAAGCCAAGATAAGGAATGGTTGCTCACCCTCGTCAGACATGAGAACAAGGGCGATAAACGAGCCGATCGAGTTAGGGTCTCTTTGTACAAACTATTTTTAAGGATTTTTTGGAGTTGTCTTTTTGGTTTTCCTTACAAGGTTTGAGTCATATTTTAAAATCAGATTTTCTATCCCAAGCGATCGAGAAGTCGAAAAAATATAAAAATAGAGACCAAAGTTGAAAAAACGGCTTTGTTTGGTTGGTAGTTTAGTTTAATTTAGTTTTGGTAGTTGGTGGAAAAAGAAATAGAGTAATAATTGAAGAGATGAGTAATGATTGGAGAGATAGAGAGAGATAAGAAAGTAATAATTGAAAATATAAGATAATGATTGGAGGAAGAAGTAGGATAATGATTAAAAAACTAAATTAAAACTAAACTAAAATGGGTACAGAATATAATAAGATGAAAAAGACCCTAATTTCTGATTTTTTGCTTTTTTCCGTCAACTTATATGAACTTCTTATAACTTCTGGTTTATATTTCTATACTTTTTTGGTTCCTCTCATCGACACAAAGAATGTGATGTAAAAATTTTGCTCTAATCTTGTGCGAATTGAGAGAAAATAATAAAAAAATTGTGAGTAAAAGAGACCCAAAGAAATTTCGCCAAATAGATCCTTATTAGCTGTTCAAATTTAATTTGAAAATTTAACGAGCTTTAATACATGTCCAAGCTTCGCCTAATCTTGTGCGAATTGAGAGAAAATAAAAAAAAAAATTGTGAGTAAAAGAGACCCAAAGAAATTTCGCCAAATAGATCCTTATTAGCTGTTCAAATTTGATTTGAAAATTTAACGAGCTTTAATACATGTCCAAGCTTCGCTTATTTATGAGATAAGTCGATCTCAAATGAGCTTTAATCGAGCTGCACACGAGTTCACCTTGAGTATCTTAAATTTTTTTCACATTTTGAGCGATCTTCAAAAAGAATTCCAAGCTTGATTTGTACGTGTAATAAACCATTTATGAATGATCTTTTAACAAACAAACACGAATTCGAATTTAAGTAGCTTGGTTCACAGAAAAATTTTAGGTTTAGTTTCTCAAAAGTTTTAAAAGTACTAAATGAGTTTTTTTCATCACTAAAGAAAATTTAAAAAAAAGGAAAATAATTTTTACACTCCACTTTTTTTTTGTTTTTATATTGTCCTTGAATGTGAAAAAAAAGTATTGAATAAAGAGCAAGATAATAAATTCAAGTGGATAAAGATTAAAAAAGAGGGATAAATTATAAAAAGAAAAATGTGAAAATCAAATTTCATGAAAAAAAAAGAAGCCCCGTTAATACTTTAACCACTTTTGAGAAATTACCGAATTGAGAGAAAATAATAATAAAATTGTGAGTAAAAGAGACCCAAAGAAATTTCGCCAAATAGATCCTTATTAGTTGTTCAAATTTGATTTGAAAATTTAACGAGCTTTAATACATGTCCAAGTTTCGCTTATTTATGAGATAAGTCGATCTTAAACGAGCTTTAATTGAGCTACACATGAGTTCACCTTGAGTATCTTAAATTTTTTTCACATTTTGAGCGATCTTCAAAAAGAATTTCAAGCTTGATTTGTATATGTAATAAACCACTTATGAATGATCTTTTAACAAACAAACATGAATTCGAATTTAAGTAGCTTGGTTCGCAGAAAAATTTTAGGTTTAGTTTCTCAAAAGTTTTAAAAGTACTAAATGAGTTTTTTTCATCACTAAAGAAAATTTAAAAAAAAAGGAAAATAATTTTTACACTCCACTTTTTTTGTTTTTATATTGTCCTTGAATGTGTGAAAAAAATGTATTGAATAAAGAGCAAGATAATAAATTCAAGTGGATAAAGATAAAAAAAAGGGATAAATTATAAAAAGAAAAATGTGAAAATCAATTTTCATGAAAAAAAAAAGCCCCTTTAATACTTTAACCACTTTTGAGAAATTACCCTACTTAATTAATTCCATGAATGAAAGAAAAACTTACCCGAATGACGTCGTTTAACAAGAAATCCGGCACGGAGACGCGACGCTTGGTAAAAGCTAGACCAAGCAACACCCTCAATTGCGCCGCCGTCCCCGGCAGCAAAACCTCCTCAACTTTCTCCACCCTCGCCCTGTCCCTCACCAGCTCCACGTTATCCCTGTACCTCAGGTTCACCCCGGAGCTCGCGATCACCACCTTCTCCACCCTCTCCGGCCACATAGCTGCCATGCGGTATGCCACGAACCCCCCGTAGCTCGTCCCCACCACCGAGTACCTCTTCACGCCGAGCCTCTCCATCAGCTTCCCCACCGAGACCGCCTGGAAGACCTCCGATCGCTCGGCCGACTTGGTGGTGGAGTCGCCGAAGAAGACGAGGCTGGGCACGTACACGGAGAACTCGCGGGCGAAGAAGGACGCCTGCTGGCGCCATTGCCAGACGGCGTCAGGGCCGAACCCGTGGATGAGGACGAGAGAGGGTTTGCTGGGGTTGGCGGTGGCGTCGGGTGGCGGTTTCGGGCCCCAGAAGTGGAGGGTGGTTTCGTGGTCGATGTCGATGGTTTGGGAGGAGAGGCCGGCGGCGGAGAGGGAGCGGCGGAGGTAGGTGCCGTACAGGGAGACGATGCTGAGAAAGGAGAAGATGGGTGCCATTTTCTTGGAGTTGTGTTTTATGGGTTGGGAGAAGAGAGTGCGGAATCTGTTGTGTTAATAAGGCACTGGTTTGGTTTTTTTTTTTTTTTTTGGCTGTGTTGAGCGTGGCCGTGGCAGAGGATCTTTTTTCTTCTTCTGTTTTTTTTTTTTGTTGGGGTGTGTTTGGGTTAATTTGTTTTCTTTCTTATTCTTCCACTTTTCTACTACCACACACATGTTTAATACTGTAATATACTACGCCCTTATTCCTCTAAGGGCGTATTCCACTAATTAACTAAAATAAATATTGTATTTATTTTTTGATTTAAATGTGATGTAATGTGAAGACCATAATCTAAATGATAAGAATCTTAGCGGAACATGGCTTAAGAGCTTTTGGTGGTTTTTCGGACTTTTTGAGTTTTGTCCTGATTAAAAAAATCGTATTTTTTTAGTTTTGCACTTAATTTTAATGGACTATTGATTCGTCTCAATAAGAGAATTCAGAAAAGTAAAAAAAATATTACTTTTATCCTAATATTTTTGAAAATATCCAAGATAAAGCCCTTAAAGCCATAATTTTTTACTTTTTTGACTCGTCTTGACAAAAAGAAATAATAATTCACAAAAATTTGATGCAAACTAAAAAACGTGATTTTTTTTTTTTGAATAAAAACAAAACTCAAAAAACCTAAAAGCTCTTAGAGGAACAAGGCATACACTGGTATAGTATAGTATATTTCTTTATTTGTAAATTACATATTTGCGAGTCATGACAAAAAGAAATAATAATTCACAAAAATTTGATGCAAACTAAAAAACGTGATTTTTTTTTTTTTTGAATAAAAACAAAACTCAAAAAACCTAAAAGCTCTTAGAGGAACAAGGCATACACTGGTATAGTATAGTATATTTCTTTATTTGTAAATTACATATTTGATACATATTGGTAATAATTTTAACCTAGCACTAAATGTATAATCTTTTTGGATATAGGTCCATGATCTTATTCGCTCGAACAAAAAATCCCTATTCCTTTACACAAAACGAGAAAATTCAATTCTTTTTTGTGTGTTTTCATTTCATCCCCACGAGTTCAGATGGAAAACGATACAAATATGGTAAACATGAATAAAATTTGCACAAAAAATTCACGAGAACAAATTAAAATTCTCAATAAAATTAACCCCCTTTTTTTTTTTTTGCCATTTTCATTATTTCTCTTATGAGACGAACCGTAAAAATAAAAATTTGATCAAAACATGTTTAAAAATATCAGAAGGAAAGAACAAAACTCAACTTGCATTCCAAGTACACCTTTAGGTATTCCCTCAAAACCACCCCCGATTCTTCGAATGCCTTAAAATTTCTTAACTAGTTAGATTCTTCCACTTATTGAACCACCATAGTACTTTAATTTTCTTCTGAATGTTATTTTCCAAAGGACTGAAATGAGCGCAACAGAAAACGTATCCTTTTTGGGTAATTATCATTTAATGGGATACATACATACATACATATATATATATATAGATATACAGACACAGTCATTTTCAAATAAGGAGGTCCTTATTTTAGTTAAAATAAGGACCTCCCCATTTCTCCCATTTTCCGTTCCAATTTCGATAATCTGAACCGCTCAATGTGTTTAGAACATGATTTTAAGGATACCCGCGCGAAATCGGCAAAAAAAATGACTGGGAAGGGCTTTGTCCGAGCAGTTTTTATTTGAACCGTTTGATAAAAAATAAACAAAAACTGCTCGGATGAAGCCCTTTCCGGTCTTTTTTTTTGCTGATTTCTCGCGGGTACCCTTAAAATCACGTTTTGAACACATTGAGTGGCTCGGATTATTGAAATTCGATCAGGAAAGGGAGGTCCTTATTTTATTAAGTTAAGGTGGTCCTTAGGAGAAGGGGACTCTATATATATATATATATATATATATATATACACACATATACACACCCACCCAGATGGAGATGTCTCACAAACTACACTTAATGCATGATGTGCAGCTACATCTAGTTAGCCAAACAATGACTATGGCTCGCAAAAAATACTCACGCAACCCCACATTCAAAAAACAAAAAAAGAAAAAGGAGTAGCAAACAATAATTAAATGCGAGTAAGGCCTAGTTTTCCAAAAGTGTTAAAAGTATTAAATGAGCTTTTTTGTCATCACTAAAGTGGCTTTTTTCCTTCACGAAACAAAAGAGAAAACAAAGAAGAAGCCCATTTAGCACTTTTGGGAAACTACCCTTGAGTCAATATTTTTTACCAGACGAGAGAGTGTTTAATACTTAGTTAAGTTAGATTACTGGAAGAGGGTATTGACGTTTGATACATCAACTCGAGCCCAGAATCTCATAACACCTATGTATTGGCACAATACCAACAGAGCTGGAAGCCTTGGTCTGTGTCAATCGTATGGCAAGAATTGTTGGGGGGGAAATTGTTACTAGTCTCATTTTACCACCTTAAAGTTGCCCAATTATATATAAGTGTTGTTTGTGTTTTCATGGTGAATATATATATATATATATATATATATATATATATATATATATTATACCATTTGTGGTGAATGTTATGATGGATACACCATAGAATAAGCGATTTTAAAAATCTTATACCATTTTAGGAATATTATGCATCACATACAACATAGTAAAAATGTTGTGACTTCATTTTGAAAAAATATTATGTCAATCTTGTAGTATTAGTTTTGTTACGCAATTCTTGATTAATTACGCCTTTTTTCAATTAACATGACGCATTCTTGTAGTGAGAGCGAATTAAATACAATATATTCCCCGGACTAGGCGAGGTACCTTAGCATAATTCTCCCTTTCTCCCACGCCACGCCTATCCAAAAAAAGTGTAGAATAAGAAAGAAAAGAAAACACATTCTCCTTCCTGTCATGCCATGCCATGGCAGAGCATATATGCAATATTTATCTATAGAGTAAATTACAGTAAACCCCCCTCAACTAATCCAAATTTTCACTTTACCCCCTCCTACTACAAAACCCAAACCCAACAGTGTGCACCCTCTAACTATCCAGAATTGACACTTAACACCCTTTTGTTAGGTCTCCGTAGGAAAAATGCACCGACGGCCGTCTCCGGCCACTGGGCGGCCGATTCGAGCCGTCCAAAAATTAAAAAAAAAAAAACCGAGTGGGCTAACGCGGGAATCAACGGCATCCGATGTGCGTAGGTGCTCGATCCAAACACCCCAAGAATTTAAATGGGGTGTTTAGATCGAGCATCTACGCATGTCGGACGCCGTTGATTCCCGCGTTAGCCCACTCGGTTTTTTTTTAAAAAAATTTTGGATGGCTCGGATCGGCCGCCTGGTGGCCGGAGACGGCCGTCGGTGCATTTTTCCTACGGAGACCTAACAAAAGGGTGTTAAGTGTCAATTTTGGATAGTTAGAGGGTGCACACTGTTGGGTTTTGTAGTCGGAGGGGGTTAAGTGAAAATTTGAATTAGTTGAGGGGGGTTTATTGTAATTTACTCATATCTAGAGTATATCTATATATTTTGTCAAGAGAGTAGGTGCAGTAAAATAAAGGGTTGGTTAGGTTAGGTTAGGTTGGTTTCTCTTTGTGTGTGTGTACTGTTATGGTGATCTACTGATCCCATTTTCTCTCCCACCAAACTCTCCCTTTTATTTCCCTCCATAAATTAATAGTAGATCTGTCACATGCATGCACCAGATCGAAGCCACTCCTCCTGGCAGGGGGGACTTTAATGTGACCCAGAAGTTTACTGTTATGGTAAGTTGGTATGACTTTCCAGAAAAATAGTTGTGGATTTTCTGCCCGTGACGTGATACTGTTGTTGGTAAGCTAATTATGTTGGCTGGCTGGCATATCAACTGCATATATTTGTAGATTGCAAATTAATTATCGTTTTATGTTGTTTTCAAGTGGACTGCGATCAATCTTTTATCAAATGATGATGCATTTTCATACTATTTGCGTCTTATTTTGTGCTTTGTTACTTAAAGTCATGTTATTTTGACCTTAAAAAATAAGGTGCTTCCAAGAATAGTTTTTCAAACTTTTTGGCACCGTTCAAAAGTACTCATTGAGATCTTTTGATAAATGGTGCCAAAAAAAAAAAAGGGGGCGGGGGGGGGGGGGGGGGGGGGGGGGTGTGTGTGTGTGGAGAGTTATTTAGTTTTGGAAATCAAAATGGCGTGGTCTCCCGTAGAAGGCAAACAAAATGAGAGGAGAAGATATGATGTTGTGGAGGTTGGGAAATCATCCGGTGACAAAAGTTGGAGGAATGGCAAGAGGTAAAACAATTGCAAGTGGTGGTGGAATGGCAAGGGGTGCAACAATGGCCAGACTTGGAGGAATAGTAGATTAAGGGTCGGGGATGGCCGGGGAGGACAGGCAACTGGGAATGACCAGCAGGCCCGTCCCTCAGGGAAGGCGTGCACTTCGGGCCCCTATATTTTTAAAATTTTTATAGGGTATCAGGTATAAAAAATAAGTCCATTATGAATGGTTGTTTTATAGCATTATTGACTACTTTCGTTACAGTTCCTTCCGTGAGTGGAGCTTTTCAAAGTTAAAATTTTATCAAAACTTATCTTGGTTTGTCCATGTCACAAGAACGGTTGAATTGATTAGCTGTGCTATCAAATGATAAGCAAATTGCGGCAAAGATCGATTATGCTAGCGTAATTACTACTTTAGCTACTAAAAGTGCAAGAAGAGTGGTATTTAAGTGATACTTCAGATTCTTGTAATCAATGACCACCACCTTTTGCATTTTGGGAAGGGAAAATTTCACGTAGGCACCCGACCTTTCACATAAATCTCACATAAACACCTGACCTTTCTTAAATTTCATATAAACACCTGAGCTTTCTAAAAACTCATCAATTCAACACCTGACCTTTATTAAATTTCATATAAACACCAGACCTTTCTAAAAACTCATCAATTCAACACCTGCCGTCACCACTTCGTCTAAAACCAAACGAAAAAAAAGTTAAGTACGCCAATTTTTTATTTGTTTGAACCAGTGCAAAGATCTTATTTTTCTGATCATTTTATCCTAAAGAATCATAATTAATTTTTGACTCTAAAACTCTCGTTAATTAGTCCTAAGAAAATCGTAGAATCAAATATCTCTTAGGGCTAACTAATGAGAGCCTTAAAGTCAAAAATTAATTATGATTCTTTAGGATAAAATGATCAGAGAAATAAGATCTTCGCATCAGTTTAAACGGATTGAAAATTGGAGCACTTAATTTTTTTAACCATATTTTGTACTATATAAACGATTTATACATGGTTGAAAAATTAATTGCTCCAATTTTCAATCCATTTAAACCAATGCGAAGATCTTATTTTTTTGATCATTTTATCCTAAAGAATCATAATTAATTTTTAATTCTAAAGCTCTCATTAGTTAACCATAAGAGATATTTGATTATACGACTTTCTTAGGGCTGACTAACGAGAGTTTTAGGGTCAAAAATTAATTATGATTCTTTAGGATAACATAATCAGAGAAATAATATCATCGCACCGGTTTAAACGGATTGAAAATTGGAGCACTTAATTTTTAAACTTTTTTTTAATATATAAACGATTTATACATTGTTGAAAAATTAATTGCTCCAATTTTCAGTCCGTTTAAACCAATGCTAATATCTTATTTTTCTGATCATTTTATTTTATCTTAAAGAATCATAATTAATTTTTGATTCTAAAGCTCTCGTTAATTAGCCCTAAGAGATATTTGATTATACGACTTTCTTAGGGCTGATTAACGAGAGTTTAAGAGTTAAAAATTAATTACGATTCTTTAGAATAAAATGATCAGGAAAATAAGATCTTAGCACTATTTCTAACAAGTAAAAAATCGGAGCACTTAACTTTTTTTCCGTTTGGTTTTAGACGGAAGGGTAACGGTAGGTGTCGAATTGATGAATTTTTAAGGTCAGGTGTTTATATGAAATTTAATAAAGGTCAGGTGTTGAATTGATGAATTTTTAAAAAGCTCAGGTGTTTATATGAAATTTTAGAAAGGTCAGGTGTTTATGTGTGATTTGTGTGAAAGGTCGGGTGCCTACGTGAAATTTTCCCCATTGGGAATGTAATCTACTTTATTATATGTTTCTTGGTTTTTTTAAATTCATAGATTGATGTGCTTTTTGTTTTTTTTTTTTTCCGAACAATACTTAAGGGCCCCAACGTTAAAGTTTGCTTCGGTCTCCCAAAATGTCAGAGACGACACTGATGACCAGGGTTGTTGGGCCTGCAAACCAAGTAACAATGCTTGTCTTTTTGCATTTTGTGTGTTTGTGGGCTATCATTTGTCGGCTTGGAATGGACTGAGAAGAACGTGTGAAGGGGTCCGTCTTCTCAGCTACGAGTCAAACATAACAACTCCACCACAAACAAACAAACAATAGGCCTACGCACTTCATTTTGTATGCATTCACTTTAGCTTCTGGATGTTGATTATTCTTCTTCAACTTCTTATTCTCTTTAGCCAATTGGCGGTTAAGCCTTGCAAAATCTTTCGCACTTCAACACCAGTTCTTGATTCTCCTTTAGCAAAAATTTTCATTCGTGGCCAGATCATTATCCTCCGAGGGTGGATCAATCCAGTTAGAGTGAGCACATTCATTTGAGTTTTGTAAAAAAAAAAAGAAGAAAAGTTCATTTTGGTTTAAGTTTACGTGCGAAAAAAATAGCTAGGTCTTTGCCGCTCAAAAAAAAAAAAAAAATTTAAGTTGCATGTTATTATCTAGAAATTTGCACATCCTTTGAATCTTCTTCTCGGGTTTGCTTCAGTGTTTAATGGTGCTGGCAGTCTACAAAGGCATGTGGGATAGTCCATTATGCTATTGGAGTAATTACCAGTTAATAACTACGGAGTGTATCATGAGTTGGCTCTGGGAGGACTTGAAATTTAGGGCAATTAGAGCATCTCCAACCTTGACCTATTTAAAGGTCTAAATTTAAAATTTGGGCAAAACTCACAAAAAAATCCTATCAAAAAAAAAAATGCCTATAAAAAAAAAACTCACAAAAAAAATCCTCTCCAATCTTTGACGCAAATCCTTTTCCATTTTGGATTTTACCCATTTCTTTCCCCAAATATGAGACAACCCAAGTCTCTCCCCGTTTTTTTCTCAAGGGTAGTCCTATGGTACACACCCCTTATTAGGGGGTGTACCATACACACCATGAATTTAAATCCTTAGATTTAAAAGTGAATAATACGGACAGCCCATTTATTAAATCAATTAATAAAATAAAAAAAAATAGCTTAGCAGGTAATAGGTTATTCTCTCTTCCTTGACTCTCTCTCCCTCTCCCTCTTTTATAAAATACTGCAAATTATATAACATAACCATAATTATTATGACAACACAAGAAATTGACATTTTCTTACCACAATGTGTCGTACCAAAAGAACATTTAGAGTTGTGCATTCAATATACTTGATATCAAACCAATTTCTCTGTTGCAACTGAATGTACGGTTGACTTGCAACTACGACACAATAATGAAGATCAAAACCATTGTTTCGTTATATTTGTTGATTAAATAATCCACGTAATTTTTTGGCTTGATAGGGTTTAGAAAGCCCTTTCATCGGCACCCGAATTCAATAGTAAAAAGATTTTTTTTTGTCTAATTAAAAGTCTAATGATAAGTGATCAACTTCATTCTTATATCTGGATACATTAAATTTTTTCGACTACGCAGTTGTCGATATCTAATTTTGGTGACAATGCTGAATATCGTTTGACTTGATATTCTAACAGTTATGATCGATCATTCTAAAAATATACTCGCTAACGACGTTTAGTTATGTTATGATATTTTGTCGATTATAACTATTGTTAACTGAATATTCTGATTGAATTTTTTTATATGACACGTTTTGGGTATAAAAACGTTAATTTATGGTGTTGTCATAACAAATTTGATTATGTTACTGAATTTATGGTTTGGTATTTTGTTGATTATAACTATCGTTAACTGAATATTCCAATTGAATTTTTTTTCATACAACACGTCGTGGGTATGAAAACGTCAATTTAAGGTATTGTCATAACAAATTTGATTATATTACTGAATTTGTGGTATGATATTTTGTTAATTATAACTGTAGTTAATTGAACATTTCGATTGAATTTTTTTATACGCCACGTTATGGGTATGAAAACGCCAATTTATGGTGTTGTCATAACAAATTTGGTTATATTACTGAATTTGTAGTTTGGTATTTTGCTAATTATAAGTTTATAACTATCGTTTACTAAGCATTTCGATTGAATTTTTTTTATATGACACGTTGTGAGTATGAAAACGCCAATTTATGGTGTTTTCATAACAAATCTGGTTATATTACTAAATTTGTGGTATTTTGGTCTTGTTAAGGAATATTTGAATCAATTTCCTTTGCTATGATAGTTGTGGGCATGAAAATGCCAATTATGGTATTGTCATAACAATTATGGTTTGTTATATAATTTGTAGTATTTAAATATGTTTTATTTTGATACGACACATTATGGTAAGAAAATGACAATTTTAGGTGTTGTCATAACAAATTTGGTTATTTTACTGAATTTGTGGTATTTTACACATGTGTTTTATTTGGGTATAACAATTGTTAATTTTGATACGACATATTTTGATTTTGTTACGGAATATCATACATGTCAAAGAATTTTTGGTACGATTCATTGTGGTAAGATAATGCCAATTTATGGTGTTGTCATATGTGGGTAACATTATTTAATTTGTGATATTGTACACATATATTTGATTAGGGTATAAGTATTATGATTTATGGTACGAATAATTATGGTTACATAATAACAATATTTTTTAACTATGTGTAACATGTTAATGACCTGTTTAACAAGTAAATTTTAAAGTAGCAGTCGTAACTAGTATAAAAAATATGCATTAATAAACCAAAAATCGTCATAATGAAAATCACAAATTGTCATAATTTAGACATGCGGTATATCCTGTGTACCATAACTTTGTCCAATATGTTATTATAACCGTCCTTATTTTATGGAAGATTCCTTATTTTGTTAAAATATAGACTTCCCTTTTATCGGAAAATTCTTCATCCGAGTAGTTTTTCATCAAACCGTTTAATGAAAACTGCTCGAATGAAGCACTTCCCAGTCATGTTTTTTGCTGATCTCACGAGAGGACTCTTGAAATCTCGTTCTGATCACATTGAATGGTTTGGATCATTAAAATTTAATCGAAAGAGGAGGTCTGCATTTTAATAAAATACGGAATCTCTCACTAGATCAGTGGTGTTTAAAATAAAATAAAGCTCCCTCATTAACTCTCTCCTTCATGGAATTTTTTTATTTTTTTCATTTATTTATTCATTATTGTACACTTTTTGCACAATAATTTATTTCGCCAATACTTAATTTCACTTGAAAAAAAAAACTAAGTTCAATCATCAACGGCATAACAAATACCCCTTCAAACCCATCTCTTTTCTTCATTTCTTTGTTCTTTCATTGTTGTAGAATTTTCTAAATTTTTTTTGCGAAAAAATAGAGTAAATTCCAAGAGTCATACGCGACGATCCGCTAATGTATAGGACAACAGGAAAAAAAGTTTTCCCTGATATTTTTTGTCTTGGCTCCGTGCATCGAATGAAAAAGTCGCTAGTAATACTCATATGGAGGTGTGTTTCTCATTAACAGGAACAAATTCTTAACTAGAGTATTTAAAATTAAGGGAAAATTTCAAAATGACTTCTGAACTTTACACTAAATGTCACAGAGGCATCTGAACTTAAGTTTATTTCCATTAAACATCTGTACTAACAAAATCCCCAAATTTAGACACTTAAACTTAAGTTTATTTCAATTAAACACCTGTACTAACAAAATCCCTAAATTTAGACCTCCGTCGTTATACTCCGTCCCAAAAATTGCTAATATGGCATCTTCAATCCGTTTAAGTTGCTCCATTGCACATATTTCCAACAAGGGACGATGCACCCAAACGAAACCCATAGGCAGACTTCAGGTCTAGGGTTGAAGTGAGAGAGATGGTGGAATCATAGGCAGACTTCTGGAGAGAGAAATGGAGGAAAATCAATTAGGTTAAGGTCATTTTCCCTCCAAACCATATTTTTTTGTCCAAACCCAGTTCTTCTTTCTACTCGGCAGACTTCTAATGATGGGTTTTGCTTAAGTGCATCGTCCTCTGTTGGAAACATGTGCAATGAGGCAACTTGAACAGGTTGAAGATGCCATGTCAGCAATTTTTGAAGCGGAGTATAACGGCGGGAGTCTAAATTTGGGAATTTTATTAGTACAGGTGTTTAATTGAAATAAACTTAAGTTCAGGTGTCTAAATTTGAGGATTTTGTTTGTACATGTGTTTAATTGAAATAAACTTAAGTTCATATGTTTTTGTGACATTTGGTGCAAAATTCATGTCATTTTGAAATTTTTCCTAAAATTAAAGGTGGTGAATTTTATTTGTAGTAATTTTTGTTAGAGTATCTCCCCTTCTTACTCAATTTTTTATGGGGCCGGCTATTCGCAGCCACCTATTTTCTCACATAGCCCACTATATTTCAGTAAATGGTTGTTGAAAATCATAAATAATATTTCGGTAATAGCTGTTGAAAATAAGATTATATTTCAATAATTACATGTCGAAAATATATTCAATTTTCGGTAGACAACTGCCAAATATGTATTTTCGGTAAATAGCTGTTGAAAAAAATATCATATTTCGGTAATTGGATGCTGAAAAATGTATCTCAATTCCGGTAACTAATTGTTGAGTCTAATTGAAAATTTTTATAACGGGCTATGGGAGAAAATACGTGGCTGCGAATAGCCGCGCCATTTTTTTATCCAAAGTTGAGTAAAAATTTTGGATAAAATTTTGAGTAAGGAAAGGATATCTTCATTTACCAAAACCAAAAGGAAAACACGAAAAATCGACGTGCGTGATTTCTAGCTGTTTGTTCATATCATCCGTATACTTGTGGTGGAGCAGCGTTTGGCTATGGACAATCGACAATCCTGTTCCTCGTCCAACTCCTCCACTGGCGGCTCTGATGCTTCTTCCTCTGAGAATCTCCACCGGCCTCGGCGCTTCGTCGTCACTATCCCTTAACTCTCTCTCTTCTCGAACTCCCGCTACCACTGTCAGATTTCCTCACTGTAAATCTCTCAGAACTAATCAGGATATAGCAGCAGTTGAGTATAGGGAATCGAACTCTCAACTGACGCCGAAGAATGACAATGGAGGGTTTGGAGAGACGGAGGAGGACCCCGCCGAGCCCGGAGTTCCAGCAGCGGCTGCCGGTGGCGGCGGCGGCGGCGAAGCTGGTGGAGTTAAGGGCATTTCTGGAATTCAAGTGCCCAGACAACGGTACATAGCCATTTCTAAGACGGAGCTTTTGGATGGTATTCTGCTGATGTTCGAGTCACAAGAGGAGATTGATCAGTTTCTTCTTCTGTCCTCGTAAGTTCCCCGCTATAGTCGGCATGTTTTCTTTCGGTGCAACATAAATCTAAAGCGGAAACGAGTTCAACACAAGTAAAGGCATAGGAAATAAAAGGAACTAGCTACGCTAATCCCTATATAAAGCTTGTTGGGGATGGCCAACAGCGTAACCTTCATCGATCAATTGGACAGCAACCTGGGAGTCGGATTCAATGCTTACATTGTTCAGTCGAATCAGTCCCTTTCTCCAAAATTACTGTATAGTTGCGTCTCGAGGCTTGACGAACAGTTTAACCTTCCATAGTAGCCCAGAATCCAGATTCCTTTGTGGTCACGAAAGAGTCCACCGAAACCAGCTTTGCTGGAGCTCTCCTACGAGCAACCATCAGCATTAAGTTTCAGAAACTCCAGCTGCAACGGGGAGAACCCAACGTATTAGTGCATTGTGAAGCACGCCATTGTGAAGAGGGCACTTGAATGCCTCATTCATTTCAGAGGCATAGACAATGATGTTCGTGTAGCTAGAGTAAACATTGGAATTCAAGTTGTCGAAACTTTTATTATTTCAGTCTTTCCAAATTTGCCACAGAGAGACAACCCACTCCATTAAAATCTGGGCATGTTTTTTCAATAGCCATTGAATGCCCAACTTATGACTGGATTGCATCCAACCTCAAGTTGAAAGGTAAGTCGGGATGTGTACAGCAATGTTGGATTTCAATGGAGTGGGTTGTCTTATTATAATACTATGAATCGTTTTACTTATTAAACCACTCTTTGTTAACAAATAGTTTCCTTTATTGTTAACTCCACGTCCTCTAGTATTTGATATTCTATGTTTTTTGGTTTCATAGGGGATGGATATGAAATCCTAACTGCAGAAACTTCAACCAAACAAGATGCCACCAAGGCTTTATAAATGGTACCCCAAAATTTAGATTCCAACCCAATGCTTTAATCTAGACACCATTTGAACAGGGAACCTCTTTCCCACTACTAGGGAAACAAATAGGAGAAATATGTGTTTATCCTTGATCCATAACTGCAGGACTTTGACAACAGTGTTGGAAATTTGCTTATATTATTATACGAGCTTCTCCTATTCTGAGTCGCTGTTGAACACGGTGGAAAATTCATGTATTTATTTGAAGTCAAAGTCTTAATTCCAATGCATTTTACATCTTTCTGATCTGTAGGTGTTTGGACTCCATACTTCATGCTGAACACAAAAGCATTTTAGAGGAAATGCGATTGGACTATAACCTGACCCAGTCTGGGGAGAAGAAAAGAACTAGTGTCAATGGTTCAGCTCGTTCAGAAAGAGACGATGAACCCAAGGGAAATGAATTTGAATCATCTATAGAAAACACGGGTGGGACTGGGAGCATGGAAGAGTACAGGGAAGACAAGATTGAACCCGACATGCTAGGTGCTTCTTCTTTTAGCTTAAACCTGAGATATCTGTTGGGGTATTTACCCAGAAGCATCAAGAGAAATTCCTTGAAGGAGTCAAGGTTAGTTCCATTCTTTTACCGCAACAATTTTCATTATAAGACTGGAATAGGTTGTGAGTACGGTTGCTTCTGTTGGAATATGGAGGAACTCCAACAGTATATCCTCAATGGAGCAAGTTGTTGGTGATTAGTTTTCATGGACTCGTTATACTGGTCATGATGTTTGCTGTTGACTCAAGGGGCTTTAGGATGATTAGTTGTTGTATCAAGCAATAATATTCTCATGTTCTGTGTATTGAAGAAATGTCTAAATGATGATATGAGATATTGTTAGACACTATGAATAATGTTATGGAACCAGAAAGAAACATTCAATGTGGCTTGTCTGAAGGATCAATGTAGGAGCTATGGAGCTCAATCTACTAGAACACTAGTGAGAGGGTTGTGGGCCGCTGGCATGCAACGAGATGCAAGATGCCAACTATTTGTAAATTGTTGAAGAATTTGATCTAAGTGAGAATTAAGTTCGTAAATATTAGCAGGTTTTATTGGTTGAGTTGTTCACTTAAAATACATAAGATTGGCCTACATATTGAGAGGGATATAACAGTTATAGGTAATGGTCAATTTTGAATTTAACATCATTTTTTTTTTCATTTTACAAATTTAACCAAAATAATACACACCCCACTCTCATGCCGCAGGTCCATTTGAAAGATATCAATCATATCTTCACAATGAGTCTAATATTGACTATATTTGAATATTGTCACAAAATAGTGATATGATAGTTACTAAACATTTTCACCGATTCAATTTTTTGTGAAAGTTTTTGATGCTATACGTGGAATTTGGAAAAATTGGGATGGAGTTGTAGATATATTTATGGAGGGAAATTTGTGAGATGAAAATAGAGATTTGTGATTGGAGTGGGAATGATAAGTGAAAGTCTCTACATGCATTTTTTTAATTAAATAAAGATGAAAATAGAGACTTGTGATTGGAGTGGGAATGATAAGTGAAAGTCTCTATATGCGTTTTTTTTAATTAAATAAAGATGAAAATAGAGATTTGGGTCTCTATTTTGGTGGCTTGCATTGGAGATGCTCTAAGGCACTGCAACAATAGAAGCTTGTCAGCTACTTTGTCAGCATAAGCCATGCAAAGAGAAACCCACATCATCAAACCAAGTGCAAAAATGACCTTTTGGCTCATTTTACAATTGCCATGGTCTTGTCCAATATTTACAATAGATGGCACCATTGAGGTGCCGGGGAATCTACATAGGACGAAGTACGAAATTTTGTCCATACTACTCACACTTTATAGATTGGAAGGACATTTATGTCTGATTTTGTTCAAAGTTCTCAGAAATTGTAGTATATTTGTAGTCACTTACATATGCACCTATATAGCTAAGGAAATAACATAACTCAAAATTTATTGTTAGAACTTACGTAAAGATAGCACCATACTAGATACTTGAACCTATACTATTTTTGTTCGATGATGTCTAAAAGTTGTAAGGTTATCTCAAGCAAGCTTAACTGCACAATGTAGAATTATGGTACTAGATGTTTAGGTTAAAGGACAATATAAAACTAGAATTCGTATTAAAGAAATGGCACTAGATGGTAAAATCTTAAAGATGAGAAGTTAGAGACGTGTTAGAATAAGTGCTTAAGGTCTAATTTGAAATTCTGAGGGTGATAGTAACCAGATGTGTAGTATGGTGGGCTGCTTTAAAGGAAGATAGAAAGAAGTCCTTGGAGAATCGAAGAATAGAGGTCTGTTACATCTAAAGAAACTTGTCGGTGGAATGACAACGTTCATGTCATAGTTAAAACTTAAAACAATTTAAGAATGCCTCAACAATTAAATTAATGTCTGTTCCACAAGGAGTGCGCCTGTTTTGAGAGTGTTTCCTTATTCTTTGTTTGGGCATTTTGAAATACATTTAATCGTTTGGACTTTGGTGAGTCTTCACATGCATCGACAAAGCTTGTGTTATGTAGGAGTTGTTCTTTTTAAAGTTGTTGGGGAAAGGGGAGCTTCTTATTCGTTCATAGATGCCACTTGTATTTGTGCTTTGTTTTTTTTGGTTCTTTATTCTTGTGTGTATAACTCAAGTACACACAGCAGGGTCTTTTTCAGTATTCTGTCTGAATATTGCTGGGAAACCATTTACCCATTTGTGTATTTACAGTTTTCTGTGTGGTAATTTCTTCAAACATGATTCCTTTTGGCAAAGTTCTTATGAGAACAATGCATGCACTTAATTACAAGTTTGATGGTTTTACAGTTTACTAAATCTCATTATTTAGGCTGTTCTACATTAGACTAATGTTAAGCTTCATGCTTTAGCTGGATCTAGCTGATCATGCGAAATTGACTGTAGAATTGCTGTGGCCACTCGTTTCCAGCGTGCTTTCGTACAGCTTCTTTGTAATGCTCAGTTTGAAGAACTGTCAGCCAGGGATTTGATGTTGACATCTGCATTGAACAGTGATTATCTTCTTACTCTGCCAGTTTATGTTGACTGGAAGAGGGCATCTGAATCCAATGCCATAATATTCAGGTGAGTTTTGGGTACATTGTGTCGATATGGATCTTCTCAAAGCTAGGGTAGAGAACTTTTGGCAATCGACATCATGAAATGTTACAGTCTTGCAGCTATAATGGAAGGGCATGAATCCAATTAGCCTATTGAAAGTTTTGAACTGTGTGCCAGGAAGCTATAATTCCCTAGAGGATTATGTTCGCAAATGTACCTTCCGAAGAAACCAAGTACACCTTAGTTCCAAAACGGTCAATTTGCGCTTGATTGGTAGAGTTTCCGTTTTTGTTTTTAAAGTATTAGTAAACAGCACAGAAAAACTGTATGCTAATATCTTATTTTCTTTTGGTTTGTGTAAATATTTGCAAATCAAAAAATTCTCAATGTTCCACAAACAGAAACTGCGACCACCAAACATGGAGCCACGTGGGTGAAATAACCAGAGCTTGTCATGCAAGCATCTGCAATCAAAACTGGGGGGAACAAACCTTATCCTCTCTCCGAAATGACAAATTTTGGAGGGAGTGTATGTTTAGCAACTCAATAACATGGGTCATAATGCTCGTAGAAGTACGTTTTACACAGATAATTTGATCAATACTATTAGATATCATCTCATGTTTCCCTGAAAGTAATTTGTTCTGGTGTTGTAAGCATAGAAGCCTACCTCTAGCTTACCACAATTTACCGGTTGTCTTGTTCCCTCTTTATGTTGTTGTTCCTCATATTGTAACGATCAACATCCTAGGTGACATGCATTTTGGGACGTTGTCAGTGGTGGCTCCAGAAATCATTACCAGGGTGTTCAAGAAAATGCACAAACTGTACAAGCTCTATAACAATAACAAGAAAAAATTAAATAAAAAATCTGATATATTAATATCAATGGTCCAACAATGCCCGATGAGTTTTCATATGTTAGTGAGGGTAAGTTTACCCACTATAAATGAGACCTTTTTTGAGTCTCAACTTGATGAGTATAACTGTTCATTTTATTCAAATGGATGTATTAAGAGACCATACAAAAATTCAAGTCACTTACATAATGCTAAGTGCTTGATCTAAAAATCCAATTCCTTGATCAAAATTAATTGTGTAGGGTGTTGAAAATTAATTGGGTAGGGTGTTCAATGTACTGGGCAAACCTAAATATGTAATTTTTTTACTCCAAAACTTAAATACCCACAAGAAGCTGTGGCGCCGCCTGTGCGTTGTCTAAGAAATACATGGATTGTTGTTTGATAGCTATAGAGTTTGGAACTTGTTTTTGTGTCATGTTTGGTAGTCTGCGGTGTTCAATGTGTAAGCTTCTTGCTTTTAGGGGGTCCTGATGCCTCATAAAATCCAAAAGGAAGAATCGAAAGACTGATTTTGTGGGTTTTATAGATAGTTTCGTGGGAGTTGACTTAGAGGACCTTTGAGACCGTATAGCACCCTTTTTAGTGTATGTGAATCATGTGAAAGTCTCTAAAACAAAACCGAACCACGTGTAAAAAGTACGACCTCAGTCTACCACCCTCGCATATACATGTGAGCGACACACCCAAATAAGTGTTAGTTGTTTCTACTCTAAGCTTTTTAGTCGAACAAGGGAGGGTCATGGTAGAGACACATTAGGATGTTAGAATTCATTTCTAAAGAAGTTGAGGCATGTTCAAAACAGCCAATGTGTAGTTCTTGATATTTATCTTGTGATTCTTATTTTTATCTCGTTATAAGATACATATTATTTATGCTGTTTTAAACGACTTATGAGCCTGTTGATATCATGCCTGTGTCATGTCTATTTTTGTTCCTAGAACCGATTAAACTAAGCCTTGTGTCCTAATCGTTTGGTGTTAGCTACATGAATCATAATCATTTATGATTCATTTATTGTTGTCAAGGTGATATGTACCTTGGATATATGTTCATAAAGAGCTTGCTGTCCGGCTACCTAACGCACAAACTCTCCTCCCTTATTCAGATTGGGGACCAGCTGTTTGGAAAGTAAGGCACTGATCATGGCACTGGCAAAGATACCTTTCAAATAGAATGTGATAAATTTTGATTTTGGTCCTCTTAGAATGTCTCATAAAGAACCAAATCTACATAACTACATCATCGTTGAAGCCTTGCTGTACTTGACGGTTTATGATTCACAATTAGAAGGGAGGATGTGATCTTCTGGAAGTACCGATAGTTTCTTCTAAAGTGTGGGTTGCGCCATGCTCTAATCTTCTGTGGTGCAAAGGCTTCTTTTGCATGTAATAGTATTTAGATGCTGATAAAGATTGCTTCCTTTGTTTTAAGTTTTAACAGTTTTGCAGGGTTAGCATTTGATCATTTGGATTCCGTTGAATTTATGCTCTTTGTGTCGGAATTTGGATTAGTCTTTTTGCTAGTGCATTGCATGTAGCATGAGAAATGCGATGTCTTTGTTTAATATTTCATGGGGTTCATTTGACTTTTTCCCTGTAAACTACTCAACTTTTGTCTATTTTATCCCTTAACTATCAGTTGCACATTTTTCAACCCTTAGCTGTCAAGTTTAAATCTGTTGTGTCCAATTGACAACATTTTCCAAATTATGAACAAAGCCTGTAGCACATGATGAGCACAGGCTTCATCTCTTCGACTGCTGCAAGTTGCTGCATGCATGGAAATTGTATTATGCTGAGAGCATCCTGGATGAAATTGAACCCATGCAAGATGTTCTTGTATTGATTTGGATGGAAAAATGTCAAGTTTCTCTCCAATTTGGTAGGCTGAAGTCTGGTGCACATCATGCGCGGTGGTCTTCATTGATAATTTAGACTGATGTTGGTGATTGAGTGCAAATCACTGAACTAGTCTTTTGTAAATGGCGAGTGCCCATTTACGTTTGCCATCCTCGTGACAAATATTCCTGAACAAAAATGTACAAATAGGTTGAAGTTGCCTTGTTATGCATTTTATTTGGCTGATAGATATTTTCTGGAGAACCTTATCAGTAATCTTTTGTCTTGATTATTTTCAACCCTAATGTTCCTTGTGTGCGATTATACACCCTTTTGGTGCCCTTAATGAATTTGGCTTCCAAACAAAAAGAAAGATGTCTGTTTAAAGGAGTCGGAGGATTTGCACTGCTAAAGTTGGAGTCTTTTCTACCAATCTTCTACATTGTTCAAGATGAGAAAGACAAGATAAGCATAAATGTGTTAGTTAACCCTAATGGATATTCATCATTTGGTTAAGGCTGAGAAACTTACAATGACAAAAATACTGTATCAAACAGAACGATTAGAAAGACTACATTACCGGTGACTTAAACTCAAATAACCCATAACCCGAGTTACTATGAGGAAGGGAAGAAAGGGAATTTTTTTCCGAGAGGAATGTTTTGTCTTCAAGTTGGTGATACCTGACCTAGTAGCATGCACTATTATTCCGTAAAGCACCAATCACAATTTTGTTCACGAGGGTTACCATTTTCAAGATGTTCTTCTGTAAAACATTACGATCTTTTGTTTTTTACTTCATAATTTTTGCTGCTAAGCTTTTACTTAGCCTGCATTGGTAGTTCATCTAGAGTTAGTATGTTATAATCTTTGATGTCACAGGCGAGGTTATGCAACGGAGAGGCAGAAGGGCTTACTACTTGTTGACAAATTGGATTATTTACAGTCAAAACTGCTGCAAGGAATTTTTTTAATCATCTCCAAGCCATTAGCAAAAGTTGGAACATGGATAACTGAGGTAATTTCTTTAATTTAGAGGAATTTGCTTTCTCCTATAATGCAGTATCATAGTATTACTTTATTTTATTGGAGAAAGCAGTATCGTAGTATTGCTTTTATGTTTTTTAGTTTATCTGCTTGCATATGTTAAGTCATGTCTTTTTTTTTCTTTCTTTCTTTCTCTGCTGCTTAGTTTTTATTGGAGCAACTATTTCTCAACATCATCCTATATTCCATAAAGAGATATCCGCCAATATATTTTTGAATGTCAGATGTTTTGCTCTTTATCTGTATTTCATATTTCCATTTCAAGGTCATTCTCTCAAAATCATCCTACGTTTTTGTCAAGTTCGACATGTTTTCTTCTGCTGCTTTAGATCAGGCCTTTAAGAGCGCATATCAGGGACAAGATGTACAAATTTGGTCTGAGAGAGCTAAGCTTTGGCTGAAGAAACTGACCGTTCTCCAGCAGACAAATCCTTTCAGTGAACAAAGTTCTGATAACCTACTACAAGGTGACCAGTTATCAGATAATGAACTTCCTATTTGGCTGGCAGCACAAAGGGCAGTAACTCGATATGAAGGGATTCTCTCACCCATTGGACCCCGTGGCAGGCTCTTAAGGAAGTTCCTTATATGGAGTGGACTTATCTCACCTATGCCAAGAGAATCATTTGACCTTGAATCTGATGTTACTACTTCTGAACCATATTTAAGGTTGGTGTTATTATTCCAGCCACCCTTCCTGCAGCTTTTTTCATTCTTTGCAGCCTTTTGTTCCACTTGGGGCTGGAAAAATTCAATTCCGTTATGCTGTTGTAAATTTTATTACCATGGTGCATTATAAAATTATTTTTGCAGCAAGGGTATTTCCCATAGCTGCCATACTGGGTTTTGTTCATTGAGGCTGTGCAGTTGAGAATTGCTTTTCATTTTATGTTCTTTAGCTTTGTTCTGCAATTTGCAGGATTTTACTATCCTGTTAGTGCTCATCACTTGTTTCCCTTCACCCGAAAGTTAGTTTCTCCCCTTACTTTTTCTCTTTAGTTGAGAAGATCCTCTTTACCTCAATTCCTGTGAATCTGGCTCATTAGATATGAAGATCTTGTGATTCATTAGTTTATGCTATAACATATAGGTTCTTAGGCACTCTGGGAGCGACGCATCTCACATATGAAAATGACAGGCAGTAATTACATGGCTTTTTTTTGTACATACATGTAAATTTGTAAATGCAGGAGTCAAAGTATGTGACTATGCATGGACCCTAGGAGGCGGTGAAAAGAATGGACATAAACTATCATTTGAACTCACTAACCCACTGAGTAGGACCACATTAGAAAATGTATTTCAGTTATTACTATTCTTCTTCATCCTGATATTTCCGTCAGATGACATAATGCAAAACGTGTCCTTCATATTTCTGGATTCCGGATTTGTTTTCTGAGTACATCCCAAAAATCAGGATAATTCCTACATTATTCTGGATTCCAAGTTATTCTGCATTATTATGGCGTGAGAATTCACTTTTCTAAGGTTTTAAGCAATATTTTGTGTTTCTATTTAAGTCCTGTGTTCTGAATTCCTCATTAGACTGACTTGCTGGTATATTTTTTTGATTAACACCTTAATTCTGGAACTATTTGACAAATGTGTAGCTGCCGAATCCTGATTGTGTTATTATGTGTTGGATGACATTAGTAAGACCTTGTATGTTCTAAAATCTGTCAACTATTATCTCAAGAACAATCAAATTAAATAGTTTATTTCATGTAAAAGGTTCTAAGAAAAACTTAGTTTACCTCTGAAACATTTTGTTTCAAGCAATGTGCTAAACATGCCTAGGCACTAGTCGGGCGGAAAAGGGGCGCACTAGGCTCTGACTAGCCGGATGCCTAATCTAGGCGTTGGACCATTGCCTAGTGCCTAGGCGGGGACTAGTCGGCCTAGATGACTGAATTTTCGAACCCTTGTTTCAAGACAAGCCGGCCCTCTACTTTCTAACGGGATGCATTGGGGGTTCAATTTTTTCTTACAGATTCGACCAAATTCTGGAAAGCTAGGTTTAGACTCATATATGTGTGAAATTTGAAATTTTAGAATTAAGAGATATTTTCTCCAAATTAAAAGAGCGACTTAAGAACAAAGAGTCTTCTAGCATTTGACCTTGGTTAATTGGTGATTTGCTTTAACATGTCTGATATAGAAGGATTGCTTACCCAGGCCAACTTTCTTATCGAGGATAACACTTAGTGATTTATGGGAACCTGCATCGAGGAAACACTTTGGAAACAATATCTGGAAAAGGTTGAAGACTGCTATTTCCATCCTTTTCTCGCAATCAATTCTCCAGGTATTTTTCTTACATAATGCCTTTCTCTAGGTATTTTATTTTGGATATAAATGAGGACAGATTGTTCTGTCTTCCCCTATTCATTCTCTTTCTCTTTTGTTGCTCATAGCAATGTGTAAATTAATTCATTGAAAGAATCTATTTGAAGATCTTTTGGACACCATCTGTAGTGCACACATAATCTTGGTATTAAGAATATATGTGTTGCAATGGAAACTGGACCTTGATTTTTGGAGCAAATCATCTGGTGTGGACATTTTAGGGGATATCATCGTCTTTTTGTACTATTGTGGGTGTTGGTTGAAAAGTGCAGGGCTAGCTTTGAATCTCATTTTGACTATGTGTGCAATTATGGGTCTTGGACCTCCCAACGCTCTTGCTCATGGGTTATTGCTTATAAATCAAAATTGAACTTATTTTTCATGGGTGCTCCCCGGGAAAGTTAGGGTGCCTGGTTATGTGACATTAGCAAAAATCATATCAAGGACACAATCCATTTTGTAACCAAGCCCAAATCAGCCAAGTAACCAAAACTTGTCAAAACATGTCAGAATGTGAAATGGTCGCCCAACCTGCGCTCGAGCAGGGTTGGGCACAGGTTATGGCCGTTCCTTCAGTACTTCTCGCTCTTTGTTAAAGTCTCTTCTTCCATTGTTTTTGCATAGTAGCTTGTTTAGCTGAGCTGAGGGTTTCGTTCTTTGTTTTATTCCCTTGTAGCTCTTTATACCTGTCACTTTTGTATCTGCATCACTTGGAAATACTCCTATTTCAAGTGTTCTACTTGGTAAACGTGTTTGTTTTCAACCAGGAGCCAGCATTTCAAGAACTGATTTTACTTTTCACTGAGGAAAGGGTTGAGGGAGAAACTGAAGATACAGCTGAGGTTCCTTTGTTGCAGTTGAAGATCTATGAGAGAATTCCTATTCCTGATTTACCAGTAAATACTTATGCTCAATGCATGTCTATGACTCTGTTCTTCCAAATATTGTTCTCATCAAATGTGAATTAATTCTTTTCAGTGTTGAAATATTCACCTTTCTTCACATTTTCAAATGGACTATTATGTTATGGTACTTTTTGCTTCTCTTTGCAGGTTATTTTTCCTCACAAAAAGCTCTCTTTTCGTATCCTAGACACGGTATGTAATGAAAGGTTCATTTTCAGTGTTTGAGAGGTTCTCTCATTGAATTTCGTAAAGGATTATAAACTCGAGTCAAAAAACCCACAGCTATGTATTTGTCTAATTATTGTGTTGTTTGGGTGCGCATGTGTTATTCACAATTTGATAAAGGGCTGTTTTATTTACTAATTTATATCTGCCTTGACCCTTATGAAACAGTAACAAAATAACCTTTCTACCTTGACCTGATGATCTATTATTTGGAATCAATGTGGATGCCAAGAGTGGTGATAAGTATGCTGCAACTTTTTTTCAGCATAAGCATGCCGTTTTCTTAAGTAGATCTTCCAACTACGGTTATTGCTTGATATGCTGAATAGCTTGGCAAGATCATTCTTTACCACAACTTGGGGGAGGGGGGGTCGATATTTTTTTGGTGCTAGCTTAGGTGGAACCCCAACGCACTACCTTAGTGAGGGTCTATAATCACATCTACGAAGAATTGGAGACCTTGAAGTGCTATGAGAGTTCATTGGCATTTGGAAGTGCTATGGAAGAGCTTCATCAACATGGGGAAGCAATGGATAAAGCTTGAAGTAACTTGGAAGAAATGCTATGGTGGAGCTTCAGGGGCATGAAAAAGCAATGGGCAAAGTGAGAACCAAGAAGGAATTAAGAGGAGTTCATGTGTCACCTTCGGAGGCCATGGTTAGACTCTGGTCATGGTTGACCATTGCTAAGGTCCAGAGACTTAGTAACCTTAGTTTTTCAGTGCAGCGGTCAACCACCCCAGTGTTGTGTGTGAAAATGCTAAAGTCCAAATAGTTGTAGTTCCCATTTCCTAGTTGGTCAACCCATCTTGAGTTGTGGTTGACCATTCTAGTTTTGTAGTATACCATTTTGTTGAAAGAAACACAAAATATAGCCGTTGAAAGGCTTGGCTATAAATGTACCCCCAAGACCCCATTTGGGAGTCATTGATAAGAAAAACCTATGTAAAGTGACTAGACTCTAAAAAATATATCTGGTACCATCTACAATGGTTCTCATAACCTTTTGTGAGTTTGTGGTATGTCTGTCACCATTGGTATACACTGTAGAGGGCTTGCTCATAGAAGAGTTTTTGAGTTCCCATTGACCTTGTATTTCTTGTCTTAAGAAATTTCTTGTACCCGTTATTGGCATCAAAATTTTTGCAAACCCTACTTGGTCTCACAAAGAGACACCAGACTAGGTCTAAGTGATAATTAACTTGTTAACTGATAAATATAGGTGGTCGTATTTGTTGGTTTGAGTTGATCAAAGAGGACTATAATTTGTTTTCTTGATTGAAATTCGGTCATGTTATGAACGAGCCTTGTTAAAATCTGCTTGTAGGTGTTAATAGAGCTTTTCCCATATTGGTTACATTATCACCTCCAAACCTTATATATGAGCTTGGGCGGCCTTTCCAATAGTCAACCTATTTGAGTCGGATGCTTTAACATGGTAGTAGAGTTAGGCTTTCAGAGGCTTTTGGACGAGACTCTCTTGATCAACTGCCTTTTTGTTTGTGCTTTTAGAGCACCTTGTTTTCCTTGTGATCCCTCTGTTATGTATTCTTTGTTTACCTCTCTACATGCTTTAACAAGACAAACATGTCCCACATTAGTTGATTATGATCTCCAAAACTAGTATATGAGTTTGGCTGGCCCCTCTACTCATTGGCGTTTCGATTTGAGTTGGATGCTTTAGCAGAAGAAACTCCAGTTGGGAAGCCGTGAGTAGATGTAGGCACAAGGGAGTGTCGAACCACCGTAAGTTTTTTGCTCGTCTTGTTCACATGGTCTTGCTCAAGCTGCTATATTTTAGAATGGATGCCGCATCAGATGAATACTTGATAATCATATATTGTTCTTCAATGCTTGGTTGAATACTTGTCATTTTTGTACTTTCAGTGTTGACACTGATTGTTATATACAATTACTCATTTCTCTAAGAATTTTGAGTATCACATTGTTGACATAAGATTGGAAAGGAAATGTAACCGTTACATACAACATGAGAATGTGGCTTCTAGTTTAATGAAGACTACTTTTGTTATCCTTACAAGATGTTTAGGCATTTTGGGCAATCCTTCATACTTTCCTAAGATGGAGGTCTGTGCCTGCTCCCAATCTACCTCTAAGCACCTTGCATATTATGAAGTGGATCTATTTGACAAGTCAACATATCCAAATTTGTGTTAAACCAAAGTGGGTCTATGTGACAAGCTTTGCTGGCCACTCTAGTGGCTGATGTAAGCTTTTGTGACATATTCAACAGGACACCATGAAAAGATATTACCTCCACATTGTGATCAAATATGTATGCTCCCTTTGTAGGTACGATTGGATGTTGCCACAAGCTTAGGACTTTTGGCGTACTTCATAAACTACAAGTTTGTGAACATCTTATCATCCCCGTATGTATGTTCTGTGCTTTTACATATTGCTTTGCCAATTGTTTGCAAGTTAACATGGATGGAAATACAATGCTTTTTGACATAGAAGGTACCAATGTCTCAGTGTCTATTGCTTATGGATTTTTATGGCTTCAAAGTTGTCGAACTAAGTTCCGAATTACGATGGCATTTGTATAGTATTATTACATGGGCTAGTGCCTGAAACCTTTCCTGGTACTTCAGCTTTGTGGAGGTAGGTTCTCTTCCATTTTTCAGGTCTGGCATCTTAGCAATTTTTTTGGAAAGGGTATCCAACTATGTTTTTCCCTCTTGTGATGGAACTGTTGAAAATGTAACCTCTATTTGCAAGCAAATGAAAGCGCATTTCAAAACAGACATTTTATTCTGCTCATATGAATTTCCTTTGTTCCATCCTCTTTTTACTTTTTTTTCCCTGATTCCATCATTTAGACCCTAATTTAGATATATCCTTATATTCTGTAGTACATAATGCTTCTTTGAACTTGATTGAAGTGATTAAGAAAGGTCAACTGGATGAGCAAAGAAAATGGGGGTAAAGTCAACTAAATGGATGTTCTCTTGTGTGGAAACTTGTGGTTCAAAATGTTGATGGTAAACCACTTATCTAGAATATATAACTGATATGCATCTTATTTTTGGCGGGGTTAATGTTGATGACTTTGTGTACTATTGACACATTAATTGCCAATAACTTCATTTTGGGCTTTATGTCTCGCAAATTTTCTAGTGCCCTTTTTTCCTGTTGGGGAGGGGGGGATTAGTGTTAAGTTTGGTGTCTCATTTCATATTTACTTAAATAAGCCAGTCTGCCAGTGTTTGAATATCTCATCTTCCCCACTAAAACTTGGTCAGAAAATATTTTTTTAAGTTATGGTTTTTATATTTAGGTGGTCTGAAAATAGGAATAATCTTCACTAATTGAAGGCTTAAAAGATCTGGGATATGTTCAGCCTCATCCCAAAAAGAGTCACACAGTTTATTTCCTCATTAGTAAATTCTGAATGAAAAACAGTCAAACTCCATCAATCTGATGCACTCATGGAAGATAAGATTGTTAGCAATAACTACAGTGTTGTAATGGGCACAATGAATCTTCAATAGGAGTTCAAACATCTGTGCTGAAACCTAAAGGAAAGAGTGAGTATTGTCAAACCAGGCATGTAGAGACTGCTTTAGACCTTACATGCCTTTCACCATCGAAGTACAAGGTGCGCACTACTGGAAACTACATATCTAGATTCATGCACACTTCCTTCTAACGATCTCTTTGAAAGAAGGCGAAGAACAATTGACTATAACCGAAAAGAATTAAGATGAGCCAGAAGAGATTAAGTCTGCCGATAAACATCCCCATGTGTCTGTGTATACTGTATACCCTCAGGCAATCATCATCAAAGGTCACTTAGGTTATGCACTCCAGCCTATTTTGAAACCATTTAAGTTCCAAAACATGCTCGGAACTGACAAAAGGAGCTTCAGTTTTTTCTTTTTCAAATTAGAAGCAAGTGTCCCAGGCTAATGCAACATGCTCAATGCAATTATCTGCTGTGAGCTTGGAGCGATGTTGCACAGCTTGGCAATTTACTCTGGTCTGATCCGCTCCACTCGGTTACCCCTTTGGATTAGATTTTTGGGAATACTTTTTGGGATCAGATTGGATTTGGAGGCAACATTTAAAAAAAATTCAGAGTTCGGATCAGTCCACATACCTCCAAGTCTCCGTACCAATCCCTAGCCTGTTAATTAGTATATATTATACTACATGATATTTTTATTTTTACCAACACTTGTTATTTTTTTGCAAAATATGTGTGGATTATGTTTGTGGAAATGTTAGATTTCGGTTCTTTGGTTTGGATGTTTCTTGGAATTCGAACTTTGTTGTAATTGAAAAAAAATTGATTTTTTTCATCATTATTGGCTTGAATTTGTAGGACGAAAAAATATAGTACATTTATATTTTTTGTCTTGAAAATTTTCGGGCGAAGGGCGGGTATGGACAATCAAGGTGATTTCCCGTTCCCAGGACGGCTACAGATATCAGATTCGGGGATTGAGGACTGGGATGGCCAAATCTATCCCCATCCCCCCCACATGATTTGGGCATATTAAATAAAGTTAAAACATATTACCATATATGACCAACCCCGTATTGTGACCGCTGAAATCACCAGCACAACATACATGTAACACCAAGAAACCTGGGAGTTTCCATGACAACTATTGACAAGGCATGGTGAGATATTTAAGTTCTTTGAGCTACTCTATCAACGCTAGAAAGGATTAAGGGAACTACAGGTTATGCTAAGGACCGCAACCAACGAATGACCTAGGTTATGCGCCTATTTCCATGTCCATGACTTGGGATTGAGGACTATGGCCAAACCTGTTTTTATTTTTTGATTCCTTGGTATTTCTGTGGTACAGTTAGGCATGCAAGTGGTTGATATGTGTCGGGTTTGTTGCAACATAGGGATTTGAAACACCTTCCATTACCAAAGAAACTATTTCTTGCCCATTTTGTTTATACCGCGTGCATTGAGCTATGACTAATATCTCACTGAAGTACCATGAAAATGCTGTTAACTGGTGAAATATATCAAGTACTTGTAATTGTCAACAGGGGGATATTTGCTCCTTGCACTAATATTGGCTTCTTGTATTTGTAGGTATAATGCACTTGTGCTTGGGCTGCTATATTGTTATCTGCATGATCACTTATATTATTTGTCAGTGTGTATAGTTTTTTCATTTCATGGTTCACAAATTAGGGGTCTGAAAAATATTTATCTTGCTGCAAATTTCCAGACAACTTTTGCTTGTGTGACCTGTGTTTATGTTAGCAAAACCTATTGGGCAAGTTAAGAAGTATTTTACAGGAAACCAAGAACATAAAAAGAATAAGCAACATTGATGCCCACATTGGGCACTTTATATCATGGATAATAAACTGAACATGGATAATAAACTGAAAAATGACCTCGATGAGGACGAATAGCGAAGAAGTGGAACCCAAAGAGTATTAGTTCTTTAATTTGTTCTGTACGATATCCGCTGCAGAAAGAATTCGTTCACGTTTTACATAGACATCTCTTTGGTGTGGACTAGGCTTTACTTCTGGAATTTGTTCCTCTCCAAGCGGAATCAGAATTTGTAGTTCTTTTTGCATAATGTTGAGTTTCATTCACGAGAATGTTAACTGCACTTCTTGATTGTTAATACAGATCTGCTGTACTTCTAGATGTGATTGGAATCAGTGCTCTTATTATATATGTGACCCGTGTGGCTCTGGGTTACAAACAGACAAGGGATAGGTATCAGGTGAATTCAGAAAGTTTGTTTTGTACTCTGCGGACAACTTGATCTTAAGTAGAAGAGATTTGATCTTCCAATTAACCTCTCTTTTTTGCTACCAAGTAATTTTCCTGAAAACCTGCATTATTACAGCTTCTGGTCAACAAGACACTTTATGAGAAAACCTTAGCAAGTGGCTTCGGCTCCGTTCACTTTCTTCTGGATGCATCTGAACAGCAGCAAGTATGAAGCTTCTACTTTTTATACTAGATAGATAGAAGCAGGTGTTTAAGTAGAAGGGAATGTTCCAAATGGGATGATGTTTGACAGCCTAAATGCTTATTCTTTTTGTTATAGATTACTCATATCTTCCTTCTTTCTCTCTCTGTGTAGTACAAGGAAGCCATTTTGGCTTATGCAATCCTGCTCAAAGTGGAGACTGGCCAGGTTTGCCTTGTCTTCTAAGTTTTGTATTTCTTAGCTGAGAAACATAGGACAATTGAAATGGTGCATCGGATATGTTTTTGTGGTCATCAATGCAAATCCAGTATTACTTTCTGCGAGCATGTTAAGTTGTGGTATCCAGATTCTATTTTCGTAATGAAATAGAGCTATGTTATTTGAACACGTTTTAGTTAGTCCCCTACAAAACCGACGAAACAAAAGGTCACAACAGGTTATTCGTCTGAATAGAAGCATGGCTACAGGAAATAAAGTTTATTTTGAAACTAAACAAGGAGCGTGATTGTGGTGCAATCACGATTGGGATAGTCGGGGTCCTGGTTTATTGTTCTTAGAAGCGAGCATTTTGTTGAACAGATGTACTTGCATTTCTGTCGAATTTCCAATCCAAGGTTAACCTTGTAATTTAAGTCTGGGTGGTTTGGGTGTTAGAAATCTTGAAGTTTCAACAAAGTTCTGCTTGGAGGTGGTTGTGGGGATAGACTTTGTGGAAAAGTGTTTGGTGCCAAGTATGGGTCGTGTTTTTCTCTCAAGAGTGTTTGAGGTGAAGCCCCATTGTTCCCCGTCCAACATGTACCAATTACCAGGTAAATACTGATTCGAATCCTTGGGGTAGCGTCAAGGGGAGTGGGTAATGGAATATGAAACTGTTATTCTACTCCTGGAGGTTCGAATTCATGACTTCAAATATGCAACACGATATATTAGAAACCGTTATCCCTGTATTTTCATTTCAAATATGAAGTGTTAGTTATCTTTGCGTTAGAATTTTTGTTAATCATTAGCTCAATTTTGCTGTTCGAGTGTATCACAAAGATTTGTTTTGCACTGCAGGCCACTTGCCCCGAAAATGTTAAAGACAAGTGTGAGAGGTTTATGTATGACATGTTCGAAGAACAGGTAAAAACCCCGAGGGCATTACCTACTCTACTTTTGCTTGTGCTTTAACTGATCATCGACTGAAAATTGCATGCAGGTTGAAATGCCAGTTGACAAGGCAGTAGATACGTTGGTTAGGTTGGGTCTTGTAACAACAAAAATTGATGATGATAAAGTTAGATTGCAGGCGATGCCCTGCCCCAAGGCATATCACGTCCTTAAACAACGTTGGAATACTCTGCTCAGTTGAATTTGATTTCTGAATATTTATCTGCTGGGCCGATATAGTGCATGTGCTTCAAGTTTTTTCCACCTGTACCTGATACTGTCTATCGAAACAAAAGAAAATACGTCCAACACCCATCTCTCTCCCAGACGCTCTTCATTTGTTACATGGGACTTAGGCATGAGAATTGTAATAATCTTTGCTGCATTTGTGAGCAGCTTAAGACCGTACGTGGGGTAGGTAAATTCCTTTGAGGGTTATCTTTACTAGTTATCACACTATCCTTCTCGAGTCACTTAATCCAATTATCCAATAGCTGTCAGGTACAAGCGAGTCAGAGCGACACCAACACTTTGTACGAAAATAATCCTTCAGAAGCTGGCGGTATGATAGATTGTTTTTCTTGAAAGCATTTAGATTGACTCATTTACTAATGTCCCCTTTAAAGTGAAAAAAGGTCAAAGATGTCCTCGTTGATTTGTCCATTGGGAGTATTATGGAGTAGTATGTATTTGAGCTTGTGCCCGCTGGTAAAGGTTTTTTTTTTTTAGCCGCGCCCACTGGTAAAGATGGGCACTTGAGATATACTGACACAAGGGTTTTTTGGCCGTAAAGCTAAAGCCTGGAAAGGAAGATAGCATGTTGCTTCGCGTAAATTGCTGCTTTAGAGTCTTGGAATCAAATCCATTTGTATGTCATTAGATGCCCCATTTAAATACTAGTTAAAATGGCAATTATATTTCCTTTGTTGAATCTCTCATGGGCTGCCTGCGGCGCCCTTTCATGGGTCTGTAACGTCTGTTGGTGCCCTGGTGATGGATGGGAACCACTGGTTGATTCTCGAAAGTTTGGAGGAGGAAAATATAGGGTGACAAAACATGATTGAAACATGTATTGCTTTCGAGTAGAGGTTTTAATTAGTACGTTCAACCATGGCACGTGGGGTCACATGCTCCAGCATCCACCCAAACACCCCACCCCCCCTAGTCCATTTTTAAGTGTTCTGCTTCGTAATTCTAACTTATTAAAAAGACATTATCATTATATCTTTCACATCAACTTTTTTCTCCATTTTTCTCATTTATCTATCATCATTACACTTTTACTCACTAATTTTTCAAAATAGAATCTACTTTTAGGGATAAAATAAACAATACACCAACTTTTATCCACTAACTTTACAAAATGGACACTTATTAAGGACAACCCAAAATGGAATACCGGACTTTAAAAAAGGGACGGAGGGAGAAGTTTATTTTTTTATGTAAAAATGAGTGGTTTTTTTTTTTGCAATAATGAGTAGGAGAATGAGAAACCCACACAGAAAACTCGACGGGGAGAATTTGCTCGATGCTTGATTTACTTTGTCGTTGTCGGTTGCTTGTCTCTGTGGTTGTTGCCCGTCATCTTACCGTTTTCCTCACCAATCATCAATAGAATTTGGGGCTATATGGCAAAAGTAACATTTTATTGAAAGGACTTTTAATTTGGGTCTACATAATTTAGGACGTCTTATTCTTTTCTTTTAAGGTTTGTAATATATATCTTGATTGTTTGGAAAAATTAGGCCTTCATTTCTTTACTTGATTTTTCCCCAATGGATGAAATTTACAATTCAATTTTCCATAGTTTGTGCCTTTCGCGCTTAATTTCGATTTTTGCTTAAGGTTATTAATATAATGTGCCCCCACATGAGATAAATCCTGGGTCCGCTACTGTGTTCAACTATGTAAATCAATTTTTCTGCTTAGAATTTATATTACAAAACAGAGCGGTTTTTTTTTGAAAATGTCTAGGCATATAAACAAGAGCAACCTCTACAATCGTTAGATCACTTCTTGCTAAATTTTAGCCATCAGATCATTTTTCGTAATAAATCTATCTCTATCTATTTTCACTTTTTAGGCAATGTATATCTATATAAATGTTGCCTTTTATCATACAATAGGAACAAAAAAAAATCTCAAAATAATAACTGACAGATTACTTTTATCACATAAATCAATCAGGTAGAACTTATTCCGACGTGCTGGGCATCTGCTAGTCTTGGATAAATGAAAGCATGTTTTTAGTACGAGTTAGCTTTGAGCTATTGTTTACACCATAAATTTGTCAACGTGAATCGACTAGACTAAAGTTGGGACACGTGTTGGTCACACCTAATTAAATATTATAGAATCAGATGGACTAGTCGACGGTTAGAGTTTTAAATGCAGGACAAGTGTCCACAAGCAAATTACAAATGAACAGCACGTGTAGCGGTTGAGGAAGGAAGTTGAAATCCAGAAAACGTGTGTTTAGATCAGTTTCTAATACAACATGGGATCATGCGGAGTAACCGTCTACTCAGAGAACATGGAGGAGAAGAGGGAAATGCAGTAACCGCTTGATTCAAATTTAGAGAGGGAATTTTGCCCAGTTTGAAATTCAAGTCGAAGTGACAGCCTATAAATACTAAAGTTGAAGACAATTTGAGGCCCCCACTCAATCGCCCAAAGGCTTCTACTTTTTATCTGTACTTTACTTTTCTCGCTCTAGGAGTAGCTTGTAACTTAACCGTCCATTCGATTGTGTTCCCACAGTCGACTGACTTCTACTTTGGAGAATAATAAAGTCCATTTTGTTATTCTTCTTCCATTTCCGTTCACTTCATTAAGTTTGCTTCCAGAGAAGTCCTGAAACACGGTAAGGAACCAAACTCCACCACCACAAACACCACATTTCCAGCACACACTACAATTCCTTAGTCGATCATCGACTATCCACAAAAAATAGACAAACAAGAATTGGCGCTAGAAGGAGGGCATCTTACTAATTTGGAAGTGATGGCCCCAACTACAAGGAAACAAAGCGACCGTCCTACAGAGCCTCAGAACGAAGGCTTGGAGTTTCAAACCGAAGAGCATCTTGTTCCAAGGATGTCAGAAAATAGCCAAGGAAATTGCTCAGGGCTATTAGTCGATGTGCAAAGTCTATCTAGACAATTAGCACAAGTTTTGTCTAATCCAGAAGACGAAGCAGCACAAGAATTAATCACTCTAATGAGAAGAGTGGTTATCCCTCCATCTACCATCGATGTTGATGCAAATGGAGTAGTTCATGAACAAGTGCGTTATAATGATATGCCTAAACAGGCTCCTCCACAGGTATATTCTAATCCTGCTTTTGAATCGAGTGTATATGTGCATGGTCGGCCAGTCATGGAATCAAATACATTTAGACCTACGATCAGGCCAACTAGCTTTTATCAGAATATCCCGTCTGCTTACGAAGTTGGGAATAGTAGTGGTTATGGACAAAATGGTTATTTGAATAGTGGTCGGACTATCCGACACGGGTTCACAAGAACCCATGTTATAAATAACGATCAGCATACCACACAGAATGTCTCAAATAATGGTCCATACACACACTATGTCACGTAAGCCTTGCCAAGCAATGGCAACGGCAATAGCTCATATGTACAACCAAGTGTTGGTAATCATCAGAATTTTCCTTTCACGCAACCATGTGTCACAGGAAATGCTCCAAATGTTTATAGAGCCATGGAACCGTTGAATGATAATAGAATGCAGGACCCTATGGGTATTAATAGAGCACAGATTACAGAAATCATTCAAGATATGTACGGTCCAGGGTTACGTCGGTTAGAAAAACCCATGTTTAGGAAACCCTACCCACAATGGGTAGACAATGTTCCATTGCCAAGGGGTTACAAACTCCCTGAATTGTCACTCTTCAGTGGTATTGAGAATCAATCGACCATAGAACACGTGGGTAGATTCTGCCTTCAGTTAGGTGAACTAGGAATGGATGACGTTCTTAAGTTGAAATTATTTCCTCATTCATTGACAAAAACAGCATTTACGTGGTTTATAAGTTTGCCTGCTAATTCTATTCACACTTGGCAAGACATGGAAGAGCAATTTCATGCTCAATATTTTAGGCATGAACCAGAAGTTTCAATTGCTGACTTAGCTAAATTGAAACAAAAGTCAACTGAGACAGCAGAGCAATTCTTGACCAGATTTAAAAGGTTGAGAAATCAGTGCCAATGTAATGTCCCTGAAACCGAGATTGTACGAATAGCACAAGATGGTCTTGAGTTCAACTTTAAGAAACAGTTTAATGGGTCTAATTTTAAAGACTTATTTGAACTCTCAAAAAGAGCTTCGCAATTCGAGGCAATTCTTCAGGAAGAAGAACAGTTAAAAAATTCATCTCTAGGTACATATTACCAAGAGATAGAAGGTGATATGGAAATTGATGTCGCACAAGTTATTGGCAAAACTCCTATTATTTGTGATACTCTTGTGAAGACAGAGAAACCAATGAATATGCCTTCATCCCAACCCAATCGACGTGGGGGGCAAGCTAATTATAGGCAATATTCATTCGATTTAACACAAACGGACCAGATATTTGATGAACTACTTAAACAAAAGTTTATCGTTTTAAGTCCTGGACATATTCTTCCTTCTGACAAAGAAAAGAAAGGAAAAGAATATTGTAAATGGCATAATTCGTTTAGGCATAATACTAACAATTGTGTTACATTTCGTAATTGCGTGCAGGATTTAATTCAAAAGGGGTTGCTGCAGTATGCTAAAGGAGAAAAAGATCCGATGAGCATTGAGTCCGACCCTTTTCCAAAAGTGGAGATCAATATGGTAAATGCCAACCTAGCTAAAAGGTTGGGATCGACCGTTGAGCGGCAAAAGCAAGGAGAAGGAGACCGAATGGAGACTGATGAAGAGTCAGCAAAGTCTCAACCATTAAGATTCCCCAATGATTATCTTTGTATTCGATGTGGACGAGAAATTAAATACGGGGAAGCAATCATAGCTGAAAAGGAACAGAAGTGTGCATTCTCTAAATCAGGACTTCGATTCAACACTATGGGTGGAAACGATCTCCAGATTTATGTTGGAGCGAAGCTGATTTATGAGGGAATTGATCCTGGACTCTTTAATAGAATAGAGTCAGAACATTGTTATGGACCAGATGACGGACCATTTTTATTCCGGGGACATCCAGTGGTGCCTGCAAGGCCCGGAGTACCCTCTAGTCAGGAATTGGAAGCAGTGGGATATCAATTTCCTAGTCGAGGAAGATACTCAAATTACAGAGGTGCTGGTTCTAGGAGAGGTATGGGACCACGAGGCAGAGGTCCTTATGGATATGGGGGGCACCAGCCCAGAATGGTAATGCCTCCAAATAATGACCATGAGAATTGGAGTACGCTGAATCACCCAAAATTTCCAGCAGAAGGGTGGTATACGAAGGTGTCTACTTCACAGAAGAGAAGACTGCAGAGGAAGTTTGCAGCCAGAGTGTATAATGATCCATGGGATCACGTCTTTGAGCATAAGGAAAAAGTGGAACCACATAAGGTTCCAAACATGGTATGGACTCGAGGTCAAGAGGGGACTAGTGGTCAAAAGCAGAATGTCTCCGAAAATGAAGTACAAGCCACTACTGCAGCCTCTTCGAAATCGATTGTCCTACCCAAAGGGAGAAAGGAACTAAAGCAAAGTTTGAAGAAAAAGATGGAGGAATTTCAGAAGCTCATGGAAGCAGATGATGATGATCTCCTCGATGAAGAATCAGAGCAAGAAGATCTAATCAAAGATACTACTCCATCTCCACAGAAGTCAGCAACATTTGGAGAAAGTTTGGCCGCAATCCAATTCGGGTCAGTACCTATCAATTATCAATGTCATATGATTTTAGTTTTGCCAAAACATTTTAAGGCAAAACCAGACCAGCCTATGGAATTGGCAGGTGACGTAGAAGATAAAACACAATCGACTGTTAAAATAGTTGAAAAAGAAGAAAAACCTCAATCACAGTTAATTAATGTCGAAACAGATGAAAAGGGAACAGAAGTGGTAGTTCTTAGACCCCCTGATGATGCTTCAATCAGGCATTTGAAACCCTTGTATGTTAAAATCCATATGAATGGCCAGCCTATCTCAAAAGTGTTGGTCGATAATGGTGCAGTGGTCAATATCCTACCCTCAAGAATGATGAAGGTGTTAAACAAAACCAATGATGACCTAATTCCAACAGAGGTCACTGTTGGTAATTTTGCTGGAGGATGTTCCCCTGCTAAAGGAGTCATATCCTTGCAATTGCAAATTGGGAAGAGAAAAATGAATGCTACATTTTTCGTAGTCGATTCATCATCCAATTATAATGCCCTATTAGGTAGAGATTGGATTCATATAAATGGATGTGTGCCATCTTCTCTGCACCAGGCCTTGATCTTCTTGAAGCAGGAAGAGGCAGGAGGAATGGAGGTCTTTTGGGCAGACCAGCATCCTTTCCAAGCAGAAACTAACAATGTTGAGGCAGATCTCTACAAAGAACACCTCTGGCCAATGAAGATAGAAGATGCAGAAGTGAAGTCCAATGGGATTGGTGTAACTGAAAGTCAATTCCTTACTTATATAAAGGAAGGTTTTCGGGAGTTGAGCAAAGATTTTGTCAGGCCTAATGTTATTGCAAGGCCTGCTGGTAGTAAATCTCAAGTTTTTAATGTTTAGAAACCTTTTGGATACAGGAAGTGAAGAGTTGGCTACTGTTAAAGCCACTTTCAAGAGGTTATTTTCCTTTTTAGTAGATAAGAAGTTGCAGGCATGTGAGCCTATTTCTTGTAATTGGGCTGAATGTGTTTTTGATGATAGCCCGTTAACGATGAAGGATTTAGGATTAGCGGATTTGAAACCCGCACCAGCTAAGTTAGACGATGATAGGGCCCAGGTTAAGGATCCTACAGAAGAAGTAAATTTAGGGACTCAAGAAGATCCTAAAATTACATATGTGAATGCTACTTTGCCTGATGAAATAAAGGAAAAGTTTAAGTATTTATTGCGCAAGTTTAAAGATTGTTTTGCTTGGAGTTATGATGAAATGCCAGGTTTGGATAGATCATTGGTCGAACACAAGATTTCCATAAAAGAAAATTACGTACCGTTCAAACAGGCACCTAGAAGAATGAAAGATGATGTTCTTCCCCAAGTTAAAAAAGAGATGGAACGACTGTTCGAAGCAAAATTCATTCGACCAGTTAAATATGCAGAATGGGTTTCAAATGTGGTTCCAGTTATGAAAAAGAATGGAAAAGTGAGAGTATGTGTCGATTTCAGAGACCTCAATACAGCGTCACCTAAAGATGAATACCCAATGCCTGTTGCTGACTTATTAGTCGATGCAACCGTAGGCTATCAAATGCTGTCCTTTATGGATGGTAATGCTGGTTATAATCAGGTTTATATAGCAGAAGAAGACACTCATAAAACGGCATTCAGGTGTCCTGGATATATAGGAACATTCGAATGGGTAGTTATGGCCTTTGGATTAAAGAATGCAGGAGCTACCTATCAAAGGGTCATGAATTTAATCTTTCATGATTTTCTCCACAAATTCTTGGAAGTATACATTGATGATGTAGTGGTAAAATCGACTTCGGTTGATGAACATTTGTATCACTTAGAGCAAACTTTAGAGAGAATGAGGCGTTATAATCTGAAAATGAATCCTCTAAAATGCGCGTTTGGTGTTACAGCTGGAAATTTTTTGGGATTCCTAGTACATCAAAAAGGGATCGAAGTTGATAAAAATAAGACTGATGCCATTTTAAAAGCACAGCCACCAACTAATAAGGAAGAACTTCAGCAGTTCTTGGGGAAAATTAATTTCCTTCGAAGATTTATTGCCAATTTATCTGGGAAAACAATGGCTTTTTCCCCACTGTTAAAATTGAAATCTGAAAAAGAATTCAGATGGGAACAAGAACATCAAAAGGCTTTTAATTTATTAAAACAATCACTAGTGACGCCTCCTGTGTTGGCTCCTCCAGTGAATGGAAAGCCATTAAAGTTATATATTTCAGCAGCACACCAGTCGATTGCAAGTTTTCTAGCTCAAGATGATGAGCAAGGTCGAGAACGTTCGATTTATTACCTAAGTAGAAGGTTAAATGAGTGTGAAACTAGATACTCGTACATTGAAAAAATTTGTTTGACATTGTATTTTTCAGCTGTAAAGTTGAGACATTATCTGCTGCCCGCAAAGGTAAAGATTATATCCCAAACAGATATAATAAAATATATCTTAACAAGACCTGTCCTGAGAGGAAGGCAAGGGAAGTGGATATTGGCCCTAGTCGAATATGATTTCGAGTACGTGCCTCAAAAGGCAGTTAAAGGGCAAGCTTTGGCCAATTTTTTAGCCGAACATCCAAATTCTCCATTGGAAGAAGATACTTTCGAAATTCATCTGGTTGAGATTAAGCATTGGAATTTGTCTTTTGATGGTTCAAAAACAGACAATGGAGTTGGTGCAAGCATAGTGCTTACCTCGCCCAAAGGGGAAATGTTCCAATTCTGTTTCCAATTAGATGATAATAAAATTTTAACAAATAATCAAGCAGAATATGAAGCCTTGATCATAGGCTTAGAAATTGCAAAAGACCTAAATATACGTCATCTAAAAGTCTCTGGAGACTCACAGTTGATTATCCGACAAATTCTGAAGCAGTACAAGTGTTACCATCCCTTGTTAAAATTGCAATTAAACAGAGTGAGACATCTTACTCAAGACTTTGATGAAATTTGTTTCCACCATATAATGAGACTTCAGAATGGAGAAGCCAACCAAATGGCTCAAATGGCCTCAGGAGTTAATATTCTTGAAGGGGAAAATGAAAGGACAATTAGGATTCAAAAGAGATTTTTACCTTTCTCAATGGAGAGAGAGGAAGAAAAACAAATGGATATATTAGTCATCGACCTTTCCGAGGAGTGGATGAATCCAATTAAAAATTATTTATCAAATCCTAATGAAAAAACAGAAAGGACAGTGAGATGCAGGTCAGTCAATTACGTTCTGTTAGGAAATGATTTGTACAGAAGAACATCTGATGGTCTGTTATTACTTTGTGTCGATAAGACAGTGAGATGAAAATCATGGGAGAAATCCATGAAGGGACCTGCGGTGCTCATCAAGCTGGAGATAAAATGAGATGGTTAATAAAAAGACATGGGTATTATTGGCCAACTATTAGGGCTGATTGCATTAGATATGCTAAAGGTTGTCAACAGTGTCAAAAACATGGACCTATTCAGAGGATCCCTGCTCATCAATTACAATCGATTGTAAAACCTTGGCCATTTAGAGGTTGGGCAATTGATATGATAGGAGAAATTCATCCAGCATCTTCCTTACAACATCAATTTGTGGTTGTAGCAACTGATTATTTCACAAAATGGACAGAAGCAATACCTTTAAAAGGTGTTTCACAAAAACAAATAATTGATTTCATGGAGGAATATATCTTGTGTAGATTTGGAATTCCTGAAACAATTACAGTTGATCAAGCTTCTGTATTTAATGGTCGAGAAATCGTTCAGTATGCACAAAAATATGGAATACAAATTTTAAATTCTACTCCATATTATGCCCAGGCTAACGGGCAAGTCGAATCGACCAATAAAATTATAAAGAATACGTTATCCAAAACAATCGATGATAATCCAAGAGAATGGCATGATCTTTTGCCCCGAGTCTTATGGGCATATAGAACGTCACAAAGAACCAGTACTAAGGTAACACCTTATGAATTAGTCTATGGACATGCAGCAATCTTGCCAGTCGAGATTAATGTTCAATCGTTAAGAATAGCACGTCATTATGATCAAGGCCTGCAGTACGAAGAGGCCATGTATTTAGACATTGATGGATTGGAAGAAAATAGATTAAATGCTTTGAACCAAATTAGAGCCCAGAAAAAGAGACTAGAAAGATCTTATAATAAAAGGGTCAAAGAAAAGTCTTTTGCTATTGGAGATTTAGTTTGGAAAACAATTCTTCCACTTGACAAGAAAAAGAAAAAGGGTAGATTTGGAAAATGGTCCCCAAATTGGGAAGGACCTTTCCGTGTTTTGCAAATCTTAAGAGGTGGAGCGTACCATTTAGAATCAATTGAAGGAGTTGCTCATGAGAGAACTATCAATGGCAAGTACCTTAAACATTATTTTCCTTCTATGTGGGAGAATATGAATTAAAAGCTACTAATCGATTATATAAAGCCCATGTGTAGGGCAGCCATACAAAAAGTTATGTTCATACTTGAACATAACAAAACAAAACAGAAAAGAAAAGATCCCTATAAGGATCTAATACTAAAATAAAAGATCCCAAATGAGATCTAAAAGAAAAATAAAAAAAACCTACATCAGAGCAACCATATAGAAAGGAAGGCCTATTCTTTAGGCCATTCCTTCCACTGACCAGAAGTGCCAGCCATGGAGGTTCTGATGCTCGCAGGATTGATTGGAGGAGTGGAGTCAATGGTGTCCCAGTTGGCCACCACAAGCTTGATAGCAGCCTCCATCTTCTCAAGACGAAGGGCCATCCCTTCCACCCGGTCGCTGATAGCGGTGATCCTCCTCTTGCACTCGTTATGATCCTCAACGAGGACCCACTGAAGCTCGTTGGCAAGTTGCTTGATGTGAGCAGAGGTGATTTGAGGAATGAGAGGGGAAGAGGAACTATTGCTGGCCATGGTAAAAGAAATATATATGAGTACAATGTTTATACTTGGGTCCATGTATTTATAGACCGAGATGGTTTATAGACGTGCTTCATGGAGGTTATCCCGAGGTGAATGATGAAACGTGGCAGTTGGATGAAAAACGTGGGTTAAGTTGCCATTGTAAGTTGAAAAGACGTGCCAGCTGGGTAATTAACTTAAAGGTATCATTTGAAATAGTAATTAACCGCCATTTGGGACTGTTCATGTTCCCCAAATACGGATAGATATCACCGCCTCTATTAATTACATGGCGAAGTCATAATGACGGGTTATTCATAATTTAAACACCTAACACAAAGGTGATATTATGATAATGGGAGTAATACATTGATTCATGGAAAACTAGGGAATCACATTCTGATTTTCTATTTAGTACTTCCTAACAAAAGCAGAACTTGAAAGTTCATATAAAACTTGCCTATTAATAAAGGCAAACCATGAGGTATACATCAACCGCCTAATGACAGAGGCAAACGACAAAGACATGACTCAAAAGTCTTTTAACAAAACGTGATCGATTGTTGCATAAAATACAAAATCAAGGAAAGAAGGACTTAAAAGTCTCCCATTTGGCCAACAGCTCATCACGTTTAAAGCTGTTCCTCTGCAAATCTGCTCTTGCAGCAGAAACATGAATAGAAGCACCTTTACCCTTTTCTGCCAAATGCTTGAAATCCTTATCAAGCTGACTTGCTGTATTCAGAAGGTTCTCTTTCTCAGTCTGTAGTTGACCTAATCGATGCAGTAATTTTTGCTCTTCTTCATCAATAGACACGAGCCTCAACTTTAAAGTTGAAGCAGTATCATGCATAGTCGATAACACTACTGTCATGTTCGATAAATCGTCAATTAGCCTCTGCTTCTGGCTAATTTCTCCTTGATGATATCGGAAAAGGTTGACAGTTTCATTCAAAGAAGATGCAAAGTTCTCAAGAGCAATTTGTGCCCTAAGAGGAAACACATGTCTCTGAACTATTGATTCTATGCAAGCAATAAACTCAACGGATCTGACCATTGCTAATTCCTCAAAAGGAAGCTTTAGGAAGTCAAGGAAGTCTTGAATTTCTTTCTGAGTGGTATCATTATGTTGTAAGAAAAAGAAAGATTCACTAGACTCCGATTCCTCAGTCAAAGATCGAAAAGTTTGAGAAGTCGACCTTATCTCCTCCATCAAATGATCTAACGAGTTACTAGAAGATTCGACTGGAGTTGAACAACCAGCCCCAGAAGGATTGGTCCCAATTTTGTTCACTGAACGTGGAGATGCTTCAGTGATAACATTTGGGGGAATGATCAAGGGTTGAGTATCCACATTTGGTTCAAGAGTCACATGATGACTAGTAGGACTGGAAGCCACACCTTCTGAGGCATGATGATCATTTTGAGGCAAAGAAATTGGAAACAATTCCTTTGCAGGACTTTTTGTGAGTCCTTTTTCCACATTATGTTCACCCAGAGTGAGTTGAGGAACGATGGAACAACCTGTTAGAAGAGGCACGCCTGTTGGTAGAGCCGTATCAATTGGTTCCTTGCTTTTCTCCTGTTGATTTAGGGTAGCAACTTCGAGAGGAGGAGACACTTCTAATTCAATTTGAAATGTACTCATCTCCACAGTTGCTAACGGGTTTTGAATTGCTCCCGTAGTTGTTGGATTTGGCTCAAGATCAGCCACGACCAATGATTGACAGAGGTTTTCCTTTTCAATGCCAGTTTGAATTGGTTCACAAGTAGCACTCCCATCCATTAATAAGAAGAGACTATCTTCTTGAAGTAAAGGATTCAGAGGGACCTCTTGAAGCAATTCGTCTTCTTGGTATAATGGATCAGAAATAGCCGTATCACCAAACTCTGCTTGATCGACTACTGGTTCAATGTTGACAGTTTTTCCTGTTGAAAGGATAGACTTTTGAAGTTGTGAAGATTTTGAGGGAGCCTCTTCTGTTTCTTCAAAAGCATCCACAATCTTAGTAACTTTACATTTCTACAGGTAAAAAAGAAAAGGTAAATGATTAGATGCAAAGAATTCATTATGAATCAACAAATGCATATAATTGTACCCTTAAAGCAACCTTGGCTCCGCTAGAATTAACAGACTTTTGAGTCTGAGTCTTCTTCGACTGTCTTGGTGAAGAAAGGGTAGTATCATTCTCGTTGACCTTCTGATGACTAGTCGAAGTAGAAAGACTCTTTGCAGTCCTGGGAGTTGAATCACTCTTGGTCCGAGAAGTTTTCTTTTTGGGTTCTGACTCTACATCCTTAATAGCTTGTTCCTTTCTCTTCCTAGTATTCTTACTCGGAGTAGAAGATGAAGGAATGATTGCCTCTGTTTGGGGTACAATTGCTTTGGATGTCTCATCGGAAAGTTGGGCTATTTTGTCTGTTGAATAAACTGATATCAATAACAAAATATGATAACTAAAATTGACTACTAAAAAGTCAAGAGCATTACCAGCTTTATCTTGAAGATCCTTGTATTCACGATCAAGTCTATAAAGACAGTCAGAGATGGGTGAATTGAAGTAAGAGGGTGTTCCACTTTACCTTCTTTTTGAAAAAGTACTTTTTTTTCAAATTTCAAATTCAAATATCATGAAAATGAAAAATAATTTTTTAATTTTTTTTTGCACCGTATAAAAGATCTCAATGAGATCTATCAAACAAGATCCATATTGGTAGAAAAATTATTTGTGTAAACGCATGATTTTTGAGCTTGAAATTACCTTCTTTTTCTAAAAGTTCCTTTTCCGAGAAACCGGAACACCACCTAAAGCACTTTCACAACGGACCACCATTCTTCAAAGGCAGCGGAGGTCTCATAACAGACCTTGAAATCAAGAAGCTGAAAAGCTCTCACACGTTGGTGGAAGTTACTGATCATCAGAGAAATCATTTCAGAGTCTTTCAGCTTAATCGAGGGCCTGCTAGAGGCCATTTCAACAATCACTGGATGAGCAAAAGGCATTGGAATGCCTTGCATTAAACCAAATTGTCGGGCAAACTGACAAGGGGAGTAGTTCTCATAACTACAGTTCCCAAAAGGAGTGTTGTTCAGGGCAAAGCCAACTGGAATTAGCCTAGGGAGAAGAATGCTAGCCCAAAACAACCGTTTAGATTCTATCATCTTCGTCATAAGTTGAGGTGAAGCTGTAGGAATATCCTCAAAACATGGCTTCAATCGCTTGGAGGCATACTCAAACTTGTCAAATGGATTGAAGACAGGCCAATTTTCCTTTTTGTCTTCATAGAAAAAAGTGAAATACCTTTGAAAGGAGGTTTCTTCCATATCAGTTTGAAAACCCAAAAAATACTCAGCATAACTACGACAGGCCTTATAAGTCTCATCAATCCTGAGAGGATAATTTGACTTGGGTTTCAGTTGAGGAAAATATGCATATAACCAAGCTTGGAAAATCCAAAAGGGACCACCACAAGAGTCCGCTATCTTTTTATCCACAAAAGTAAATATCCCTTTGTATAAAGATCCAAGAACAAAGGGAGCTAAAGCTAATTTTTTCACCTGAGCCAAACAGACGGCCAAATTAAGGTATTCTTTGGTAACCCTTAAACCAGGAACTGCCATGAGGAATTTACAGATCCAAAAAAGGTAAAATGCAATTTTCTCATGAAAGCTAGGTGCAGAAGATTTGGCATTGAAATAGGTCTTCAACCACTTTGAATAGCTCACCCCAGATGAAGGTATGGTAAATACTGGATCATATGGTTCAGGAGAAAGAAGAGCATTCACTTCACGGCCTAATGAAGAAAGGCCAGTTAAATGAGAAATATCCAAAACAGTTGGGGACAATAACCCACAATGTAAAATCAAGGCGTTGGACGATTTAGACCAGAAACAGGCCGCAGCGGCTATAAGTTCAGAATTCATTTCTAAAGGAAACTGGGAAAGCTCAATAGTTTCACGAATCCCCATTTTTTCCCAATCACCATGGAGAAACTTTGTCATACGCTTTACCCAATCGGCCCATTCTATTTCAATATTACAGGGCCAAGAGCGAAGGTAAGAATTCTTACCCCAACCGGACCATTCGAGCGATGAGTGTTGGAGCAAAAGCGGATCTCGCTCTACCACGGGATAAACCGACGAGATATCGTCTGATATAGTTGACGGGAACACTGGACCCAACATGCATAGGGAGTTAGAGTTCTCATCAGAAATCAGAGCTTGTACATTCCGACTTGATTCATCACGAAACGAGGCTGGGAATCGAGGAACAGTTTCTAGTCCCGATTCCATAACTAAGTCTTCGTTGGAAACAACAAGTGCTTTCGATTTCGTCTTCGAAGCCATGGAAGTGTAGTACAAAAGCTCAATGTGAAAAGTTCTGTGCCCTAGAAATTCAAAGTACCTTGCTTTATATAGGCGTTGGTTCTTCAGAGAATATTTACTTAAGTTAAATTCTTAACTCAAGTAAATAGGGGGGCAATGTTTACACCATAAATTTGTCAACGTGAATCGACTAGACTAAAGTTGGGACACGTGTTGGTCACACCTAATTAAATATTATAGAATCAGATGGACTAGTCGACGGTTAGAGTTTTAAATGCAGGACAAGTGTCCACAAGCAAATTACAAATGAACAGCACGTGTAGCGGTTGAGGAAGGAAGTTGAAATCCAGAAAACGTGTGTTTAGATCAGTTTCTAATACAACATGGGATCATGTGGAGTAACCGTCTACTCAGAGAACATGGAGGAGAAGAGGGAAATGCAGTAACCGCTTGATTCAAATTTAGAGAGGGAATTTTGCCCAGTTTGAAATTCAAGTCGAAGTGACAGCCTATAAATACTAAAGTTGAAGACAATTTGAGGCCCCCACTCAATCGCCCAAAGGCTTCTACTTTTTATCTGTACTTTACTTTTCTCGCTCTAGGAGTAGCTTGTAACTTAACCGTCCATTCGATTGTGTTCCCACAGTCGACTGACTTCTACTTTGGAGAATAATAAAGTCCATTTTGTTATTCTTCTTCCATTTCCGTTCACTTCATTAAGTTTGCTTCCAGAGAAGTCCTGAAACACGGCAAGGAACCAAACTCCACCACCACAAACACCACATTTCCAGCACACACTACAATTCCTTAGTCGATCATCGACTATCCACAAAAAATAGACAAACAGCTATCTCTCCAAAAGTTACGTCTTAATCAAAAGTTTGTAAGTTTCCACTGCCTAGTACAGTTGGTAACCTTCCCTTCCCTCCACTCCTTATAGGAGGCGGACGGGCAGTTGGGATTCGGAGCTATGAAAAGCTGTTGGATTTTCTCTGTGCTATTTTAACTCACCCCGTTAACTCCTGCTACCTACACCGTGTAGCTAAAAAACTATACCCTATAGCAAAAAAAAAAAAAATCAAAAGTTTGTAAAGTCAATTCAACAATACCTGTTATCCTTCCCTTTTCCCTTTTCCTGTTTTCCATGATTATTTTGCAAAGGGATCCGAAGAATGAAGTAGATTTCTTTAACACTCTCCCTCTCTCTCTCTCTCTCTCTCTATCTCTCTCTTAATGGGCAAATTTCACCGAACACCCGTGAGTTTTTTCTTAATGGTAGATGCCCTCTTTACAAATGAAAATAAATTATTCACCTCATGTGCTTTCAATGTTTATTTCACCAACACCGAACGAACAACTGTTTGACAAAACACGTGATGAAATTAGACATAAGTTGCTTATATTGTACACTTAAAAAATTCACTCTTTTATAAAAAAAAATTAAAATAAAAAGCTATCAATTCTCGAATATTTTTGGACATAAAAGTAATAAATTTGCCCTCTCTAATCCACTAACACTTTTAGAAAAAGTGTCATTTTGTTCTTATTTGAATTTTTTTTCATGTTTGTTCATTTTGATGCAAAAATTTTGACTTTTTGATTAAGTGGTCATTGTTCAAAATATTTGGGTAAAAGTAAATTTATTTTTTTACTTTTCCGTTTCATCTCGTCGAGACGAATTAAAAAGTCAAAAAAATTTGGCGCAAAACGAACAAACGCGAAAAAAATTAAAATAAAGACAACAAAAAAAGTGAAAAAAGTTGTTAATGGAACGGGAAGTTTGTTCAACGAGTAAAAAATAAAAGGGCATTAATAAATTTGGGGAGTGATTTTGCCGCTCCCCTTTTTTGTTAATGTCATTTCCCTTTGTGTCTTTATTAGATGATTTGTTTTGTGAGAGAAGAAAAGTAGCATTAACAAAAAAGAGAGTGACAAATTCAATTTCCATAAATTTTACCCGTTACTAGTGCAACAATCTTCCGTCTGTTGGTTTGGCTGCAATTCCTTATGTTGACAAAGGGGATTAGGTTGAAGAAGGGGCCCTTAAGGGTTTCGCGTCAAAGTAGGCGCTGTCTCTCCAAGGAAGTCCCCTGGACATGGGTTATCCTATGGGCAAAAGGAGTACTCCATCTATGGATAAAGCCAAGGCTACTGCCATAGCTAGGTTGTGTGATCTCTTTGATCCCAATTATGAACCATAGGAAGAAGTGCTTGATGAATGGGACCGTTCAGAGCCGGAGGATATGGAGGCTATTAAATAGTCTTGTGAGGATTCTTCTTGGGTTGATTTAAATTATCATGGTTTTTAGGTTGGGGAATCTTCAAAGTCTAATATTACAATGGAGGCATGCGAGACTCTTGTGACTGGCACTTTGCGAGCTATGTCTGAAGGTGGTTGTGAGGTGTTTCCTCCTGGTTCCTTTGTTAAGTCTGAAAAGATGGAAATGCGGGAAAGGGTAGGTAAGACTCTGGCTCCACCTGGTGGTCTGAAGCGTCCCAGTATTGCAGGATATCAACAGCGAAAGAAAAAGGTTATTATGGGCCATGACTTTCTTCTTGTTACCCGCACCTGCCTTCAAAGGGTGAATAAGAAGTTCCAATTCTTTCACATGTCAAGCCTCTCGGCTATTGAAGTTAAAATTAAGATGCCCTCTCCGGAAGTTTGTTTTAGCGCTCAGGATGGGATGCTTCTTTGGAGGATGTGCCAGAACCTCATTGTCCCTCCTCTTCCGACCCTTCTCAATGGAAGAGGATCCTCTTTCCTCGTTCCCATCCAGCTGTGTGACTGCATCTCCAGTGCCTGAACCTTGTCAACTTAGCTTTGCAGATTCCTCATCCGATAGGGTTGGAGATGTTTTCCAAGACATTGCTTCTAGACCTCGGAATTTGCGAACAAAGAGGATCATGCCTTTTCGGCGCGACCGCGTGGAGGATGGCAGACCTATTTCTGCTCAGCATCCCAACAACTATAAACGGAAGAAGTTGGGCAAAGTCAGAGCTAATTTTGGTTGTGATGAAGCTGTTGAACAGATGGTATCCCTATTGAAGTGTGGAAAAGTCTAGGTGACTTGGGGGTGACTTGGTTGACGAAATTGTTCAACAAGATTTTTATGACTAGAAAGATGCCCGACGAATGGAGAAAGAGCACCTTAGTACCTATATATAAGAATAAAGGGGATATTCAAAGCTGCAACAACTATAGAGGTATTAAATTGATGAGCCATACGATGAAGTTGTGGGAAAGAGTTATTGAGCATCGCTTGAGGATGGTGACTACGGTGTCAGAGAAACAGTTTGGGTTCATGCCAGGAAGATCCACCATGGAAGCTATCTACCTATTAAGGAAATTGGTAGAAAAACACAGAGCAAAGAAGAAGGATCTCCATATGGTTTTCATAGACTTAGAAAAGGCTTATGATAGGGTGCCTAGGGATATCATATGGTGGGTTTTGGAGAGAAAAGGAGTGACCAAAGGGTATATCGAGGTGATTAGAGACATGTATGAAGGTGCTGTCAGTACCATTAGATCACCAGTAGGGGAAACGAGTGAATTTCCAATCACCGTAGGATTGCATCAAGGGTCAACCCTGAGCCCAGACCTCTTTGCCTTAGTTATGGATGAATTGACTAGACAATTTCAAGAGGATATTCCATGGTGTATGATGTTTGCAGATGACATTGTCCTCGTAGATGAAACTGCTAGAGGTGTTAATACGAAACTAGAAATTTGGAGGGAAGCATTAGAGTCAAAGGGTTATCGGATAAGTAGGAGTAAAACGGAGTATATGGTGTGCAAGTTTAGTGGTACCAGTAGTGCGCTTGAAGAAATTGTGATGATCCAAGACCAGGAGATACCAAAGAGTGATCATTTTAGGTATTTGGGCTCAATTATTAGTAGCAATGGAGAGATTGGAGATGATGTGGCCCATAGGATCCAAGTGGGGTGGCTCAAGTGGAAAAGCGCTACTGGTGTACTATATGACAAGAGGGTACCCACAAAATTGAAGGGAAAATTCTATGGAACGGCCATAAGACCAGCGATGCTTTATGGGACAGAATGTTGGCCTATTAAGAAATAACATGTGAGCAAAATGAGTGTAGCGGAAATGAGAATGCTGAGGTGGATGTGTGGTAAGACTAGACGAGACAAGATTAGAAATGAAACAGTTCGTGAGATGGTAGGTGTAGCACCTATAGAGGAGAAGTTGAGGGAAAATAGGCTAAGGTGGTTTGCGCATATCTATGGTAGACCGGAAGATGCAGTAGTTAAGAGAGTGGATAGGATAGCTCTAGATAGCAATGTTACGGGGAGGGGTAGACCTAAATTGACATTAGATGCTGTAGTACGCAAAGATATGAGTCTAATAGGTCTATGTGAACAAGTGGCTCTTGACAGAGCTTAATGGAGGAAATGGATTCATGTAACCGACCCTAAGTGATTGGGACATAAGGCTCGGTTTGGTTTGGTTTGGTATAAAGCTATTGAACACCCTAGGAAAAGGAAGCACAAGCGAGAAAGGACTATTGAAGCGGTAAATTTTAGATATAAGTCATTTTCCGTGCTCGGACAATCAATTGTTGATTTGGGTCTATCGATGAAATACACATAGAAACCTTTGGAGATATTTGTCATTCTTCATACGTGAAAGAAGTATTTATCATTAAAGAAAACCTCAAGCGTAACGGTGAAATTCGCCCTACTTTAATTCCAACTTATTTCCCGCTTCCCTTTCCATTCCCTGCTCACATAAACACGATGCTATTTGCGGGTCTTGGATTTACTTGGGGAAATGACCGGAAAATGACAAGATCGATTGGCCAATAGAGACAAAAAAAAAAAAGAAAAGAAAAAGAGTTCACTCTTTCTTGTCGGTTTAGGTGAAGGAGATGGAAATAAGTTGCATGTTCAAAAGGTGGCTTAGTTTCTCCTTGTTTATTTCAACACTCGTTTACATAATTGGAGGAGGTCTTGTATATAGGAGTATTCAGAAAAAGCAAGCACTCCACTTTCTCACCCTCTCTCTCCATTTCTTTTCAACTTTGCAGGGCGTAGTGTAGTGGAGGGGAGAGAGAGAGAGAGAGAGAGAGAGAGAGAGAGAGAGAGAGAGGATTAATTATGTGTCTCCCTAGTGCATGCCCTCAAACATGTTCATTCACGTTTGTACTAGATTTGTAACATTATTATTATTATTATTCATAAGTTGTGATCCACCACGCGTGCTACCATTATACTGTTTGCATTCCTGCGTAGATTGCGGTGTTATTTTCATGACAATGGGTATCTCAGAAAAGATCCACTCCTAAACTTTTGTTCAATGAAGTCTCATCAGAAAAAAATAAAAATAAAAATTCTCAAGCCGAAAAAAGTTAAAAACACATCTATGAAATGAAATTATACAGCAAACATATATTTTTTGAATTATTGGAATATTCTCAAGTTACAAGAAATTAGTTCATGTATGAAGGGTAGAAATCCAGGATTTAATATACTCGAAAAATGTTAGAGAGGGATGAGATTAACAGACGATTAGCAAAGGATTAGGTGGACGATCTCAACTAGTGAAAGAATCAAGGCTTGAGAGTATGGGAGAACCCTTGGTAGAAAATCTTCACCAAACTAGAACAAGGATCAAGTGCGACTTCTTTAGAATCTCACTCAAACTCGCTCTAATCCTCCCCCTAAAATATGGGAAAATGTCCTATTTATAGGCAACTCAACCTTTCTTTCAGGGCCGAGTGGACCAATAAATTATGAACACGGATCGCACAAGTTGTGCAGAAATATTCCTTCCGTATTGTCAGGCCGTGGCCCTCGTGACACCTGTGGTAGTCTTGCGGGTGCTATTCCACGAGCACCTCTTTGCAGCGGACCCTTGTTCTTTAGCCACCAAGCCATAAGATCTCTAGTAATCTCAAATAAGCGGTGTGGTCAAGGCGGTCTACCGCAGTCTTGCCATGGCATGGTCATGACTCCTTTCTTGGTCGGGCCAATACTGTGACCAAGTCTGTAATGGCTCCTCCTCAGGTCTTGCCAAGTTGACTAGAGCGGAACATTGTCCAAGTCAAGTTGTTTAAAGGGTCAACATCTTTCTTTGTCATGCCCAAGTCTTCGGGGAGTCACGATCGGTCTCCTATCGGCATCTCTTAACTAGATTGGCTTGCTACTAAGGCTTAGCTCGGCCAAGGCCACTCTCTTCCAAAGCCACACGCGGCCAAAGCCTTGTTCAGCCAAGGCCTTAGAAGGTTGACATCTTTCTGCGACATGCCCAAGTCTTTGGGGAATCACAATCGGTCCATTAACGGCTTCTCTTACCCAAACTTGGGTGACACTAGCTGCGGCATCGTCGAGCCGTGTTTGGGTCCTTGATTTTCATTATATCTGAGAAGGGCACGCTTGCCTTTCTCTCGATAATCTGTTCTCCCCAAGTATCTCGAGACGGAGGCGGATTTCACATTCTCAAACCAAAAGATCAAGGTCGGGGCCCAAGAACTTGACAAACCAAGAAAGACCATGTCTACCTCTTAAAATCTAGCTAAGTATGCCTTTCAAAAAGAAAATCTGGCTAAGTATGGAAACATGACTTTCCAAAAAGGTATTGATTTACGGAATAAAAAATGGAAGTAATAGATCCTTGAATATTTCAAAGAGCAACCATAACTCTGCACGGTATAGTCAAGAGAAAGATCATGTTTCGAGCCATTACTTTTAGAGAGAAAACATATAGTTTTCTATTTTGCACTAAAAGTGGAGGGTTAATTAACATCTAAATATGATTGAAATCTTGATTTTCTAACAATGCTATTGGATCTAAATGGGGGATACATCCTTATTTTCTTGAAACCTACTGGGGCTGAGCTTGGGAGCTGTGGCCTGGAACTGGAAGTTGCCCCCCCACCCCCCGCGCTACTGTCCATAACTTCAATTTTTTCGGATTGTTTACTAAATTAAATCTAGCAAATCATATAATGATAAGTAATTTCAATTCAAATGCTACACGAAGTTTAGATGACTCAAACATGGAGACCAATCTCACTATCCACTTGCGAGGGGGTTCCAATCAAAGCCATAACAAAACTCTGTATGGACTGACTCCAAAAAAGTTAATAACACCTAAAAACTAGCAAATTCCAAGCCTAGCTTTGTTTGGTTTATTAAGTTTTGCGGGACGTTTTTAGGGTACTGAGTGGAGATAGATAGAAAGGAAAATATTGAGTGTTATAATTGGAAAGAACTTATTGAGCACAGCCGTGCGCAGAGAGACCCAAAGCGAACACACGTAATTTCATGCCTTGACCGTCAAACCACTCTTGCGGTTAATTTATCAAAGACACTTTGATCTCATAATTTTGTCTGTGCCGTGGCCTGTGGGAAGATCAGTGGGAGAGGGGGGGACCAGTTGAAGATGGACAAGAGTTGGATTTTGTTGACGATACACCGTGGGGGCCGCGTGGTGTTGGAGCCATGTGATGCCATTTCTGATTATTACTATTATTATTATGATTTATCATTAAGCACGCCACTAAACATCATTAGCCCCACGGCAGAAAAAAGGCACAGCCGCAGCATCTCTTAACTTTAATTATTAGTCCTCTCTTGTACCATATGATCAGGGAGAGAATAATATGCATTGACATTCATTAATTAATAAACCTGGACGATTAATTTTTCACACTTGTAATTAGTGCAAATAAACCTTGATTTGCATAGCATGGCGGCAAACCCTCAATTATCATGTCATAAGGAATCACGCCGAAAGATAATAATGACTTTTACAAACCCCTCCTCCTCCTCCTCTTCCTCCTCCATTCTCATCTTTCGGCTGCAGGCTTTCTTTAAGCAATCTCTACCACAAATGGGACTTTAGTAGTGAGCAATTGAGCACCCAATAACTGTTTAGAGTAACTTAGGGATTGATTATCAGAAAGAGTAATGTTTAGTGGTTAAGTAAGTATTTTAGATACAGAATTTATGTAGAGCCGGCTGGCATAGAATTTAGTGCTAATTTTATTGCTCTCCCGTTTCACTTTGTTTCGTCTATTTCTTTTTTGGAACGTTCCAAAAAATTGTTTATTATCTCACAATTTATAATATTTTATATATTTAACATAAATCTTATTTGATAGATCTCAATTTATTTTTTTAAACAAAATTTTCAAAATAATAAAAAATATTACAGATTACGAGATATAGATAATTTTTAACAACAAATGGTGTAAGAGACTAAGAGGAGGCGATCGCCTCGACTATACAAAGCTCTTTTGGGTGTGACTAAAGAGATTTCAGGCTAGTGGCGGGACCTGTGAGGGCCAGGCCAATCATACCGTTTCATCAATATTGGATAGTGGATTACTGCCGGACTTGTGAAAAAGCAAAGCATGATGAGGGGGCGTTTAATTGTTAACTGAAAAGCTGGTTTATCTTCTCTAATTTAAAAGGGAAAAAAGTCCTACCTTTGGCACAATCTGAATCAGTTGTGCGAAATGAATATTTTAACCAAAAAAACCCTCCAGGGGAAAAAAAATTGCCTCCGATCTGAACCATCCATTTTCAATTCTGAGACTACTCTAGCCAATTGAATTTGGACATCAACTGCCGTCCCAAAGGCAACGGTATAAAAATTTTCTATTACTAACACGTACTATATTAATTTTCTAGCTAATTAGTAACAAATAAGAAAAGGACTAGATTATGATTTTCTCCACTAAAAGGAGATATTGACCCCACCACTCAAAATACTCTGGATTTGTTGGTTTGCAGGATTCAAATTTCTTACAAACGTTTCTCAATAAATTTTTTCTATCTCTTCGTTTGAAGGATTCAAATTCTCTACGCACAGTTCTCAATAAATATTCGTTATCTCTATTTACTCATTACACTTTAAAACCTCAAGGGTAACTTACAATAACATTATCTCTAAAATACAGGAGCACCTCTCTTTAACCCTAAAACAGCTGTCACACTTTCTCTTCTCCTTCCCCTCCTTCTCCCTTGGGTTTATACCCAAATATGGGCGGCGGAAGGGGAGGGATCAATCCTTGCCTTCAAATATGGCTTTCCTTCCCCCTTCTCCACCAAAATCGTTTGTCATTCACCGCCGCTCCGCTTCTAAGTTTGCAGTCGCATGATCGTCGCATCGTCGCTAGCTTCATGGATCGCCGATTTGGGAGCTTGATTGGTAAGGGGCTAGGCAAGAGAAGGGTTGTTCAATGACGGAGGAAAGTGTATTTTTTTGCTTTATTTTATTTTTTGTTCGGATTTAGTCCGATTTATGTCCAGTGGCTTGTTGGTCATGTGCTTGGTATTAGTTTTATTTTCTGCGAACGTGATCTCGCTAGGCGAGTTTGAAATAAGGCTATTGTGCACTGATTGCCCTTTCTAATGGTTTGTCCTGTCTATGGATGCCTATTCGCCCCATGGGGTTTCTCCGTGTTGTGTAGGCTTTCGCCTTATAGTTGAATACAAGTTCTCACATTTGCCAAAAAAAAAAAACCCCTCAAGGGTTGGATCCATAGTTAAAGACCATGACTTATGAGTTTGCTCCTGGCTAAGATCACGAATTTGAAATCTTTCAAATGTTATCAATTCCTTCAGAGCCTGTCTATACGGAAATTTGTTCTAATTTTAATTGGGATCCCTGCAAATGAACGGTTAGATTAGACCCATGATTAATTGAAATGCGTCTAAAGTGATTTGAACACCAAAGTTAAAAATTAAAAAAAAAAAAAAAAGTACCGTAGAGTTTCTCAAACACCTCTATAAAAAAGAGTCCTATCCTAGCTACAAATGTGGGATGCAAGGGGCAAATTGACAGACAGCATGGGTAGAAACTTGAAAAATGTAGCCATAGCTTTTGTGGCTCCTCTTCCCTCCTTAATTTTCTACCTCTATTTCCTGGGCTACTGCAGTGAACATGGGTGTGGTGTTTCTTCTCCAAGCAATAGCAGCAGCGGCACCTATCTGTCGCCTCTGTGGAATTGGTGCTACAACCACCCTATTCTACTCGCCAATCTCTTCTTCCTCCTCAACGTTGATCTCCTCTTTTGGCTCATTGGTCTCCTCCAATCTAGCAACTGGGTGAGTGCTTCTCTATTTCACTGTACTGTTTGTTTCTGCAAAAAACGTTTACTTTTCTGTTTTTGGATGTTCGGTGCGATGAGAAACTAAAAATTCTAGTAGTGTTATAGGGGAATTTGTCAAGTTTTTTCGTGGTCAACGGAAAATTGGTCAATTTTGGTTTAAAAATGGAGAGTATCTAGCGATTAGGGTTTTAATTTGCGAAGTTGGGTTAATGTAACGTTCAAAAAGCCATAGAGATCGATATAGGAGAGTATGATGACGGTATCGGAAGTCCAAATCTTTACATAAGGCCACCTCCATTCCTTCCCCATTTTAAGACACAAATTCTAACTTTGGGTAAAAACTGCAAAACAATGGTTACCCAAATGTACACCCATTTTTGGGTTTTATCCCAAATGATTGGAAACCCAAAACCCTTGCCCATTTTTTCCAATGGCTATTGAGAGAGAGAGAGAGAGAGAGAGAGCTAGCTTCCCCGGAGCTTCGCCTGCTCTTTCCATCTGATGCCGGAGCTGCTGATTTTTTCCTCTCTTATTTACATGTATGGCCATTGGATCTAAAAAATAGTATTTGGGAGAAAATTGGTTTGCCATTGGAGATGCTCCTACCCAAATCAAGTTTTTACACAAATTTTGACTCAAATTTGTGTGAAAAGAGAGGGTAAGGGCTGGAGATTCGCTAATCATACTATACATAACGACCTATATTTGGAACATGCTCCAGCTTACAAGCGCTGCCAACTACTACCACACAATGACCACTGCACCGCAACCACTCACCACCATCACTACTATATGCACTAGCAACATCATCTTCAGTGGTTACCAAATATAGAAACTATTGTCCTCCTTTGCACATCATAAAATGTTTTTCTCAGAAAGTGTTATCTATGAGGCTTAAACAAACTGATTACCAGTAGTTGCTTGTTTCTTTTCTTTTCTTTGGTTGTTTCTTTTTACGGGTTTCCTTTCCTTTTTGCAACATTGATCACTGAATTGAGTTGTTTGGTATTGATCATGAGTGCAGTTGATAGATGTTTATTGGACAGTCATACCAGTCTTGCTTATGCATTACTACGCAACTCACCCTCTTGCAAAGTTCAATCCGTGGAGGTCAAGGGCTGTGATGCTGATAACATGGGTGTGGGCTATGAGGCTTAGTCACAACTACTTCCGCCGCGAAAAGTGGCAGTGGGGTGCCAGAGAGGACTGGAGATTCACTGATATGCACCGAGAGTATGGCAAAAGTTGGTGGTGGGTCTCCTTCTTTTCCATCTACGTTGCTCAGCAGGTATAACTACATTTTCTTTTCATTCCTTTGCTCGTCTTCTTTACGTTATACCTAGGGGTGAAATTATGACCCACCAAATTGAACCGATCAAAGATTCTGGGTTGAGTCAGTCCGAATAATGGTCCAAAAGGGTATATATAATGGTTCTGTGCGTAAAAAGTTTATGAAGGACCAAAAGGTACAAGGGGTATCCACTGTCCCTCTCTCTCCCCCGGGATGGCTAAAAGGTTCTTCACAGTTAACAAACTCTCTCGCAAGCCACGTGAGTGTTTATTACCTACGGCTGTGTTTGGCCGCTCCAACTGAGGAGATTTCCCATGGCTGTTCTTGCTAAACTCATTGGACAGCAAAAATCTGACAAAACTCAATGATCTAACATTAAAATATTTGATGGGGATGTTCTATATTGGTTTTGCAATTGCCAGCTCATTGGGATGCCAGTACGATAAAAAAATACTAAAAGAATGAGATAATATTGTATTTATAGTTATCATTACTCCATGGGCACTAACATACTTTTTGACCTTATTGACAGCCTAATGGCTTGTTTGTAGAATTTTTTAAAAAAGCTCATGTCTTTTTGAAATAACTCCTTGAATAATCGTTGGAATGTGCTTTCTTGGAGACCTAATTGTCTAAATGTCTGTTTTTTTTGTAAAACACAAAACCTTGGCGCAGGTGTTTCTGATCGGAGTCTGCATGCCTTTTTATGTCATCCACTCAGTTGACAAGCCATGGAATTTCTGGGATTTCGTAGCCGTTGTCATCTGCATAACAGGTATAGTCATTGCGTATAATGCCGACACACAACTCTACGATTTCGTGACAAGAAATGAAAAGCTAGAACAACTCGGCGAGCCTGTCGTGCCAAATCTTGACAAGGGCCTCTGGCGTTACTCTCGGCACCCCAACTACTTTGGAGAGCAATTGTGGTGGTGGGGACTGGTCATCTTTGGGTGGAACCTCGGGTATGGTTGGACCGCCGTTGGGGCATTGATAAATAGCATGTGCTTGGCGTATGTCACCGTGCTCGTGGAGAGGCGGATGCTGGAAAAAGAATACAGAGCTGAAGCATACAGGGCGTACCAGAAGACAACCTCAGTGTGGGTGCCTTGGTTGAAGTCATCTCCAAAGGGAGGAAAAGAAAAGGACACTTGATTGTTTTCTTTTCACTTTAGGGAATTAAGTTCATGTGTACTTCAATTATGCTTCTTCTTTTTCTCTCGTGTTCTTAGATTGAAGAACTTTGCATTTATCTGTGCATTGTGGTGTTAATGTGGAAGAAGAGTTGTTAGTGTCAATAGTTTTCTCAAATAAGTTGCTGCATGGAATTGTATAAAGCATTTGTGCATCTAGTAAGCAAGTTCATCTCCCTTTCGGCATTGGCATATGCATATGGATCTAGTTTATATGTTAAAGGATCTCATGGGACTGAAAAGAAAATTCTGAACCAATGTTTCTTAGATGTAAATTGTGGTACTCTGGAAACAAAATTCAATCGTAACAAGGTCGAAGCTAAACGAAAGGTCTTGCTTCCCAAAGCTCTACATAAATATCTCGTCTGCAGTTTGTTGCTAAAGATCCTGAGTGAGGATTGCGACGTAGGCAATGGAGGAGGCCCCTACCGTGTCATTTATAGAGTCCACAGATTTTCACTAGAGTGTGGTGATCAGTATTAGTGTGGGTTTGCTTTGCTAATTGCCCGCAGGGAAATTTACTACCCTGTGCGGCAAAGGGAACTTCTTTCGACTCCAAATTTCTTATTGTAGAAGGTATAATAGTTTGCATTTTAAATTTTCTCCCTTTTTTCTTACCAAGAATTACAAACCAGGATGTCACACGTCAGAAAATGTCCACCAAAATGTGAAGTACCAAAAGTTTGTAATTACTAGAAAGTGTTGAAGGCCATCTAAGTAAAGGTGCTAGAACACGTAGTAGCATGAAATTAAATACTAGCCTTTTTTTTTTGTAAAAAAAAAATGAAAAAATGAAAACATGATTTGGACGGGTATGGCTGAAAGATAAACATGTTGTAATATTGAATAGGTGCCAGGCAATGTTGAATCACTGGCACTAGGGCTGATTCTTGCCAAAGATAAAACTTGGACCACAGATTTGGACGGGTAGGGCTGAAAGATAACATGTCGTAATGCTTATGAGCCCCACTATGCTAACATCAGTGTACACCAAATCAGTGGCGGAGCCAAGATTTTGATTCAATGGCGGTTTTAAAGACATGCATTTTTATACTTATACTTATTATATCATAAGGTTTTTATTTTTTGATTCACTACATTTGTATATTAAAATGATTCTTTAAGCTAATTCAACTGTCATGTGCTTATTTTTTATTTATGAAAAAAATTTGAGAAATGAGAATGTAAAATAATTGGTTTTTTATCAAATTGAACCACCAAAGTTTATTAAGATCATAAGTAACTATACACAAATAATTATCAATAATATTTAAAATCAGATATCTACAAAATAAAATTTTTAAAACTTGGACGCTCGGGAAGCTGGAGCCGGGGGGACCGAGGCCCCCCTAGGCTCCAACATAGCTCCGCCCCTACACCAACTATACACCAAAGTGCGTGGGATTCTTTCCACTGCAATTGAGGAGGCGGCAAATCTAAAGTCACCAATCTCTCTATGCTTTTGCAAATCTCACCCTGACCCAACCTCTGACCCAACCTCTTCTTCCCGCACAAGATCGACTAAATTGTTCACAACACGCCTCCGTCCGCCCATGACATCGACAGAGTAAACTTCGAGTCGAGCAACACCTTTTTATTATTCTCTCAATTTTCATCTTGTTTGAATGTGTGGGGAGAGAAAAGTAAAAAATTGCAGATTTTCTTCATCTTCGTCTCATTGTCTTTCGGAGTGAAGAAATATTATTTTCTGGGTAAGGAAATCCATAAACCAACGCAATTACTATTTGCAGTGGTTTATTGTCTGGATTTGTAAAAAAAATTACGGATTCGGAGTGATTATCTAGATGGGTTACGATGGAGGGATGCAATCCAAGAGCGACGAAGGCTGATTTCTAGAGAGAGAATAACAGAGATAAGTGAGAGGAGTGGGTCCTGTGGTTGCAGAAAAGGGAGGAGGGAAGAACTCATAAGGGTTAGCATATGATTTGGAGTGGTGTGGTGTTGTCTGATGCTGATGATTAGTGAAGCCAAGAAGGGAACGAGCCAAGAGAGAGGTGGACCAATGAAGGGGTGGGCTCTGTGTCATAAGAGAGAGAGAGAGAGAGAGAGAGAGAGAGGAGGCATTGAATTGTCTAGCAATGGCTTTGTCTAATGAGGGTTCAATAGTCAATTACACACAAATTGTCGTGGCCCTAACAAAAGGTGTCGTGGCATTAGGGCCACCCACAACCCTAAACAGTGGGGGTGGCTAAGACTACTGAATTAATACTCCTCTCTTCTTCCGAAAACCATTGGCATATGGGAATATCCTGACTGGTTATGTTAATTTCGTCTTAACTGAACCAGTGAGTTGTTAACGTCACACTAATAAATCGATGGACCATTAGAACCCAGGCAGATAAATATCACAGTTGAAGAAGTTTCTACTTTCTCGGTACAACCCATTTATGATTGAATAGACCTGGGTAGGTTGTAGTATCATTTACTGTATGAAGATGTCTCTATAAGAAGAAGGAATTTAACCCAACTACCTTCCCACTCCTCATAGTCTAATAAATTCCCCCATGGCCAACGTTCATTTGGTTATGGCGGCCGTTGTGGTGGTGCTTCTTGTTTCTCTCTCCTCTGTTTCTGCTTCTGCTATTAGAACTACTACCAAACAACAAAAACAGTCTCTCAGGTTCAGCGAAAACGGAGAGTTCAGGATATTGCAGGTAGCGGATATGCACTATGCGGACGGAAAGACTACTCCGTGTGTGGACTTGTTGCCGCAGCAGTTTGTGGGTTGCTCCGACCTCAATACCACCGCCTTCCTCCGCCGCATGATTGCTGCCGTCAAGCCTCACCTCATCGTTTTCACTGGTACCTCCCACCCACCACAGTCCACACCCTTATGGTTGATTTAACGTTTACTTCTCTTTTCTACTTCCCTCATCCCGTGAAACATAAGTACACATCTACCGACCACACCACCACTCTCATGTGTGAGACGAGTGTGGTTGGTAAATCTATATGTGGAACTTTGCTTTTATTTGTATTTGAATATAATTTTACTCTTCCTTCAATTTCATAGAATTGAAAACCAAAAATATGTTGGGATTATTTCTCCTAAATCAATCTCACCCGCAAACGGAACCATAATCGGAAAAATTAACACACAATAAACAAGGTATAAAGAGAACACAACTAATATATGTAATTTCCCGAACTTGGATACATCCACAGAAGAGAGAAATTTCCACTATTGTTTACAAATGGTTCACAAAGAGATCAAGGATCTCACAAACACCATATCCAACAACCTACAACTAAAGTGGAAAGATGTTATCAAATACTCTCCAACATAGCTGAAATAGAGAATCCGAACGGAGAACAAATCAGCCCCAAAACCTGCGCACAGCAAATGGCTTCAAGGGAGAGAGGAAGTGGCTGCCCCTTTTGATTCGTGACCACCGAAAAAACACAAGCACACACAAGAGCACTTCGTTTCCTCTTTTTCAGTAGACCAATGAATCACACACAAACTGATGCACTCCCCCCTTTTTCCCTTTTTCTCTTTTCTTTTACTGCTCCCGGCTCTCTCTAACTGTTTCCACTTTCCAGCAAAACAAAAACCCTTGTTTGCTTCCAAAAGAAGCTTTACCCACAAAGTCATGTGTGCCAACCATGTGCCATAAAAATGTAGAAACTTTGACAAAAAATACTAGCCCACAAATTTATCGTTTTGGGCCAAAAACTATTGGGCTGTTATCATGGACAAAAACCCAACAAAATAGTCTATGGTGTTAGTGCAATCGATTTAGTCCAAGAAGCAAAACTCTAAAACTGCACAAATAAGTTGCAATCGATTTAGCCCTTGTAGCCACTTGGTATAAGCAATTTTCTTTACTCTTATTTTGTTTTCTTTTCTTTACGTCCTGAGGGATGCCTCTTGTAGGCTGTATATTCGGTTAGCCTATTTTTTCAATTCAAGCTGATTACCCACAAAAAAAAAGTTGCACACACAATTTACCCAAACACTCAAGATTAGAGAAAAAAATTCTCTATTTTGTGAAATTCTGATGATGCAATTGGAGCTTGTCGACAATATGATTTATGGCTTGGATTCGGAACGTGGAGGAACTCATTTCCTATAATTACATGACATGACTGTATTCTTCACCTATAATTATAAACATAAGGTTATTGCAGGGGCTGTTCAAAAAAAAAAAAAAAGAAGGTTATTGCAGGGGACAACCATTTGAGCTTACATACTTGAAGAAATGTTCCTAATCTTGCGTATGCCTAAGTTTAACGTGTGCTCTCCATTCGGTTCTTGCAGGGGACAACATCTTTGGATTTGATGCAAAAGATGCAGCATACTCCCTGAATGCTGCGTTTTCCCCTGCAGTTTCGTCCAACATCCCTTGGGCTGCTGTTTTGGGAAACCATGACCAAGAATCTACGCTTTCTAGGGCAGGGGTCATGAAACATATTGTTGGTATGAAGCAAACCTTGTCTCAGTTTAACCCTCCTGAGGTTGACAAAATCGATGGTTTCGGGAACTATAATCTGGAAGTCCATGGGGTTGAGGGTTCAGCTTTTGAAAATAAATCAGTTCTCAATCTCTATTTCCTTGACAGTGGTGATTACTCAACGGTTCCCTCCATCGATGGTTATGGCTGGATCAAACCCTCACAACAGCTTTGGTTCCAAAACATGTCCAAGAAACTTCAGGTAACAACCTCACAGTTGCTTTAATGTTTCCGCATGTTGGGTTACTCACAGTTTGGGTGTAATTTGTCCTCAAAGTGTAAGCTCAGGGATCAGTATTTCGTGTTGGTATGCTGTTTTGGTTAGCAAGGTAGAGGAAAGCTCAAGGATCAGTATTTTGTTTTGGTATGCTGTTTTTGTTGTTTGTGACGTTTGTTTTTTGCTCGGCCATTTTGCGACGTTTTGGTAAAGTTTTGAAATGTTGCGCAGTCGAACTTAAATAATTAAAATTTTTTTTTAAGAGAAAACTAGTACGATTCTTAAAAATAAATTGAAACTTGGATAGGGCGGTCGCTTGGGCTGTTCCGCCCTTAGTCATCCCTCCATCCCTCTCTCTGTGTGACTATATCTCTCCATCATCATTCTTTGACTTCTTTTATCATGTCCTTGATGCAGAGAGCATACAAGAACAAGCCCGAGGCTCAGCAGGCACCTGCTCCAGGGCTCGCATTCTTCCACATCCCATTGCCTGAATTCGCAAGCTTTGACTCATCAAACTTTACCGGTGTCAAGCAAGACCCCATCAGTTCTGCTTCAGTAAACTCTGGCTTCTTCAAAACGATGGTGGAAGCAGGCGATGTGAAGGCAGTTTTTGTCGGCCACGATCATCTCAATGACTTCTGTGGTGAGCTAACCGGCATTCATCTTTGTTATGCTGGCGGATTCGGATACCACGCTTACGGGAAGGCTGGGTGGGACAGGAGGGCAAGGGTGGTGGTGGCTTCTTTGGAGAAAACTAAGAAGGGAGGTTGGGGAGGAGTTAAGTCCATCAAAACAAGGAAGCACCTAGATAATCGACTGCTCACTGCTGTTGATGTTCAGGTGCTTTGGAGTCATTAATTAACCTGGATTTGCACTCTTCTAGTAATTAATACGAATAAACCTGGATTTGCATGGCACCCCCTCAATTATCATGGCAATTAAAGGAATCACGCCCTGACTTCAGTTAATTGCATCTCTCTCTACTACTCAACCAAAAATAAAAAAAAGATTCTGGAAAAGAAAAACAACAAATCTCACTTTAAACTTGAGCACCCAATGACTTTTTAGAGCAACTTACCGATTTATTAGCAAGTAAAATTTTGCGATTACGTACAGCTGGCATGGCATTTTGTTCCCATTTTATGATTATTCAGCAAAGAGAGTGTTGGTGATATTATAAAAGTTAACACCAAAAATAAGGGAAAATTTCAAAAAAAACCTCCAATGAATACGCGCAATGTCCCATAAGCCTCCAAACTTATCGAAATATCAATTAGACCTCTGAACTTGTCACTCCGTTAACAATTATGCCTTTGCCATCAATTTTTTGGCATGTACAAATGGCAAACGTTGACGTGGCACCCTATGTTTGCAAATAGGCCAAGCCGTTTGGCTAAATAAGCCAAGTGGCTTTTTTTTTTTTCCTTATTCAAATTTTTGTCGCACATCACTTGGTGTATTGTCAATTTTTTGGGGATTATTGCATCCTCATAACAAGAGGAATTTAAAAAGTAAAAAATTTTGATCGAAATCCAATTTTTTTTGAATAAAGACGCAAAATAAGCCAATGAGCCAATTTTTTCGTCTTTATTAAAAAAAATTGGATTTTGATCAAAAAAATTTACTTTTTAGATTTCTCTTGTCTTGAGGATGCAATAATCTCCAAAAAAATTGACAATAAGCCAAGTGATGTGCGGCAAAAATTTGAACAAGGACAAAAAATAAGCCACTCAAAGGTGTTCGGACAAATAAGCCAAAGTGGCTTATTTTTTGTCCTTATTCAAATTTTTTTCGTATCACTTGGCTTATTTACAATTTTTTAGGGATTATTGCATCTTCACGACGAGAGGAATCTAAAAAGTAAAAAAATTTGACCGAAATCAAATTTTTTTTGAATAAAGACGAAAAAATTTCAATAAGCCAATTTTTTTCGTCTTTATTCAAAAAAAATTGAATTTCGGTCAAAAATTTTTACTTTTTAGATTCCTTTTGTCATGGGGATGCAATAATCCTCCAAAAATTGATAATAAACCAAGTGATACAAAAAAAATTTGAATAAGGACAAAAAAGAAGCCACTTTGGCTTATTTGTCCGAACACCAGTGACAGTACACCCTTACCAAAACGACGTTGTCTTTGGGCCAAAACGAAATTTTGCCATGTTTAAAAAAAAGACGTTTTGCCATGTTTAAAAAAAAAAAATCCCAAATCTGAGTTGCCACCTCTCTCTCCCCACCATTACCACCTCCCCATGCACCACCACCATCTTCCCGCCCTCACCACCATGTACAAACATTTTTTTTTATTTTTTATTTTTAAACGTGGCAAAACGACGTCGTTTTGGTAAGATTTCTAAAGTTTGGAGGTCTATTTGTAAACATAGGGTGACACGTCAGCATTTGCCGTTTGTACATGGCAAAAAATTGATGGTAGATGCATAATTGTTAACGGAGTGACAAGTTCAGAGGTCTAATTGATATTTCGATAAGTTTAGAGGCTTATGGGACATTGCGCGTATTCATTGGAGGTTTTTTTGAAATTTTCTCCAAAAATAAATACTACAGTGGACAAATTAACATGCTGAGTCGCAGAAATCTCTCTCTCTTTAAGGAGATTCAAGCCTCTACAGTACCAAAATAGTGCAGTAGAAATTCTCTGACTTGTTTCCTCCAGGATATAAACAGCCCTATAATTTATCGTATGGTTCGGACCTACTTTGAACATGAAAATTTTTCAGTGTCAAGTGGGTATCACGTGGTGCCCACTCGTGCATCCGAACCGTCCATTACGTGTTTGAATGGATCATATTTGGAAAGAGAAAAAGGAGAGAGAAAGTGTTGGGGTGAGAGGAGAGAGAGTTTTAATCTGAGCCGTCCAAAAGTGTATCGAATAACTCGGATGTGCCGAGTAGTTACCATGTAGGATATACCCGCCCGGCAATGAAAAATCACTCCTCTGCACAAGTAGGAGAACCCAAAGCTCCATAGAATAAAACCTTTACACTTTGCCCAAGACTCTCACGTACATATTAAAAACTCACTGGTTTTGAGAGAACAAATATAGAGGGAAGAATTGAGTATGGAAAAAGTTAAGTGTTTTGAAAAAGTCTTGGTATTACTCTCGGCACTTTTGGCTGGGATTGCTTCTCTTTTTCAAAGTCACTCAGGCAGGCCTTATACAAGCATCAGAACATGCATACAAGGGCAAAATGTAAAAACGAAAGAAATCAAGCTATATCTCTTCCATTAATAACTAAATCCGCTTGGATAGATATGCTCCTAATTTTTTCTAGATTTGCTAGATATACTCCTTCATTCTTCTAGATTTGCTCTTAAATATCCAAACACTCAATTAAATGATGTGATCTCAAGATTAGATATGATTATGCAAGTGGATATCCAATTAAATGCTAAGATAAGAGCCTCCCACACAAATATACGCGTGACTTGTGAAAGTCTAACACCAAAAAATGTACAAAATTTTAATATTAAAATATCCCACAGAGTGTAAAAGGAGGTGATTAGCTACGTACAGAAGCCTCTTTTGGGCGTAACTATAGAGACTTTAGCCTGGCCGCGACTGGCGAGACCCGTGAGGCCCAATCATTATAGGTTCTACCTAGGGGTGTCAAATGGGCGGGTTTTGGCCAAAATGGGTAAGTTGCAAGTGGGTTGGGTCTTTAATGGGTCATTGACCCATTTAGACCCATTAATTGTAAGTCTAATTATCCATACCCAACCCAACCCAACCTATTTATTTAAAAACAAACCCGACCTGCCCAGTAGCCTAATTACATACTATATACTAAAATGACTAAAATACATATGTACACTAAAATGACCATATTACCCCTACTACAAAAATGACTAGATTACCCCTGTACACTTAATTACCATATTGGTCGCTCTTAATTACCGAATCACAACATATCCAAGTCGCTTATTTTTTTGTTTTTATTTAAATATTTTTTGCATTTGCTAGTTTTTTGTCAAATTTTTTAGGATTATTGTTTTGTCATGACCAGAAGAATCTAAAAAGTAAAAAAATTACGATCGAAATTCATTTTTTTTAATAAAGATGAAAAAATTGGCTTATTTTTGTCTTCATTCAAAAAATTTAGGTTTCGATCATAATTTTTTACTTTTTAGATTCCTCCTATCATGTCGAAGCAATAATTCACAAAAAATTAACGAAAAACAAACAAATACGAAAAATTTGGGACTTGTATAAAGTGCTAGGGTTTTCTATATAATAAATTGTTGCGAGATGTATATATCTGTTTTGTTTGTACCTGTAAATTTTCATTCGATCAGAGTCAAAACTAGCCCGTTGCGAGATATATATATCTTCTTCTTTTTTGTCTTTATTCAATTTTTTTCGTATTTGATAGTTTTGCGTCAAACTTTTGTGACTTAATGATTCATTTCGTCGAGAAAAATTGAAAAAGTAAAAAATTATGATCGAAACTCATAAATTTAAAAAAAAAGACGAGAATAAGTAAATTTTTTTGTCTTATTGACTTATTTTTGTCTCTATTAAAAAAATTATAAGTTTCGATCAAACTTTTTTACTTTTCCGATTCCTTTCGTTGAAACGAATCAATAAGTCATAAAAGTTTGACCCATAACAAAAAAATGCAAAAAAAAATTGAATAAAAACGAAAAAAATAAGTCACTTAATTTTTTAATCTAAACCCTATGCGGGACTACTATGAGAGAAACTTATTCAAGGCGGAGCGCAATTTCATCAGTCCATTCGCGTAATCAATGGATGAGATGTGTTTTCAATTTTGATTGGTCAAAATAATTATTACCGGTCACAATTGGTTTTTAATTCGGACCGTTCAAAACATTTTTGGACGTATGTAATCTGGAAAACAGACGGGAAAGAGAGAAATCTGGTCACAATTGGTAGAGACGGGAAATCTGGTCACAATTGGTGGGTTACTTTTATGACCCATTGGGTCATTTAAGTTGACCCAATTGATACCCAATTAAGACCCAACTAATAATGGGTTAGCTTGGTTTGGACTCATTCTTACCTAACTAATAAATGGGTTGGGTTGGGTTGGGTTGGGTTGGGTCTATTTTTTAGTTGATGGGTTTGGATTTGTTAATGGGTCTGGGTTCAACCACCCCTAGTTCTACTGCCCCCAAGGGCTAGTGGATCAGCTGGACATATAGAAAGGCAAAGTATCAGGGGGCGTCATTTTATCATCAATAATTCTAACACCACACCCATTCACACACCCACACTCACAATAAGGGTGGGGCCCACACATACTGGATGTGTAGTGTGTGCGGGCTCTACCCTTGTTCTGAGTGTGGGTGTGTGAATGGGTGTGTAAATGGGTGTGGTGGTAGAAGGACTCTTTTATCATTACTAAAAAGCGGGTGTCTCTTTTTTTTTTTAAAGAAATAAATTTGGCTCACTCCGTATCTATTTCACTCTAAACCCGTAAACTTCTCTCACTTGATATGGATTGCCTGACTTAGAACCAACTTGTTAGCCCTCCTCTTTCTTTCCTTGTCACTACACAAGAAACACATGGTTAGTGCCTACCGGCAGGCGCTCTGATGACTAAGTTAGTTCTAAAATAGAGAAGGGAAACTGAACTTAGTAGTAGAAGAGAGCATACCTTATTAGGGTTTATCCTTATCACACACACACACTCACACACACACACACACACACACACACACACACATATATATATATATATATATATATACAGAAAGCTTCTAATGCGGACGTTCGCATCCAAGCAAAGTGCGGACTTCTTTTTTGAGCTGTTGGATCTCATCGAACGGCTGGGATTTTAAAGGAGAGCTCACGGGTCAAAATCGCCCATGGGTCGGGTAAAATGGTTACCGGGTCAACCGGATCCCACACGCAGATCCTCCTTTTTCTTTTCCACGGCTTCTAGTGGAAGCTTTGCTTCAAAGAGGGGGAGAGAGAGAGAGAGAGAGAGAGAGAGAGAGAGAGAGAGAGAGATTAAGGACGATTTGAATGACGAAGAAGAGAAGAGCGACGACGACCGATTAAGGTATCTCTCTCTAGAGGGAGAGAGAGATTAAGGACGATTTGAATGACGAAGAAGAGAAGAGCGACGACGACCGATTAAGGTATCTCTCTCTCTCTCTCTCGCAATCTCTCTCTCTCTCTCTCTCATTCGTTTGTTCAAAATCTGATTAGGGTTTTGTCCGATTTGGGTTTTTTCAGTTAACACGAACAGATCGATCGAAGAAGAGGAACGACTGGAGGGTATTGCACAAAGACGATCGACTGAGAACAAGGTAACTTCTCTTCTCTTCTCTTCTCTTCTCTTCTCTCTCTCTCTCTCAATCTCTGTAATTTTTTTTGTTCAGAAAATGTAACTGGAAAAAAAAATAACAGAGTTGTAAAATACCCATTTGTTGAGGCTTGTTACCTCTTGTTGGATCTTTTTTTTTTTCGAGAATGGATATTTTAGAAGCTCTCTCAGTTTGGATCTGTTTTTCATTTTTTTTTTCTTCCAGAAAATGTAACTCGAAAAAAAAAATTAACAGAGTTGTAAAATACTCATTTGTTGGGGCTTGTTATCTCTTTTAGGATCTTCTCTCTCTCAAGATGTCTGTATTTTTTTTTCATAAAATGTAACTCGAAAAAAAAAAAAAAACAGAGTTGTAAATCAAAAACATAGGCTATATAGGATGCCTCTTCATTTTGATATGTAGATACCTCTTCATTTTGATGTCCATCCCTGGTTTACAACTTTCTTGAAAGGAAATTTGTTGAGATTGATTCTATGCTAAATCCTTTGTTGATAAGATTGTTGTTGATAGCAGCAATACAGTAGCAGCCGCAGGGAAAATAGCAGCAGCAGTCAAAACAAGAAGCCACAAACTGGGTAGCAGAAACCTCAACGTGTTCTACAGATCAACAGTAAAGCTAGCACTACAGCAGTAAGGCTACAACTGAACTCAGAAGCCAAATTAGGTTTACAAACATAAGGCAAATGCTAAACAGCGCACGGTGGCACCCATTTAGTGTAGGCTTAGGGTAGCCTTTTCTGTTGGTGTCAGTACAAAATTTCTTATTCCACCGACGTGTTTTGCTTTTTCAAACCAAATTACAAAATTGCCCTTTGAATTTTCCCTTAATTTTTCTCTCATTTTACTTTTTGAGCCATATAAACGCATGGATCTCTCTTCCGTACAAACTCTCCACCGAGTCAACTCTCATTTTTTAACCGAGTCAACCCTCTTGATCTTCTTCCATTTTGGGTAGGTTTGGATTGAAAAGTTAGTAGTAATTTTTTTGTTTTTATTTAAATTTTTTTTGCATTTATTTATTTTGCGTTAAATTTTGTGACTTATTGATTCGTCTCGACGAGAGGAATTAAAAAAGTAAAAAATTTGATCGAAACTGATAATTTTTTGTTATTTTTGTCTTTATTCAAAAAAAAGTATGAGTTTCATTCGAAATTTTGTACTTTTTCGATTCCTCTCATCAAAACGAATCAATAAGTCACAAAAGTTTGACTCAAAACTAAAAAATATAAATTTTTTTAAGTAAAAACAAAAAATAAGTTATCATTTGACTTTTAAAGCTAAATCCACCCGAAATCATCCCGTTCGCCTTTGATACACCTACCATTCTCTCTAAAATCTTCTGTCTAAATCTTTGATGCTCCATATAACACACACTAAACCCATTATATGTTCGCTTAAAAACAAATAAAAATAAACGGATCCCCACAATTCAATCTGAAGTGCTTCAGAAGAACCATTCTAACTCAAAGGAAGATCGTTTCCAACAAAGCTATGCAGAGTACAGAAAAAAATCTATGAGATCCGGGCCATTTTGCATCTAATTTCGCTTCATACTTTTGAAAACAGAGACGAAATTTCTAGTCTATTTGTAATTCATGTTTTCTGTTGGATATTCTACCTCAGACCAAACCCAATAAATCTGAATAATTCTGAACATGGACGTCGATTTGTATGAGCTTCCCGGTGACTACTGTTTGCTTACCCACATTTTCAAAAACCAAAGCCTCATCCTTGCCCCCAACCTGCCAGAAAAATCTATCCTTACGACCACGAAATTGGCCATTTCGGGTGCAATGGTTCTAATTTTCGATCACCGTGGTAATAAAATTGGTAAGATGAGGGTGGTGTGGCTCTGGTTTGGGCTTTTGAAGGCGACAGGTAAGAGGGGAGAGGAGAGAGAATGGAAGGGGAAGAGAGGTTTCTTTCAAATTGGGGAAAGAGCAAGGTTAAAATTGTCATTTTGAAAAAGAAAGAAAGGTGTCAGTAACGAATGATGACTGTGTGGAAAGAAAGCACGACACTCAGAACGTGAGACATCACCCGTACCATAAATAATGGTTTTTTATTACTATTATCCGGTGCATATTAGCACCCGTTAGCAGGACCCAAAACACAAAAGCAACAGTCCCGTAAGCCATAACGCTGGTCATAAACTGACAATAAACCAATACCAGGTACACAACAGTAACAGCAGCAAAATGTAGACACCTCATTCTGGATTGTCCGGAGTAGTCCTTTTACTTCCTTTATTGACCCGATGATGATAAACGGTCGAGAACAGTTCATGAGTCGATGGAAGGTCTTGAGCTTTGAGTGTTGGACTCTCCTCGTTCAGACCCATTTCAAACCCCTTCAAGCCCTTCAAATCCAGAGCCAAATGAGCCTCAACGAAACCATACCTTGCTTACGCCACCTCCTCCTTGGCGTGCGCCAGGTATTTGCCACGTGTCGATCATCGACCGTTGACTGAGTTTGACCTGGCGCACGGCAGGTCATAGGTGGCGTACGGATGGTCATGACCGGTCAAATCACCGCTTTTACAGCACGCGACCGAAACCTTTGCAGCCCCAGTGTACAGAGAACAGTGCCCCTAATGATTGTTTCCTGCTGGACCGTCCCTCACTCTCTCCTACACCTAGTCCCATGCATTTAATGCATGGGAAGCTCCTCACTCAACCCCAACCAGCCCCAACCCCAGGTGATCAGCCCTGGTTTTCAGCTCCTCTCTCCACCATAAATACCCCCCTTGCATTCATTTGCAAGGGGTTAACAACATTAACTCTCCAAGACTACTCTCCCTCTTCTCTTTTTGTTTCTTGCTCTCTCATTGTAAAGAGTGAGAGATAGAGAAGCTCCACACCCCCTCTCCCCACCGATCAGTTGTTATACAGCCTCCATCTTCAACCAAAGCGCACCACCATCCTTCCTCTCTCTTGCACCAAAGGTATACCACCTTTGTGCTGCATTCTGTTTTCAACCCCTGAGGGGAACCAGAAGGGTTCTGGCTGGTAACTGATACTAGTCCAGGCCCCTTTCTGGTAAAATAAATCAGTCGTAGGAGCCAAGCCATGGCGCACGCCAGCTCCTCTTAGCCGTACGCCACCTTTGGCTGTACGTGCACAGCTGGCGTGGGGATCATGAAGGGCTCATTTATTGCTCATTTCCTTTATGTCATCACCTTCTAGCATGCTAATAACCAGTCTAGTGCTTTCTGTATCTTAGAACTGTTCAAATATAGTTTTCAATACTTGTACCCATTTTTATTCTCAAGGCCACTGGGGTATGTCTGGTCATGTTCCAGAACCCAGATGATGTAAAGCCAAACACTGGTTCACATGCAAACCTGGTGTACGACTCCCACAGGGTGGCGTACGGCATGTTTGTCAAAGACCAGTGCCTGGCCCTTACATCCCAGTTCAATCCTGGCCTCTTGTTCCTCCCCACTCTGTTTATGGGGTCTGTCTTGCTATTTTCCTGGCTACTGGCCATTCCTTATGTCTGTACATATGTATAATCCATATTATAAAATGCGTGGTTTGCCCTGGGTGTGCACTGGTCCATTCTAGAGCCCAGAGGATTGAGAGTAGGAGCTGTGAGAAATCAGCAAGGTAGTGTACGCCAGCCTGAAGGTGGCGTGCGCAGGGTGTGTTGGCGTGCAGTGGCCTGGCCATTGCGTGCCAGCGTGTCGCCTGCTCGCGCACCCGACGGGCGGCGTACATCATCCCGTTGAACTTCTGGCAGTGCTTGTTCTCAATCTATGTTCTTACATCTATTTCAATTCAAGCAAGTAAACTAGCATCCATAAACATTTTTGTCATACAAACTGCAAGATGTTACAGTTTTAATCCCCATTATCTGCTCCCCCGCCCTAACTGGCTAAAAAATGATCAAATGAGAGAAAAATGCAAACGTTTTACAAAAATGCCTGAGTAGAGACCGATCTCCAGATTGGGCGAGAGGGGTGCCATAAAACCCTTCCCCTCTCGTAACCTGGCTCCCGAACCTCAGATATCGAAGGTGACGACGGACCAGTCTACGCCTCTTCAAATCAAATCAAACCTTTTTCAAATCAAGGCAAAACGTAGCAAGCGTTCTCGAGTTCGGTTCCTTGGGTATTCTACCGCTAAAACCCGAGTGGCGACTCTGAATCGAAGCGTTTCGCCGCGCTATTTTCCAAAAGGGCCGCCCCCAAACAAATATTCATCGAAAACTGAAATCGGGCGATTTTTCGGGGCGTGTGCCCACAGTGGCGACTCTGCTGGGGACCATTGCATTGATTAATATTTAGCGATTAATACATGAATGAACAATCTTTAAAAGTCTGGCAAAACAGTACGCTCCGCGCTGCTGAAGAACGGAATGGTAACGTAACAGGATCTCAGCATCCGACCAATCCGAACTGGGGCTTTTACTATTGTTCACTTGAGTAGTTTTCTCCAAGTATTGATCAATAAAAGTGAGCCAAGCTTCAAAAGGCATTTTCAAAACTTTTGCATTTCTCTCTTTTTTCGATCATTCTTCGGCATTCTCCATTTGCATCGATGTTGGTTAGCCCCGTTGAGGTGTTTTGGGTAACCGGCATAGTTTACTGGAGCCCGGGGTCCTCGAATGCCCAACAACCTTGGACGATGATGAGTCGTAATACCGTTCGACCATTGCTTTGCTGCACGCATCGTAGTGGGAGGTATACCGCGGCTCTAGTCAGAGGGACCCCTTTCAGCCAAAACCAGCCTCGTCATGCGTACAAAGCACTAGAACCTTTCAACCTAAGACAGGAACCTACAGGGTAGGATTACTTGCATCTAACCTCCATAAACTGTCTATGTGTTACTGCTTGTACATACATACATCCCGCTTTGCGTAGGAGCATGCTAGGGCGGCTTTTAGGTCTGTCTCGAGTTTGTCTCGTGATTGTTAGGACCCTGCCATGGACCGATGAAGAGTCGTGCATCTCGATGTTGCGCGTTATCGATTTCCAAAATCCTTGAGCCAGCGAGACTTTGGGAAATCAGGACTGTTTAAGTCTATTGTCTAAACTTAGTCGAAGTTTCAAACAGAAAAATCAGGAACAACGGAAAGCATGTCGTGATACCCACACCATCCAGGTTAAAGTGCTAATCACTTACACCATCAAGGCTCCGGCACAATGCTGCTTACGCCACTTCGGTTATGGTATCACGCCATCCGCACCGAGTTGTTTCGACCTCCAAAGTTGAAACTTCGATAAAGGAGCGGTCAAAAGGCTTAGGTTATCTTGACATCCTTTAGTATCCATCGACTCAAACAAGGATACACCGTCGAAAAAGAAATCCGAGGATTCTATGGCGGTGTCCTAACAGCATGAGTTGGACTCCCTCTAGTGTTAGAGTCTAGGAGGACACCGACGACGTTGGCATGCTCATTTTCTTTCAATTCTGTTCAAAATAAACTGCTGCAGGCTGTCATTGACCCCATCTATTTTGCTGTTTAGCTGAACCATGGGGAGCTTCGAAATCAAGAGCCAAACCTGCTTGGGACCGTCTATGGGGATTGTCTGAGGAATCGCTCTGGGGTTTTGCTTTTGGGTCAGTCACAACGGAAGCACAGCTCTGCACTCTGTCAAGGGAGGATTCGCCGCCGACCACTCCGCACGAATCTCCTCCGTCCTCTCCATCTCCACCTGTAACTCCGAAACCGGTCAAGACAGAAACCTTAGACATGGCAGATATTCCTCCACCGAATCTCACAACCATCTTAGCCGATCTTCAGCACAACCTTGCCATCATGCAGCAAAGGGCTGACCAGGCCGATACCGCCATGGCCAATCTGCAGGCTCTTATCAACGAAAGGATCCCAGTCGCAAGGATAGAGGGCGAGCGGCAAGAACGCGAGAACCTAGCTGGGGAGGACATTCCAGCTGAGCAGCCTGCTGCAAATCCCGAAATGACTGCCCTGATCGCCAAAATGGCTAAACTGGAGGAGTCAGTTGCTAAATCCGAAAGGATCAGTGCCGAAGGTTTGGACATGGACCGCCTCTGCCCCTTTCCGAATGCGCGCCTCCCGGAAAGGTTCAAGATGCCCGACTTTGCGAAGTTCGACGGGACGGGCGACCCGAAAACACACCTGCTGGCTTATCACGGTGCAATGAAACTACATGGGGTCGAAGAGGAGGCGATGGCCCAGTTGTTCCCTCAAACTTTGGCTGGCCCAGCTTTTCAGTGGTTTTTGTCTCTCGACGTTTCCAAGCGCAAAACATGGGAAGACATTGGTGCGGCCTTTTTCGCCCAGTACAGCTACAACTCCCAACTCAAAATGACCACCCGAGAGTTGGAGTCCACCAAGATGAATCCAAAAGAGTCCTTTGCGGATTTCATAAAACGTTGGAGAACTAAGGCTGCAGTCATGACCGATCGGCCGAGTGAGAAGGACCAGATCCGTATCATCTCCCGTAATCTGCTGCCCGACTTTGCTAAGAATCTGGTGCTCGTCCAAGGGGCCGATTGGGACACTTTCTTTGAATCCGGCCTTGCCATTGAAGAAGCTCTCCAAACTGGGGTTCTGCCGCGCAGCGACCCTCCTTCCTCCTCCTCGGGATCCAAAGCCAAACCTCGCGCTTACATGGGGAGTAGCGCTACTTTGTTCGGCAGTAACAGTTACGCCAACGCCACTTCTACCGGTAGCAGCAATACCTAAGACTCCAACCGCATTGCCGATGTCAACCAGGTCCAAGCTCCTCCGAAGCCCCGAAACCGTAATCAGCCCCGGAACTTCACCAAGTTTGAAGCTCCACTCTCTCAAGTGTTAGAAAGGTTGGCCAAATCTGGGCACCTCAAGCCGCTGGATCCAACTCCACTGGCCCAAAATCCATCCCCTAGCCACAACCCAAACGCTTTCTGCGCCTATCACCAAATGCCCGGCCATTACACCGATTCCTGCTACTGCCTTCGCCACGCAATTCAAGATTTGGTGGACAACGGCACTCTCCCGACCCCTCCTAAGCCTAACGTCATCACCAACTCCATGCCGCAGTACAGCGGCCGCCCTCAAATCAACCAAATCAGCCTTACCTCCACTATAATCCAACCTAGCTCCACCATATTCAACCCCACTGACCATATAGCCCCAGAGCATCACCCGAAACCTGTTGTGGCCATCCCGGTAGAATTCAGTGTCAACATGTTGGCAGTTGGCTGGGATATGGAAGACAAAGCAAGGGAATGGGCAGAACTTGCTAACGACTGGAACGAGCAGTACTTCTTGGGATTCCCTCAGGCGCCGGTTGTTGATCAAGCCCAGTTAGACCAATGGGAGGAAGATTGGAACGCGGCAAGGGCGGATCCACTCGATGGCCTGTCGCTATTTATGCTTTTCTACCAGCCTGAGCCTGCTGCGGCCGAAACCGAGGAGGAATACATGTGGGACCCGGAGCCCGTTGCTGCACAGTTAGTCTGGAATCAGAATTTCAATATGGAGAAGAGGGACGATGATCAGGATTTGGACGAGCAGTACTTGGATTGCTACAGCCAAGGAGAGATCATCCCTGACGTGCGTCGGCAACTAGGGGAAGCATGGCCACTATTCGACTCCATCTCCAACGCCGTGCATGCAGGCGACCCGACTGTCAACATTGTGCCTGTAGGAATGCCGCGTCCGGTAGTGCATCCTAGGGATGATTGCTCTATTATGGTATTGAATGCACCGCTCGATGACCTGTGGGATGTTGATGAGATCGTCGACCTTAACACAAGCCCGCTGCCTGTTGATTTCTGGGATGTCGATAAAGTGGTCGACATTCAGGTCGGGGATGAAATCTGGACCGTCGATACTGCTTTAGTGGACGGAGGCCTTTGGGATGTACCATTCGTCACTAATCCAGGGATACCATTCGAGGAAGCTGCCGCACAGGATCCGGCCCCTTGGGAAGGACAAGTCATGAGTGATCTGGAATGGGTTATGGCTTCGGACCAGGTTGCGTCGATCGACAAGGGGAAACGCAAGCTAGAGGAAGTGCCTGCTGATTTCTGGGGCTTTGTGGATACATCTGTGGGCAAATGCGATTTGCCCCGATCTTTCTTTCCTCCGGGAAAGGGATTCCGTTCCCCACCCTTTTGAGAAAGGAGAGATGCTGCCGGTTCTCGGGAGCGCTTTTTGAAGCTGGACATCAAGCGCTCGCGAAAAATACAGAGTCGCCACTCGGGTTTGAAGGTCCGACACCCAAGGAACCGTATTTCGAAGCATTTGGCGCGCTGTTTGATTTGAAAAAGTTAAGGAACCAGTCCGTCATAACCATATCTGGGTTCGGGAGCCAGGTTACGAGAGGGGAAGGGTTTTATGGCACCCCTCTTGCCCAATCCGGAGATCGGTCTCTACTTAGGCATTTGCGAAAATGTTGTTTGTTTGCGATTCTGTTTGATTAATCAATTTTTAGCCAATTAGGGCGGGGAACAGTTAAAGGGGATTAAAACTGTAACATGTTTGCAGGATGCGATAGATAGCATAGATGAACGGTTAGTATAGGATGGGAACAGATTGTTGTGGGAGTTTAAACAAACTGGAGGGCCCCTGTTTTGGAGTGACGTGCGCAGGAAGAAACCAACATGCACTGAACAAGTCACTACATGTTGTTTACTCCTGCGCGCACAACTCCAAGACACGCGCGCGCCGGTGAGCTCAAATCCACAACTCTTATTCTCAAACTCTCTGGGCTCTGGAAGGACCAGTGCACACCCAGGACAAACCACGCAGTTTATAGCAGCATAATATACAGTTTAAAGGCTGAAAAGCCCTACAAATTAATAAAACACCCCATAAACAGTGTGGGGACAAAATAATGGCCTAAAATTAAGCTACCCGTGCAAGGCCACTCACTGGTCAGAGGCAAACCATCGCGCAATGAAGTCACTCTGGCGCGCGATGGTGCGCCCTGGCGCACTGTCGCGCGATGGAGTGAGTCCGGCGCGCGATGGTGCGCCCTGGCGCGGGATGATTGCGCCCTGGCGCGACCAGACCAGTGCTTGGTTCACATTTTCTGGGTTCTGGGACAGGTCCAGAATTATCCCAGGGGTATTCCAAAACAGAAAACATGCAAATTGAACTACAACTAGCAATTTCTAACAAAGGAAAGCAGTAAACTGGTTTTTAACATGCTTGCAGTGATCTATACGTAAATAAAGCACAAAACAGCAAGACACCAATCCCCACGAGAACCGTCGCGCGATGATCGAAATCGTCGCGCGAGAGAGTGGCTCTATCGCGCGCTGGTTCTTGCCATAACGGTTTTGAAACCTCGCTAGCTTTAGGACCAGAACTGGTATTGATTACCAGCCTTGGCCCTGCCAGCCCCCCCTCAGGGATCAGAACAAAGAGCAGAGCAAAGGTAAGCTATACCTTCGGCTTTTGAGTTTGAACGGTGTTTGAACTTTGAGATTTGAAGGCTTGATTGAGTGGTTGGATGTTTGATAATGGAGGAGAAAGAGCAAGCTATGCTCTTAAGATTAGGGTTTATAACCTTTGAATTGTGTTAACCCTTTAGAAACCTTTGAATTTTGTTAACCCTTTTGAAAGAGAAACAATGGAAAATGCTAACCCTTTTGAAATGGAAGGCCAAAGGGGGTATATATAGGGAGAGGGAGCAAATCTGGTTGGAAACAGAGGCCTTCAGCCAGTCCACGAGGCCTGCTGAGAGTTGCATTGGTGGCCAACTGTCCTCCATCAGAAAGGTCGGTTGTAGGTTGGACCGTCGCGCGATGGAGTGAGTCTGTCGCGCGATGGTGCGCCCTGGCACACTGTCGCGCGATGGAGTGACTCTGGCGCGCGATGGTGCGCCCGGGCGCGGGATGGATGCGCCCTGGCGCGGACCAGCAAGGTTTTTGGTTTTTGAAGTGGCTTAGGCTAGGTTAGGTTCAAGGGTTTTGCAAACACTCAAAGCTCAAACACGCTATCATTCCCGGGGTGTTCTTGATCCATTTCGTCCTCGGGGAATCAAAAACCGTAAGTAAATTAATCTGGAAGCCCAGATTGGGGTGTCTACAACATCGCCTTGGTGGGTTGCTAATGTCACTAGGAGCGGCCGAGTCTTCCAACCACCCAATCTTTCGGCTGGAGGCTCGTCCAATCCCGGCAGTGATCAAAGACCCACTATTCCCTCTGCACAAAAGAACACTCCGGCCATTCCTAGCGGGGTACCTGAAGAGGATGCTATTCTGAAACAGCTGGAAAGGGTTCCTGCCGCCGTCTCTGTCTGGGGTCTGATATCATCGTCAAAGGAGCATCGAGAAAGGCTGTCAGCGGCGCTAGCCCGTCTTACTGTACCAACGGACATCACCGCGGAAGCCTTGGTTGCCCTAGTCTTGCCATTGCTTTCCAAGCATTCCGTCACCTTCACTGAAAAGGATCTGCCCGTTGATGGGACCGCTCACAACCGCCCATTGCACATCACTCTCAAGTGCAGGGGACATTGGGTGCCAACTGTGTTGATCGATAACGGCTCCGCCATCAACGTCTGTCCGATGAGGGTTGCTAACCGTCTGGGGCTCACTAAGGCTGACCTCACGCCTTCCAATCTGGCAGTCAAGGCCTATGACAACACGCGCCGCGTAGTTGAAGGGACTCTCATGCTGAAGCTTGATGCCGAGGGTTTTGAAATGGACGTGGAATTCCATGTGGTTGACATCCCTGCCACTTTCAACCTGCTGCTGGGAAGGCCGTGGCTGCTTAGAGCGGACATCATGGCTGTACCGTCGACTCTCCACCAGAAGGTCATGCTGGGGCTACCTACCGGGACTCTAACCATCTGCGGAGACTCTGGGATCCGCCCGCTCAAGGACGATGGGACGCCTGTTTTGGGGATCATGCACGGGGAGGAGGACTCAGACTTTGGAGGATTTGCTTTCGACACTTCCGGCTCAGTCCTGTCCATTGTCATGGATGACGACTTCATAATCAGCTCTACTGCTCTCGAAATAATGAGGAAGATGGCATTCATGCCTGGCCTAGGGCTCGGGATCAACCAGCAAGGGATCGCTGAGTTCCCTGTTTTTCCCTTTACCGAAGGCCGCTTTGGCCTGAGTTACACTCCCCCTACCAAAAAGGCCAAACTAGGGAAAGACACGGGAAAACCTCGGACCCTTTATGGTAACCCCGACAGCTATTTCGTCCGTGAAGGAGGAGGCACTGCTTATCTGGGGCAGGCTGAACCGTTTTGGGATCAAGTGACTAGGACTTGGCTTCCGGGTTTTGAGATCTTCGCTGCCGACACTTGGTCTGATGACGAAGAGGAAACTGCAAAGGAGGAGCTGGCTGCGAAGGAGTACAGGAGGCAGCTAGTCGCAATCAAGGAAAGGGCTGACTGGCTGATTGCTTTTGATCAAGGGGGTCTAGAGGAGCTGTTCTCCCAAGTGGGTTTAGTTGACAAGAAAGATGAGGCTGAAGTGCTGATGCTTGGGCCCGACTCTCCAGATCTTCTCAACAATCCAACCTCCCTCATCGTCGAAGCAAAGGGTAGTCTTAATAACTGCATTTTTACTCCCCGTCTAACATGCATTGACGATGTATCTGAATCTGACACAGAGTCTGTCGAGTCTAAGTCTAGTTCAGAGTCGGAGTTTGTGCCTCTCGGCCCTCCACGTCATAGCTTTTACTTTGAGTTCGAGTTGACTGTACTTGGCAACCCCTCTGGGTTTTATGAAATGAATGATCCTGCTTCCGATTACTTTGCTGGCTTTTACATAAACTGTGTCGACCCCGACGATGAAGGAATCGACTTTGACGGGAACATCCCGGCCGAGTTGCGTTCCCTCATCGAAAGGGAAGACGAAAGGCATGCTCAGCCTCTAAAAGAAGAAGTAATTTCAATAAATCTGAAAGATGAGGATGACCCCCGTATGATACAAATCGGTTCAAACCTATCCCCGGAGCATCACGCTGGTACCATTGAGGCGCTCAAAGAATACTTCGAGGTTTTTGCCTGGTCTCACGCCGACATGCCTGGTATCGATCCCGAGATAGTACAGCATCGGATTCCGTTAATGCCAGGGGCAGTTCCTGTCAAGCAGAAGCTCCGAAGAATGAGACCGGATTGGGTTCAGAAGATCAAGGAAGAGGTCACCAAGCAAATCGACGCAGGATTCCTGAGGGTTGCTGAATACCCCCAATGGGTCGCCAACATCGTACCTGTACCCAAGAAGGATGGAAGGATCCGAGTTTGTGTCGATTTTAGGGATTTGAACAAGGCAAGCCCCAAAGATAGTTTTCCCTTGCCTCACATTGATGTGCTTGTGGACAACACGGCGGGGCATGCCTTGCTCTCCTTTGTCGATGGGTTCGCAGGATACAATCAGATCTTCATGACCCCAGAGGATCAGGAGAAGACAACGTTCGTCACAGAATGGGGAACCTACTGTTACGTGAAAATGCCATTTGGACTAAAGAATGCCGGGTGCACCTTCCAAAGGGCCCAAACAACTCTGTTCTATGACTTCATCCACAAGACGGTCGAGGTGTATGTTGACGACATGATTGTAAAGGCAAAAGAGGAAAAGGACTATCTCCCTTCGCTCAAACAGTTTCTCGAAAGGCTTCGAAAATACAATGTACGTCTCAACCCGCAGAAGTGCACATTCGGGGTCACAGCAGACAAGATGTTGGGGTTTCTGATCACCAAGAGAGGAATCGAGGTCGACCCATCCAAGATTAAAGCGATCCTCGAAATGGAGCCCCCGCGATCTGAGAAGGGAGTGCGGAGTTTTCTGGGAAAGGTCCAGTTTATCAGCCGATTCATCGCCAAATTGACTCCGACTTGCGAACCGCTGTTCCGCTTACTCAAGAAGAATGTCCCGTTCGAGTGGACAGACAAGTGCCAAGCTGCTTTTGAGTCAATTCAGAAATATCTGCAAAACCCTCCGGTATTAATGCCGCCTACACCTGGACAGCCACTAATTCTGTACTTGTCCGTAACACCAACGGCGATGGGCTGTCTGCTAGCTCAGGAAGGGGAAAACAGAGTCGAGAAGACCATCTACTATCTGAGCAAGAAAATGGTAGGAAGCGAGGAGCGCTATACCCTTTTGGAGAAGACATGCTGGGCGCTAGTTTGGGCTACCAAAAAGCTTAGACACTACATGCTAGCCTATTCGGTGAAGCTGATTTCTCGAATGGACCCCATCAAATACCTATTCGAGAAGCCAGCACTCACCCATAAGCTAGCACGTTGGTTGCTTCTGCTGGCTGAGTTCGATCTCCAGCATGTCACGAGGAAGTCAGTAAAGGGTCGTGCCGTGGCAGAATTCTTGGCAGATCACCCTGTTGAGGGGCCAGAGGATGTGGATTTCAACTTCCCAGACGAGGATGTGCTGACCGTAACTGAAGAAGTATGGACGCTGTATTTCGACGGGGCTGCTAATCAGAAGGGGTTCGGAATCGGGGTGTTGCTAATCACGCCCGCCGGCGCTCATATTCCGCTCGCTTTCAAACTGAATTTCGATGTTACTAACAATCAAGCCGAGTATGAGGCCTGCATCGTCGGAATGGAGGCAGCAATTGCACTGGGAGTTGAGAAGCTCGAGGTTATCGGAGATTCAAACTTGGTGGTGTCTCAAGCCAACGGAGATTGGAGGGTTCGCGAGGAAAAGCTGAAGCCTTATCACCAAGACTTGGAGGAATCGATTCCTCGCTTCAATAAGGTGACTTTCACCCATGTCCCTCGCTTGAGAAATCAATTCGCCGATGCCTTGGCGACCTTGGCTTCAATGATCGAACTCCCGACAGGGGTCAAAATGCGGCCAATTGTGATCGAACAAAGGGACATGCCCGCTTATGAATACATCAACGCCGTCGATGATGTCGATGATGGCCTGCCCTGGTACCATGAAATCTGGAACTTTGTGGAGAGCGGGGAGTTTCCCGCTGGGGCTACAAGGAAGGATCGGATCGCCCTGCAACGTCTGGCTGCTCAGTATATTATCTGCGGAGGAAAGTTGTATCGAATGTCTCACTGCGGCATGCACAAGCTATGTGTGAATGGCGCCGAAGCAACACGGATAATGGAGGAGATTCACGAAGGGGTCTGCGGTCCTCACATGAGCGGCGTCATGCTCGCAAGGAAAATCCTCAGGCAGGGTTATTATTGGTCTACCATGGAGTCGCAATGCATTGACTATGTGCGACGTTGCTATAAGTGTCAAATCCATGCTAATCTGCAGCATGTTCCTCCAACTGAACTATTTGGTATGACCTCGCCTTGGCCTTTCTCAGTGTGGGGAATCGACGTCATCGGGATGATCAACCCCTCTGCTTCGAACGGCCACAAGTTCATATTAGTAGCCATCGACTACTTCACTAAGTGGGTCGAGGCTGAATCTTACAAGACCCTGACAAGCGTTCAAGTTGCACAGTTCATTCGAAAGAACATCATCTACCGGCATGGGGTCCCTCAGGCCTTTGTATCAGACAATGGAAGCCACTTCAAGGGTAGGGTTTTGGAGCTATTCGAGGAATTTGGAATTAAGATCCATCATTCAACAACCTATCGGCCGCAAACAAATGGGGCTGTCGAGGCTGCAAATAAGAACGTCGAAATGATCATCAAGAAGACTGCCGAGTCTGCAAGAGATTGGCACGAACTGCTACCGTTGGCCCTCTGGGGGTACCGCACTTCGATTCGCACTTCCACAGGCGCAACTCCGTACTCTTTAGTCTATGGAATGGAAGCTGTACTCCCCATCGAGCTTGAGATTCCGTCTTTGAGAGTCATGGCTGAAAGTGGACTCGAGGAAGCTGAATGGTTAAGTGGGAGATTTGTCGAGCTCATGTTGTTTGATGAGAGGAGGCTCCGTGCTCTATATCATGTTCAAGGGTATCAGCGTCGAATCGCCCGAGCCTTCAATAAGAAAGTGAAGTCGAGAGGTCTGGTCGAAGGGGATATGGTTACAAAAGAGATCCGGGCTCCAGTGTTCGATCCTCGTGGGAAGTTCCGGTCAAAGCGTTCTGGGCCGTACATCATCAAAACCATCCTATTTGGGGGTGCTGCCAAGCTCATCGACCTCGACGGCAATGAACTCAGCACTTTAGTCAACCTGGATCAGCTCAAGCGTTACTATCCCTGAGAGATGCTCGTTGGATCGAAAACCACAAGGGTGGGCGATTCCAAGCAAAAGTTAGAGCAGCCTGCTAGACCGAAAACCTAAGGAGGCGGTCTAGGCAAAAATAAATAGGCAAAGTCAAAAAGCTTGCTAGACCGAAAACCTGTTAAGGCGGTTCTAGGCAAAAGTTAGAGCGTAAAAGGAGAGGTAAAATACACGAGCGAACCCTTGCCTGAACTACGTTCTGACCTGATTCCCTACAAAGGGATACGTAGGCAGTCTCTCAATGAGACCCGGTCATATCCTATCAAGCTGATCCACGGTCTGACATTCTGGGTTTGTACCAAGGCTGAGATCAAAAACTCGAAAGGCGGGCTGGAGTTGAGTTGGAGAGTTCAAAAGGGGGAAACCCTTCATCTTTCAACTTTATTTTGCAAAATTATTATTTCTAATACACAAGCTGAGCATAAAAGCCTTAAAAGAAATGAAGCATGAAAAACATAACAAAATGCTTGAGAAGCCTAACGGCTCACAGCTTATTCTAAGTACAGCAAAGTGGTTTAGAGTCAGCCCATATTGGTTCTTGCATGCACATCTGCTCTCAGCCACTGTCTGTAGCGATTCTTTAGCCGAGGGTTGAAATCTGGCATCTCCGCCTAGAGGATCCTCAAGCCCCAGCGCCTCTGATAACCGCCCAGCGTCTGAGCATTGAAGTTGGGAAGACGGAAACCCCCGGTACTAATTCGGGTATTCTCCTGCGAAGCGCCCAGTTGGCGAAAGATCCGCCCGGGGATATAGAACGTGAAGCTGGTCAGCCCCGCAATGACCACCCTGTCAAAGCCGTCAGAATGGATGGTCATGTCTGGAAGGTCCAGCCAAGGACACCTCCAAGCAATTTCATCGGGCTGCATCTCTTGCATGAACTCGTACCAGCCCTCCACATCCAAGTCCGGATACCGCATTTCCCTCTGATGAACCCGTTTTGGAAACAGATTCCAGCCCGCTGCCGGTGGATGCAAAAGGCTCAGCTTGTCCGACAACCACAGTTGCATGAGTGATAAAACAAGTAAGGAGTCAGATAAAGCCTGAGCGAAAAGACGAGTAAGGAACTAGGAAGCGGCCTAAGCCGAGTGTCGAGGTAAAACGAGAATGTGCGAAAAACCAGAAAAAGGTGAGCTGAGTGAGTTTACCTGAAGCAAGAGTGGGCTCCCGCTGAAAACGGCCGATTGGCCTGTACTCACTAAATCCAAACCTAGGAGTGTCTCAGCCAGGACCAAGGGAACCACATTCTTTCGATCTCCCATTTGAGCGGCCACGCTCACCAAGGAAGGGCTGACTTGCCCGTCAGAAGGAACGAGCAAATAAGCCACAAGCAGGCAGATAACCAAGGCGAAGCGCCGACGCGCTTGAACTTCATCGCCGTTCGGGCTATTCAAATCGACATCTGGACTGTACATTTCAACCAGCCGGATAACGTTCACCTGGCCACCATCCAGGATTGTGTTCGCCAGACCCCGGGAAATGCCAAGCGAGCTGGCCAACAGTTTCGGCATGCTCACTTGATAGGGAGGAACGACGAGCGTCGGGGACTCGTAAGTGCGGAGGTACGCCTGAAATTCCTCCACAGTCGGGCACACCTCATCATCACCAAAGCGAAAGACATGGACGTCTGGGTCCCAGAATCTCAGGGCGGCCCACAGCAGTGCCGGGCGAATCGGCACATGTCGAAGAAAACGGAATGAAGAAAGCCCGTGGTCTTGGAAGTTGAGCCAATCAACACCCAAAAAGGACACTAGCCAGGGCTTGAGCAGTGTTGGGAGGGGATTATCCATGGGCAAAGCAATGTATATGCTAGAAAAGAAAAGGGGAGTAATTGGTGCTGTGAATGCCCTGAAGGAGGCACCCCAGCTTTATAGGCTTTCAGATGACCGTTGTAAAATGCTTGGAGAATGGAGCCAATCAACTAGCCTCCAAGAGAACATCATAACCAAGTACCCTGCCTCCCCTGAACTCTCAGAAACCGTGGGGAAACCGCGTGAGGGTAAAAACAAAATGTCCCCTGAAAAAGGGCAGTTGGTCAGCCAAGTGGATCTGACTCACGGGAACTTAGCGTACGCCAACCTAAGGCTGGCGTACACAGGGTATTCATCATCCTGGCGTACAGGTCACTAACCCTGGCGTACGGTAGGTTTATGCACCAGAAAACCAGTTTCCAGCAGCAACTGCCGTTGTATGGTCGTTTTCAATTCTAAGGCTCGCCTTGGCCATTTCTTGATTCCTACAAGTTTCAAACATCATTTGGGACTGCCACAAAGCGTTGGATCCTAAAAGCCGCGCCCGTCGAAGATTTTGGACCCCCGAAGGCCCGTGTCAAGCCGAAATCGAGGATACGGAGGGTCGAATTCCGTTTTGTAGGGTTTTGCCAAGTTTCGTTACACCATACATGTCACATAGGACTTGTGTGACTGTACGGGGGTGTCGGTTTCGGTCCGGGACCATATCGAGTCGTCTTTTGCGTCTTATGTCCATTTTTGCGACATTTTTAGCCTTTTTATGGTATTTTCCTTATATCGGGACGTTTCTACCGGTTTCAATGGTTTGTACAGGTCATTGTACATCTCTGTAGTCTATTCAAAGTGTCAGTTTCTTCTGTTTTGGAGAAATATAGAATTTGGTCTATTAATACCAATTTTCCCGTATCCTCCGCGTGTCTGGGGTATATCTCGTATCATGGGGCTTTTCTATACCTTTTTCTTCGAGCTAGACCCATTTTTGCACATTTGCGAGTGTTTGTGTCGATTCAGAACTATCATCAATGCATGTTAGATATTAGGGGATGGTTTGTTCGCTTCCTTGAAACACTAAATCAAAATAACTAAAGGAATCAACAAACAGAAAAGGCGGATATTATTTCTACCATGCATACCACGTCAAAATCCTAAAAAGCAAAAGGCGGGAATGTATCAAGGCACACTCGCCCAAAAGTCAAAAGGCACGCAGGCCTTATATCCAAAACAGCAAAGTATCAAAGTGTCAAAGTATCGGTGCATCAAAAGTCAAAACAGCAAAATAGACAGAGGCTCGGTGATAGCCCTCAGTCGTCAAATAAGTCCTCGTCGTCCTCCTCCTCCTCGCTCTCCACCAGCTCGCGCGGGTCTATCCGGAACCGAGGGTCCTCCACGGAGTCAGAGTCGCTGCTGAGGGACGTACTCTCCTCCTCTTCTTCTGCTTCCTCTTCTTCTCTCCTCTTCTTTTGCAAAGGCCCCTCAGCAGGCCTCTTCTCCGCGGACCTCTTCCTCAGCTCTCGGCGGAATGGGAGATCCTCACTCGCAGCCGCAATGTGTACTCCTCTCTGAGTGTTCGCTGCTGGTCGGGATGAGCTCGGTGCTATCTTCTTCTGAGGCGGTGGCCTCACGCTCTTCCTCCTAGGAGCCGCCCTAGCCTGCCCCTGCATTGCATTTAGCTTGTTAGCATTTGTGTACATATTGCATATATATATTGAAATGTGAAAGCAGGACATTATTCTATCAAAGTTTCAAAGACATACCTGAGGCCGCACAGTAGGAGCTGGAGCTGGAGGTGGATAGTGCAACCGCAATTGGGCGCCGCTAGCAATTCTGTGAAACTCCTTCTCCATGGCCTTCATCAGGCGCACCGCCTCTCGCACCCACTCCATCGGGGCCTGTGTTACAATAAGTGGCCAAGACAGTTTGCAAGACAAGTATACATATGCAAATCAGAGTAAAGAAGAGAAATACAAAGGATGCTATAGTATCGTACCGGTCCTGTGATCTCCTCGGGCTCTCTCCTATCAGGCTCGAACTGAACAGTGGCCTCCTCTCCCTGAGCATCCCGCACAGCCAGCGTCCAAGAAAGCCGAGGAAGGCCCGTTGCCCTAGCAGGCTCACTCCTCTCCCTCTGGCGGGCAGCCCTGCCTTGCCCGCGCCTCTCCTCTCCCGCTGCTCTAGCCTCGGCCTCTACAGCTCCGTGCTCAACTACCCCAAGTGGTCCCGCCAAGTACTGCCTCTGATAGACAGCATAGTCGCGCTCGGGCCTCAAGAAAGCACTAAGGCCCGCCGGGGCGGTGAAGCGCTGCAGCTCAGCCAGCGTGTACTGGTCCGTGTGTGAAGCGCGAGGCGGGAGTGGACCCGGCACCATAAACTCTGAAGCCTCAAATGACTGACGTGTCACTCGATCCCCCAAGTACCACTGCCACCCAAAGATCGACTCCAGCAACACGCGGCTCGCGGCTACCACCCTGCTCCGGGAAAGGTACTCCGGCTCGGCCTCCGTGGTCCTCCAAGGGTCCCACTCCACCTGCAAGCATTCAACAATCAAGCAACAAACAGTCGATCAGCGACAGCATTGAAGCAATTCAAAGGCAAAAGTAGGCAATAAAAGGTTGTGTTCTACCTGGGTGCTCGACAGCTCGTCAAGGTACGCCCGGAAGGCCTGGAGGCTACCTCTTGCCGCCTTCTTGCCTCGGTATTGTGGCCCCCATATCAAAGCACGGGGAAGCGTCTTCAAGTTCGGGCATGAGTTCTCCGGAGGGTACATCTTCAGCACCTCATATGCCCATAGCTGCAAGTTCAAACAATCAAAGCATCAGTACAGTAGGCATAATTCAAAAAAAAAAAAGGGGGAAAGTACTCAGAAAAGTGAAGGTTACGAGTTTATTTTCTTACCTCCCACACCCTCCAAAGGCCAGCAATCGCCTTCTTCCGCCGAGAGAACTCGCCCATGAAGCTATAGCACGTCCCCAGAGCAGCGCCTCCCCAATCGTACCTGGCCGCCGTGCGCAAGTCAAACAGGGCCGGCAAGTAGGCCAGGTGCACCGTGGACCTCTTGTTAGGGAACAGCGACGCCCCGAACAAGTACAACAAGTAGGCCCTCGCCATCTGCTCCTCCTCCTGCTCCGAGTGCGGGACCCTGTCCTTCAAACGCCAGTGGAACTGGTCGTGGGTGAACGTCTCTGAGATACCCACGGGCACAAAGCCCAAGAACCACTGCAGCGCCTCCGGGTCTCTGTGGATCCCCGTGTCGAATGGGATAGGCTCTCCTCCTACCCTCAAACCCGTCAGAGCAGCAAAATCCGCCGGAGTCACAGTCATCTCCCCGATCGGAAGGTGAAAGGTGTTAGAGGCATCCCACCACCTCTCAGCCAGCGCCGTGAGCAGGGCATGATCGCTGAGCGTGGCCGTTTGTGTAAGGATGAACGGCCTGAACCCTGCAGCATCAACCAAGGACCTAACCCGCTCGGGCAGCCCTCTGTACAGTTCAAGGGAACTAGCAGGACCACCGTGCCCCCTTGTACCACCTCTCGTCCTCTGCACACCATAAAAACAAAAGAACAAAAGCTTCCGTTAGCATGCATACTATAACAAGCAGTCGAATCAAGGTTCAGTTCAAAAGGGCATTCAACATTCTATGTTCAATTCAAGGTCCGTGTTTACCATGAAGTCGAAGCAAGTTATTTCAAAAGCATGATATGCAATGTACGCAAGGTATCCTACTTAGTCGAATAAAAGGCATTGGCATTCTATCAGTCGAATTCAGATTCCGAAATATCAACAAGTCGAGGCAACCTACAGTCGATTCAAGCTCATTATCGCGCATTTCTGTCAGAATTCTAGCACGTCTACAGTCGAGTTCAAGTATTTTCTACCCAAAATTCCACCTCCCAAGTCAAGCTATCAGGCATGCATGTGTCACCATACTATCAAACGTCATGCACAAACAAGCTATGTACAGGAACAGTAATAAAGGACTACAAGAGAATCAAAAGTGGAGTTCAAAGGAATACCTGGGCCCAGTCCACCGACAAGTGCCACTCCGGGTCCCTCAGCACGAGCTCTGCATCGTAATCATCGTGTCGGGGGATGTAGCTCTCAAACCCGGACGGTATGAACAAATGTGGCTTCGGGGGAACATAGGCCCCTGCCTCAAAAGCCGGGCGGCCTGCAGCCCGCATCGCCTTTGCCCGTGCCACCGCTCGCTCACGAGCTAGGCCACCCTCCTCCTGGGCTTGCTCGACTACCTCAGTCTCCCGTACGAAGGCATCCTCCGCAGCCTTGGCCCTCTCGGCCTCAACCCGCAGGCGCTCCTCCTTCTGAGCCTGCGCAATCTATCTCACCCTCTCCTCCCGGGCTGACATCACCGCTTCCACCACCGTCGGGTTCTCTCTCAGCAGCCGGCCAAGCACCTCCTCTGTCACAAACTCCGCGAAGTCCCCGCGCGTAATGGGAACGTGCGCCGAGGACCCCGCCGCCGGCCTGAACTCCGCTGGCCCTGTGGGTGCCACAATGGGAACATCCTCCTCCGCCACAATATCATTGCCCCGTGCCGGATCTCTCCTCGGCGTCTCCGGCCGACCGCCGCCCTCACCAACATCACCACCGCCGCTGCGGGCCCCGATTGGGGCCATGCCAGTCACGATCAAACCTTCTACTCCACTACGGAAGTCCAACCGACTCACTCGTGGACCCCCCGCCTCGATCACAGATGGCGTACGGTCGGCCGTCCCTGGCGTACGCCGCCCGTCGCCGCCGTCCGACCCCGCTGCATGGCCATCGTCGCCATCGCCGTCGCCTCTAGCCTCTGTACCAGCGGTCGACGGCGCTTCAGAAGCCCCCTGATCACCGATTTGAGACGCTAAGGTCTCGATTTCCCCCCTTACTTGGTTCCCTCTTCCTCTGCTATCACCATTGCCGCCTGCATCACCATTGCCGCCTGCATCACAGCTGCCGCCTCTGATTTCGGCCATGGGTTCTATGGGGGTGAGTGTTTTGTGCAAGGAATGAGAGTGGAGAGAAGTTTGGGAGCCTTGGACTTCAAAAACCGCAAGATGGCGGTTCCCGAGCGTTTCTGCAGAAGTTATGCAACATGGGAACGAGCTGGGCCGGGTCTGGGCTTGGGTCTGGACCGGGCAATGAAAGATTCCTGGCGTACGCCAGGGTACGATAACCGTACGCCACCCTGTAATGGGCCGTGGGCCCAAAAGGCCTTGGATCAAAATTCCCTCCTCGAAAAAAGTCCTGGATGGTCCAATGCTTATTTATACCCCTGGTAGGCTTACTCCCCAAGCAGAGTCCCGTCCAATTTCAAATCAACGACGGTCCACCCGTCCAATTTTCAAATCAGCGACGGTCCATCCGTCCAATTCCAAATCAACGACGGTCCACCCGTCCAATTTTCAAATCAGCGACGGTCCATCCGTCCAATTCCAAATCAACGACGGTCCACCCGTCCAATTTCAAATCAGCGGTCCACCCGTCCAATTTCAAATCAACGACGGTCCACCCGTCCAATTCCAAATCAACGACGGTCCACCCGTCTAATTTCAAATCAACGACGGTCCACCCGTCCAATTTCAAATCAACGACGGTCCACCCGTCCAATTTCAAATCAGCGACGGTCCACACGTCCAATTTTAAATCAGCGACGGTCCACCCGTCCAATTTCAAATCAGCGACGGTCCACCCGTCCAATTTCAAATCAGCGACGATCTATCCGTCCAATTTCAAATCAGCGACGATCTATCCGTTCAATTTCTGCCCTCCGCAGGCAGCAGGCTTTCTCAAATAATCTGACTGACTGAACTCATCGATCAGGTTCTTTAAGGTTCATATGTTCTTTGTCTTACTCAGGATAGTCAAGAGTAGGGTGTCTAGATAACCTTTAACGTTACTTGTCTCCACTCAACCAAATGGTGCTCCAAGTGCCGTCAAAGGGGGGCTTCTGTAGACACCCCATTCTGGACTGTCCGGAGTAGTCCTTTTACTTCCTTTATTGACCCGATGATGATAAACGGTCGAGAACAGTTCATGAGTCGATGGAAGGTCTTGAGCTTTGAGTGTTGGACTCTCCTCGTTCAGACCCATTTCAAACCCCTTCAAGCCCTTCAAATCCAGAGCCAAATGAGCCTCAACGAAACCATACCTTGCTTACGCCACCTCCTCCTTGGCGTGCGCCAGGTATTTGCCACGTGTCGATCATCGACCGTTGACTGAGTTTGACCTGGCGCACGGCAGGTCATAGGTGGCGTACGGATGGTCATGACCGGTCAAATCACCGCTTTTACAGCACGCGACCGAAACCTTTGCAGCCCCAGAGTACAGAGAACAGTGCCCCTAATGATTGTTTCCTGCTGGACCGTCCCTCACTCTCTCCTACACCTAGTCCCATGCATTTAATGCATGGGAAGCTCCTCACTCAACCCCAACCAGCCCTAACCCCAGGTGATCAGCCCTGGTTTTCAGCTCCTCTCTCCACCATAAATACCCCCCTTGCATTCATTTGCAAGGGGTTAACAACATTAACTCTCCAAGACTACTCTCCCTCTTCTCTTTTTGTTTCTTGCTCTCTCATTGTAAAGAGTGAGAGATAGAGAAGCTCCACACCCCCTCTCCCCACTGATCAGTTGTTATACAGCCTCCATCTTCAACCAAAGTGCACCACCATCCTTCCTCTCTCTTGCACCAAAGGTATACCACCTTTGTGCTGCATTCTGTTTTCAACCCCTGAGGGGAACCAGAAGGGTTCTGGCTGGTAACTGATACTAGTCCAGGCCCCTTTCTGGTAAAATAAATCAGTCGTAGGAGCCAAGCCATGGCGCACGCCAGCTCCTCTTAGCCGTACGCCACCTTTGGCTGTACGTGCACAGCTGGCGTGGGGATCATGAAGGGCTCATTTATTGCTCATTTCCTTTATGTCATCACCTTCTAGCATGCTAATAACCAGTCTAGTGTTTTCTGTATCTTAGAACTGTTCAAATATAGTTTTCAATACTTGTACCCATTTTTATTCTCAAGGCCACTGGGGTATGTCTGGTCATGTTCCAGAACCCAGATGATGTAAAGCCAAACACTGGTTCACATGCAAACCTGGTGTACGACTCCCACAGGGTGGCGTACGGCATGTTTGTCAAAGACCAGTGCCTGGCCCTTACATCCCAGTTCAATCCTGGCCTCTTGTTCCTCCCCACTCTGTTTATGGGGTCTGTCTTGCTATTTTCCTGGCTACTGGCCATTCCTTATGTCTGTACATATGTATAATCCATATTATAAAATGCGTGGTTTGCCCTGGGTGTGCACTGGTCCATTCCAGAGCCCAGAGGATTGAGAGTAGGAGCTGTGAGAAATCAGCAAGGTAGTGTACGCCAGCCTGAAGGTGGCGTGCGCAGGGTGTGTTGGCGTGCAGTGGCCTGGCCATTGCGTGCCAGCGTGTCGCCTGCTCGCGCACCCGACGGGCGGCGTACATCATCCCGTTGAACTTCTGGCAGTGCTTGTTCTCAATCTATGTTCTTACATCTATTTCAATTCAAGGAAGTAAACTAGCATCCATAAACATTTTTGTCATACAAACTGCAAGATGTTACAGTTTTAATCCCCATTATCTGCTCCCCCGCCCTAACTGGCTAAAAAATGATCAAATGAGAGAAAAATGCAAACGTTTTACAAAAATGCCTGAGTAGAGACCGATCTCCGGATTGGGCGAGAGGGGTGCCATAAAACCCTTCCCCTCTCGTAACCTGGCTCCCGAACCTCAGATATCGAAGGTGACGACGGACCAGTCTACGCCTCTTCAAATCAAATCAAACCTTTTTCAAATCAAGGCAAAACGTAGCAAGCGTTCTCGAGTTCGGTTCCTTGGGTATTCTACCGCTAAAACCCGAGTGGCGACTCTGAATCGAAGCGTTTCGCTGCGCTATTTTCCAAAAGGGCCGCCCCCAAACAAATATTCATCGAAAACCGAAATCGGGCGATTTTTCGGGGCGTGTGCCCACACAAAAGCGAAAAAGTAATGCCATAGCAGAAAAGTAATGCAGCAACACAAATGTGCAAATAGCTTAAGGACAGGTAGAGTAATAGCATGTAGGTGTTCAAATGCCCTGAACTCTAACAGTCAATCAATCAATGTCCAATGCAGTAGCAGCTGTACAAATTCACTAGGGACTTCATTATCCTTCAACCCGAATAAGTAATAATATCAATAGAAGAAAAAATTGGCAAGAACAACTAAAGAAATACACTTAGATGTACCACAAACACTTACACTCATCGTCAACGTCGTCCTCATCCTCGTCCTTGTCATCTCTTCCAAGTCAAGTAATGAGTATTGTCGATCGCTACATTTTACTGGAGTGGAGGAGGACCAAAATAGAAGTGGCAACAGCAACATTGCAAAAGTGGAGGATTGTTTAGTGTCGATCCTTCAAATTGGTGTTTCATGTTCTGCTGAACTTCCAAGTGAGCGAGTAGATGCTAGAGATGTTCTTATTGAACTAAATAAGATTAGAAATGGATTCCTTGATGTGACCGGACAATAAATATGAGATGGATGAAAACATTGTTCTTTCATGATTCTGTATTTGCGACTTAACTTGTTTTTATCCTCTCTCTCTCTCTCTCTCTCTCTCTCTCTCTCTCTCTCTCTCTCTCTCTCTCTTCATGTTATGAAAGATAGCAAGTGAAGTCGGTCGCCTGTATAATAAATGACATTTATCATATCTTCGTTTGTATCCCTATCAAAGAGTTTCATATCTTTTGTCATACCTTCCTAAATGTAATTGACACACGTTATGCAGTGAGACCTCGTGTAATTGGAAAATCTTTCTCACTTGATACGATTATCTAAAATCCATTTAAATGATTCAAAGTGAAACCTTAATATTAGATTACGGGGTACGAAATAAAAATATAAACTAATTCTCCGAGTAGATGAAACTTTTTTTTTTGTTCTAGGAAAGAGAACATACCACATCATTAATAAGGTTTTTCTTGGCACCTTTGGCAAGGTTATAGACAGCGACCACAACTGCATAGGAACCTTGGTTACAAGAACACAATCAAAATTACAACATAACAAAATCCACTAAAATATGGCGCAATTCAGACTGGGCCAAAGTCACATCCTTAGGCCCAACACCCACTTCAACAGAACTTGAGCAAAACCTCTACTGAGCACCCAACGAAGAGCTTGAAGAGCAGCTAAACCTTCAACGATGGAGGCAGAGGAAGCTTTTACTTTGGTAACACCATTATCCTACTAGCATTATCTTTGTCTACCACACTCCAAGCAACAGAACCATCGCAAGTACTTGCAATCGACTCCCCATCCACCACTATTTTGCAAATCGGGGATTCCTCTTGCCTGGTGCATTGGCTAGAGAACAGGAGATAGCAGCAATCCAGTAGCAGCCGCAGGGAAAACAGTAGCAGCAGTCAAAATAGGAAGCCACAAACTGGGCAGTAGTAGCCTCAACATGTTCTACAGATCAACAGTAAAGCTAGCACTATAGCAGTAAGGCTACAGCTGAACTCAGAAGCCAAATTAGGTTTAAAAACACACCAGCAACAGTCCTGTAGGCCATAACACTGGTCATAGACTGACAATAAACCAATACCAGGTACACAACAGTAACAGTAGCAGAAGCAAAAAAGTAATGCCATAGCAGAAAAGTAATGCAGCAACATAAATGCCCAAATAGCTTAAGGACAGGTAGAGTAATAGCATGTAGGTGTTCAAATGCCCTGAACTCAAACAATCAATCAATCAATGTCCAATGCAGCAGCAGCTGCACAAATTCACTAGGGACTTCATTATCTTGCAACCCGAATAAGCAATAATATCAATAGAAGAAAAAATAAGCAAGAACAACTAAAGAAATATACTTAGATGTACCACAAACACTTACACTCATTGTCAACGTCGTCCTCGTCCTCGTCCTCGTCCTCATCCTCGTCGTCACTCATCCTAACATCTTGCGAAGAACTAAAAAACAAATACGACTATTAACATTTTAACAGCTAAACAATCAAATTTAGGGCAATATAGAATTAAGAAACAAATACATGTACATGTTGCGAAGTTTTGGACAATTTCTTTTGCCATGTGACTGTCCTGTTAACCCGCAACCATTACAACGCGTACTCTTCTTGACCACCTTCTCTTTTCCTCCCTTCAATCGCTTACCACAACCCTTTGCCTTAACTTGAAGCGGTTCTTTAAACATATGTTCACGAGGAATACACATTTGGCTAGCACTAGCACTCAATTTCCCACCTTCGCTTCCAAGATTCATTGCACATAGCTTATTCCGAACCGAACACAAAGCATCTTCCAAAAGCTCACTTCCGTCTTCAGTTAATACATGGTGTCATCAATTACACTAGAAGCAAGTTTGAAGAGCTTATTTCGCCTTTTGAACACAAAAGTGTCACATATTTGTTAGACAGACCCACCCACGTCATTTACAACTGTTTTAATATTTGCGGATTTAGTCCACCTCGCCAAAATTAACTCATGAGGCAAATCAAGAATCTGCATTCTATTGAAGTACACCAACAAATACTGACATGGAATTCTGTTAAATTCGAACAGCTTACAACTGCAACTTACATGTTCTGATGACTTATTTACCAAAAGATTACGAACCCTCGCACCACCCACCTTTGCCCTCTCAACAGTGTAGAAACGATAGTGTTCATCCTCATGTGTCATCTTAACCACGTATCCCCCAATTTGAAAGAGTTCATCTTGAAACTTGTGAAATATGGCCAATGTATACAATTCACTCAATGTAGACTCCATGGGAAATGATGTTATCAGTTGTGGCTTCTCATTGAGATCTTTATGATCAAGTCCAATTCATTATACCGTATGTGAGAAAGCCCCCCAGCAAACTGTGCGACAAAGTCATACAATGAATTATTTAACGAAACATACTTTTTGAAGAAAGACTGAGAAATCTCAACCCTTTGCATTTTTTGGAAAAAAAAAACAAAAGATCCAAACCGAGAGAGTAAGATACCTTCAAATGGAGCCCTAATCTGGTGGTCTTTCTTGTTCTCCTTCACAAGATCGAGAGAGAGTTTCGTGTATTTTGCATTACGGGAAAAGAAAAAATTGAGTTAGGGTTTCTGGGGAAAATCGAGAGAGAGGGAGAGAGAGCGCTTGGTGGTACTTGATCTTCATTCGTCGTCTGGTTCGGTGCTTCGATCTGGTCGAAGTTCGCTCGTCGTCTCTGATTTTCTTCTTTCTCTTCGTCCTAGTTGAATGGGTGAGAAATGAGGGGATTTGAGGGTTTTGTTAGATCCGGCTGAGAACCCCGGATCACCCGCGGAGGGTTTAAAACTCAACCCATAGTTCTTTTAACCCTCGAGCTCTCCTTTAAAATCCCAACCATTGGATGAGATCCAATGGCTCAAAAAAGAAGTCCGCACTTTGCTTGGATGCAGACGTCCGCATTAGAAGTGTTGTGTGTGTGTGTGTGTATGTATATAGGGGAATGCATGCCTTGACGGCCAAATTCGGAGGGAGGGAGAGAGAGAGAGAGAGAGAGAGAGAGAGAGAGAGAGAGAGCGCACTCCCAGCCCCGTGTCAGATGACGTCACCAACCACCAACTCCGCCTACCCAAAGCGCTAGGAGAGAGTTCATGCAGGCGGCATGCCCAGTGGGCCTCATGCCCCATTAGGCTGCTCGGTCACTCGGGCGGCCTGCCCAACAGGCAATGGCCTGCCCCAGGCGGCTAGGGGGTCCAACCGCCCAGCCTTAAACGGAAGGCCCCAGCGAGCAGAATGCTGTGCGAGCAGAAAGCTCCAGTGGGCCTGCGGAAGCCCCAACGTATTTTCAGGCGAGACGGTAGAGCCGGCCGTAACAAGGTGAAATTGAATAGCGTAGTTTGAATGGGTTCAGCCCATGCCAAATATTTAAGTTTATTTATGGGGAAAAAACCGAAATGGTCCTTGTAGTTTAGTGTTTGTGTCAACTTGGTTCCTGCAGTTTGAATTGGCTCGATTTACACTCTATAGTTTTCATTTTGTTCCAACTTGGTCCAATTACTAACTGCCGTTAGACTCCGTTAATTCTAGATACGAATGAGCCCCTTTTCTTATGTTAAAACCGTAATCTATCATTCTCTTCTTACCCTAATATACCTCTGAACCAAAACACAGAGCCTCATTGTTTCTTTCTCCATTTTTTTTCACAACTTCCATTCTCCATTTTTCACGCTCGGGATTTTACCTTTGACTGAAACGTGTCTCGTTCGCCTTCGAGGGAAAGGAGTGAGATGGATTAGGGCCTGAATAAGTAATCCGATTTCTATGGATTGCAACATGATTCTCGAAAAGAAAGGAAAAAATGATGAGTTTTATGTTCTATAAAAGGGGTTCGGATACTTTTGAAAAATGTTTGAATTTTAGAAAATGACGTGGATTTTATTTTAAAAAGGGACCGAACTTTCATCATGCTGCCTACATATCTCTGGGTAAAAGAGAATCAGGTCTGACCATAGTTTGGGCCACAAAAGGGGTTTAGAAAAAAATTTAGAGTCTCGACCGAGTACAGAGGTCAAATGTGCCTGGTCACCTCTTGAATGTCGGAAGAATAATTCAAGTATTTTAGAAAAAAGAACATCGGCAAGAGAACCCGGTTTTTAGAAAAAATGACTCCGTTTTACTTTTTAGGAAAAGGCTTTAGGACTGCAAGATTAGAGAAGAAAGGGTTCGGTAATTCACCAGAAAGGGGACCCATTTGTATCTAGAGTTAACGGAGGCTAACGACAGTTAGTAATTGGACCAAGTTGGAACAAAATGAAAACTACAGAGCGTAAATGGAGCCAATTCAAATTACAAGAATCAAGTTGACACAAATAGTAAACTAGAGGGACCATTTCGGGTTTTTTCCCTTTATTTATTTAGTCGACTTTTTGCAAGACATTTTGTCTGTGCCGTGGCCAGTGGGAAGATCGGTGGGAAGGGGAACCAGTCAGTGGTCCAGTTGAGTACAAAGAGTTGAATTTTGTTGATACACCGTGGGGGAAAAATACTAAAAGCAGAGACAATCTGCAGAGAACCACGCAGAGACAAATGCGTTTGGCCCCATTTCGGGTCCCGAAAAAATTTAGAAAAATATCCATAAATTTTTGAATATTATTTTATGGAGCCCTGTAAAAAATCAACTCCAGTGGATATCGATAAGTATTATTTTTGGATTCGTAGGGGCGAACTGTCTCTGCGTGGTTCTCTGCGAATTGTCTCTGCGCGTAGTAGAGCTCTGCCGTGGCGGCCGCGGGGTGTGGTGTGGGAGCCATGTGATGCCATTTCTTTTTCAAAGAGTTTGTTTTTGAAGAGGAGTTCATAGGGTTTTTCTTGAACACAGCCACTATGGGTATAGCGTAGAGGTGGCAAATGGGCGAGTCTGGATGGATTGAAATGGGTCGCGGGTCAAATATGGATCGAATAGTAAATGGGTCGGGTCAAGTTAAATCCAAACTCGTCTGACTTGACCCGTTTACCTCTTCTTTTCTTCCCTCCCCCCCTCCCCCATCTTTCCTTCTCTACTGTCTTCCCCCGATATGGGCTGAAACATGTTCACATATAGGCAAAACTCCGTGGGGTCGTTCTGCTATATAAGCCAATTGGGTTTTTTTTTTTGCCTTTATTAATTTTTTTTTGTATTTGTACGTTCCACGTCAATTTTTCGTGGATTATTGATTCTATTTAAAGAGAGAAATCGAAAAATTAAAAAAATTATGGTCCAAACTAAAATTTATTTAAATAAAGACAAACATCAACCAAAAGGTCAAATTTTCTGTTTATGCATAGAATACATTAAATTATGGCTCCTTCGATAAGGATTATATGAATGAACTACTGTAGTTAATGACTAAAAGCCTTTTTGGCTAAATAATCAATTGACTTATTTTTTGTTTTTATTCAAAAAAATTAACAATTTTTAGTTTCGCTTCAAATTTTTGTGGATTATTGGTTTGACGCTACGAGAGGAATCGAAAAAGTTAAAATTTATGGTCTAAACTTGATTTTTTTGAATAAAGACAAAAAAAATGGCTTATTTTTATCTTTATTAAAAAAATATGGGTTTCGATCATAATTTTTTATTTTTTAGATTTCTCTCATTATCACGAAGCAATAATTCACAAAAATTGACGGAAAACTAACAAATGCTAAAAAAAATTAAACAAGGAATTAAGCCAATTGGCTTATTCAACCAAAAAGGCCCTAACTAATAACTATAATGAAAGAAGTCTGAAATAAATTCTTTAAATGTGACCATAATTGTATATAATGTCTGCTCATTAATTTCTAAATTTTCGTGACTATGAAATCCCGTAATTATGCACCAAAACATCCCCGTAAACCTGAAATATAATTGTGATTATTTGATTTGGCCACGTACGGCATCATCAGCTTGCATCCAACTGTTCGTTCATATGGGTCAGTCCCGGCCTTCTCTAGGTTTTTTCTTTTCAATCCATATTGAACCCACCTTCAACCCATGTAAATATGCGTTAATATAGGTTCAATCCGTATCAACTCATTGTACAATATGGGCAGATTGGGTTGGATTAAAAATGAGCGAATTTGAACGGATTACAAAATATGGATTAAAATTGTCACCTCTAATATAATATAACGTTTCCAACAACTGACTGATATCTCTTTCAAAAGTTTGTATGCCAGTACATATTGTATCATTATTGAAATTCCTTTTAAGATGAATTACATTATCTCTTCCATTATTGTGTACATGTTTCAAAACCTGGGTCCTATAGTGCGGCAAAAGATGTTTAGTTACAAATAATTTATAAAAAAGGGTGTAAATTTATATCTATTTACTATATATTATATACTTTTTATTTTCTAATATCTCACGGATCGGTTCGGATGATCCACGGTTTTCAAACGAAAATTCAATTCTAATCCGTATCTCACGGTTTTTTAATTTTTGAATCCGTGTCCGGACCATTAATCTACGAACAAAATACTAAGGTCCAGATTTGTTAGGTATGGATTTGTTCGGTCCGAATCGATTTCACAATTTACCGGATTTTTTGTGCAACCCAATAACTGTTGAGAGCGTAGAGCAACTTAGCAATTGATTAGGAAAAGAGTATTGCTAGTGCAGTTGTGCTACACATTTACACCAACCCATGTACAGCAGCCACGTACAGATCCATTTTGCGCCTATCTCGGGTTTCACAAAGATGATCGGAGCCGCTTATTTTGTTCTTAATCTATTGTTTAGAGTCCCTTTAAAAAATTATCTCAATTCGATACCGGTAAGGGAATTTACGAATCATCCAACTTTGCTTCAGAAATTCAAGCCAAATTCTGAAGCAAAGTTGTATGACTCGTAAGCGCTTTTACTGGTATCGGATTGAGAAAATTTTTAATTAGGACCCTAAACAATATATTTTGAACAAAATGAGCGGCTCCGGTCATTTTTGTGAGACCTAAAACGGACGTAAAATGAATCTGCGCGCGGTTGCTGTACCCCTAGCATTTCTGTTGTTAGTGGTTCATTTGCAAAAGAGTAGTGATATTTTACGTACAAAATTTATGTATGTAGAGCTGACATATCGTTTTGTGCAAGTTTTATAAGGGAAATGACATTGGCATTCTAAAAATTGATGTAGGCATTCTAAAAAATAAAGGAAAGTGACTTGAAGCTACACTGATTTTGGAGTGACTGCATTAATTTTTGAAGTGCCCAATATCATTTCTTTTTTATAATTGTTCAGCAAAAAGAGTGTAAAAGGAGACGATAGACTATATAAAGCTCTTTTGGGTGTGAAAGTTGTTTTGGGTATGACTATATAAAGCTCTTTTGGGTGTGAAAGCTCTTTTGGGTGTGAATATTGAGATTCCAAGCTAGTGGCGGCCCTGGCGGGACCTGAGAGGGCCAATCATAACAACCCTTCTACCGTTTCACCAACGGCTAATGGATTACAGCTGTACTTGTGAAAAGGCAAAACAAGAGGGGAGGGTGGTGGGGTTAGAATTTCTATGATGCCCCAGTGTGGTATTGGGGCATCATGCCCCCATTTAATATGGACCATTAGATTAGGTTTTAGGTTGATTTGGGCCCTTGGATCAAAACCACCTCTTAAAAGTAAGGTGGTTTTGCGTTTTTTCAGCCATTACACTTACCATGAACACTGGCTCTTCTTACCATATTTTATGTTGATACTTACCACAAAATAAGGTATACTTACCACAACTAAAGGCTGTACTTCAACGTTTTTAGGTGTTTTCAAAATAATTTTACGAGAGAGGGGGATGGATCCAAGGGTTAATAGGAAAGACGGGATGGATCCAAGGGTTGAGATCGAACGAAAAGATCCAAAAAGGTTTTAAAAAAAACGGGGGCATGATGCCCCAATACCGCTTTGGGGCATGGTAGCCGGAGCCTGGTGGGGTGGGGGGATTCGGGGGAACGTGGGAGAGGGAGTGAGAGACTTAAAAGGAAAATTATTCCATGTCAATTCATTTTCATCACACATATGTTTTTCAGTGCATAAAATGAAACTACTGCTAGTATGCATCGAATACGAGACTGAAAAAATATTAAATTATATTTTTTGTCTATGGCGTTGTGCTCGTTCGATACATGGGATCGAAAAAGATCAATGTTAATTTTTTATCTATGCATTGAACGGATACAAATGCTCGTATACTCCTATGAAGATGTTTATAAGAAGGAATTGACCCAACTACCTTCCCTCTCCTCATAGTCAAATTCTCCCATGGCGGCCGTTGTGGTGGTGCTTCTTGTTTCACTCTCCTTTGCTTCTGCTTCTGCCATTGGTACTACCAAACAACAAAAACAACCACTAAGGTTCAGCAAAACGGGGGAGTTCAGGATATTGCAAGTAGCGGATATGCACTATGCGGACGGAAAGACTACTCCGTGTAAGAACGTGTTGCCACAGCAGTCTGCGGGTTGCTCCGACCTCAACACCACTGCCTTCCTCCGCCGCATGATTGTTACCGTCAAACCTCACCTCATCGTTTTCACTGGTACGTCCCCCATCGTCCACAATCCACACCTTTAGCTGATTTAATGTTTACTTCTCTTTTCTACTTCCTTGTGAGAAGGGGTGTGGTTGGTACTTGGTAGGCGTATATGCAACATTTTGTGAAAACCTTGCTTTTATTTGTAGGGCAAAGTACGGATTACCTCCTGTAATTTAGGCTTTTTGCGCATCATCTCCCTGAGTTTTTGAAATGATCAGTTCACCTCGTTGTGATTTCGGACTAAAGTGCTACTGTCATGTTTTCGATCCTTCTAATTTTTTTTTTTTTCCTGTCAAACGAAATTGCCTTCCAAACTAATAGAAGGTGTGCTACACAGGCCAATTTCGAGAGTTGGAAAGAAAAAAATTATTTAATAAAGTTGAACTTCTATGGAAAAAGACACTAATAACCTTATTCTATCTTCCCCGGACAATATTCTCTCTCTCTCTCTCTCTCTCTCTCTCTCTCCGTTTAGAGATTAAATTGTACACCGCCCCACCGTGTACAAGGGTTGAGCGGCTGTTTACATCCTAAAAGTGCCGCCCAATGAAAAAATTCCACGTGGCCCCGAGCGGTACGGCGGTTGCATAAAACCTGTCCCAGTCGAGTACCAATTACAGAGGATTGCGGGAGTTAAAAGGGACACTGTTTAATAGCAAACGGTGTCGTTTTAGAATGAACCGGTGTCGTTTTAGCAGTATTTAAACAATGGTTTTGGAGGTGATGGATCTAACCGTTAAATTGGACTTCACAATCATCGAACGGTGTCCTCGCTGCCCTGTTTTATAAGTGAGGTTAGGTGCAATTGCAGGGAATCATTTTGGAAGGCAAGCACGTTGCATTAATTCACGTTGCTTGAAAATAGGAATCACGATCCAGGAAGTGGCCATGAACACCATGATCGAAGCGAGCAGGGGAAGAAGGAATTCTGGAAGTATCAAGATAACCGTTCGAAGACCCCCCTCAACCGTTTTATGTGGCCAACGTGGGTATCAATCGAAGACGTGGGGATCGAAGGCAAGTTCAGCGTCTATAAATAGAAGAAGCAATTGAAGAGAAAGAGACGACGACACAAAATCCATATCATCTGACAATTCATACAAAATGATTGCTCAGAGATCTATCTTAGATTAGTTTTAGTTTAGAATAGGGTCTTTTTTGTAAGTTGAAGGCTTATTTGCATGTAAGACTACTTTCGATTAAATTCAAGTTTTCTTATTTCTTTTAAGTTCTTTCCTTACCAAAGAATAGTTGTTTGCAAGTTCGCTTTTGATTAAATTCAGTGTGCTTGCATTTCTTTATTATTCTTGATAGAATCTTAAGAGTGTTTGTATACAAACTTACCTTTGATTAAATTCAGGTTCGTTTGTGTTCAATCATCTTTTCTGATTTCGAAGCGCGTCAATCTTTTATTTGGTTGATACCTTAAGGAAAAATCCTCTTAGTTGAGGTAATCGAACGGATAACACAATTGCCTGATTGAAATTAGTTGTTTCAAATCATTTTGAAAAGAGTAATTTCTTCTTTGAAGTTATTTCTTTTCTGGCACGCCCGCACACAATTATTTGTCGATTGATTTGAGTTAATTCAGCCCAAACAATTTTTGGCACGCCCAGTGGGACTCGAGGGTGTCAAAATGCCAAGGCTTCGAAAGCAGATAGGGACACCTGTTGGTGGTCAAGTGCCAGAGGAACAAGCTGTGCCAGAACAGGCCACGGAACAGGGAACGCCTATGAATCATGAGTTTCCCCAATTGGCTCCCGAAATGGGAGAGCTTCCTTATGAGGAGCCTTCTTATGAAGTACCTCCTTATGAAGGGCCTCCAAATTTCCAAACGGGACAAGCCAGTGGTAAAAACCATGATAAGGAGGAAATGTTCAGAGAAATGATGATAGCTTTCCGAGAGATGGCTCAAACCCAAAGAGCCATGATCAAAAGCATAAGAAGTAGGTTGCCCAACTTAGAGGTAACAAGAAACAGTCCTGGGAATATTGGGCTAGATGATCATGCTAATTCAACTACTCACCAAAGTCCCTTCGAAGGAAGGTTTGGAGAGGATGTTGGTCAGGGTAAGATAAGGTCTAGAAAGGGCAAGGAAAAAATGTATCCAGAGGAAATACCACAATCTTGGTATGAGCCTTTGAAGCCTACAAAGCCTGTCTTCGAAATCCCAGACCAATCCCATGGAATTCCTATTGGAATTCCAAGAAATGTTAGAGACAGGCAAAGCGTTAATCCTCTCTTCGAACCCACACTTGGGGGATGGGAGGATGATGTAGAGCTAGAACGAGGTTATAGGCCTGAGAAAACGAGGGATAACGCACAGCCTTCTCGTCAAAGTCTCCCAAACACCAAAAATCCCACCACAGTGGTTTATGGAGGCCATAGGCCTGCTCGGGTGAACACTACGGCCAACCCAATGCAGCAACCTTGGTATGGGAGATTTCCCAGAGAAAACCAAGAGGATTTTAACACTATAAGGGAAACGCATAGAGATGACTTGGTAGAACCAAATCCACCGGTAGGAAATCAAGAACAAAATTTCCTTGTAGGCAATCCAATACTAAGAGACCAAGTTATGGATCTCATACAAGAAGTTTGTGGGCCTCGAACTCGGGGGGTACAACCTCAAATCTATAGAAAACCATATCCAGAATGGATTGATACAACATTCCAGATCCCTAGAGAATTTAAAATCCCAGACTTTACTTTGTTTTATGGAGATGGGAGACAATCTTCTATAGAACATATTGCTAGGTTTTCTGCCCAATGTAAGAACTTGGCTCAGAATGGTTTCATGAAGTTGAAATTGTTCCCAAATTCTTTGTCTGGGCCAGCTTTTGCATGGTATACAAATTTGCCTGCAGAGTCGATAACAAGTTGGTTTCAAATGGAAGAGGCATTTCATGCACAATTCTTTAATGCTGAACCTGAAGTCTCTATGGCAGACTTAGCTAGGTTAAAACAGAAACCAGATGAAAAGGTAGCAGATTTCATATCTAGGTTCAAAAGGGCTAAAACCAAGTGCAAACTCCATCTGCCAGAGGCAGAGTTTGTGAGATTAGCACAAGATGGTTTAGAAAGGGAGCTTCGAAAGAGGTTTGATTCCACAGAATTTAGAGACTTTGCAGATCTAACCTACAAAGTTGCTAGATATGAATCACTGCTAGAGGAAGATATGGATAGGCATAATTCCTCTTACCCAACATACTATAGGGATCCTAATTATGAAATAGATGCTGCTGAAATTATAGAGCACGAACCTTGTGTTTGTGAGCCCTTAATTCAGAAGAATGTCTCTCTTGGGCAGAAGTTCAAACAAAAGGAAATTACTAAAGTATATTCTTTTGATATATCTAAAGCTGAGGAGATCTTTGACTTCTTGCTAAGAAAGAAAATCATTAAGCTGCCTTTGAATATGAAACTGCCCACAGTGGAAGAAAAGAATGGAAAGACCTATTGCAAATGGCATGATTCTTGGTCTCATTCAACTAAATCTTGTAATGTTTTTCGTGACAGAATTCAGGAACAAATCAAGAAAGGAAGAATCAAATTCCCTGAAAAGACTATGGGGATAGATGCAGTGCCTTTTCCAAAGGTAGAAGAGGTCAACACCAGTGTGCCCTCCTCACTGGCTCAAACTGTCAAGAAGTATTGGCAAGACAAAGAAGCACCAGTGAACATGAATACTGTTCAATACGGAAGGGGCAAGCCATACGCTGGCCACCCTCGAGGCATGGGAGCGAGGCCAAGGTCCTATAGGCGAGCCAATGATGGTTTTTCTTTGCAGAAATTCCCAGGTAATAATCACCTGCCTATGCTAGAAGCCTCATTTTTGGAGTGCATGTGTGTAGGATGCAGGGCCAACTATTTGGTTTTCAAGGACTTGGATAGAAAGGGCGTGAGTTTTTTCCCAAAAGAAATGGGGATGAAAAGAATGACCCCAGTTCAAGCAAAGCCAAGTGACAGCAAGTCTTGGTTGACACCAAAAAGGGACATGCCTACTAGCCCTGTTCCAGCTATTCACAGAAGGGAGCTGCCACCTTCGAAGAAGGCCAATATTGGCCAAACATCGAAGGCGCAAGAAGAGGCTAAAAAAGAAGAATTTACCTTGGTGAAGGGGGTTCCTGACTGGTTTCTGAAGCAAGTTAAACCCGATTTGTTCCAAGGATACAAAGGTTCAAACAGGAATGCAAGCAGAACTTTCAAGCCACCAGTTTCGAACTCTGGCAACTGGGTGTTGATTAGGGATCCCAAGTCTCAATTACCACAGATGGTTCCATTGCTCTCAAGAACTCAAAAGAGAAAGCTCCAGAGGAAGTATACGCTCTTCCAGTCAGGAGAATCTTCAACGGGGGAAGAATCAAGCAGATGGGCAAAACCTAATCCACGGTTCGATAGGATCGAAAGGGACCCAGAGGAATTTCGAACCCAGTATCACGAGAGGGAGACTTTGGAAAAGGTTCCCTCTGCTATGCCCGAAGAGGATTTTGATCCGCCTTCTCCTAACTCGCTAGCTAGTTATCAGACTGGTTTGCTCGAGGCCATGGTAGTGGAACAACAGGGGATGGAAGGAACCTTTTCCCCTATGGAGGTATCCACACAAGAATTCGAAAAGAAGGATGCTGAGGAGATCGAAGCAGTTAAACCAATCAAAGAAGTGGCTACAATCCAATTTGGAGATCAGCCAGAAGTACAAGTTAATATGGTTTATCCAAGTTCTATGGATTTCTTCTCAAATGGTCAGACGTTCAAAGATCAAGATACTGCTTGGTCGAACTTGGGTGAGCCAGAGAATTCTGAAGAAACTCTGAGTGATAAGGAGTTAAATATCATATGCAACGACTGTGACTTGAAAGAAGTATCTCAGATCGAGATGGGTAAGAACTTGGTACGTGAAATTGAGCAGAATCAAGAAAGTTTGGAGGTAAGCTCAAAAGAAAGTGCTTGTTTCGTGTCAGATTCCATGTCCGACGTCGAATACCCCCTGGTAATAGATTTACATTATGTGGAAATTTCATATCCATTTAAACTGCCTACTAATGCAATGAGACAGCATTTGCGTCCATTGTATATCACTGCACACTTTGATGGAGTCCCACTTAACAGAATCTTGGTGGATAATGGGGCTGCGGTGAACATTTTGCCTTTCCAAACTCTGAAAAAGTTAGGAAAAGGAAAAGCAAAATTGATTCCAACCAGCACATCCATTGCAGGATTTACTGGGGAAAGCCAACATGCCAGGGGAATCATCTCCATTAGATTGGCAGTAGGAGGAATAGAAACTGATACTGTTTTCTTTGTAGTTGACACATATGCTAAATATAATGCTTTATTGGGAAGGGATTGGATTCATGTTAACGGATGTATTCCTTCCTCTATGCATCAGGAATTAATGATTGTTAAGTATGACAAAGGCAAAGAAGTGGGTGTTGAAGGAGTCAAAGCTGATCCACATCCATTTGGTGCCACGGCAAATTTTGCTGAAGCAGAAATGTACAAATCAGATGTAGTTCCTTTGAGTGAACTACTTCAAGCAGCCACCTACCCAGCCAACGAGATGGAACTGGGGGAATTGGCAGAGCTGAAATCGAAGCTGAAACAAGCTGTTGATTATGAATCAGACACCCCAAAAGATGATGCTGCTTGGATGTGAATCCAAGAGAGAGGCCGAAGAGGAAGCCAACTCATTGGCTTTAGTAAAGTATGTTGCTCTGGGGGTCGAACAGAAGATCCAAGAAGAGAACATATGGGAAGAGGTTATACAGAACGATAACCCTCATGTGAAAAAAATCCAACTCACTTCTGAGGAACAGGTTGAATCACAAGATCTGTTGGAAGAAGTAAGGTTGGGAGATGCACAAAATCCCAACCCAGTGCTTATTAATAAACAACTTGAACCTGGTATGAAAGCTGAATTGGTAGCACTATTGAAAGCAAATAAGGAATGCTTTGCATGGAGTTACAAGGAACTACCTGGCTTGGACAGGGGATTGGTGGAGCATAGGTTACCTATCAAGCCACAATTCAAACCTGTGAAACAACCAACTAGGAAGATGAGTCCAGAAACTATTGCAGGTGTTAAAAAGGAAATGCAGAGGCTTCTAGATGCAGGCTTCATTAGAACAGCCAGGTATGTCGAATGGCTATCTAATATAGTTCCAGTCCCTAAAAAGAATGGAACTATCAGAATCTGTGTTGATTTTCGAAACCTAAATACTGCGACTCCTAAGGATGAATACCCAATGCCTAATGTGGATACACTTGTGGACAGTTCTGCTGGCCACAAGATATTGTCTGTTTTAGATGGGCATTCAGGGTACAATCAAATCTGCATAGCAGAAGAAGATGTGCATAAAACAGCATTTGCCTGCCCAGGTAACATTGGCATCTTCGAATGGGTTAAAATGCCATTTGGGCTAAAGAATGCTGGGGCAACATATCAAAGAGCAATGAACACTATATTTCATGACTTAGTGGGAACTTTTCTGGAGTGTTACATAGACGATATCATTGTGAAGTCAAACTCTGATGAGGATCATCTACAACACCTAGAAAAGACATTTCAGCAAATGAAACGCTATCAGCTGAAGTTAAATCCAGAGAAATGTGCTTTTGGAGTATCAGCTGGGAAGTTTTTAGGATATCTAGTTCACAGCAAAGGAATACAGGTTGACAGAAACAAAGCTAAGGCCATCATTGAGGCTAAACCACCTTCTACTAAGAAGGAGTTGCAAAGGTTTCTAGGTCAATTAAATTTCCTTCGAAGATTTGTATCTAATACTGCAGGAAAAACTAAAATTTTCTCTTCTTTGTTGAAACTGAAGGAAGGGGAAGAATTCAAGTGGTCAGAGGAGCATGATGAAGCCTTCGAAGCCATCAAAAGATACTTAGCCAACCCTCCTGTATTGGCGCCTCCCATTGAAGGAAAGCCAGTAAAGTTGTACTTAGCTGCAACGCAAGATTCAATAGGAGTTCTGTTGGCTCAAGACAATGAGGATGGCAAGGAAAGATCAGTTTATTATCTTAGTAGGTTTTTAAACTCTTGTGAATGCAAGTATGCTGCAGTAGAGAAACTATGTTTAGCTTTATTTTATGCTTCTAAGAAACTCAGGCATTATATGTTGCCTAGAATAACTTATGTTATTTCTCAAACTGATGTAATTAAGCACATGCTTTCTAAACCAGTGCTTAGTGGGAAGATTGGGAAATGGATAGTATCTTTAATTGAGTTTTGTCTTGAGTATGTGCCTCAAAAGTCGATAAAAGGCCAAGCATTGGCCAATTTTTTGGCCGATCATCCAAATGAGTGTGAGGCACCAAGAACATTGGAAGCTAGTACATTGGAAATCAGGCCATGGAGATTATGGTTCGATGGATCAAGAACTATTCAGATGGCTGGAGTGGGCATAATTCTGGAGTCCCCCCAAGGCTTGAAAACCAAATATGGTTTTCGACTCAGTGAGGGACAATGTTCCAATAACCAGGCAGAATATGAAGCCTTGATTATTGGACTAGAAATTTTGCTTAAATTAAGGGTTAGTGTTGCTGAAATCTTTGGAGATTCTCAGTTAGTGATTAACCAACTAAATGGACAGTTTAAATGTGCCAGTCCAGCGCTGATAACTTATTATCAACATGCCAAGAAGTTGATGAATCAATTCTATATGCTTACTTTAACTTATATCCCTAGATTCTTTAATGAAGAGACTGACGAAATAGCTCAAAGAGCGTCTGGCTACAAAGTTTTATCAGAAATTGACAAGGAATTTTGTCAATTAACTTTGAGGAAATCCCTGCCTATGTTACACAATAGATTGATGGATTTCGAAGTATTCAAAGTCGATGCTTTAACTCATCAAAACGCTGATTGGAGGCAAGTATTGATTGAATACCTAACCAAGCCAGATAGTGTTGCAGATAAGGCAACCAAGTTGAAAGCAATGAACTATATAATGTATAATAATGAGCTATTCAAGAGAGGAATGGATGGTCTTCTTTTGAAATGCTTGAGCAAAGTAAATGCATTTAAAGTAATGGCTGAAGTGCATGAAGGAATCTGTGGAGCACATCAAGCTGGCATAAAAATGAGATGGTTAATAAGGAGATACGGGTATTATTGGCCCACCATCCTCAAAGATTGTATAGATTATGCAAAGGGGTGTCAAGCCTGTCAAAAAACAGGTCCACTCAAGCATTTGCCAGTCACAGATTTGCAATATGTAATAAAACCATGGCCCTTTAGGGGATGGGCTATGGACATGATTGGAATGATTTATCCTCCTTCATTGGAAAAGCATAAATTTATCCTAGTGGCTACTGATTATTTCACAAAATGGGTAGAAGCCCAAGCTTGTCAGGAGGTCAAACAAACCCACGTGATAGATTTCATAAAAGGGATCATATACAGGTTTGGGAGTCCTCAAACGATAACAGTGGACAATGGTTCCATATTCGAAGGACGATTGGTGAAGGATTTCGCCACGAATCATGGAATTTCATTAATATATACTAGTACTTACTATGCTCAGTCCAATGGTCAAGCAGAATCAACTAACAAAATTATCAAGAAGGGGATCCAAAAAATGGTGGATCAAAACCCAGAAATTTGGCATAATCTGTTACTTGATGTGTTATGGGCATATAGGAATACAAAAAGGACTAGTACGGGTACCACACCATTTGCATTAACATATGGGCATGACGCTGTGCTACCCATGGAGATCACTGTAAGATCCCAGCGAGTAGCATGTCAAAATGATTTAGATATAGGATCTTATCATCAGGCCATGCACATGGAATTGGAAGATATTGATGAGGCTAGAATAAAAGCCTTAAACCAGATTATGTTACAAAAGGCAAGAATAGCCAGAAGTTATAACAAAAAAGTGGCTCTTCGAAGCTTCGATGAAGGAGACCTCGTATGGAAAGTTATCCTCCCTATTAGAGATAGGAGAGTTAAAAAGGATGGATTAGGGAAATGGGCACCAACATGGAATGGGCCTTTTCAAATCCATAGGGTCTTAAAAGGGGGAGCTTACCATTTGAGAAATTTGAATGGATATGTTCATCGAAGGAAGATAAATGGAAGACATCTGAAAGTTTATGTTCCTCCCATATGGGAGTCCTTCCACAAGCGGTAGTGTAAATCAGTTTGGTTACACATTTGTGTTTCTGACTGGCTGATTTAGTGTTGAGTGGTTTGATGCTAAAAGCTTTTCTATAAAAGTTACCTTTAGCATTCGAAGTCACAAATAAGTTACCATAATACCAATCGAAGCTATAAAGATTCAAGAGTAGCCAAGCAAGAGTTTCAAAAAAAAACAGACCCAAGCAGGTCTAAGTACAAAACAGACCCAAGTAGGTCTGAACAAAAACAAAAAAAAAAAAAAAGCAAAACAAGGGAAATCCTAATTCCTATGAAAAGAAATACAAATTAGGCCTTCGAAGGGCCTGAGTGCTGAGAGGTTGCTTTTTTATTCTCAAAGTAATGAGGAAAGGACCAAGTAACAAGACTATGGAACTTGTTCCATGCGAACTGGAGGAATTTCAGCTCCACTTTCCTCATGTCTTCTTTGGAGTCTGACTCCAATTTTTTCTCCAACAAGGGCCTAAAGCAGAGCACCAAAGCTTTGGCTTTCCTTCGAAGCCGAGCTTCCTTTGTTGGACGCTTCATTTGTTGTCTTTTGAAGCGCCTTCGAAGCTTTTTGTCAGCATGGCCTGGCACCACTTCGAAGGACTCAGCAGTGAAGTTATGGATTTGGTCATGCAGCTTCTCAATCCTTTCCTTGGCCAGATCATAATCTTGAAGGGTTTGATCGAAGCAATACGCAGCGGTATTGGCTTCGAGCCATGACTTGATCACTGGTAAGAAGTCCAGGAAGCAGTGGATTTGATAGGAAACCGTGGAGGGGATGGAACATAACACCAATGTCTCACAAGCCCACTTAAAATTAGTTAGTGGAACTTGTTTTTCCAGGGTAGAAATATCCAGGAAAGAGAAGGCTGCCAGGAGTTGTAGAGCTTTACTCTTGTCAGCAGGATAGATGGAATAACCATATTGCCATTGGAAATGAGGGGTATTGACGGCAAGGTTATTCACCTCATTGAACCAGTCAGGCTCTTCAGGAAGAGGAACCAGTTTGTTGGTTTCCTCGAAGTTAGCTGGATAATGTGGGGTTTGCACCTCTGTGAGCCAGAGGGACTGTTGGGTTCGAGCCATGCGTTTGAAGTCGCAGTAAGGGGCGGGCCCCAGATAATTTTCCTCTTGTTTCAGGAAAGGGGAAAATTTGAGAGAGGAGTAAATGGATTCGAGCATACCCATGTGAACAGTGTCGTTGCTGCTCAGGGGTAGGAATTGGCTTGCGAACAGAGTTCGAAAGTGATGGAATTTATGAGGTGTAGGGTCAGGCTGATCGAACCTGACCAGAATGGTGCCAGAGTTGGTATTGGTAGAGTTTTCTTCCCATGAGCCCCAGTTGGACCCATCGAACGAGTTCGAACGGGTTAAAGAGGAGTCCCAACCTGTGGGAGATGGGTTGGGGGAGTGGAATGTTCGATCCGAAAGGATTTTGCTTGCCGACATTCGAGGAGAGTTTGGAGGAGACATTTGAGGAAAAGGGGTTTGGCAATCAAGATTGTCTAAAATAAGATTAATTTCTGGAAGAGAGTCCATAAATGTAAGACTTCTTAACAGAAAAGACTCAAATTCGAAGGGTTTATGAAGGATAATGTAATTCGTTAAACCCTATCATTAACTGCCATTTATAGGGAAATTATTGTAGCTATCTTTGGGAAGCTCAATAGACGTGCATGGGAATAACATCCTGTCATGCTTCGTGCATCCGAAGTTGAAGGGATGTGGGCAGAGAACGTGTGCCATTAACATTTATTTAGCATAAATAAAATGTTAATGCGGGGGGTGTGTTTACATCCTAAAAGTGCCGCCCAATGAAAAAATTCCACGTGGCCCCGAGCGGTACGGCGGTTGCATAAAACCTGTCCCAGTCGAGTACCAATTACAGAGGATTGCGGGAGTTAAAAGGGACACTGTTTAATAGCAAACGGTGTCGTTTTAGAATGAACCGGTGTCGTTTTAGCAGTATTTAAACAATGGTTTTGGAGGTGATGGATCTAACCGTTAAATTGGACTTCACAATCATCGAACGGTGTCCTCGCTGCCCTGTTTTATAAGTGAGGTTAGGTGCAATTGCAGGGAATCATTTTGGAAGGCAAGCACGTTGCATTAATTCACGTTGCTTGAAAATAGGAATCACGATCCAGGAAGTGGCCATGAACACCATGATCGAAGCGAGCAGGGGAAGAAGGAATTCTGGAAGTATCAAGATAACCGTTCGAAGACCCCCCTCAACCGTTTTATGTGGCCAACGTGGGTATCAATCGAAGACGTGGGGATCGAAGGCAAGTTCAGCGTCTATAAATAGAAGAAGCAATTGAAGAGAAAGAGACGACGACACAAAATCCATATCATCTGACAATTCATACAAAATGATTGCTCAGAGATCTATCTTAGATTAGTTTTAGTTTAGAATAGGGTCTTTTTTGTAAGTTGAAGGCTTATTTGCATGTAAGACTACTTTCGATTAAATTCAAGTTTTCTTATTTCTTTTAAGTTCTTTCCTTACCAAAGAATAGTTGTTTGCAAGTTCGCTTTTGATTAAATTCAGTGTGCTTGCATTTCTTTATTATTCTTGATAGAATCTTAAGAGTGTTTGTATACAAACTTACCTTTGATTAAATTCAGGTTCGTTTGTGTTCAATCATCTTTTCTGATTTCGAAGCGCGTCAATCTTTTATTTGGTTGATACCTTAAGGAAAAATCCTCTTAGTTGAGGTAATCGAACGGATAACACAATTGCCTGATTGAAATTAGTTGTTTCAAATCATTTTGAAAAGAGTAATTTCTTCTTTGAAGTTATTTCTTTTCTGGCACGCCCGCACACAATTATTTGTCGATTGATTTGAGTTAATTCAGCCCAAACAGCGGCACCTCACCACTTGGCTCATTCAGTGCATTCAATTCCTCTCTTTCCAATCACTTCCTCATACTCAATTTAGTTTAATTCTTGTAGACTATTTATATATTAAAAATTTAATTGTTTCGATTTTCAATCTTATTAAACTGGTGAGAAGATCGTAATTAAGTTCTCTCTAGAGCTCTCATAGTTAAGTATTGCTCTTTATTTGGGACCCTATGAAGTAGAAACTTGATTATAAGAATCCTAGAGACAAAATTTAATTATGGCTTTTTAGAATAATATGATAAAAATAATAAGATCTTCGCACCGGTTCAAACGGATTAAAAATTGGAGCACTTAAGTTTTTAATATATAAATGGTCTAAAAAAATTAAGTGCTCCAATTTTTAATCCGTTAGAATCCGTGTGAAGATCTTATTATTTTAATTATTTTATTTAAAAGAGTCATAATTAAATTTTGTCTCTAGGGCTCCCATAATCAAATTCCTACTCCATAGGGTACCAAATAAAAAGCAGATATTTAATTACGAGAGCTGCAGAGACAAAATTTAATTATGACCATTTAGAATAAAATGATCAAAATAATAAGATTTTCGCACTGGTTTAAACAGATTGAAAATTGTAGCACTTTAATTTTTTGGACCGTTTATATATTAAACAATATGGTTGAAAATTGAAGTGTTCAAATTTTTAATCCATTTGAACCGGTGCAAAAATCTTATTATTCTTATCATATTATTCTAAATAGTCATAAGTAAATTTTGTCTTTAGGACTCTTATAATCAAGTTTCTGCTTCATAGGGTCCCAAACAAAAAATAATACTTAATTATGAAAACTCTTGAGACTACTTAATTACGATCTTTGCACCGGTTTAATAAGATTGAAAATCGAAACAATTAAATTTTTAATCATATTTTTAATATATAAATAGTCTAAAAGAATTAAACTAAATTGAGTATGAGGAAGTGATTGTAAAGAAAGGAATTGAACGCACTAGATGAGCCAAGTGGTGAGGTGACATTCATCCATGCCTTTGCCGCTCAACCCTTGTACACGGCGGGGCCGCGCTGCTGTGTCCTCTTTCCTTTTTAAAAATTATTTTTCAAAAATTTCCTCCTAGATTTACTGTATTTTCAAAATTTCTCTCTATCTCTATCTCTATCTATTTATTACCCTTACCATTTTTTAAAAAGCTTTTCAAATACCGAACCAAACACAGCTTATCTCTCCCGTTTATCGTCTCTCACTCTTCCCGTTTATCCCTCCCCTGCTTTTTGGGATCCCAATCTTATATCTCAGTTCCCCTTCTTACATTCTCATCTCTGCTTTACCCAACTATGTTGTTTCGAAGAGAGTGAGAGACCCACGATTCTCTTGGCCAACCAAAGCTGTCGATTCCCTCCGTCGTCATTGTCATCGCGATTCTTTCCATCGCTGATGATGTCGGCTTAAGAACTAGTCTTTCTTTTACAGAATTTGAAATTTTTCTGAATGATTTTTGTTAGTATTTAGGTGATATTGAAGCATAGTGAAATTGTTTTGGGTTTATTTATGGAATGTCTCTAAATTCCAGTTGGGTTCTGTAAATTGTAACCGATTAAATACCAGAATTGGTTGTATAAGTGTACATGGGTTTCAGCTAGTGTTGATTTCATGAAATGAATACGTATGGGCACCAAGTGTTTGACGTTATTCCTCAAAGGACCTGGATTTTACTTTCGTCCTTGTTTCTGAGGGAGTGATTGTAAAGAAAGGAATTGAATGCACTGGATGAGCCAAGTGGTGAGGTGGCGTTCATCCATGCCTTTGCCGCCCAACCCTTGTACATGGCGGGGCTGTGTGTACAATTTAATCTCTCCTGCTTATCCTTTCTCACTCTTCCCGTTTATCCCTCCCATGCTTTTTGGGATCCTAATCTTATATCTCAGTTCCCCTTCTTACATTCCCAGCTCTGGTTTACCTAACTATGTTGTTTCGAAGAGAGTGAGAGACTCACGATTCTCTTCTCCAACCAAAGCTGTCGATTCCCTCCGTCGTCATTGTCATCACGATTCTTTCCATCGCTGATGATGTCGGCTTAAGAACTAGTCTTTCTTTTACAGAATTTGAAATTTTTCTGAATGATTTTTGTTAGTATTTAGGTGATATTGAAGCATAGTGAAATTGTTTTGGGTTTATTTATGGAATGTCTCTAAATTCCAGTTGGGTTCTGTAAATTGTAACCCATTAAACACCAGAATTGGTTGTATAAGTGTACATGGGTTTCAGCTAGTGTTTGACTTTATTCCTCAAAGGACATGGATTTCACTTTTGTCCTTGTTTCTGCGTTTATGGTCTTATATGGATTGGATAAATTGGCTACAGAAACAAAGAGAACTGTCGGGAGTGCAGAAGGTTGTCGGAGGGTGGTGATTGGGTGAGTGAGAGAGAGAGAGAGAGAGGGGTGGGTTGCCGGGTGAACTTGGGTTTTCAATTTGTTCTCTCTTTTTTTTCCTCGATCCTGGGTTTTCAATTTGTTCGAAAAATTCTTTGGGCAATTGTGAGAGAAACTGATGTAATAATGGGTAGACTTAATTTCTGCATTGCAGCTCTTGGGGCATTTTTGTCTGATCAATTGTGGGTGCTGTCAATCTAGACAAAATTGGGTTCAACTTCACAAAATTTGGTTTCGCCATTGAAGGCGTTGGTGGTGTTTGGTCTAATACCCATTTCTCTCTAAAAAGGACAGAGGGTATTACAGTCATTTGAGCAATATTGGTTAACGGTGTTAGCTTGGCACATTAGTCCGAAACTACGAGAAGGTGAACTGGTCATTTCAAAAACTCAGGGAGCTTCTGTTTTCCTGGGTATTTCATTGACTTGTTCTTTTCATTACATTTTCGAAAATAGAAAATACATTACATAGTAAATAAAATGTAGGACCAAACTTATGAAAAAAAGTGGTCCTAATCTATACAATATGTCTACCATTTCAAACTTATTGCAGTACAATACCAAATTTATAGATATAATAAAAGTTGTCAAGATTAGTGCGCTACTACAGACGGCTATATCCCAAAGGAATCCCAATATTTCCTTTTGGTTGATTTTGATCCAACAACCATAAGGAGGTATTCGTTTCTTTGCCCTTATTAGTATTTGAATATGATTTTACTGTTCCTTCAATTTCCTAGAATTGAAAACCAGAAATATTCATGGTGTTTGTGCAATCGATTTAGTCCAGAGAAGCAAAACTCTAAACTGCACAAATAAGTTGCACACACAATTTACCCAAACACTCACAACTGTTCATAGAAATATTCATCCCATAAAGGCAGAAACTATCAAAATGAATGGTGATGTGTTGCACATACAGGATTAGTGAAAAATTCCATTTTGCGAAATTCTGATGATGCGGTTAGAGCTTGACGACAATATGATTTATGGCCTGGATTCGGAAACGTGGAGTAACTCATTTCTGATAATTACATGACATGACTGTATTCTTCACCTATAAACATAACTACATAAGGTTATTGCAGGGGACAACCATCTTGAACTTCAGCTTACTTACTTGAAGAAATGTTCCTAATCTTGCGGATGCCTAACTTTAACGTGTGCTCTCCATTTGGTTATTGCAGGGGACAACATCTTTGCATCTGATGCAAAAGATGCAGCATACTCCCTGAATGCTGCGTTTTCCCCTGCAGTTTCGTCCAACATCCCTTGGGCTGCTGTTTTGGGAAACCATGACCAAGAATCTATGCTTTCTAGGGCAGGGGTCATGAAACATATTGTTGGTATGAAGCAAACCTTGTCTCAGTTTAACCCTCTTGAGGTTGACAAAATCGATGGTTTCGGGAACTATAATCTGGAAGTCCATGGGGTTGAGGGTTCAGCTTTTGAAAATAAATCAGTTCTCAATCTCTATTTCCTTGACAGTGGTGATTACTCAACGGTTCCCTCCATCCATGGTTATGGCTGGATCAAACCCTCACAACAGCTTTGGTTCCTAAACACTTCCAAGAAACTTCAGGTAACAACCTCACAGTTGCTTTAATGTTGCTCTATTCAACATATTTAATATTTTGCGTTTTGGGTTACTCAAACTCAAAGTTTGGGTGTAATTTGTCCTCAAAGTGTAAGCTCTTAAGGATCAGTATTTCGTTTTGGTATAAGCTCAAGGATCTGTATTTCGTTTTGGTATGCAGAAACATTATGCTGACGGCCGAGGAAAAAATTTCGCAAATTTTTTCAAAGTATAAGCTCAAGGATTAGTATTTCGTTTTGGTATGTTGTTTTTATTAGCTAGGTAGAGGAAAGCTCAAGGATCAGTATTTCGTTCCGGTATGCTATTTTCGTTTTGTTTGCGACGCTGCGCGGTCAAACTTAAATAATTGAAACTTTTTTAAGAGAAAACTACTATAATTGTAAAGAAAATTTGAAACTTGAATAGGCGGTCGCTTGGGCTGTTATTTCCGCCCTCAGTCGTCCCCCATCCCTCTCTCTGTGACTATGTCCCTCCATCATCATTCTTTGACTTCTTTCATCATGTCCTTGATGCAGAGAGCATACAAGAACAAGCCCAAGGCTCAGAAAGCACCTGCCCCAGGGCTCGCATACTTCCACATCCCATTGCCTGAATTCGCAAACTTTGACTCATCGAACTTTACCGGTGTTAAGCAAGACCCCATCAGTTCTGCTTCAGTAAACTCTGGCTTCTTCAAAACGATGGTGGAAGCAGGCGATGTGAAGGCTGTTTTCGTTGGCCACGATCATCTCAATGACTTCTGTGGCGAGCTAACCGGCATTCATCTTTGTTATGCTGGCGGATTCGGGTACCACGCTTACGGGAAGGCTGGGTGGGACAGGAGGGCAAGGGTGGTGGTGGCGTCTTTGGAGAAAACTGAGAAGGGAGGTTGGGGAGGAGTTAAGTCCATCAAAACAAGGAAGCACCTAGATAACCAACTGCTCACTGCTGTTGATGTTCAGGTGCTTTGGAGTCATTAATTAACCTGGATTTGCACTCTTCTAGTAATTAATACGAATAAACCTGGATTTGCATGGCACCCCCTCAATTATCATGGCAACAAATGTCACTTTAAACTTGAGCACCCAATGACTGTTTAGAGCAACTTAACGATTTATTAGCAAAAGAGTAGTAAAATTTTACGATTCCGTAGAGCTGGCATGGCATTTTGTTCTCATTTTATGATTATTCAGCAAAGGGTGTAAAAGGAGGCGATCAGCTACTGAAACCTCTTCTGGGCGTGACTATGGAGACTTCAGCCTAGCGGCGCCCCACCGAGGGCTAGTGGATCAGTCGGACATATAGAAAGGCAAAGCATCAGAGGGCGTCATTTTATCATTACTAAAAAGCGGGTCTCTAATTTTATTTTATTTTTTTTAAAGAAAAAGTTTTGGCGCACTCTGAATCAATTGTATGAAATGATTATCGTAGGCATTTCTGGGATCTCACTTGAGCGTACCATGAGCTTGGCAATTGAGAGGCCAACAACAATATGAGACCTTCGGTTGGGTACTCGTTTGAGCAGGGGGAACTTGATTGTCTTGTGTTCCAAGGATCAATCACACACTCACACAATCAAGGAGACACGAGATATTTACATGGGTTTTTAAGACCAGGTACATCCACATGGGAATCGGAGAGTTTCACTTTATGAGAAATATAAAAATATTACTACATGGGAGCACCGATCACTCAATTCCACTCAATTTTTCCCCCATGAATTTGTCCCCATAATTGGAGCAGCTCTACCGGTATGCTATATGTATCCATTGTAAAAGTTCGTTATCAAGTGTTAAAGTGCCTACAAATAGGTGTTAGAACAATTATAACATGAATGTTGAATCACTTGTTGCACTAGAATTGATTTTTTGTGCCTTTGTCCCTGTTTTGAGCCATATCATAGTGCCAAAACATTGCTTTTAATTCCTCCGACGAGAATCTAGATGTTAGCACAAAATCAAGACCTAAATGGAGGCATTTAACATAAAAAAATACAATTTCAGACACAATTGAATGCAGATCCGTTTGATATATATGGATCCCTAGGCATCGAACTACTCGGGATAAAGTTGTGTTTAAATTTTTGTTTTATAATTGCATGCATAGTACTGCTCATGTAAGTGACTACTGACTAGTGCAATTCAAGACTCTCGTTAAAAGTAAGTCTCGTTTGGTAGATGCGTGATGACATTACTTTCTTCCAAATACTTGACTTATTACAAGCATCTTATTAAAGATGAGTTTTATTTGAATAGCTTCATTGCTTTTTGTGGGTTGATTGTTTCCGGGTGAGTTTGGACAAACTTTTAAGGGACTTTTTTCGCACGGTCTTTTTTATTGTTTTTTTCGGATTCTTACGAGATTAGAGTATAGTTTTTACATCATATTGTTCGTCTCGATGAGAGAAATTGTAAAAGTATATAAACATGAACCAAAAGTATTAAAAAAAAATCAAACAAAAACGACGAAAAAGGCGTAAAATGTCTTTTGGGTATTTTCTGTGTTTTATACACTGAAAGTGGCCACAGGAGAAAAGACGAAAAGAGGTGAGGAAATCTGCTGAAAATCGGGCAAGGAGTACAAAACGATATCCTCTACGGCTCTACCACATCATGAAGTGGCAAAAAATACTCTCTATTTTCACGTGCTTCCACGCTCTAAAATCAAGGGAAAATAGCAACTGAATGCGTTTGAACCGGATAAGTCCAAAATACCCCCACCACTCTAAACTCATACAGCTCAAACCAAGAGGGTATTTTGGTCAAATAGGACACCCATAGCTAGCTAACTTAACTAGATATCGGTAGCTAGCTACATGATATGACATCAGCTACACAGATTTATTGTTAAATAGATGATTTTTAAGAATAAACGGTTAATATGATTTAGAAAAATGATCAGAAGACAAATTCCTCTCAATTATGTCTTTACGGATGTCTAATTAACTTAAATGTTTATGAAATTTAAAAAAAAAAAAAAAAAGACAATCAACTCTGATTAAAAGATGATATCTCAAAAAGACTTCATCAAAATGCACAACAACTCGGTAGTGCATTTCCTGCATTGCATCATGCGGGGACACATGAATTTCAAGTCTCTCAATACCTTTTCTCACTACACATTTACCTAAAGCCCAAGATGAAAAAGTATTGTATTGTGGTACCACGTGGCATTCGCTAAGACCAATGAATTAAGAAAAAAGTAAGTATAAAAACACACCTTCTGAATACAACTCGAGGCAATACTGCATCCGGAATCTAACTATACATGTGAATCCATATATATATACATTTTAAAATCATGTCCGTATCATGAGATTATTGCTCCAGAATTAATACCTTCCCTGTCCCTGCTTCCGAAAAGAATTTGGCATATGGGGAACCATAAGCCTATTGACACATACAAAATCAACACAGATCGCGCATAGATTTTTTGTGGGGCCCACTATGGATCTCATATAAATGATTCAAGCCGTTCATCAAATGTAAAATATTTTTTCAAGGGCCCCGTTAAAAATCAGCTCAATCCGATACCTATAAGTGCTCAATCCATTCATCTACCTTTTAATTATCTTGAAATCCAAATGAAAAGTTAGATGATTGGATCGAGTAATTATAGGTATCGGATTGAGCTGATTTTTTGCGAAGAGCCTTGAAAAAAAGTTTTGCATTTAATGAACGGTTCGGATCATTTGAATGGGACCCGTAGTGAGCCCCACAAAAAATCTTTGTGTGATATGTGTCGATTTTCTATGTGTGAATAGCACGGTTGGCATATTGGGAATATTCATTGCTGACTGGTCACGCTAATAAATCCGATTGACGATAAGAAGCCAATGCAGATAAAATGTCACTGTTGTAGAATTGGATTCTACCTTCTCCGTACAACCCCATTTATGATTAGATCTGGGTAGGTGTATTTGCACTTGATTCTGTCCAAGAAGAAGAGGAAGGAATTGCCTCAACCATCTTCCCACTAGTCAGACCTCTGGTTCCCCCATGGCCAATTTGCATTTGGTTGTGGCGCCATTTGTGGTAGTGCTCCTTGTTTCTCTCTCCTCTGCTTCTGCTTTTGAAGAACAAGGTCAATCGCTGAGGTTCAGCGAAAAGGGGGAATTCAGGATATTGCAGGTAGCGGACATGCACTACGGGGACGGAAAGACCACGCCGTGTGAGGACGTGTTGCCGCAACAAGTTGCGGGTTGCTCCGACCTCAACACCACCGCCTTCCTCCGCCGCATGATTGCTGCCGTCAACCCTCACCTCATCATTTTCACTGGTACCCTCATCCCCCGCACCTTGAACTGGTTTAACTGTTTGCTTCTCTTTTTTATTGCTTCACCAATTTGTGAAACCCTGTTTTTTACAGTATTTGTGTGTATGCTCCTGTTATTGTTGGTTCAGTTTCGTAGAATTGACGAACAGAATTAGTCATGGTGTTAGTGCAATCCCTTTATGTGTAACAAGGAAAACTCTAAACCCGCACAAAAAAGTTGCACACATTTGAGTTTTTTTTGCCGATACACACTTACTTTTAGAACAATTGGCCAAAATACATGTTTTCCCAAACGTATTTTAAAAGCACATCCTATATATCCTATATGTGCTACCTACGTGCGTAGACATCTGGCACTGACCAAACGCCAGTTGTACGTGCCAGCATGTACTTAAAGTGCATATCCCATCTACGCTACCTTTGACCGATAACTCACACTCTATATGCATTATGTTTGTTCTATGTATAATCATATCCTTATGTTGAGTCATTGAAATTTTTAACGAAACAGATCAAAGATTTCCTTCAGAAAAAAGACTAGAAAAGGAAGAGCGTTCTCGTAGAGGTGTCAATGTTGACCAATCGAACATCCGTTTTTTTGGACCATTAAGAGTGGAGAGAGTTCTCACAGTAAACGGAGTTGTTGAATGACCGATGGAATATAATAGAGGATTACTGAGCCGGCACATAGGCGGGACACTTGCACCTGCTCCCCCACCTGTTGATCAAGTTAACAACTCTCATTTTCGACTACGAAGAGAGATTGGTGGAGGGGACAATGATGCCGGACCACCTGTACCTTTCCTCATGGACTCTTACCTGACACGAGTCGTCATGATTTGCCCGTAGAGCATATGAGGGGGTACTACGGGGTGATGTCGGGCAACGCATTTCGTGTGTGGTTGAGAATTTGTATGCAACCAACAGCAGGGGTGGATTTACGTGGTGACCAACGGTCCCTCCTGACCGTTGGACCACAGCCTTGGTCTGGACGACAGGCAAGGTAAACAAAATTTCATCGTGCCAACGTTACGGTACGATCTGACTAAATGGTCATATGCGTGTGGCTCAAACACGACTTGGTCTTTTTTTTTATAGGAAATCTTCGATCCATTTTGTTAAAAATTTCAATGACTCAACATAAGTAGATGGTTATATATAGAACAAACATAACGCATATAGGGTGTATGTTATCGATTAAAGGTAGCGCATATATGGGGTATGGGCTTTAAGTAAATGTTGGCACGTGCAGCTTGCGTTTGGTCAGTGTCGTGCCAAATGTCTACGGACGTTGGTAGCGGCGAGCGCATATAGGATGTGCGTTACTTTTAAAATATGTTTGGAAAAAGATATATTTTGGCCAATTGTTCTAAAAACAAGTGTATATCGGCAAAAAAATCTTGTAGTGTGTGTGCCCTCACACTCCAATTTTGAGTATTTGTGTAAGTGTTTGTAGCACGATTCATCCTAGAAACTATCGAAACAAATGGTGATGTAGGTTCAATTCTTCTTGCCAGCAACTCTTGGAGCCACCCCACCCACATGTAAGCATGGAAAGGGCTGCAGGAGGGGATGTGGGAATTAGTCCAAGGTGCGTGCAAGCTTGCCTAGGGCACCCTGCATTGCCGGAAAAAAAAGAAAAAAGAGAAATGAATGGTGATGGAATTACCGCACAAGAGATTAAAGAAAGAATCTATTTTGTAAATTTTGATGCAATTGGAGCTAGTCAACGACATGATTTATGGCTTGAATTTGGAATGTGGAGTAACTTAGTTCCTATAACTAGATGTTATGACTGTATTCTTCGCCTATAAACAAGGAAGATGAAGCCCATTAGGGATTTGTGTGTCGATGTAGGCACAATTTATCAGACCATGTTAATTCCTTTGTGATGTTGCTTTTGTACTTTTCCTATCTGTTTTTTTTCTATATAAAATTCTGGTTTAATGCATTGTCTTCAAGAGAAGCTTCCATCTAAGTTCTAAGAACCACATATACACGTCATTTTCCTAAAAATTAGGTCACGAACACATCAGGTACGCATTGCCATACATATCGTAATAATATGTTGTTAATGCATTTAATAAATGAAAATACTATTTCTATCTAACTGGAATTAATTTGGGTGGACTTAGGGACTATTGAAATAGGATTAGTGTCATGAACTATGAAGCACCGACACTTCTAAAAGTCGAAGAATCACAGTGTCAGGACATGGGGACACGGGGACACCGCGGAGATACGTACGGGACACGCCACGTGGCGTGTCCCTTATTTTAATATTAAATTTTGAGGGGACACCGCAGGGGCCAAATTGTAATTTTTTTAAAATTTTGGGGGTCAAATTATAATTTTTGAAAAAATTGGAGGTCAAATTATAATTTTTTTAAAAAAAATTGGGGCCAAATTATAATTTTTTTAAAATTTCTGGGTGTTAAAAGTATAATCATTTATTTATATATTTATATATATAAATAAATATATAAATATACATGTGGCGTGTCCCCTGCCATGTCCGTGTCCCCATTATTTTAGAATTTCCGTGTCCCAGTGTCGGTTTCGGTGTCCGTGTCCGTGTCGGTGCATCATAGGTCATGAAGATATAGTAATCATAATCATTGGATAAGAGATTTAAAAATTGCCAATAGATTGCAATTTGGACCATTCTTGAACATTTAAAACATCTTGACGTTATAAGTGTACTCAGTGTGTCCACAAAATATTGGACTAGCATATATGAGCGTCGACATAGATACGAGGCAAGTTGATGTGTTTATGCTTCTTAGTCAAGGACTCAAGGTTCATTAAGAAATTTTAGGAACATGTTATTCACAAGTTTTTTGGTTTGGAAAGGAAGAAAAAGTGAAAACCAAATGTGCATGGGTTAGTCTTGATTGGTTCATGGTGTCTACTTGCTAAAGCCTGTTATATTCACGTGGTTAACATCCCTCAACAGACTGTCTGATTCCCGATCCATAACAGTAAGGGCAATTTTTTTGCCACCCACCCTTTGAAATAGTCACATTTGCAGTTGCCAAACAGATGAGGATCCTAACATTCACATAGTGTCTACTGACTACGGTCTTGGACAGTGAGGTTCTTAATATCTACTCTTCTGTGGTTTACTTCTAAATTTGATGTGACACAACAAAAAGAAATTAAAAAAAGGCCACAATTGTTTTATTCAAAGTTTCTCGGCAGACCTCTATTAATTTTGTCTCTCCTTCTTCGTCATCTCTCTCTAAGTTAATTTATGTAGTCTCTTCTTCTTCTTCTTTTCTATTGTTCCTTCCACCTTTCGTTTATGCCTTACATTTATTAAAACTGGCATGCCTTATGCTATTTAAGCTAAGACCCAGGAATTGTTAAATCATTTGGCTTATATACTTGAAGAATGTTGCTACTCTTGAGCTTTCTATGAGCCCAAGTTTAATGCATGCTCTCCATTGGGTTATTGCAGGGGACAACATCTTTGGATTTGATGCAACAGATGCAGCATCCTCCATGAATGCTGCATTTTCCCCCGCAATTTCGTCCAACATCCCCTGGGCTGCTGTTCTGGGAAACCATGACCAAGAATCTACGCTTTCTAGGGCAGGGGTGATGAAACATATTGTTGGAATGAAACACAGCTTGTCTCAGTTTAATCCTGCTGAGGTTGAAGATATTGATGGTTTTGGGAACTATAATCTTGAAGTCCATGGGGTTGAGGGTTCAGCTTTCGAAAATAAATCAGTACTCAATCTCTATTTCCTTGATAGTGGTGATTACTCCACAGTACCCTTCATCCCTGGTTATGGCTGGATCAAACCTTCACAACAGTTCTGGTTCGAAAACACATCCAAGAAGCTTCAGGTATCAAACTCACAGTTGCTTTAATGTTGCTCTATTCAACATATTTTGCACATTTGGGTTACTCAAAGTTCAGGGGTAATTTGTACTTAAACTGTAAGCTCAAGGAACAGTATTTCATTTGGTATGCTGTGTTGGTTAGCTGGCTAGGTAGAGGAAACACTTTGCATCTTTTCAGTAACATTTTGAAAATGTAGCTGGAACATGATGAAAATGTCAAAAGAATTTGGTAGTGTATCTGCATGTCATTATTGGACATTTGTAGGTGTCAAATAAATCAATGTTTGGGCATGTTTCATAGAATTTGAACATGTAGGGTGCGTTTCGGTATGTATTGGTGGAAAGTGGAAACATTGGAGTTTCGGGGGATTCAACTGATTTTTAGTTACATTTTAGCAGTTTCGATAGAAACAGAGCGTCTGTTTTGATGGAAACAGAGCGAAATTTGTTCCTTGGTTTTAATCTAGTTTTTAGTCTTGTTCTTCCAAAGTATGATTGCATCATCCCAGAATATGCACTCCCAAAAGGTGCTCTCTCTCTCTTTCCAAGGACGAATGCAAGATTTTAATTACATATGTAAGGTAACCAAAAACAATTTTGTAGACATTTTTGATCAACGAATACAAATTGGAAAATGTAGACGTACACAATTAAGAAAATTTAGACATATACAATTGTAAATGCATACAATCTTGTATGACCTCACTTATTTCAAAACTTAAACATTAAATTTAGTATTTGATATTCTTATAGATGCATATAATCTTACGAGGACGATTACTGAACTTCTCAAATTCTTTGATGGGCAGGTGTTAGGATTTCTTTAAAAAGATGTTGCACAATAGAACTTAAATAATTTGAACTCTTTTAAGAGAAAACTACTATGAGTCTAAACTCCTTCATTGTAGGCGTCATGATGCTACAATGAATCTAACTTATTGTGCAGAATTATTCCACGAAACTTCAAAGTTACTATGTCCCTCCATCATCATTCTTTGACTTCTTTTACGATATCCGTGATGCAGAGAACATACATGAACATGCCCGAGGCTCAAAAGGCACCTGCACCAGGGCTCGCATACTTCCACATTCCATTGCCTGAATTCGCAAGCTTTGACTCTTCAAACTTTACCGGTGTTAAGCAAGAAGGCATTAGCTCTGCTTCTGTAAACTCTGGCTTCTTCACAACAATGGTGGAAGCAGGTGACGTGAAGGCCGTTTTCATTGGCCATGATCATGTCAATGATTTCTGTGGTGAGCTAATTGGCATTCATCTTTGTTATGCTGGCGGCTTTGGGTACCATGCTTACGGGAAGGCTGGGTGGGACAGGAGGGCAAGGGTGGTGGTAGCATCTTTGGAGAAAACTGAGAATGGAGGTTGGGGAGGAGTTAAGTCCATCAAAACAAGGAAGTACCTCGATAATCAACAGCTCACTACTATTGATGTTCAGGTGCTTTGGAGCACTGGTATAGCTTTTCTCCCTCCAAACCTTTTTTCTCTCTTTCTATGCTTCTTCCAGTTCATTCTATTGCAAGAGAATACACAGGATAGCATGCTTTAGGAACATAATTGAGGTTTGATGTCAATTTTTGATTTTTTTTAATGGGAGGCATTTTCTATTCAAATCGAGGGCCTACGTGAGAGTAGGTACGTAATAGGTGCTATAGGACAAATTAAGCACCATGATTTTCGTTCTTTGACTGTAAAGCATAGGTCCAGCGAAGATCAGCAAAGAAACGCTATTAAAAAAAAAGGAGAATACAATGTGTCAACATAAGGCCCGAAAAAATTCTTTGGCTCTCACCTCGTAGAACCCTAGAGCGCTCAAAGCCCCTTTATGTGGACCCAAGAATACAAACTAGCTCTGATTTGCCCAATATTGGCAACTTGGTCGTAAACCGGTTATGAGCATCAAACCAGTTGAATTCGAGACGTTACTCACCATACTAGGGTTCTCCTTCCTCGTAAAGCTTGAGGCTTATTTTCATTTTTCATGTGACGGGAAATTAATAGCAACTCATGGTAGAATGCTAGACTTAAACGCCCACCATTATTGGATCATGCGGTGTTTCTTAAAGATACTTCAATATAATAGATAGCTACATGCAGTTTGCTCTCCGACAGTCCTTTTCTCCACTTTATGCTATAGCATGTGTTCAGGCACACATTTGTATGTCAGAATATGTACATTCAAAAGGGTCCCTAGAATTCCAATTTTAAAATGTTTTCAGTGCAAGTGTGCAACCATTTGGCCTATATCAAGCATGTGCATAGTTCCTTCCTTTCGATTTTCTAATTTCACTTACCCTACACCCCTGTCAAAAATTAGCATCTAGGTGTTACTTGTTACCTATGTTTTTCATGGAATTTGTCTCTTTTTGTCCTCAACTTTCTCTCATTTCTATTTTAACCTCAACTTAACAGGAAGCCGTAGAAAGAAACAGATTGGCCGACTTTGAGTGTTTTGCTGAGGTACATTTATCCAATGAAGGCTAGGGAAGTGGAGATCCAATTCAGTGGATATGTTGTAGTTTTGTGATGTTGCGTATTACACTTTGAGAGAATTTTACAACAATTTTTCTAGAAACCAAAAGCAAATGATGAAGTTAACTCAGAGATACTTAATCAAATCCTGACGTTGGTTGAAGATGTGCATTCTTGTTTCATTGTTGAGATGGTTTGGGAATGCTTATAGAATAGAGATGATGTAACATGTACTTGCTTTTCCCTTCGTCTTTCAGGGTCTGCCGGTGCTGTATTTTGAGGGCTTGGACCATATTAAGCTGATATTTTTCAGTTTATGTTTTGACCAAAGGAAGTGGCTCAACTATCTAGTGGTAACTATTCATCCAGTGAGGGGTAACAGTCCCAGCGCGGCTTATTCTTTCAGTAGATGAGTCATGCTAGCGAAATAGGCAAGACGGGAACGAAAGGATGATTGCAATACCTAACTCTATTGAAGAGATGTGTAGTTGGTTGTGACACAAAATGGGCAATACACCTTAGAAGAGAAAGAAAATAAACAGGAACAAAATTGGCCAATGAAGCGATCTCATCGATTGAACTCTTATACGAGTTACACAGCACATATTAGGTGCTCATTGGGAAACTCTAATTTAGTTTCTACCACGTCACTGGAAACTTTTTTGTATTCAAGGAATTTGTTCGTGAAATCTATTCTCAGGAGGGAACAATGGTTGCAGACGGTTGCTAATACCTCATAGACCAAGGGGCAAAAGGAGGAATCTGATCGAGGAGGGGCTTGCATCTTTTAGTTAACTGGTGATGCAATAGCTGACTAAGATGATGATAAACAATTGGTCCGAAAGGATGATTTTAATTCTAGCGGGTTGCACATCAAGTTCAGAGGTTAAATAACTACAAGCCTGCAAGTTTTTGCGACGGAATAAGGAAATACTGGAATATGTTTCAACATTGTTTCCGACGATGATTGTTCTGTTATACTGCAAGCACTTTCTTGTGGGCTATGGCCATCAAAACTAACCCTAGCTATAGTTTTGACGGTCATTCACATGAATACGCACATGATCCAAATCGATCATCTCGTGAATGATCGTAAATTTTGAAGAGAAGAACATGTCTGCCGACAAAAAAAAAAAAAAAAAAAAAACTTGATCAGACAATAATAAGCGAAAAAATCATTTCGAATAGATGATTACAGTTTAAAATCATGACCTATTTTTAGAAAAGAGAATATACTACTTGTTCAGAGTATAGATGTTTAAATAATGACTTTCTACAAAGATATATTTCTTTGCAAACCCTACTAATTCAAGCTTTCAGGTTTGTGTGTTTTGTACAATGAATTTCTTACTTTTCCAAAAAAGAAGTAAGACCGATAGACGGTTGGTACTACAGGGCACCTGTACCTCTTTGCGGTTGTACCTCCTCTGTGTAATTTCGGACTCAAAAAGAGTGCTACAATCAGAGTTCTTTGTGTGATCCTGCAATTGGAATTAGCATAGAAAGAGATGCATGTAGAAGCATTTGAGTATATGTGATTTGAACTCTAACCAAATATGCAAATGTTGTAATTGTTTATTGTTATAAATGAGGATCCGGGGACCCTAACAAGCACAGCCTGCCAAGCACCAAAAACGACATCGTTTTGGGCAAAAAAAGAGGCACTACTCAAACATGCAAAACGACACCATTTTTCTCCAACCTCGCTGCCAACTGCCAAGGGGTTGGATCCGTTTGGACCATGCAAAGGAGCTGCTTTTGTTTGGTTGGCATGTTATTTATTTTTTGGAACCCATTACAGATCCTACAAAAATGATTCAAATCATAAGTTAATTTTAAAATATTTTATTTTTAGATTCCTGAAAAAAAAATTAGCCCAATGATATCGGTAAGGGTTGTTTCGGATTTTGTAGGGCATCCTATAAAATCCAAAACACCCTACAAATTCTTAAACAACTCTTACAAATATCATATTGCGCTAATTTTTTTTAGAAACCCACCAAAAAATATTTTAAGATAACTTGCAATTTGAATAATCTTTATAAGACCAGTAATGAGCCCCAAAAAATAACACTTAAAAAAGTTTGCTAAAACTTTGCATATTGATTGCGTTTCGAGATTGCATGGTTTGCATTGCGTTTCCAGATTGCATGGTTTGCATTGCATTTCCAGATTACACTTGAAACGAACTTCGCATTTCTGGATTTCTTGATTGTATCCTTTTAACACTTAAAACTTTCACATTTGTACAACAAGAACGTGAAATTTGCTTCATGCTTATACTTCCCTTCCATATTCCATTTCTAATGCCAACAAAAACTTGTAATAAATATAAGCACCAACAAATGGATCTTGTAATTTGCTTCTTGGTCATTCATGAAAATGCAAGGAACAAAAAATATGGATCCCAATACATAGAATTTGACAAATGGTACTATTGAAAACCATGATAAGGGTCTCACCAAAAAATAAAGTCACGTGAACTCCTCAAACATTAAACAAAGTTCAACCCCTCATCCATAAATATGTCATGCATTACACTTTAATTATGTTTGGGATCTTCTAAATAGCTCAACAATTCAAGAAATGAATCATCATCCAGTAATGAGTACCGCTTTGATGAATAACTCGCTAGATCAATAGGCGTCACCTTGAAAAAAAAATCCCAATTATGAGTTCAAGCAAAGGATTAAATGATGTTAGTTTCTTTTCTCCGGATACGATAGTAACAATGAATCTCACCTGAGAAGTTTGTGGATTATATGATGCTTGGGAAGATGAAGGTATTGATTGACAATTAACTTCGGAACTCATCATTTGTGGTACATATGAGATTTCAACATCCTAATACACAAAACACATCCACAAGTAAATGCAACGTTAGAAACATACCACATTATAACTTGGCACAAATAAAAATAACTCACCGTTGGTTGAGTCACAAATGAATCATGCACAATTGTAGTGGTGGCATTGTGATCAATATGCTATGAAAATCACAAAATAGTTAGAACTATTGTAACGCACAAAGTAACAATCTTTAAGATAACTTGCAATTTGAATAATCTTTATAAGACCAGTAATGAGCCCCAAAAAATAACACTTAAAAAAGTTTGCTAAAACTTTGCATATTGATTGCGTTTCTAGATTGCATGGTTTGCATTGCGTTTCCAGATTGCATGGTTTGCATTGCATTTCCAGATTACACTTGAAACGAACTTCGCATTTCTGGATTTCTTGATTGTATCCTTTTAACACTTAAAACTTTCACATTTGTACAGCAACAAGAACGTGAAATTTGCTTCATACTTATACTTCCCTTCCCTATGCCATTTCTAATGCCAACAAAAACTTGTAATAAATATAAGCACCAACAAACGGATCTTGTAATTTGCTTCTTGGTCATTCATGAAAATGAAAGGAACAAAAAATATGGATCCCAATACATAGAATTTGACAAATGGTACTATTGAAAACCATGATAAGTGTCTCACCAAAAAATAAAGTCACGTGAACTCCTCAAACATTAAACAAAGTTCAACCCCTCATCCATAAATATGCCATGCATTACACTTTAATTATGTTTGGGATCTTCTAAATAGCTCAACAATTCAAGAAATGAATCATCATCCAGTAATGAGTACCGCTTTGATGAATAACTTGCTAGATCAATAGGCGTCACCTTGAAAAAAAAATCCCAATTATAAGTTCAAGCAAAGGATTAAATGATGTTAGTTTCTTTTCTCCTGATACGATAGTAACAATGAATCTCACCTGAGAAGTTTGTGGATTATATGATGCTTGGGAAGATGAAGGTATTGATTGACAATTAACTTCGGAACTCATCATTTGTGGTACATATGAGATTTCAACATCCTAATACACAAAACACATCCACAAGTAAATGCAACGTTAGAAACATACCACATTATAACTTGGCACAAATAAAAATAACTCACCATTGGTTGAGTCGCAAATGAATCATGCACAATTGTAGTGGTGGCATTGTGATCAATATGCTATGAAAATCACAAAATAGTTAGAACTATTGTAACGCACAAAGTAACAGCAAAAGTCTGCAACTTCAAAATGAAAAGGTTAAATAGTTGTACCTCATCAAGGTGAGTAGATTGTGAAATAACTTTCTTCTTCCTCTTTCTACCCTTCTCAAACCAAGGTTTTAATCTTCTCGTACCCTTAATTTGTAAGCCTTTTTTCTTCTTCAAACCTTTGACTTGTGCAAATTGAGGGTCAACCTTCTCTAATTCCTGAGTTTCCACTTAATGGAGCCTCCCTCTCCCTCTCCAAGAAGAATATTGGCCACTTTTCCACACATGTACTCCAACGATAACAAATTCATATGCTTCTTGAGCTTCACATGACCGAATTGCTAACTTTACCATCTTTGGACAAAGAATCCTAAAACGAGCCGCTTTTAGTAATTTGGGATCATTCTCAACCACTCTACTTTTACCCTTCTCCAATGCACAATCCTTTGCATTTAATCGCCCTCGCCCTAATATATAGCTTTCGCGAATTTCCATAATACCCACTCTATCAAGCCCTTTAATTGCATGGCAACACAAAATTTCAAAACTTTCAAATTTTCGACAAGTACAACAAACATCTCGACAAATATTGTCTCCAAACTCATCGATTTCAAAGTTACCCTCCACCAAGTACTCTACATCCTTTTTATACATGGTAATCACACAACTGAATTGTCCTTCCGACTCATGGCATCGCTTCACCTTACATCGAAGAGAGGTGTCAAGTCCGCCATGGAACAAATCAAATAGAGGAGGGGTGTACAATTGCGCAACTTGGATTAACAAAGGACTCTCCTTCAACACCAAGCTTTGCAACTTTTCTCTAGCCGACCTAATCCAAAGTATAATACTATGGTTCGATTTCGGTTTTAAACCACTGATTACTTCAAGTTGAGATTATTTCTTTAAAAATTATTCAGAGCAATGACGCTTTGCATAAAAAGAAACTTGTGTTTGAATCAATTTTCTTTAAAATTCCTAAAAGTAAAAAAAAAAAAAAAATAGAAGCTTCAAATCTGCTGTAAGTGACATAAAAATATCGATATATAAGATGATAGTATATCATGGTTGAATTTATTTTATTATATAATGTTTCTTAAAAAAATATCAATTGCATGTAAGGAAAAGGGAGCTTATAAATACAACTGCAAATTTACTGCATGGAACTTGTTTTTAAGTAAATAAAATTCGGACAAAAATGCCCTTATAAAAATGGACAAAAATACCCCTACTTTTATTACATACAACCACAAACATACAACCACGTAAAAAATACATGCAACCCACCCCCCCCCCCCCCCCCCCCCCCCCCAAAAAAAAAAAAAAAAACCCACCCACGTTCCCTCCAATATTTTTTCCGTCTCCTTCTTCCAGAGGAAAGTCTGGTTCTCTGGTTCCAAACCACCATTGTTGAGCTTCCACCTCCCACCATAAACCCAGTCGACATCTACCTTCGAACTCGCACCTCACACCTCCTAACTCTCAATAGGAACCTCCATTGCTTCGTCTCCCTCCATTGGTAAAGAAGAAGTTTTGAACCCAACATATGAGAGCAATGTCTATTTTGATTGGGGATTGGAAGGTTGTGCAATGGAAATGGAAGTTGACAAGGAAGAGGGAGCCATGGATGTTGTACTTTCAGAGCCAAAATCACAGCACGAGGTAACTCATCACTCTTCCATTCATTTTTTGCCTGGTTCTGTCCCGACATTGTCATAATCTAAAAATTGAAATTACGCCACAATTTCAAACTCTAGAGTTTGAAAATTGTAAACAATGTCATATTCTAAAACTCGGAATTCTGCCAAAATTTCAAACTCTACAGTTCGAAACTGGTCGACAATAATCACTCCCCCATTTTAAATCTGGTTCTGGCACGACATTGTCGGATTATAAAACTTGAAATTAGGCCAACATTTCAAACTCTAGAGTTTGAAAATTGCAGATAATATCATACTCTAAAACTATAAATTTTGCCGAACTTTCAAACTCTAGAGTTCGAAGCTGGTTGACAATAATTACTCCCCCATTTTAAATTTAGTTCTGGCACGACATTGTCCGATTATAAAACTTGAAATTAGGCTAACATTTCAAACTCTAGAGTTTGAAAATTGCAGATAATATCATATTCTAAAACTATAAATTTTGCCGAAATTTCAAACTCTAGAGTTTGAATTTGTAGACAATAATCACTCCCCCATTTTTAAGCTGGTTCTGTCCCAATGTGTTCAAATTCTAAAATGCAAAATTATGCTAAATTTGCAAACTCTAAAGTTTGAAACTTGTATCATATTCTAAATCTTGAACTTATCACAAAATTTCAAACTCTAGAGTTCGAGACATGCTAATAATATCATATTCTAAAACTTTAAATGCTGCCAAACATTTAAACTTTAGAGTTCGAATATTGTGCAGAGTGTGTTTAATTCGTTTTTCTTTTGGTGTTCTAGGGTGACACTTCAACATTTGGTAGTCATGTAGGACCCGCAACTAATCCTACTCCCACTCCTACACTATATGATTATACGGAGCATTTCACAACGGACAAGGTGAGTGTTTCAAACCATAAAGTTTTTTTTTATGTGCAACCTTATGGTGCGGGTTATGATTATTTTTTTTTACCTTTCTACAGATATTTTTGTCTGAGAAAGAATTGGTAGAGTGGACAAGATCTATGGGTAAACGATACGGCTTTGTCATTATCATTAAGGCCTCGGAGAAATTTATTAAGAATCGCAAACCAAGGATGAGGTTTTCATGCGAAAGGAGCGGGAAGTATAGGAAGTTTGTGAAGAAATCTTTGGGGGAGGAGGTGGCTGTGAAGAAAAGGGCGACGCGTTCCACGGGCACAAAGAAAATTGAATGCCCATTTCTATTGAAAGGTGTAAAGGGCAATGATGGTTGGACTCTCTCTGTTCATAATGGCACTCACAATCATCCCCCAGCGGTGTACTTGGAGGGGCATTCGTATCCTGGAAGGTTGTCAGCGGAGCAAACTGCCATGTTGGTGGATTTGTTGGTCTCTATGGTTAAACCCAAACAAATTCTAAGTCAGTTAAAGGGCAATGATCCTTCGAACGTCACGACAATCAGACATGTGTACAATGCACGACATAAACACGGAGTGATAGAGAAAGCTGGAAGAACTCAAATGCAACATCTAATGGGTCGGCTACAACGTTTTAGCTATGTGAATTGGGACCGTTCGAACAAGGATGGGAATGTCACGGACTTGTTTTGGGCTCCCCCTTGCGCTGGCGAGATGTTACGTGCTTTTCCTCGAGTGTTAATGATGGATTGCACGTACAAGACAAATAGGTACAAGTTTCCATTGCTGCAAATTGTTGGCGTAACATGTACGGAGTTGACTTTTAACATAGCCTTTGCTTTCATTGAGTGTGAAAAGGCGGAAAACTACACTTGGGTGTTGGAGAAGTTAAAGGGTATGATGGATGCTGATTCGCTTCCGGTTGTTATCGTCACGGATAGGGAGTTGGCACTTATGAATGCCATCAGAAGTGTATTTCCTCATGCTACCAATCTCCAATGTAGGTTTCATATCTCAAAGAACATCTTAGCTAAGTGTAGGAAGATGTTTGATGACAAGACGTGGGAGGAGTTTAGTTGTAGTTGGGGCCTAGTTGTACTTTCAGCGAGTGTTACACAGTATGAAGAGCGCCTTCGTGCTTTGAAGCGTGATTTTCAAATGTTTCCTGCAGCACTTGATTATGTGGAGAAAAATTGGTTATTACCTTACAAGGAGAGGTTTGTTGGAGCTTGGACGGATAAAGTCATGCATTTTGGTAACCTAACAAGTAATAGGTAAATGTTTTATTTGCAATTTAAGCACTTTCTTTTTGCATTTCAAGTAAAATCTATATATGTTATTTGATTTGGCTAACGTCTGGACATATTTATTTTTTTCGTAGGGCGGAGAGTGCACATGCTGCGCTAAAACATCAACTAGAGCACTCCCAATGCAACTTTGACAATATATGGGAGAAAATGCACCGACTTATTTTGTTACAAGAAACTGAAGTCAAAGCTTCTTTGGAGAAGAGTCTTACTTCTATCCCACATGAATTTAGGAGTCCTTTATTTGAGATGCTGAGGGGAGTTGTTTCGAAGAATGGCATGGCACATGTTCTGGCCGCATCTCGTCAAGTTGAATGGATTGTGGAATCGAACCATGCGTGCGAGTGTGCTTTGAGGTACACCCATGGTTTACCTTGCGCTCATGAGATTGCTCCTTACAAAACGAAAAATATCCCCCTACCGCTTGAGTTAATACACGACCATTGGAAAAGGCTGTCTTTGGTTCCAGCCCAGAATGATGCTTCGTTGGGGGAGGCAATGAAGGCTAAGTTTCAGATTTTCTATGATAGATTTGTCAGTGAAAAGCCTGATATCCAGCGCCATATGTTTAAAAAGTTCGAAGAGGCTATGAATCCAGATTGCACTACCCTTGTTGAACCCCAAGAGAAGGCAAAGCCACGCGGTCGCATGTCAACAAAAGAAAAAAATGCAGCCAAAGTGCAAAATGCAACCAAAGTAAAAAATTCGACGCGTAGGGATCCTTCGGAGTTTGAGCACGTTTTGGCCTCCCTTCAACCCTCCCTTGAAACCCCCAAGGCAGTCAAACAGAAACCGCGCCGCAATCCGAGAGCCAAAGAAAAAGTTGCAGCACAAGTTTCAACATGCCACTTCATCAATCAATTTCCGGAACCAATAAGACCTTATATCAAATCGGTTAAGGATGTTGAATCTGATGGGAATTGTGGGTTCAGGGCAATATCGGCCTTCATCAATGAGGATTGTAATGAGCATGAGTGGAAACAGGTAAGAAATGATTTGCTAAGAGAGTTGGATGCAAATTTTGACCTGTACGAAAGAGTGGCATTGAGGAGCGGGAGAGCTTGGGAATTACATTGCATTTTAAATTGGGATGAAAGTCCTACGCCACAGGCTAAGTGGATGACAATGCCGGACATGGGACACCTCATAGCCTCTACTTATAACTGTGTCCTCATCCACTTATCAAAACTACAATGCCTTACGTTCCTTCCCCTCCGATCTAAACCCTTACCCTCCATGAAGCGAAAGGTTATTGCTATTGGATTCGTTGATGGCGGACACTTTGTACAGGTACTCAAGTTATTAGTTATTATTTGCACATTTCTATATAACAAATATTGCTCTTGAAGTCCAATTAAAGTTAATTTTTTTAAAAACCTACTATGGCAGGTGTTCCTCAAAAAGGGTTCCCCCATGCCGCCAATAGCTTGCAATTGGACAATCTATCGCGACTCTATAGCAAAAAATTGGGATGTACCATATGTCAAGGCTATTCAAAAGTTCAAGGAGATCATTGGCAATGACGTTGCAACAAAGGAAGTCATCGATGTGGATTAGGCATTTTTATTTGTCAAATGTATCTTGTACTTTGTGATTTTTTTTTTTGTTTTAGAATGGTGATTGCACTTTGAATCCTAATATCTGACAAATTGTAGTTGTACGTATTTTGGTACTTATGGATGAATGTTGGTAGTCAGGGACTTATGGATGAATGTTGGCCGTCATACAAAGAAATTTGAGATACTCTAGTACATGAAATTTGAGATTATGTACTTCAATTTCTAGAATCTGAAATACTGGCATTATTTCATACTCTAGAGTTTGAACTTTATCAGGATTTTCATATTGTAATGTATGATATTGATGTAATGCGTTGGTATAACAACCCGAGCTAGGACCTGGTGTGCTAGGGTGAGCAGCGTCTTGGCCCCTCAAAATCCTCTGCACTTCACGAAGAGTATTTTTCATGTCAAACGGGGAAATATGTGTTCCACTCAAGCAACTGTCTATAAGGACCAAAGCCGTTGCAGTTCGCTCCTCTGCACTCTCAGTATTATGCCCGTCTCTGCGACCACGTGCCACCTTCAAGTGTGAGACCCTCCTAAACCACGGAAGGTAGTCTTGGTGTGACTCCCAAGGGATTCCAGGTGTAACCGGAACTCGCTTGTCCTCATGTAGCATATGGTCACGCCAATTTTGCCAAAGACCATCTGTATACTCATACACCACACTGTAGGTAGCAGACGTAGATCCTCTACTACCCCGCAACGGCGCTAACGGAGGCCCAGGGACTAACTGCACAAGGCCGAACTGCCTCAAAACTCTGTTCGGTAGGTAGGGCTCAACGACGATCATGCAACAGATGCAGCCAGTGTATAAAGCTATATCTGCCACAACTTGCCTACGTTCTCTGTACGGGTCAAAAACCACCTGCCCAACAAATTTTTCATAAGTCAATTGATTATTTCAATAAAACTTACAAGTATGTGTTCTAGTTACCTGGCTAGCTTGGACATCGTCCAACATCTCACGGTAGCGGACTGTGGTGGCTGACTTAGCCTCCTTACGACTTTGCCAGTGTGCTGCCCGTGGTAGGTCCTCCGTGTAGTTTGCATTCATGGCGTGTTGGAACATAGGAAAATGTTCTTGAATCCATGCCTGCATTTTAGTACACATAATTCATATATTTAGTCTTTTAGAATCCATGTGTACATTGCAAGTTTAATGTGTCCGTGTCCGTGTCCAAATTAATGCCCCAAATCCATAAAATTCATGTCCCAGTTATAACAAGTACAAAGTCCATCAAAGTGTATGTATCTATATCCTCTCTCTAGCAAATCTCTTTAAGTTTGAACATGTCTCTCCATGTTCTCTATAACTCTCTATCTCTCATTTCAATTTTTTAAGTAAATTACCGTGTATAATGTGCGAGGGATATCTAATTTTTTCACGTCTTTGATGAATAAGTAAATGCAATTAATGTGCGAGAGATATCTAAATCATAGTTCATGTAGCAATATTTTTGAAAATAACTAACTACCTCCAACAAGGTCATGTAGCCACCCATCTGCATAACGTGACTCCTGCTTGCTTGTCCAAGCTGCCTATACAGGAACCCCAATGCTCCTACACCCCAAGCATACCTCCCAACATGTTCCAAGTCAGACAAAAGAGCGAGGTAGGAAACATTCACCCTAATTCCAGTCTTGTCCACAAATAGTGTGGTCCCGAGAAGGTACAACAAGAAAGCCCGTGCACAATAATCCACCCTCTCATCCGTGGCATCATCTCCCACATTCATGAAATTATTTTTCAACCAATGCAATTTAACACCACCACAAGAAACAGCGTCACTCACTTCAGCCACTGTCACACCAAGACATCTATGCACAAGAGCAACACAATCCTCCTTACTATGAACCTCTGCATGCACAGCTAACCCCTCGACTGGGAGCCCAACAAGATAGAGCACATCTTCAAGTGTAATGGTCATCTCCCCAAACCCAAAGTGGAAGCTGTTTGTCTCTGGGTGCCACCTCTCCACAAACGCAGACACTAACACCTTGTTGCAATACCTGTAAGTAATTTGAGCGAGTGGAAACAACCCTGAAGCTTTAACCCTATCCATGAACCTAGAATTGGTTGTCGATAGCTCCCAAATTTTCAAATAACGCGAGTGGTTATATATTTTCAACAATTGTCGCTCCCTACCATTCCAAATATCAGCTGTAACATGATTCCTGAAATCCTTTAACAAGCTTGGATCTTCTGGACCAACCGGAACCTCATCATGCCTCTGCCTCTGTTGTCGCCCTCTCCCTCGCCCTCTGCGTACAACCGAAGCCTCAATGTGTGCATCGTCCTCATGTCGCTCGGCCCCTGGCTCTACTGCCTCAGTGTGTGCATCGGTCCTGGCCTCCTCCTCCGGTTGTGCATCGGGCCTGGCCTCCTCCTCTGCCTGTCCATCAGGCCTAGCCTCATCCTCCTCCGCCTGTGCATCAGGCCTGGCCTCCTCATGGACCTCCTCCGCCTATGCATCGGCCCTAGCCTCCTCCTCTGCCTCTATAGCATCCTCCTCCACTTGTTGCTCTGCCTCATGCCTGTTCTCCTCCTCCCCAACCTCTCTGTCAACCTTTTTCTGCCTCTGTCGTCGTCCTCTCCTTCCAACTTCTCCAACTTTTGAAGTTAAAATTTGGTCAGCCTTCCTCTTTCTTGCTGAAATAGTAGGACGAGTCCTCTTCATTTTCCTGCATTCACCAATTCAGAGCAATCAACCTTTAGCACATGGATTGCTCTACATTTTAAACATCTAAAATGATAGAACATCTCACACAGTACAAGCAAATAAGACTCATTCTTGAAAAATATCATAAGAAAAAAACATTAAAAAAACCAGTACCGAAATGGGAAAGACCTTCATTTATTGGCCAAAAAAAAATAATTTGCTCATATAAGTGTTATACTATGAAAAGGAAAAAATAAAAAATATGAAACTCACAAGCAATACCATTGCCTTCATACCATTAGACTTCGTATCTAACTCCTGAAGTTCGGAACAACGAGCTACTGAATTACAATTGCTATAACACCAACGCCTATTCAATAGAGTTATTAAGAAAAACAAGCAAGGGTTGTGATTTCCCATGGCATAAGAAAGAGTTGAATCGAGTCACAGTTCTTAGACTCAAGCGACTAAATTCAAGTCCCATTGCATAAGACATGGTGTGATGCCTATCCTACTTTTGTAGGATGTTTGATCATGACGATCATAATTGTAGCACACAACACAGTGAGCACTGTAGAGCCCAAATGCCCATGGTATCCACTAGTAACAATTGGTATGGACACGAAGTACAAATATAAATCACCAAAAAATGTCCATCACATGCAAGACCACCTCACTTTCACCATTTCCAATCTAAAACAACGTCATAGACTTTATGACAACCTGAGATGTGAAATTGCAATCATCTTTTTCCAAACTCTCAAAAGTACATGAATTGAGCACCTATTTGACCAGATCCTACCAGATAACTGTTGTGAATTGGTAACTCCAAGGTACACCTAGCCCTTCTTTGATAAATGCACTCCATTTTTATCCTTTAGTGAAACTCTTTGATAGAAAATAGTCGGATCAGCTAGTTCTCTTTTCTACATTGGTTTTTCTCTTAGGAATTTCAGCGAACACATGGTGTGCAAAGTTATTTATAGTTGATTAGAAACATATAAAACGAACATAGAGGAACCACTATAATTTTCAATCTGTTTCAGATTCAAACATCTCAAATAAATGTAAAAAATTAGATTCTTAAGTTCGAAATCTGTCACAGAAATCAATTTCAAACATCTGAAATAAATTGAAAATTTCAAGTTTATATGTTTGAATATGGCACCAGACAGACTCTAATAATTGAACAGAAAACCTAAAATCAAGTTCTAATATCTAATTGTATCAGTTAGGGATTCAAAAATTACCTTTTCAAGGAGTTGGGTCGGACGATAATAGTGATGCCACCGTGGTGGTGCTTGCTGTTGTGTGGCGGTGGTGGTTCGACAATGGAGAACGGAGGTAGTGAGGGAGAAGAACGGGGAAGGGAAGTGGTCGTGTTCTGGGTGAGGGAGAAGAACGGGGAGAAGAACGGGGAAGGGAAGTGGTGTTCTGGGTGGGTTTTTTTTGGGTTTCAGAAAACAGAGAGGCCGAGAGATAATTTTGGGTTTCAAAAGATTTTGGCCGTGGAGTGGGGAGGGATAATTTTGGAAGTTCACACCTATTTTGTGGTTGTATGGTAACAAATTTTTATAAGATTTGTGGTTTAAGTTAGTAAAAGGTTACATGCAGTAAATTCGCAGTTGCATTTATAAACTCCCAAGGAAAAACTATGATTCAAATCAGTATAAAACCAAAGCCGTGAGAATAAATCCGTATGCCATCCATTTAAGTTTGTTTTACCAATTTGTAAACCAGGACCGAACCACACCGCCGGAAAACTGAACCGGACTGACCGGTTCAGACTAATTCTTATTGGATTCGCGATTTGATGATTTCTTTGCTCACCCCGACCAGGGTACCCTTATCTGAGGTGTGTTTTTTTTTTTTTGCTCTTATCTGAGATTAGGCGAAATTCGGAGGGTCAAGTTTGCAAATTAAAAGTTGAGAAAAACCTACTAGTTCTATGCAGCGGTTTATTTTGGCTGTTGTTTAGAAAAACCATTTGGCCGTACACAGCAGCCATGGCAGGAAAGCGGAAGAAGAGAGACGACGGAGATGAGGACGGCAGCAAAAGCAGTCGCAAGAGTTTCGTCGTCGACGGAGACGACGATAACAAGCAGAAGAAGAACGGAAGTAAGGGGCAGCAGGTGCTTCCGTCGACGATAAAGAACAAGGAGAAGAGGTCCGCCGTACACGCCAAGCTCAAGCAACAGAAGAAGCTCGAGAAGCGCAAGAGGGCCAAGACTCGTGATGCCGCCGAGAAGCAGGCTCTTGAGCTCGGCGAGGAGGTATATATATCTGGACCCCTGTATTTTGCTAGCAATTTTTATGCGGAATTGAAATCTAGGGCTCTGATTGTTTGGTTATCGTGTTTGTGCAGCCGCCGCCGAAGATGATCCCCCGCACCATTGAGAATACCAGGGAGCTTGACGAAACTGTTTGCAAACCCGACGATGAAGAGGTATTTCCTGTGCCATATATATAGACATATATGTATGCCATTGTATTCATGAAGCATAAGGACGGGAACATACACAATTCCTGCAAATGGTTTTTTTGCGCGCTAGTAGCTCACAGAAAGGATGTAATCCTATTTATAAAGACAGTTTTTTTTTTTTTTCCCTTCTCATTTTACTTGTGTCAGGATGTTTCCTAGATAGAAGTGTGAGTTGTATCCGATGTAAAATGCAAAATATATTGCGTGTGTTCATAATTTTTGAGATGAAATGAAATTTCATGTCTTCGCTGTTACTGTCTGGTAACAAAATTTACGGTGTAATGTACCGCGCGTCGCATCATGGATCGTGTGGGTATCGGAAAACTTAAGTGTAAGATACATAATTATTTTACCTCTTAACGTACCTAATCATATACGTGTTTAAGATTTTTGTAGACATGGGATATGTTTAGAGATGCGTATCAATTTCATCTCTAGAAATACCATATGGTCATATGCTATTGTGAATTGTAACATTGTAACAACCCTAGCTGTAGCAATCATTTCTGCAAAATCTTAGTATTGAGGAACTTGATATGAAACCCTGCTTATGGGGGGATTGCCTTCCCATTCACTTTGTGCATTGACAGCTGTTTGCGGGTAATGATGCGGATGAATTCTGTTCAGTTTTGAAGCATGAACGCAATCCAAAGATATTGATCACCACTTGCCGTTTCAACTCTACTGTATGTCTTCTTTTCAAATTGACCATTTGTGTGTTGCTGTAGAACTATTCATAGGAATATGCTTTCAAAAGTAGGAATATGATTATCTCTTAAATGAGATTCATTATGCAAGCTTTTTCTCCTGACGTGTTTTAGTTTGTCTTTGAACATATGTTGCTTGAACAATAGAGGGGACCAGCTTTTATATCGGAATTACTTACTGTGATCCCAAATGCTCATTACTTCAAGAGAGGAACCTATGATCTGAAAAAGGTGCTGGTTTTTGCTCTGTTGGTTTTCAGCTTTTTGATTGATTACTTACTTCAAGAGAAGGACCTATGATCTAAAACGACTTCTTATGTACGGAGTTAATGCTGCAAGCGCTTTATTATCTGAAGATAGCCTTCTAATTTTTCTGCAGATTGTAGAGTATGGAAGGACTAAAGATTTCACTTCTCTTATAGTTGTTCATACTAACCGAAGGGAACCTGGTTAGCAGCCTCAGCCTTCCTTGTTCCTCTTCCTTCAATTTTATTGGAATTGGAAGATTTTATTTGTCAATTCTGGTGGTTGTTCTTCAGATGCTCTCCTTGTCATTGGTTTACCTGATGGTCCTACCGCCCATTTCAAGCTCTCAAAACTTGTTTTGCGCAAAGACATTAAGGTTTGGTGATTCAAGCTCTCTCTCATCCCAGTTTTGGCTACTACGTTTTTTTTGACCGAGTTACAATGGCTCTGTAAATATTAGGCAAAACTAAAAGGCAGCCTTTCAGTTAGTAGCTTTGGATGGGCTCATCAGATAAGGAATTGGGTGTTTTCTCAAAATGGATTACCGAATTACTCCCTTCGACCCAAATTGTTGTGCCTTTTGGGGCAGTGGTGCCACTCGAACAATTGTCTATATTGCACAATCTATAACGTTTTTTATGATTTCGAAAACTTTGTGTAATAAAACTAATTGAGATCATCAAATAAGATCCATATTAAATTAAAAGATACGCAACAGTTTGAGAGGTCTCAAATAGTAAAACATGCACAACAGTTTGGGCAGAGGGAGCAATTTTTTGGAAGCATACAATGCCAAAAAGAACAAGGAAACCCGACAAAGGGTCTACCCTCCATCATTCCAAAGAGGCTGCTCTAAAGTGTCTTCCCAGGGAAAAAACAAGGTTGACCCCTTGTCCTTTTCTCCTTGAGCTTGTTTTGAAGGAACAAGGAAACCCAACAAGGGTCTACCCTTGTAACTTAGGGGGTATTTCCTCTATCTTTCCAAAGAGGCTGCCCTTAAGTGTCTTTCCTGGAGAGTACAAGTGTTGGCCCTGCGTCCTTTTCTCCTAATCTTGTTTTGAAGGAACAAGGAAATCCGTCAACGGTCTACCCTTTCAACTTAGTTCTTGTTCCAAGGAGTCCGCCCTCTAGTGTCTTCCCTTCCCTGGTATAGAAGGGTTGACCCCGGCAATGTTCTAAATGGCGCTTGGCGCTAGTAGGGTGGAGACCCACCTCCAAGCGCCAAGCCGCCTAGGCGGCGCCAAGCAATTCGGCGGGTTTTTTTTTTTTAACAAACCATTATCCAATCAAACTATATTCCATGTATCCATAATGCAAGTTCAAACTTCAAAGTACAAACCCAAATGAAATCAAGTAGTAGCAACTAGCAAATAAGTTGAATAAGACAATAAGTAGTAGGGCTTCGCTCACCTCCCTTGTATTATTTTTGTATATATATATATATATATATATTTATTTTTTTAGGCCGCCAAAGGCCTCCAAAGACGCCAAGGCCGCCAAGACCGCCGCGGCCGCCAAGCCCGCCCGGCGGCCGCCAAACCTCCCTGGGCGCCAAATCAAACGCCAAGGGCTATTGGCGTGGCGGTAAGGCACCTCCAAGCGCCTAGGCGGCCTCGGTGGCCGCCATTTAGAACAGAGGACCCCGGTTCCTTTTGTCCTTAAAATGAGAAAGGGCTCTACCCTTTTATTGCAGGGGTCTTCCCCGCATATTCAAGAGACTTCCCAAGAATTTGATTTTTCCTTGGCCTTTTTTTTTTTTTTTGCAGGTGTTTACCCTTTTATCGCAGGGGTCTTTCCCCACATATTTTGAATTATGTTCTGAGGACAGTCTTTTTCAAATATGTGGGTGAAGACCCCTGTGATAAAAGGGTAAACCCCCTTTCGTTTGTCTTTGTTCTTTCAAAAGAAAAGGAATCGGGGTTAACGCTTCTATTATTAGGGAAGACCCTTGACGGGTTTCCTTGTTCCTTCAAAACAAGATCAAGGACAAAAGGACGTTGGGTCAACCCTTGTACTCTCAATGAAAGACACATGAGGGCAGCCTCTTTGGAATGATAGAGGAAAGACCCCCTAAGTGACCCTTTTCGAGTTTCCTTGTTCCTTCAAAACAAGCTCCAGGAGAAAGGACGAGGTGTCAACCCTTTTTTTTTCCTGGGAAGACACTCGAGAGCAATCTCTTTGGAATGAGATAGGGAAGTCCCCCATGTTACAGGGGTAGACCCTTGTGGGGTTTCCTTGTTCCTTCAAAAGAAGCTCGAGGTGAAAAGATTCTTAGGTCTGATTCGGTTAGAAAGTTAACTATGAGAGATGCTGCCGAATCATTAGGCCTTACATATTGAAAAAGATATGGATATATACTGACATTTGTTGATGTCAACGGATGTTGCTTGCAGAATCATGGAAACCCGACTAGTCACGAGCCTGAGCTTGTGTTGTCTAACTTCACAACGCGTCTGGGTCATCGCATTGGCAGGTTTCATTCTTATCTCATCCTTTATAACCATTGTGTTGAATATTCGTACTTTTATCTTTATCTGTGACTATCATCCTCATAAGTTACACAGATTTTCCCTCCCTCCCTCTCTCTCTCTCTCTCTCTCTCTCTCTCTCTCTCTCTCTCTCTCTCTTTATCGATCTCTCTCTCTCTCGATCAATCGATCGTTTTGGATGTGAGTGATCTGTTTTACCTTTCTAGACATGCATACTGTCTATCATAAATATTTTTCTGACTGCTATCTGCGGTTTTCTTTTCCATCTAGGTTAATACAGTCTCTGTTCCCGCAATCTCCAAATTTCCGTGGCCGGCGAGTGGTAACCTTCCACAATCAGAGAGATTTTATATTCTTTCGCCATCATCGGTGGGTAGTGTTTGTTTTCTATTTTCTAATTTTGACTTGTGTGTCTGAAAGTTTTCTGATAAATGAATCTTGCCATTAATATGGGTTAAAGGTATATTTTCGAAAGCAAAGAAACGAAACAGATCGACTCAAAAGGGAAAAAAGGCAAGGACACCAAGGAGGAAAACGGCTCTCAAGAGAAAATGGTTGCCCGCCTTCAGGTTTGTGTTTCCTTGGTCTCTGTGTGTTTCCAGCTCTTAAACCCTGTTGGTCTTAGTTCGTTGGATACTTGACTCTAATTGCTGGAACTTCAGTAAGTCCATGATTGGTTGATTGCACAAAATGCTTGGTCTTGTTAGCAATAACTTGTTCGGTTGATTTCCATGGAAGATGGGAGAAGTGGTTTGTGAACTGTTTGTAACTCTTTGGGAAGAGTGAGAATTGCAGGCCACTTGTCTGATACTTGTCTGCGTTTAACAATTTGAAGCAGAGGTCTAATGCTCTACCAGACAGAAACATAAAAAGTTAGAACTTGCGATTCGTCTCTCCTCTCTACTGCTATTCCATGCCAATGGCTGGTAGCAAATCATCTTACAGACAGTCTCTTTAGTCTTAGTAAAAGCTGTAATGTGATTCACCTAATTCCTGCATCTATAAAGAGAAGAAAAACAGAGTGGAGCCTCAAAAGATTTTCTACTTAAACTGGTATTTTGTAGTCTGTTACTGGTTTATTAAAAACTTCTCCATTTGACTTCAAAGTTTGTTTATTGAATGCTATTCATTATTTATGCTGCCCTGTGGTTAAGAGAATGATATGAACGGATGGGAAAATTTACATACGGACTAGGGGCAAGGGGCATTACCCCAGACAAGTACAAATTTTCAAAACATTAGCTAGAAAGCATCTAGCATCAGCCAATGGAACAGGGAAGCATCAGCCGCACATCTAGAACACTGTATCTACCACCTCAACAATTGTTGGCCACAAAAATGTATTGCGTCAAAGGCCATTTTTGTGTTTATGAATTAGCATGATCTTTTAACCATCCAATATGTCCTGGATCATAGAATTTATGTACTTGTAGCTTTTAGCTTGAAAAACTCTAGCTTTTGTGTCCTTTAATTTGTATAGACATAGGCAGCCAGCATCAACCTACAAATAATTATGCAGAATGTTCCCTGTTAGGTTTGTGGCTGCCTGAGTAAAAATCAAATCCCCTCTGTCATTGAATAGACAGCTTCCATCGACATCTCCATATCCTGTTTTGTGACTGAGCACTTAAGACAGATGATCAACATTCAATATCTCCTTCTTACACCTGCTAAACCACAGCACTTGTAGTTATTTTCTTATATTGTAGGAGGTTATTTTGGTGTTTAGTCTAATATAAACTGATGTCAAGGGACTAGTTGGTTAGTCTATCTCTGTGTCGCAAACAAATTTTCAATTCCAAACTTGCAGGAATGTGGTCCTCGTTTCACGTTGAAGTTGATTAGTCTGCAACATGGAACATTTGATACGAAAAGTGGAGAATATGAGTGGGTTCACAAGGTAAATTACCAAGCATCCAATATTTTCTTTTCTATCAAACTGACAAAATTTCCTACTTATTGATTTTCTGCAAAAAATTCCTTCACTTGTCCGGCTCATTTATCACTGACTTTTGTTTCTTTCTTTCTGTTTGAAATGATAGGCGGAGATGGACACTAGTCGCAGGAGATTTTTCTTGTAATGTGCTTTGGAATCTAGCTATTTATTTTCTCGGTACTTCTAAAGAAGTCTTTTTAATGAGGATTTTGTTTTATTCTTTCGTGTATTTTTTTCTTTGGTTGGGGGTAGGGAGTAATACAAGGTAAAAGTCAACACCTTGTAACGATAAATTATGTAGTGTGCCATTTCTATCTCTTGATTGGTACTCCGTCCTTGTGACATTGAAATTATGAAATTTTCTTTTGGATAATGTCATTTATAGTGAAGAGGATACTCCCCGAGTTACATCAACATCAGTATGTCTTTACTGTATTGTTCTTTGTGTTTGGCTGTTTGTGATCTTATTTGTGCACCTTGAGTTCCATTCCTTAAGCCAACTACATGCCTTTCTGAGTACATGAAGACAAATCAAAACAAACAGACCTGATGAAGCTGCAACACGTGAGATGGATCTTTCAGGAGGAGAATTTGCTATTAGATAGACACAATCCATAGCAATCAACATCCAACCTGAGTTTTCCAACAGCGTCTTGATTACTTTTGCTTTCCCCTTGTAATCTTTGTACAGTCTGCAAATTATCCTTACACAAAGAATACCTACAACTATAAACGTAGTTAGGGACCACCCCCTGTAAGACAAAACCTTCCCTCCGACAACCAGAATCTCTCTCCGACAAACGCAAGATTTACACTCACCAGAAAAAGTTGACGAGACTAGGGCATCAAAACCCGTATAGTAAGGCAATATGGTGGAATCTAGGTATAGGCTTGCATGCAAAATTCCAGAGATTGTTGAGACAATGTAGAATGCATATTTGATGTCATTTTTCTCAGCTGCATTGTCGAAAACAAGAGCAGAGATCTGAATCAGTTGGAGCATAGAGGTACCCACACACGAGATTGAAATCAGTGTATTGATCCTTTGTCCCTTGGCAAGGGCCAAGAGGAGTAGCGGGAGGGAGATTGGACCAGATGGTAGTAAGTATCTTCTACTTAGTTGAGCAAGACGAGGTCGCTTGGTGGCCCCATATATCTCCGTTATGATTGAGATTAGGGTTGCTAGATACGACACCGTTGTAAGGCAGATTACCGAAATATCCACAGCAAGCGGATAATTACCTTGGAAGGTGCTGTCACAGAAGTAGTGATAAGGACAGTTAATGGGATCCATGGTCTCTTCTAGCTGCCACCTTGTACACTTGTAGAAGGTTTCACGGATATCTTCTGTTGCCCATTGGTGTCGAAATGCTAAAATTTCTGGATGCAGGAGGAGATGCCTAATCATCATTCTGGATGAGGCATGTATTTGCAAGACACTCGTGGTATTATATGCATTCGTACCTTCAAAGTTGAAATCCTGGATCTGCCATAGATTCTGTTTTTTGTGTTTATGAAGGTTTTGCCTACTTTCAAGTCGGTCTGCATTATGGTGATGAATATATATGTGAGGAGGGCTGAATTCCCTGTCTGGTAGTTGAGACAACAGCAGTTGCAATGTTGTTTTTGCTTGTAGTTGAATTGACGAGGGAAGACCAACCATCTTTATATTGTTTCTGTAGATGTTTACATCAACTTAATGCTTAAAGATGGAATCACTTACAGATAAAGTATTGCTACTATAGTGAACCTTGTTTCCGTTTGCCAAACGTTCTACAGAAATACGGTACAAAAAAGGGACCCGGACCAACCGGTTAAGTTCTGCTTATGTAGGATGTTTGATATGGCAATTGAAACTAATTTCGGCGATATCATGATATTATGAGGCATGCATTCGGAGTCTGGAAATGTAGTAGATGATGAACATTTATAGAATCAGAAGCAATTTTCACTCATCGTGGTTTGGTGTGTGAGCCCAGTATTTACCAGATCTTAGCACCAAGGAAAGTTCGTTTGTACAAACGGTCTAGGCCTGTATTTGAATGGAATATTACTATCATAATTCGCCACATGGTTACATTCATTTTGATAGGGTTTGGGGATGTGAGGTGTTGTCAACACTGTCAAGCATCACAATCTGATGTACTCTCTCCGCCAAAAAATATTTGTCCATTCAGTAAGACAAAACTAAAAAATAACAGTTTAACATTTTTTCCAAAAAAAAAAAAAATTCAAATTTGTTTCATGGATTAGAAGATTGTTTTAAGTTTTTTTGAATTTTTCTTGCAAAAATTGAATTATATTTAATTTTTCATTTTGCGGACCGGAAAAATATTTTGAGAGAGAAGTAGTAATATTCTTTCCATTCATTTCTGGGTGGGTGGGCGCTGTCACTTTGGTAACAAGGATTAACGACGGATGGAGGCAGCTTCATTTCCAAGTGACTCAATTTGGTGTGTGAATGCAATGGGTTGATGGCAGCTTCTTGAAATAGTTTGCCTAAAAAACAGTTTTGCATCAAATTTAATTTTCATACTGAAAAGTGACAACACAAGTAGAGACATATTTTTGTAATCCTAATGCAGCTCCAAGACTCGGTGGCCTTGGTGTGAGGTTCGGCTCCTGTCCACTTTGCTATGAACATGTTTGGTCCAGTTTGAGCCCACTCGGAACCCATTTCAATGATCGAAATTTGTTCATATAGGCTCCGGGTCAAAGATTACCAACCATTTAAGAATTAGATCAGTTAGATATCCACTGGACACATCATCCAAAAATGTTTAAACAAATAGATGGTTTCAGATTAAATACAAGCTACACATTATGTGAAATAATCGTAATTTATTCATGTGATTACCGAAGTCCAATCAAGTTGATGTTTTGCATGAATAATTTCTCTATAGGGCATATGAGATGTATGGTTCTAATCACCAAATGTGCCTCTGGTGGGCCTACCATTGCAAAAACTGGTAAAGAAGGCTATGGTAAAGTGCACCTCTCCCTTCCCTTGACCATACCAGACTTACCAGTAAATTGGCCTTCATGCCCTGATCTTCTTCTTCTTCCTTCTTCAATGCCAACCACATACTCGATATGTTCGCATAAACTATCAAAAGCCCACATCAACTTTTCACAGAATCATGGAAAATCAAGATTAATCCCAAACTTGTAAACCAGTAACTTAAATTAAGAAAATCAACTGCCATTGATTGGAAAAAAAACCCTGCTATTCTTCAATTAAGCTAATATTCTGATTTTACAGAGTAGAGCCGAAGTTCCAGAAGTGGGATGGGACTGAAGAGGGAGGTCAGCTGTAGGAGGATAAAATCGTGAACAACATTGTACTCCTATAACTTAAGAATTAAGATCATAGGGCTCCTAATCTGGGTTCTTCCACTTGTACAAGACTTGGGGATCACTTGGGGGTGCAGGAGGGAAGTTAAAACCACAGTTTCTAGATATCATCGGCGTAGGATGTGTTTGGGTCACATCGGATCACCTAGCAAACCAGTCAGCTTCGAGATGTCCACATTGACATACATGAAAGGAAAGGCATCAGGCAACGGAGCGACAGAGTTTTAATTGATCGTCTTAATGATCTTGGTAGGCGATGTCAAGCAACCCTCTGAAAAATAACTTAACAGCATGTGCACTAAAGCAAGCCCCAATACATTTCTCGATGGATGACTCGGTGATCACTGGTACATGTAAACACAAACGCACAACATGGTTTCCTCAGTAGACAGTTCAGTTGTAAGCCAAAAATGAAACAAGAACAGAAGTGTCAAAGTTGTTAACAAATACTAAGATAATGACAGGTTGACAGCAATGTTCATGGGTTATAAGTTCTTGAATAGGCAGAGAAACTCCGAAGAAATGCGGAATCAATGGGACTAAAATTTTGTTAAGGATCCTGTTGCAATAAATACATTGTAACAAATAGCATAAAAATATCTGGCCAGAATCACAAAAATAGAAAATCATACAAGTAACAATAATATCTTTGATCTTGAATGATCAGATTTCTCTTTCATATTTTTAAGGTGATGCACAGGTCATCCTCTTCCAAGTGCTATTAACTGACCTTTCAGAGCCACTGTGTTGGAGGATAGAACAAATATATCAATGATAAAAAGCACTGAAGATGGAAACTCCCAAACCTGCAAAATGGATAATCAAAGATAGAAGCACAAGTTTAGTTGCATAGATTACAAATTAAATTGATAAAATGTTTGATAAAAAAAAAAGAGGCAAAATGAAACGAACAGTTAAAAGCTTTTACAACAGTAAGCTATTGGATGGTCAAGTGACATAAGAAAGCTTACCATCATGACAATGAGAAAGATCTTGAAGTAGCTAGAAATAAAGATGGCAAGCAAAACATCTATGTACCTGCATAGAATATAAAAGAATAATCCAACTGATAAGGAATTAAGGATTAAAGTCTCGCAAGAATAAGGTGAAGATGCTGATAGTAGAGAATCATGCATGCCCAGGTTTCTATCCAGTCGTCAAACTCATTCTTGTCAATGTATCCTAAATTTGGTAATTCTAGCAAGTTGGCAACTACTCCCGTGTTAAGAAGACTGAACTAACTGTTTAAATAATTGAATCCAAGGTCCAATTTCACGAAAACTTCTGGTATGAAAATTTCATGCTCTAGTAAGAAAATTCATGGTGTCACGTATCGCATACCCTGTAATGGCTCGTATGGACATCATCAAAAAATATTTACCCACAACTTACCGGATTGTAAGGCACGTATCGTATCCTAAGCATACCGAAAGATTTATTAAAATTTAAAACCTAAGAGACATTGAGAGAGATACATATCGAATTTATCTCCACACACATCGAATTTATCGAATCGAAAGATTTTGACCACACTGCAATTTGCATAAATGATAGAACATTGCTAGTACTTTTCTTTTTTTCATTTCCTGGTATTAAGGGAGTTCTTTTCGAAACGATATTAAGCGGAGTTGCTAATATAAATTTTATCGGGTTTTATACTAGAAACTGATTCAGGCACTTTTGTTTCTGTCAAAATATAAATGTTGTGCAAAAAAGAAAAAGCTTTTTGAGCTGAATTTTCCACGCAACAATTCTCACGGCTTGCCTCAAGTAAAGGTCATCTCTCTTATTAAAGTACATTCTCAAGATCACTAGCTCAAGAATCTTTAAAATAAAATTCTAAAAAAATTACCGCAAGCCTCCAAAAGATGCTTCCAAAAAATATCTTGTCACGAGAAGTAGAAAACTAAGAAATATGAAGTTTCCGAATAGGAGATCCATCAGCACCTAAAACTGACATTGGTAAGTCCATTGAGCTCATAACAAATTGTTGACTCCAAAAGTTTGATTGATATTCAGTGAAAAAGGAGGAGAAAACAAGCAAACCTTTCCATATCTTGAAACTAATGTAGAAAAGCCCACGGACAAACCCAATCCCTCTTCACTCTGATTCAAGAGCAGGACCCTGTCTAAAGATGGTAAGGTTTACCACGTAGCATTTGAAGAGGAGTTTAAATATAAGCAATAATAGTAGCGGTCAAAGTCAGATGAAGAAATGGTTACATGCATCCAGAAGAAGAAAAGCAAAAGCTGTCTTCCAAAACAAGCCCTGCAAAGTTGTCCAAAAGTCAGAACACAAACTCTGTGATAATGTCAAACTTCCTTCAAAACTCAATACAGCCATGACAGAGATAACCTAACTGAAGGTTGGTAGGTAACACTACACGCTTACACTGCTAGAGGCTCTAAACTCGCTAATTAAACACCTAAGAGGCACTGTTTAAATGGTCAGACTACTAGTAACAAGTAAGAGAAAATATAATCTCACAAGTTGAATATCCCATCCGGCCAACGGCGAGGGATTACCAATACCGCATCCCAACATATTCTACCTCACAAAACAGTGGGATTGGTTATCTTTTCGCCAATAGTTGTATTCAAACGACTTAAATGATGTTGCACGTGATGTATATTCCAGTTCCATGTCAATAAAACCAGCCAATTAAAGAATAGAATGGCAATGCAAAACTTCTGAGCTTAAATAGCAGTAGCATCACCCAAAGACAAGTAATTGGTGCTGGGGATTTTTGGGCCGACTGCTTATCGCAATAGGAGCATGCTCATTACAGTTCAGCATGGAGTTTCATAGCAAATGAGACTAATATACATATACATGTGTACATATGTTTATATAGAGGGAGAGACAGAGAGTATACTAGTAAAAAAATCAATTTCTTTTACACCTGAAGATTCACTGCTTGTCGATTGAGCGAATTGTAGAGTAGATGTCTATATGCTTTGGGCTTGTGCAATATCAAATCAATCAAAAGGATCTGCACAAAAACAAAGTCTCAAAAACCTGATTAATTAGCAAAAGATTAAAAAGGCCAAACAAAACAATTGTACATTAGAAGGGCATAGACAATGATCATAGCTTTAATTATTTGAATTCAATTTTGGATCTTTACCATAATCTCACATTCTATATACTCGTCTGCAACTGCTTTGCAATTCTCCTGCCACATCAAAGAAACGCAATTTTACTGAAGAGTTAGTGAAAATTCACAAGAAAATAAAATGAAAGAAACCCAAAATGGATAATGAGAGAGAGAGAGAGAGAGAGTGAGAGAGAAGAACACATACACATCTCATAAGGCGGATGTTTCCTGGAGAATACTGGACAAATAGAGGTTTACTGTTACCAATCTGAAATCCACACTCAATACATCGGAATCCCATCTCTCTCTCTCTCTCTCTCTCTCAACTCCAAAGCCCGTCTCCGATTGACGGTGTTGGCTGCTCGGGTTGGCTTCCGACTTTACGAGGTTTCTGCGTTTTTGAGTTTCACATCACACAGTTTCAGATAGAAACCCTTAAGCACCCCCTTTATATTCCTTATAGCAATGCGTTCGCCCTTATTCTTTGAAAATATCGGTGACCACCCCTAACAGGTAACACCATGTAATGACCTAATAAATTTACCGAATTACCCTCTTTTAATCTAGCCTCTCTGCCTCTCCTCCTCCTCCTCTACGTAACTAGTGTGTTTTCATTTGAATGTGGTTTTTCGAACAACAATGGGTGTAGCTAGTCGTGTGAGGATTGATGGTGGCAGGATTGGGACCATGATGTAAGCAAGATTTAAATAATAGATTTGGGATGTGAATTTTGGTAGAGATCGATATCAGATGATGGGTGTTGATCGCAACTAAAATAGAAGAGGGGTGCAACAAAAAGGTTTAAATTTTGAAAATTTAGTGATACGTAGAACATTGAGCAATGACGGCGAGCCCAAGATGATGGCAAAGTTGGGTTGGGAGTACTTGTGCAAGGTGCAAGGCTGGGGGCAATGATGTGTGGTCGTGGTCATGTTTACTGATTGGTGGTGTACTAATAGTTTGGGAAGTCGAAGATAGTCATATGATTCGAAATATTGTAGTGTGACCTTTCTTACAATATTACATATTAAGTTGTCCTCAAATCAAATGTATATTGTTTCGTCTTAGAAGCTCCTTAGTTGTTGCACTAACTTCCTTCTTGTAATGTGGTTCACATTTAACCTTGATTTCTAGCTAGCTATTTTAATGTGTCCCACTTTAACCTTTGAATTAATTTTTTTTTAACTTGCGCGCAGTTTGATGTCAACCCTGCAACAAAGGAAAAAAATAATAGGGAAAATTTGTTTTATATCCCTTCGATTTTGACCAAAAATTTATTTTGGTCATTAACCTTTTAATTTCGGCATAAAAATACTTTAACTTTTCAATTTTTTTCAATGTCATCCTTCAGAAGGAATCCGTTTTCTTTGAGTCCGTCTTCGGCCACTGGACGGCCGATCCGAGCCGTCCAAAATTCTAAAGCAAAAAATGAGGGGGCTAACGCGGGAATTAACGGCATCCGATGTGTGTAGGGTGCTTGATCCAAACACCCTATTTTTTGTGTATATAAGTATATATCCCTAAAGGATAACATTGAAAAAAATTAAAAAGTTGAAGTATTTTTATTCGAAATTGAAAGGTGAAGAACCAAAATGAATTTTTGGTCAAAGTCGAAGGAATATAAGGGAAATTTTCTCAAAATAATATTACAGCCAAGATCATCGTAAAGATCATTAAGGCCTCCTGGTCCAATCTAAAGGGTTTTTTGGCTTCATGCTCAGAAAGATTCTAATACAACTCTTTCATAAGCTTTTTGACGAAACAAACGGGAGTGACGACCTTCTGTCCTTTAGACGAAATTTAATATTACTATAGGTGACGAAATAACAAGAATTTCGTTACTAAGTAACTTTTGAAGACAACCTATAACTGACAATCTATCTATTGGTAACAAAAAAATATGCATTTTGCGACGATTTAATTCATCTCCGAACACAAAATTTCTTGTAGTGTTAACTTAACATTTTCAGGCAACTTCCTATGTCTTGACCATGTTTTAGGCATGTTTATGTTTCTAGAAAATATTTTCCTTTTGAGCTCATATTTCCTTATTTCGTGTTATCCAAGGCTCCAACTAATTAACAAAGGTTTTAGTGCATGGAATGCTAAGCAACAGAGTAACATATATATCTTTTAATAAATATTGGCCTTAATGTTAAAAGAATTTATGAAAAACACTCCATTAATAGTCAAGGGTTTTGCAAAATCTGCCTATCTGGCTATCTTTTCTGTTTATAAATGGAGAGCACCTTTTTTTTTTTTATAGACTCAAAACTGCTCTTACAATCAATTGGGGCTAGCTCAGTTGATTAGGATTCTTGCATCTCACTAAGAGGTCAAGAGTTCGAATCTCTAGCTCTCTGCGTGTGGGTGTACTTCCCTTAAAGGAACTTTTCCTCCTTTTTTTTTTTTGTTTTTGTTTCTATCCTATAATTGGCTTATTTATTGTATTGGTTAAGTTATTGGGTTTGGTTGTCTTGTGAATTCACATAATAGATGTAGCATCTTGAATTGTACTTTGTACTTCATATATGATGTAAATGATCTTTTCACCATCTATAACTGTCCATTCCCCACTATTTTCTCTGTTAACTGCTTCAATTAACTACTCTGTCTTATTAAGTGATTTCTTTTTTCTCACTTTGCACACGCATGGGTGTTGTCCCAAACGCGCTAGTGATTTATAATTGTAGAACATATTCATCTTGCAACGTACAACTGAGTTATTTTTATTTTATTTTATTGAAAGTGCAATATTAGTGAGATTGAAATCCAAAGAATACAAGACCCTAAGAAGGAAATAAAAAAATAAAAAAAAGAAGAAAAACCCTTGAAGTTGGAACCTACATGCATGTGGCTGATTATGGGTTATTACGTTAATTATGCATAGGTATCGAGACCACCTAATCTAATCTCTTTCTAGCTTAGGGATTTACTACATTCATAGCTTGTGTGAAATGACAAATAATTATAATAAGTTATTAGCACCTTTTGCAGCAGGAATTAAAAATCAATACCCAATAATGTTATTTATTAGTACTAGTAACATTGACTGAACCTTGTTGCTTTTATGTTTAACTTTGATTAGTTGCATTTTGCAGTAAATTGTTCGGCATGCCTTCCATCAATGCATGTGCATGTTTTGTTATCTGCTTTATACATAGATCTCCTCGACTAACTTCATTTACTTCTAGACACCGTTTTTCGTGTTTTGTTCAAATACTTCAAGATCATAACCGAAGCTCGCGATTACGATGTAGAATTCACAACAAAAAATTTCGCTTTTCCATTGCGGACGCACGATGTAGAATTCACAACAACAAATTTTGCTTTTCCATTGTTGACGCACGTCTGCATTTCTAGCACTAGTATTTGAACAAACAGAAGCTATAACTAGAATATATATCAGGCTTATCGGCCACTAAATTGGTCTTAGGATTTGAAAAACAAACAATTAGCGTTGAAAATTAATTGCAATAGAAAGTCAATCTCTCTTAGAAGACTGCGTAAGAATTCAAATAAAGAAATGTTATGATACACACTTCATATTTAGTATCATAAAATTTGGAGATAAATGGAGTACATAACATCGGTTTTGAATTCATAACTATTTGCCCATAAATCCATAATATCAGCTTTAACTAAATATACTGCTAATTAATTAGGAATGAAAATATATAATGCTAGGGCATATATATATATATATATATATATATATATATATATATATATATATATATAGATGCATAGAAAATTCAACCATATAGCTAGGGCATATATATATATAGAAATCAATAGTAAGTTTATTTGCATTATGGGTTAAAGGGAGATGCGCGCAATCTTGTAGCATATCCTGTTGAAGACTTCAGGAGCCATTTGGAAGGCATTAAAAAGCATAAAATCTGAACTGTTGGTTCTTTTTGTTCTCTTTTTCCTCCAACTCTTGGTTGATTTTTTCTTTTCTCTTTTTGGGATTGTTGGCATGCATATGATTGGATTGGTTTTTTCCTTTCAATGATACTTGTCCTTTCTTTCTCAATGTACTTATTATTGAGTTTCTAATAATATTTCTTTGCCTATAAAAAAAAAAAAAAACTATTTTTTTGAACACAGATGAGTTCTCAAAGCAACTAGCAAGTAGTGTAGTTGTACCGCAACGCAGCTTTCTTACTGTGAAAGTCAGGAAAAAATTCACAAACACGTAAATACACAAACCCACATTATGCGAAATAATAAAACAGCCGTTATTTTTAACTAGTACACAAATATACCCTGATGAGGAGTAAATAAAATTTTAACAAACTAACATTAAAAGGGACTTCCAAATACCAAAACAGAAATTAATAAGAAAACAAATCATATATATAATTAATGCACAAATTAAGTCTGTCTGTCTATTTTCCACGTCAATATGATCATCCTGCAAGCGAGACAAACCATGGGCTACAAGATCGTACTAAACCAGATTATAGAACACGATTCAATAACCTAATAATCAACAACATGGGAACATAACACCCTGTGGTTTGTGTAATGTGCACATACTCCCTACCGTCATGTTTTTTCTGTGTATTAACAGAATTTTGAATTTTGATAAAAAAAAAATTATAAGTGGAAAATACTCTTTTGCCCTTTTCTCTCTCCCTTAATTCCTTCAATCCTTCACATTCGTGTTACCACCGTCACCACCGCCTCCTCCTCTTTCAATCCCTTCTCCCTGCCGCACCGCTACATCCTCCATCAACCATAACCGCACCAAACGCCCTCTTGCCTCCAATGTGGCTCCCCTTCTCCGACATCCGCCCATCATTAAATTGCCCAATATTTCAAATTTTTTGAAAAAATGGGGTCTACTACATCTTTTGTCAGTGGGGAGAGGAAGAGAGAAAGGAATGGAGGGAGTGGAGGACAGAAAGAGAGGGAGGAGAGAGAGAGAGAGACGAGGACAAAAAGTCTTTTAATGCTATGTATGTTAATATGGATGGAAAATATGACGGCAGGGGTAATGTGTTTGCATATTTCACAAACCACAGGGTGTTATGTGCATGATTTTGAACCATATGGGGTGTACCCACACATAGTCCAAACCACAGGGGATCAAAGGGGCTGATCAAAAAAAAAAAAAAAAAAAAGTGGACTTTGCCGAAGTTTAAAAATGCATGTGAATTCTATGCAGCAAAAAAAAGTGCTCAGATGCATGTTCCCAAAAATGCATCACATATGAGAACAAGTAACTGGGTAGTGGCAAAGGAAAATGCATGTTCAAAAAAATAAAAAGACAAAGAACTTAAAACGACAGCTCACATATGAGAGCAAGGTTTTAAATAGTGGTAGCGGTCATGTAAACCCTAGGGGAGATATCGATTGATATTTAGCTGGAATCGGGTGAACCAGTACTAAATTTCTAGTCATTTCTCGCGCGCGCACTTTAAGCACTCATAGTGGTCTAGTGCAAACAATAAATCGGATAACAACCGATGTTGAGTAGCCAGAATTGGTCGTTACACATGCAAAGTTTTGGGTATTTCTTGTATGTTAGCTTGTAACGGAACCGTAAAGTCAAAAAACTAATGCATATCTGTGGATACACTTAGTATCAGTAGTTATTAATTAAGAGGTATGCTACAAATTAACACTCATTTGCTTAAAATTCATAACCTCGATCAAGACAAAAAAACCATAGCATATGCCATAGATGTTATGAATTTTTAAGCAATTAGGAATGCAATATTTTTTTTTTGCTCGGCAATTATGAATGCAATATTGATGGTATAAATTAATTTGTATACAAAATGTAATGAATTCAAGATAGCTCCGGGTGCAAATGGTAGGCACCGAAATAATTGTGCGTATCATAATATTTTACATGAATGTGATGTGTGTGTTTTTTTTGGTTTGGGGTGAGTATATGCGTACTTGTTACCTGCATGCTAGACAAGAAAACCTAATTAAGTGCTGCGTATTAATCAAGATTTCCAACAAAGCTTTCCCCAGTCAGTTAAAGTAATCTAGATTCATGTAGAAGGGGCTATATATAGCAAGCAATAACGTACTGTATCCAAGATAATGAGTAAACAATATATAATTCTAAAATCACGAACAAACACGCAGACACATTTCACGTATGGCGGGTGGGCGTGTTTGTTTAAGTATTTATGTGTGTGTTTGTGGTTGTAGCATATAGTATGGTCAAGTGAGTGAGTGAATAAGAAGATATGAAAGGGATCTAATTGGAATTTGTTTAGTACAGAAAGTACCTTTATACAGCTCGATAGGTCTGAGATAGTACATTCATCCCATGCAGCTTCTGCAAGCCCAGTGAGGACCAACCTATGGAGCTACTAAGACAAAATAGAGATAGAAGAAAGAAAACTGTTATACATGTTCCCTGACATTATTATTTAACGATGCTTTCGTGGGAAGATGCGAAGAGAGAGAGAGAGAGAGAGAGAGAGAGAGAGAGAGAGATGGCGCAGTTGAGATCCAAATAAGGAATAACTAGATGACTTGTTACTTACCAGAAAAAAAAAATAGATGACTTATTCTCCAACTTCAGTTTGATAGCCCCCCAAAAAAAAAAAAAAAAAATTGAGTCCAAGAACAAAATGTATCCACGGTACAAATGTGTTTTTTTTTTTTGGGTCAATTGAAAATACGGTACAAATGGATTTGCACGATGGAGTCGCAGAACAAATCTAATCTGCCTTTAAATGGGTTTGCACGATAGATACGTAGATAATTTAACTAGATATCCATTGTACGAACACAAATATAAATACATTATAGAACTGGATTTGGCCAACACTTCAAAAAAAGAAAAAAAAAGAAATGGATTTGATTTGATTTTGGAACCCTCCTTAAGACTTAGCCTTTTCTAATACTATCTAACTCGTCCAATACCTCAAACCCTTCGTCCAACATACTGGAAAAAGACTAAAAATGAAATATTAAACAGAATAAAAAGAGAAATATATAAGAGATAGACTCCTAACTTAATTACATAAATTCTTGTTCTTTATTATAAATGGTACGTAATCCCTCCATAGTAAGGGTTTGGTCACTTGAAACATAACATATATGTATTCTTGTTTACCTGATTGAGCATATATCTATATAAATTCGATCGAGATGCTAATTAATTTAAAAGCAGGAAAATTAGGTTTAATTCAACCAAAACCCAAACCAAATTCCTCTCATATATATCCTTATATTTCTAACGACGGTACCCTCTTCCTCGCGAGTCGGACGTCGGCAAATTAGGCATCGGGGAACCATCATAATGCCTTGATTGCGAAAGAGGAAGAACACCTACAGAAGGTGCTAATTCCGTTGCAGTCGTCGCGAAACGCAGCGGTACTGAAGGCAACACCACGCTTTCGGAATACTCTTGTACTGGTGAGGAAGAACAATCCATGTTCACTCCGAATAGCCTCAAACGCTTGGGTGCGACAGCAGCAGCAGCAGCAGCAGCGGCAGCGGCATTATTGTGTATCACCGGGACCGAATTTATAACCCTAGTCCTAATCATACCTCCCAATTCCTGTGTAGCCCCTAATTGTCCCAAATTCATCGCACCGTAGTCATGTATTCCACTGCTATAATTGCTACTACTGTGACCGTTCCATTGATTCTGGTGATGATGATGATAGAGGTAATCAGGACGGAGCATGGGGATAGGCATGGAAGGAGGCATCGGGTATACGAGCCGGCCCCACTGGATCCCCGACGGAGCGTTGATCATGTGATGAGATGCGTCGGGTAGCGTCCGATGCCTCCAGTCTATGAACAGCCGGTCCTTGCCCGACTCCCCAACGCCACGGTCAAAAGATACGACGTCTCCAGCATCGAGTTTCTTGTCCTTTACGAACCGGCTCCAGCCCTTGGTCATAACGTAGCTCTGGCTGCTGTTCCAGTAAGAGTACCTGAACCGCCACTCCTTCCCGTTCCGATCTTCGAAATTCAGGAGGAGGCCCTTCATCTGGTCGTCGTCGAGGGGGAAGTATTTCTCGGCGTGTTGCTTTGGTATCACGAGGCGGTTTAGCTTCCCGACGTCGCTCGGTGTCACAACCTTGTGGAACATGTGTTCCTTCTCCATCGTAGAGAAACTACTGCTACTACCATCGCCACCAGCATCACTGCTGCTACCGACAAGTTGGTAAGATTGATCGGTAGAACGACTTAATGCTGGTGGTGGTGGTGGTGGTACTGTGTCCATTAGGTCTAATTCTTGGATCCTGGATGCAGCAACAGCAGCTCCATGGTAAGACCTTGAAATATCTTCTCCCCACACATCAAAAGACGCCCCAAAATACGGCCTTTGGTGGTTGTTGGTAGAATTATAGGAAGAAGATGAATAGTAACTAGGGTTACCTTCGAATTCCCGCTCCTCTCTGTCTTCTTCTTGTTCTTCGTCTGAATTCCCTCTTTTAATTTCGTAAAACTCCATGGCTTCCAGTCTTAGAAATACCTGAAAATTAAGAAGATCTAGCTGAAAAAGAAGTGGATTGACGAGAAAAAAAAAGAAGAAGTTAATGGATCTAAGAAATTCACCAAGACCTAGCTACTTAATTGATCTTGGTCAAATAGAAAGGTTTGACATATAGAACAACTTGTGTGCAGTGTTACCTGATTTCTAGATTCTTGATCATACAGGTTCTGAAGCTCCAGAAAACCAAGAGGAAAGGTTGGTGCTTTTTGGACAAAGACCTACTCCAGATGATCAAACCCTAATTGAACAAGACTAATATTCATGGATGGCATAAGGAACTAAGTTAGTTCTTCTTTGACTTCTTTTGAGAGAGAGAGAGAGAGAGAGAGAGTTTCCTCACAGAGTGGTAACCTAGCTCCCTCCAAGCCTATCTCTCTTTAGACGTTAAAGGTTTATACACTTGTCCCCTAGGAATATAGGTCCACCTTTTCTACGGTGTGGGAAGCAATTGGATTGTAATAAAGACGTACGTCCATTACATACAGTACTGTCAAATAATAGCAAATCACGAGACCAATCAATGCGGGACCTCTCTTGTTATAATTTTACAAGGTTTTTATGTTCTTAATGATATGGAAATATTTTTCTGCCGATCAAAAAAAATAGCAAATCAAATTCTTTGTACCAAATTTTACATGTATTGGTGTTTCGGTGCATTTCAATCAGTAAATCATATGAAAAATCTTCTCATCGCTCAAGACCCTTATGTGATTTAATGGCAAAAAAATGCACCGAAATATTTTAATTAAATACAAAATTTTGTACGTAACATTTGAAGGGTAACATAAGTAGGGTTCGCCTAGCTAGATCACCTTTGTAAGATGGAAATGCTACAATAGACACTCTGAATTTGGATGTGCACAATACATATTCCTTTTTTTTTTTTTTTTTGAAAGTTATTAATCTTCGAAATTGTTACAAAGACTAAAGGAACAACTTAAACGACATCATATCCCTAAACAAAGTAAGAACAATCCTGACCTAAATCTGAGATTGGCAAGAAGTCAATGAAACATCCATTAGGATGAGCCTACACCTATACGGCCAAGCCCAAAAACTAAAAAAAGAACCCTAACCCTATTGACAGTTGTCCCCATTCGATCAACCAAAGCCGCCAACCCACCACCGCACCGAAACTCCTCAAACTATAGCCACCACGCCCCCGGACCACATCACCAATAGGCAACCACTCGATTGGAGCCTCAACCCATTAGAGAAGAACCGAGGCCAGTGAAACAACGACCACCCCATCTTGAAATGCCTCCACCCAACGAACGTCGCAATGCTGTTGGGCCAAAATCGACAACACCCAGCAATGTTTGCCTGCGGGAACTCACCAAAGCAGAACAAGATAGGGAAAGGAGACCTCCCCCAAGCTCCACTAACAGCCGCAACTGCACCACCACGATAGCCACACCACCGAACCAGTAACGACTACCTCAGCTTCTGAAGCACCAGAAACGAGCGGGCACCACCCTGGACCCCGCGTAGTTAGGCATAATAGAACCACCCAGCAGTGGATCAGTGCGGGCTCACTGAAAAAAGCAGAAACCAAATGATCAAGGGAGGGAACGAATGAGGAAGGGGGAACAAGGTGTGAGATCTCACATCGGTGGGATATGTGAAATTGAATTGGTATATAACGATATGCGAGTAGCTACTGTATAACTTAAGGTTAACTTTTTGAGTCACGTGGTTAGGCTAAGAATAAGCAAGTCTACTGATCCGGGTTGTTACAGAGGGAGTGCCACTGTGATATGAAAATGGAAGGGGGGAGAGAAAGGGAAACGGGGGAGGGGGAGGGTTGAAACCCTAGCCAATTTGTATTCCCACAATACATACTCCTTGTATATATAAACATTCATATTATCTAGGCATAAATTCATAAGATAAATGTCAATATCATATGTCCTCTAAAAACTCATAACATGGTTTGCTCAAGTTCATATAATATCTAGTATCTACTTTGATGAATTCAGAATTCCTACCACAATCAGGAGAACAAAAAATTTGAATCCGAAAGTTATACGTGTCTTATCTTATAATTGATGGTCTTTATGCCACAAATTTTTATGCAAATGTTATTATAAAATGAATAATTCCGATCATTTGTGTGAGATCTAAGATAGGCCCACACTTAACCTATGTACAAGTAGGGTGAGCAAAAAATTTGTCAAACCGCGAAATTCAGTCCAAACCAAATGGTTTGGTTTGGTGTTTTAGTAGTATGGTTTGATTTCAATTTAAAATATTAGAAACTGCTTTATAGTCAACTATTTGGTCTATGGATTTACATTAATTATTTTGGTTCCAAACCGATCCAAACCGTATAGAAGTTATAATCAACTAATTTTCTAAATTAATAATATATTTAATCCACCATCCTATTCAATATTCATTTACAGCCAAAATTATTTAGCATAAACTTTTATATATCACAACTCATTAATTCTTATAATTTTGGTACACCAAAAGCATATGACATAATGTAATGCTCCATTTAGTGAATAGTGATTCCATGGCTCAATTAATTTCTAACTTTTCCTATATTTTTATTTCTATAAATGAACATCAGTTCTTAGTTTATTTCTGCAATTTTGAGTACACTTTAAATAGTTTACTAAAATGATATCTAAGTTTCAAGTAAACCGTGGTTCGAAACCGAAATCGAACCGTAGTCTAATGGTTTGGATTGGTTTGGTTTATACCTTTTGTGGGTTAGTTTAGTTCTCCACATTCATAATCCGTAGATAGTAGTTTGATTCTTAGTTTACTATGAAACCAAATTAATCCGGTCCATACTCACTCCTAGTTAAGACTTTGAGGTGGACTCAAAAGGTGCATTCAGTTGCCAAACATTTAATTAGCTCTCTCTCTCTCTCTCTAAGCTGAGCAAAAATAAGAATACCATTTGCACTAGAAATTAGTTGAGCCAGTGGATTGAGCCTCTAGAAATTAATTAGTCGAGGTGCAAATAGGCTAATCGGGAGGAGTGTTTCTTTTAGGTGTTCATGTCTTGGTTGGATTTTGGGGGTGGGGTGTCTCTTTTAGGGTTTTTTTGGTGTTGTGGATTGGCTCCTTGCCTTCCTTGGTGTGTTATTTTTTTTCCCTTTGGGTCCTGGCATCATTTGATCATCGGTGTGAGGGGTGCCTCCTTTGTGGGGTTGTTCTTGCTTCGTTGTGATGCCTCATGCTTTTGATTCTTTTACTTAATCTTTGTAATTCGTTTTTAAAGATTGATAAATTCTTTTTTTGTCGTTCAAAAAAAATGTCAAAATATTTACATTTGTGCAATCTTGAGGATCTTGATCGATCACAAGAGATCAGTACGTTGTGCTTTAATTTAAGAAATAATCACATCCTTAGGCCAGGACAAGCAACATGAGCTTTGAGAGTAGATGATCGATCTAGTGGCTGTAAGGACAGATCTATAAGCTAGAGAAGGAAATTAATAAAGCTTTATGGATCGAGTAATTATGTAGCCAGGGGACCCGATGCATTATCTGGTTAGCCTCATGTGAGCATGTCCTTCCCATCAAATAGGGCATATATATCTGACACCTTTTGCAAGTACTTACCCTAAAATGCTATTTGTTGATCCTTATATATACTAATGCGTGTTGTTATACCATGTGGCGATGCCTCCAACACATTAAAGATTTTATTCTTCAAGTAACCAATTTCGCTTTGTCTTAGTAATGAAAATAAGAACCCCACCGAAGGTGTTGGCTTGGTGATGGTCAAGGCTTGGGGTTTTAAGTGTTTGTTGTTTTCTTAGGTTTAAAATCTTCGAACATACTATCAACTCCTATGAAACCTATACGTACATACAGTCTTACTCCGACTTTAATCGGCGTCCTCTATTGGATATGGTGAAATGAGTGGGAATGGCAATGGGGCGGATCAGAGTCGGATTTAGCGTCCCCCAAATCCGCCCCTTTCTATATCGAAGCGGGAAAAATCGGGGAGGTGTCGGGGAATCGGGTCCCCATTCACCGTAATAATTTGATTAACATTATATTGTTATTTTTAAAGTGTTTTGACTAGAAAACAAGCTATTGGTGATTGATGAGAGTTAAAAAAATAGAAATAAAGAAAACAAAGACACAAACTAATATTTTATTAATTGGTATATTGCTCTTATTAGATGAAAACAATGAAATTTATTTAGACATATACATACAAAAATATAAATATCTACAATCGATTCGGATCGGGTTAAAACGCGGCGGGAGAAGCAAATACCATCCCCGCCCCATTTGTTTACCGGATCGGAAAATACCGGCTTGGATCAGGGCGGAGAGGTCGAAGGTGAGGACGGGTCAAAGGTAATTGACCTCCCTAGGAATGAGCAACGCCAGGAGTCCCGAAAATGTCACCAAAAGAAAAATTTGTGATTTAAATTCACTTGAATGTTTAGTTCTCACACATCAAAGTGAATCTTAATCATAAGTTTCACTTTCAGGTATAGGGGAAACTTTTCGGGATCCATAGAATTATGGGGGTGAAATTGGTTCTCCAAAAATTCACCCAAGAATCTTGTATTTTAGAGATAAAAAATTAGTATTCAAAATACTTTGGTCTCTAAATATGTGGTCTTAGGGAAATATTTAAAAATTACATATTTGTCTACAAATTAAATAAGGTGTAGTTCCTAAATATTGGCCTGCACTCACTCTATTTTGTAGGCTTATTTACCTTTTTGGTCCCCAAAGTATTAACGAGTGGCCAATTTCGTCCCTAATCTAAACATTTGTCCAATTTCGTCCCCAATGTTTAAAATATGTGTCAATTTGGTCCCCACCCCTAACGCCGTCCCTCCTGTCCGTTAAAATGAAGGGCATCACTTGTATTTCACCCCAAATAGTACAACAAAATTAAAAAAACAAAAAATTAAGTATTCCAAATTTCAATCCGTTCGAATGGGTGAGAAGATTTTATTTTTCTGATCATTTAATTCTGAGGGGTCATAATTAAATTTTGACTATAGGGCTCTCGTTGATTAGTCCTAAGAAAGTCGTAGAATCAAATATCTCTTAGGACTAACCAATGAGAGTCCTATAGTCAAAATTTAATTATGACCCTTTAGAATTAAATGATCAGAAAAATAAAATCTTCTCACCCATTCGAACGGATTAAAATTTGGAACACTTAGTTTTTTAACCATATTTTTTAATATATAAACCCAAGGTTGAAAATTTAAGTATTCCAAATTTCAATCCGTTCGAATGGATGAGAAGATTTTATTTTTCTGATCATTTAATTCTAAAGGGTCATAATTAAATTTTGACTATAGGGCTCTCGTTGATTAACCCTAAGAAAGTCGTACAATCAAATATCTCTTAGGACTAACCAATGAGAGCCCTATAGTCAAAATTTAACTATGACCCTTTAGAATTAAATGATCAGAAAAATAAAATCTTCTCACCTATTCGAACGGATTGAAATTTGGAACATTTAATTTTTCAACCTCGGGTTTATATATTAAAAAATATGGTTAAAAAATTAAGTGCTCTAAATTTTAATCCGTTCGAATGGGTGAGAAGATTTTATTTTTCTGACCATTTAATTCTAAAGAGTCATAATTAAATTTTGACTATAGGGCTCTTATTCGTTAGTCCTAAGAGATATTTGATTATACAACTTTCTTAGGGCTAATCAACGAGAGCCCTATAGTCAAAATTTAATTATAACCCTTTAGAATTAAATGATCAGAAAAATAAAATCTTCTCACCCATTCGAACGGATTGAAATTTGGAATACCTAATTTTTTGTTTTTTGTTTTTTTAATTTTGTTGTACTGTTTGGGGTGAAATACCAGTGATGCCCTTCATTTTAACGGACAGGAGGGACGACGTTAGGGGTGGGGACCAAATTGACACATATTTTAAACATTGGGGACGAAATTGGACAAATGTTTATATTATGGACGAAATTGGCCACTCGCTAATACTTTGGGAACCAAAAAGATAAATAAGCCCTATTTTGTACTTCTCTATCCAATCCTTTTCAAAATCATATAATATGAGTTGATGCACGTAAGCTCATCTGGACATACACCTTAATTTATTAAAAATAATAACAAGTACTATTCATTAAAAGCCCCAACAAGGAATACAACCGCGAGGATTAAAAAAAAAAAGGGCTTTTGATTAACAAACAAACCGTAGAACTCAGAATTAGACTTTGCAACACAAACAAAGCCTCACAGGCACAACTCTAGACTTCTGAACCTTTTCCTCCCAGGATTAATAAAGTAGCACGTTAATTAGGAATAGGATCGATCCACTTTCAATCTTCTCAGCTTAGTATAGTAAAAACAAACATATATAAGAGAAACCTTTTCCTCCCAGGATTTCTGGAGAATATAATATCGATCCCTAAACCACATATGAGCCAGTAGTGTCATCCAACAATTGAAAAAATTAAATGATCTTCTAATCAAGTAGAGGGGAAGTGATCAGAAATAGGACCAGGAGGTAACACCAAAGCGAAGGAGAATTGATTAACAGTACCCTGTCCAATCTACTGATCTTGTTATCCCCCAAACCAAATTTCTTATTGAATGAAGTACTATATATACCATAGCCCTTTGGTAGGTAAATAATCTTGTTCAATGTAAAATAGACAATAATTAAACTCAGGAGAAGCAGCTGCATCATAACCATGCAACCTCTCAATAGCAGCCCTAACAATATTAAAATTACCAAACTGAAAAGCACTTGAACAATAGTACAATATATATACACACACACCAAGCTTCTTGTAGGGGATCCTCTACTTAGCTTAAGTGCGGACTTTACATTTCTAATCAAATTTTAATAATTCGAACCGTTGAATGTGTTCAGAAAATGATTTTCTGGGTCGAAATCAGCTAAAAATATAACCAAAAAGTACTTGATCCAAACAGTTTTTCTTAAAGTTCGCATATAACTATTTTATGAAAAGCTGTTTGGATCAAGCATTTTCAGGTCATATTTATAGCTGATTTCTCACCAGGACCTTTGAAATCACATTCTAAACACATTGAACAGTTCAGATCATCAAAATTTGATAAAAAAAAATGTGAAGTCCGCACTTAAGCTAAGTAAGAGATCCCTCATAAAAAGGGGTGATGCAGTGCAGCCTCCTTTTGCAAAATTAATCGCAAGAAGAAAACACGAACAATGTTTGAGCTAGAGGTACTCCCTCTTTGAACAAACAATATTAAGATAAATCTCAATTTTTCTTTAATTCAATCACAAACTGTCGTGCTCTAAGGCTTACAATGAATATAAATAGGGTTATAGAAACCCTAAACAACTTAGGAAATAAGTAGGGCTAAGAATCAAATCCTAAATCGCAGAAAATATGAAAATCACCAAATATGAAAATTCCTACTTTGACTAAAAAATCAAATACTAGAAAAAAATATAAGATTGCCAAAACAAACGGCAGCTAAATCAGAGTTTGCTATCAAAAGTTATTAACGATCTAATTACTACTATAAAAGGCAAAAAAGGCCTTTTGGAAGGCTAAACAGCATCGAACGGACAAAAAGCATCGTTGGTCGGAAGATGAGTATTGATTAGTAGGCCGTTTCGCTTAATATATTCAACCCTATGGCCCACGGGTCATTCTGCCATTGTCGCCCCGCCTCCAATTTGATTTGGGCTGTGCTCGGTCCAGTCGCTCAAGAAACGTGGACGCAACCCACTCTACATCAAAGGGACTACATATATACAGAATATATCTAATGAGGGATCCCACACAGGCTTACCATGCAGGACTCCCATTTCTCAATCAAATCACGACAATCCGAGCCGCTCAATATGTTCTTAATAAAAAACTACTCGGATCAAGCCCTTCCCGATCATTTTTTTTGCTGATTTCTCGTGGGTACCCTTAAAATCACATTCTGATCACTTTAAGCGGCTCAGATCGTCGCATTTCGATCTGGAAAGGGGAGTCCCGCACGGTAAGACCGTACAGGATCCCTTATAGGATCCGGTGCGTGTGTGTGTGTGTGTATATATATATATAGTCCCTTTCTCCTAAGGACCACCTTAACTTAATAAAATAAGGAGCTCTCTTTCCTGATTGATTTTCGATGATCCGAGCCGCTCAATGTGTTCAGAACATGATTTTAAGAGTACCCGTCAGAAATCAGCAAAAAAAAAATCCGGAAAGGGCTTCATCCGAGCAGTTTTTATTTATTTTTTATCTAACGGTTCAAATAAAAACTGCTCGGACGAAGCCCTTCCCGGTCTTTTTTTTTGCCGATTTCACGGGGGTACCCTTAAAATCATGTTCTGAACACATTGAGCGGTTTGGATTATCGAATTAAAACGGAAAATGGGAGAAATGGAGAGGTCCTTATTTTAACTAAAATAAGGACCCCCTTATTTGAAAATGACTATATATATATATATATATATATATATAAATTAAAACTAAAATAAAAAGAGGATCCGCATTGACCAAATCAGTCTTATAATGCTACTGAGTTATGCTATGTCTTGCTTCAGATTGCCCAAAACACTCACTAAACAAATCTCCGCCGAGATAGCTAAGTTTTGGTGGGGATCTAACGAAGGGGAGTGCAAAATTCACTTGGTTAAATGGGACAAACTGAGCCGTTGCAAAGGAAAAGGCAGACTGGGGTTTCGTCTCCGATATAATGGAATAACACCCCAAATGTTGGGTTTAATACGTCGAGATAAGCATAATAATCCGAAAAACCGAGTATCGTACCCAAAGGAATATTTGTTACGGATTGGATGGATTTGTAGGTGTAAGCAAGGTTTTCAGCCTTTAAGCGGCCAACTTTGTTTTACTTTAAGCGGTGGAAAATAAACGGCTTAATTGGATGAAGATTGAACTAAAATAAAACAGAAGGCTAGGTCTAAGGGATCCTAACACCCACAACTCAAGTCAAATCACTTTTCTCATTCTTTTACTCGATTTGAGATATGCAACTAAGGTTCTCAACCTGGAAGAATTGTGGGTCGAATACCGAGCAAGTTCTAAAATTCACTTGGCAAACGCCTCGAGCGACATAGCTCCAAGCATCATGTGTGGCAAGTAACATGCTCTTGCCTACACATGATCAAGGAGGTTAACACCTCAGCAATTTAACAAACGAATCTGAACTAACTCGATTTCTGAACCAAATATTGAAACTTTATAATGAGAAAAACAATATTAACTCAAGCCATGAGGTGTTAATCACCCCATGACTAAGTCTTATAAACTACTCACTCATATCTAGAGAGATAGAAGTAAGGCAAAATCTAGCAAACATATTTAATCAACGACACTTGAAATAAACCTAAGATTAATATAGAACGAGAGCGTAGCTACAACTTTAATGAAGAACGAAATAGCAAATTACAACTAACTAAGAAAGGAATGTGCATAATTAACTAAGACAATGAAGAACACTGAAGAACAAACAAGAGTAAGCAACAAGAACTAAGCTGCTTCCTCTAACACGCTCGGTACCGATACCTCATCTGCTATGGTATCGGTACCGAGGTCCTTAGCACCAGCTTTTGTGCGCGCTTTGGTCCTCCTCTTGGCCTTCTATGCCTTCGGGTCACCTCCGGGTCTTTGACTCTTCGTTCTCGGGCTCCGGTGACTCCATTCTTGATCATCTTTGAGTCCTGAATGCCTCCAGTGCGCTTTAAGCTCTAAAAACTCCTTTATTAAGCAGTTTTCCTACAAAACGGAAATAACATACCCTACGTGCAATATCAAACAAAAAGCTAAATTGACTAAACATAATGTGATAAAACTAAGGACTTAGTACACCCATAATGACATTATTGGGTGCTTATCAACAACCGACCTAACCCTACGCTTGGGGCGCTCTTTACTACGACACACTTTGGTCGAGCAAGCATAAGTCCTACGATAGGAGGTGGTTATTGAATAAAAAAAATCAAAATTTATCTCTTATCGTGTGTTCGAAGAGAGAATACCTCTAATTCGTACCTATCTGTGTTTGTGTGTTCAAAGAGAGAATCTTTAATATAAGCAAGTTTGTGATCTCTTCTTGCAAATAGTTTCATAAAAGGAGGTTGCCTTGCATCAGTTGGTATCAGAGCCTATGCTCAATTCCGGATCATGGCGCGATAAGGAGTTCGTTATGGTCGTTATGTTGTTGCCGAAGATGTGTATGAACGAAGTAAAGCTACACGAGAAGCACGAATGAAGGAGAGGTTTCAACAACTTGAGCAGCGGATGGAGGAGGCTTTTGGAGCACTGACCGATCAGATTGCTGCCTTGTCTGTTGGTGGAAACCTACCTCACCATTGTCCGGTTCAACCTCAGTTTGCGAAAGAAGAAGAGGTGTCAGATAACGTTTCTATCACCAAACATTTGGCTAATAACCATCAATTGAGGGGGAGGACAATGGTGGATGAAACTATCATTGAATGGCCATTCACATCAAATATTATTCCAGATCCAATTGTAGATTGGCGTAAACCACCAGCTTTTGACGAAGAATCAATGGAGAAAATTACAAAAAAGGAAAATCAAAAATATTACAAAAGGAAGAAGTTACAATGCTCGAAGATGTTGAAGTTGACCAAAGTGATGAATTTGAGGATCTTTTTTGAAAATATATTCGCTTTGTTCGGTTGCCATTTCTATTTAGTTTTAGTTTTGGAAACCAATCATTACCCTACTTCTTTTCCCAATCATTACCCTATTTTTTCAATTATTACTTTCTCATTTCTCTCTATCTCTCTCCAATCATTACCCCTATTTTCAATCATTACTCTATTTCTCTCTCTACCCACTACCAAAACTAAACTAAACTAAACTCCCAACCAAACACAACCATTGAAGCTGCTTTGAAGAAGAATTTTTGGATTCCATTTTTGGAGCAAGTTGGGAAGGACATTCACTGTGTTTGGTTTACAATTTTGAGATTTATTTTTGAGATAAAAAAGTTTTATAAGTTTGTGTATTTTTTCATCTTTAGTAATTTTTTTAACATGTTAACAAACTCTTTTACTTTTTGAATAGAGGTATGCTATGTACATCCAAAAAGTATAAAATAAGCAAAAAAATTTGACAAAAAATCACTAAAGACAAAAAAACACGGATGGCAAAACAGTAAAAAAATTTGGAGAGATTATTGCTCAGAGGAGAACCAAGCAAAGTAATTGTTGCTTTAATTTTTCAAGACTCTTTTTTACAGTTTCAGTTTGGAAAAATTAATTTGAGGTACAAGGTTGAAGCAAACAAGAAATGACTTGTCAAATTATTTCAGGCTATGGAAACTCGAGGACGAGTTTTTTCAAGCGGGGGAGGATGATACAGACTGATATTTTAGAAATATAGGGATTTTAATTTATTATTTTGAATTTAGTAATTTATTAAGAATCTTTCTGTTTTAGCATAAATTACCCGGAATATTAGGCTTTCTTAATTAGGTTTATTCTACTACCCTTTTTATTGTTTTCTTGTTCTCCGAGACGTAGATTTAGTTTTTCATTATTTTAGTTTCCTTTTTAGTATTTTTAGGTTATTATAAATTGAGTTGTAAGCCTCACGGCCCAGTAGTTGTTTATGATTGAATTAATAAAAATTGATATTTAACTCATTATTGTGTGTTCGTAGAGAAAATACCTCTAATTCATATATATTCGTAATTGTCCTTGTTGCATGTTACGCGCTATTCTTTTTCAACACAGCTCTGGCCTCTGTGCATCACCTACCTTGTCTAGAATAACTATGGTTCAAGTCTAGTTCATCAACACTTTCGTATACACAGGGAAATGCACGAGACAATATTCACAAGATCGATATCAAGCTGAACTAAAGTAGTTATATATTTAGTATTCATTGAGGGGGTACTTTAATTATATAGAAGATATGGACCCAATACTGTTGCGAATGTTTAGAATAGCAGGTTGTACAGCGAGGGCAGTGGTGGTGGTGCACTTTAATTAAAGAAAAAAGATGAAACCTATCCAATGCCTCTCATGTCGCTATGCCCTCTAGCCATGGGACCGACCTCTCTCCATCTACGTGTATATATATATACACACACAAGTTTTAGTAGTATGTGAAAGAGGAGCTCAAGGGTTAGGCCCGGTTGAATATTGTTAGATTTGTTTTTCACGCAATTGATCAGAATTTTCGATTCTTGGGGTTAACTTTTTGTGAATTCCCTAGTTTCGGGACGAACGAATGTGCTGTCTTTGACTGGATCGAAGAGGAAATTAGTTGAAGTGCGCGTAAGCTGGTCTGGACACCTCTGACCGTCGAACGAGAGGAAAAAGCATTAGTATTATTTTTTTTATTAAAGAGGAGGGGACCTTGGCTACCAATTAATTCTAGCTAGCTAATGATCTATGTATGTAAAATAATACAGTAGAACAAAGTTGTTTTAAGCATACTTTGTTTGTTTGCAATTTGGTGAAATTTTCCAGGTGAGGACCATTAATTAATGATAGTAATTGTGCGTATAAATGTTACTAGTACATATACGAACACACATATATATCTGGTATGGTAGTAGGAGTATGTATTAAAGGCGACCCATGGGTGCGTCAGTGCATGTAGGAGGAGGACCACCACACTCTTAGCTAGCTAGCTAGACCGTAGAGACACAATTACACACCCCCACACCCCACAAACATATGGCTGGTTGGCTGGCATCCTCATGATCATTTCCTCCTCTGTTGCCTTTTTGGCTTCTCTCTCTCTCTCTCTCTCTCTCTCTGGGGGAGGAGAAGGAGGTCATTTAATTTGCTGGTCTAATTCTTTTTGGTGAATTTCACGGACATATACCCTGAGGTTTGTCTTAATGATGGATGTCCCCTCAAGTATCAGAAATAACAATGAACTCCATGTGGTTTCTATGTGCTTTTCACCGGCTTTCCCCACTCATGAGAATGAGTGAGACATCAGATGTGTTAGACTTTATTTACAATTTCATGTTACTCTATCTATTTTTTTATAACTGATTAATGTTCATTAAGCTGATTTATTTCGGCCAAAAAATTACAAAAATACAAATCTTTCTTAGAATGGAAAATTTGCATAACTGAGAGTTCACACAAATTTTTTTTTTTTTTTTTTTGTGGCGATAGTGGATGGTTAGTAAGTTTGTGTAAATTGTCATATTTGAGTGCCAGAATGAGGAGTAATTATTATTCAATGGCGCAATGTCTGAATAATTTTCATAACTAAATATCTATATGAGGTTTATATACTTAATTGTAGACCCTATAACAATGTGTGGTGCTGAGCATCACATGATGGTAATATTCCAAGAACGCCCAATTATTTTTCTTAAGGAGATAAGCCATGCTGGATCACCTATAGATTTACCAAGATATACATAGCTTAGAATAAAAAAGAGAGTTGAAATTCAACCTTTGAGTGAGTGCCCAAATATCATGTTATAGGACTAGCAATACCTTGTTGGAGGAGTTCGATTAATGGCACAGAAAGAAATGTGCATGGGTCGCATGGGACACCACTGTTATCAAGCTTGGATCTCAATGCTAGTTACATATTTACAGTACACTATCGTACAAACATAAACAATAAGCAGTGTAGGGTACATGTGTACAATCCAAGGTTGCGATTGATAAGATATGTTACGAGTTTCATAGATCTCACTGTTAGTTACGGTTATGCACTGGAATATCATACAAGTATCAACAAAAAGCGATCTACGGTGCAGCTACAAGACCTAGAATTGCGGTTCGTAAAGTCGGTTCTGGATTATAAAAAATACTTATTTCGCTGGTGAGTTCATTGCATTGAAAATGAAAGTGACAGCAGAAAATCCAAAGGATTTGAATCCTCTTTAGGTTAAAGTCACTTAAGGCTGCTTGTGGACCTTTCCAAGAACACTTCATTGATTGAAAACACTTCCTACCTTTTAAAGCTTATTGAGAAAATCAATCCCTAAATCACATTGATCTGATAGATTACGAATGGGCCAATCACAAGCCTCAGACTTTGAGATGAGGAGATTGGAACATATTCCATCCACACAAACTGCCCTTTGACAACAGTGACATAAATCCCTTTGTAAGATGGTCAGACAAGCAATTCCCTATCTAGTGAACTCCTTTCAGACGATCACATTCAACAGGCAATGGTATGTGATGCTACGACACAGTCGAAGATGCACATATCCCTACATAGGCGTGTCCAGAATCGGACAATGCAAGTGAGTCCCACGCGGTAGTACGAGGTTCACACACATCCACCGACTCTAGACACATTTGTATCCAATTCAAGCACTTTGGAACGCGTAGGTAGCATTTTTGACACTATATACGTTGTGTAAATGAGGCAGCAACTCCCCCATACAATCTCTGACAATAACACCAATCCCAGCAGCCCCATTCTTTTTCCATGCTCCACCAAAATTAGCTTTGGAAAGTGTGCCTTCAAAATCCCAGCTTTTATGTATACAAGCTGATAAAGAGCTAAATATGTCTCCAGAGATCTACCAAATCTTTTTGCCCAAGTAACTAACCGGTAAAGACTTCATGCCACCCTTAACCAAATATAAGTCGGCATTACTTCTAAGGTAACAGCTTTATGCCACCCCTTCAACAATCATCCTCTGTATTTGAGATTTTCATCTCTTTCGCTTCTGAATTTCTGCAATGCTAGCATCCATTACTTTCCCTGAATATGAAACAAAACCGTGAAATTTGAAGAAAAAAATGATTTACGAAGCATGAAATCCTCTGCGACCAAGTTCTGGCATAAAAAAGTCTTTTCTAGGAGAGCTTCGTAGCGCCTCCTTGGACATAGGAAACAATTGCGTATATTAAACTGGGCTTGGGTGGTGAGAAAAGTACATAGGAATATAACAAGAATGACTCAAACGCAAGAGAGAGAGAGAGAGAGAGAGAGAGAGAGAGTCGTGTTTTATTTTTCTAACTAGAACAGACATCTATTTGGAGGGGAAGAGGCAATTCATTTCACAACAATTATTTTCTAGTCAAGGGAGTTTTAAAGTGCTTCCAAATAACACAAGGAAAAATACACGTAAAGGCTATAGTACACACTGATACACGACAAAGTTTCATGAGCTTCACGACTAGACAAATTAATCGACCCTATAAAAGAAAATAAGGGGCTAGAATACAAAGGACGCGCACTCACAAAGGTTTCCCTTGGGAATGGCATGTGCCACCTCAACACATATCAAATTGAAGCCTCCCCTTCCAAGCGTAATCGCTTGGGGCCTTTCTCTTCACCTTGGCTGCTGACACTTGCCACCTTGGCTTCCACTGAACACCTTTTATATGGCTTAAACCCAGTTCGGCAATGCTTGAGCTTCCCAAGCCCAAGCTCCATTCTCAGCCATCCTTCTTCGCCATCTTTTTGGCCTCTCAATAATGCATTGGAGCTGTTCTCTGCAGGGTGATGAATGGAACTGGTCCCCCACAACGGTGATGCGTCTTCAGCTTTCTCATCTGTGTTCTGCATATCCTTTTCATTCATTTGATACCAATTATTCTCGGAATCTTGCGGAGGTGAAAAGCTTTGCGGCAATATTTGTCTAGAAAAGAGTGCTCGGAAGGCCAACCGCCCCTGCAAGAGACATTAAATTAAACAGAAAACGAGAAAAGCAGTAAATTCACACTATGTTACATGCCCAGGAATGGGTGTAGAGTTATGTGTCCAAATGTCATATTTAACTTAATTTCATTTCAAGGGCACATGTGTCCACAATTTTCATATACATGCTACAATAGTTTTTTCTGTTTAATTGGATAAATGGTATTCAAAAGGTGCCTTAAAGGATTTCTTGCATAGGTAGAAATTTTATGCATATCTTAAGCTGAAATCAAATTACAAACTATGCATGCTACATGAATGTCAACTAAGCATGTTCGACACAGATCCCATCCAATGTCTGACATGGGTACGTTACCTATTTAAAACAGTCCATGTAACACAGAAGTCAGGAAGTAAAGCATGGAGCAAATATTTTCGGTTACCTCTTCAGAGACCTCCTTCCATGAATCATTAGTGCTGCTGGAGGGTCTACAGCGGCGAATACCCAAGTCACAAGCTGGAAGGCTTACATCAGCTTCTTTTAATTCTTCCTTATCATTCTCATGCTTCCCTAAAGCATCAGTCTCAAAATCACTGCCAGAATTGGAACCACAAGAAGAACGATCCACCGGTTTTCTGGCCTTCATCTTGTTCGAATCAGGGAGCTCAGTTACCACTGCAGCCTTGTCCTGATTAGCAGCAGTTAACCCCGTTTTTGGTTTTGCACCTTCGCTTTCCCCAGAGTCAGATGACGACGAAGTCGGCGATTTAGAAGCTGAATTTTGTTCTTGCACAGCTTCAGAAAATTCCGTGTCCAGCTGTTGATTTTGCAAGGGAAGATCACGAGGAGTATTCTCTCTTTTACCGTTGGTGCATGTTGCAGTGGGACCTGCATCTACTTGAGTTGCTGTGACTGAAGCAGGAGTGCAGTTAAATCCATTGTGAAAAGGAGTGCACAAAGGTAACAGTCCATGGGATGCCCACCAGGCAGTTGCAGCTGCTACTGTAGCGGCGACAATAGCTGCCATACTAGGAGGTGGGTCCGCTTGCCTTGATGGAAAACCTCCTAAAATACCAACTGGAGAATTTGTAGAGGCTTCAATACTAGCAGGCGGCGGCCAGAATGCAGCAGCAAAGTTTGCTGCCGCATGGGCAGCTGGGTTTTGCAACAAAGTAGATACAAGCAGACTTGAAAAGGTGGACGAAACTTGGAGGTATGTTTGGTAGTCACCTTGATTGTTGTGGACGGGGGTGGAAAGAGGATGAAAAGGAGGAAATGATTGATGAGTTTTGATATGTTCAGTGGTTGCAGTTGAAGTTGCAGATGCAGCAGGATTTGTTAATGGGTTAGGGTTTCCTTGAATTCTTCCCATTTGGTGAAATATGGATTCTTGGTATGGCATATCCGGAGAGACATTTTGATTGATAGTTCCAAGGCTCCTATTTACAACATGCACAGGAACATGTCTAGGGTAATTATGTGCACCAAAATTTACAGGGTGGTTCATTTCTTGTGCTTTATTGCTTTGGACCGATTTCTCATGTGGTGAGTTAGAGTTCTCAACGGTTGAGGTGTCATTTGTTCCATTACTCTGAAACGTCTGCGTCGCAATTTGTTTAACTAACTTATGATTTCCTTTGGGCTCAGCAGTGACATAAGATTCATTTGTTTCATCATGGTCACATACATCCATTGGCACAAACTCCCTGAAAGTGCAAGAATTTTGGGGTCCCACGTGTTTTTGCATGGAATCTTTGTTTGCCGAAGAGAATGAAGCACATGGAGCTTCTTGGAAAAGGGTCAAAACTTCAGAGCAATTGCCCTTATCCTCGTCCTCAGTTATATTTCCTGGCTTTTCATCTCCACCAGGTTTCTAAATAACAACAAATAGGCTGAAGAATTTCAGGAAAAAAATTCAAATATACAAAAAAGCACATACAGGCAAATAGTAAATAAGAAACGGTTCCATAACTCACAGAACAACCCTAAAGAAAAACAGTGACAACAGAAAGTATGCAGGGGGGGACATATATACCTCAGGAAGGGGTTCTCTCTCCAAGTCCAGTAGTTGTTTACCAGTGAATAAAGAAGAAACCGATGAATTAGTGCCATCAGTAGCTCCCACCTGGGGAGTGGCTGTTCCCACACCACCAGTCTTTCGAGGATAAGGATTGCTTGGTTTCCTTTTGGGGCGTGGAGGAGGAATCTCTATGTCAAGAGCTTGTCGTATTGGAACTCCTTTTCCAAGAGCTTCCTTCTCCAACTGGAGATCAAACTAAATTTGTGAGTATAAAGACAAAGTAGACAAATTTCATGCAGTAGCAGTCGTATCGAAGCATGTCAACAAAACAATTATTCAATTTGTCTGGCATATGGTTGACTGGTTATTGTTATGAAACAAAATGTGTACTGTGAATTCAATGCAACTAATTAAGAGGCTTTGTGTGTTAATGTGGGTTAAACAAATACCAATATACCATATAGCCTGGTCTAGGGAATGTTGCAGAAAGGAGGAGAGTGGGACTGAGGACTGAGTCAGCTTACTTTAAAGACTAAACTCACTTTGATATGACTAATGTCTCCCAAAGAAGTCTAGAAGCAAGCGGAAGAAAGTTTCTTGAGCATATTCAGAAAGCACACCTATGACAGACTTAATAAAAAATATCAATAGGCCAGCTTCATTTTCATTAGTGCTGAAGATTTAACACTAAACCTGCACAAGTTAACGATAAATTTCAGGAAAGCCTTTTACTTCTCAACAGGCCAATAGTACAGTTGACTTCTTGTCACAGAAAAGAGTCTCCATCAGCAGGCAAATGGCTCATTGAATGTAATCTTTGCCAGTTAGAGTGGTACTGCAACTTCTGAAATAGATCAGTTTTCTTAACCTTAAGCACAAAGTAATATTTTCTCGTAAATTTATTAGTACTTCGCAGGATTCAAATATTTGACCTCCATCCAGCATGTACCTACCTTGAAAACCCCATCTGAACGGTTCATCTTCTGAGTGTGAAACAATTTCGGAAGTTGAGTCCATGGTCTACATTTTTATAGTATGTTAGGTTCACTTCTGGTACCTATATGCTCTCATGGGTTTTGTTTTTACTCAAGGCTCACTCATATCAACCAACAGTTAATCACATTTGTTTATAAATACGTCAACTCAACTAAGTTTTCATGGAAAAACCAAATCAAAGTTGCATAGTCCAGTTCCAATGTTTCATGATACAGTTTAACCAAAACTTGGGTGGTTTGACCAAGCAGTACTGTGTGGCCAAACCAGCCCCACTTTTCTAGATTGAACAGATGAGTCACTTCAAAAGCATAACCAATAAAAAAAAACAAAAGGAAGAAATAAGGCAAATTCAGGAGTCATGCATAGCATTTCAGATATGAATGCCAAGAATTCAAGTATAATATAGTGGCCTTAAAATGCTACTTCTGGCATGCAGTCATGATCAAGGTAATATGCAACTACTGGTGAGCAGTGAGTCAGCTACAAGAGTTTATCTTGTGTGGAAAAAAGCTAAACATAATGTGAACCAGTGATAGTAACTCAACTATGTCAGTTCAAATGATCTATTATTTGGTTTTTCTGGTTTCGCAAAAACCATATCAAAAGAAACTGATCTTGAGAGTACTGCAAAGCTCAACCCAGATGGCAGTTTGGTACTCTTGCATTGCAGAAAATAAGAATGTGGGGAAATAGAGATAATTTGACAGCCACTTCTATCGCATTACTCCCTCCATTCCATATTGATAGTCAGTACGAAAAGTTGTGCTATTTTCGGGTCAAAAAATAAAGCCCTTCTATGCATAATTTTTCAATTTTTTTCACACCAAATTTTTAAAGATCTTCAAATTGGTGTGGAAAAAATTGAACACGTGTATGCAAAAGTGCTTTGTGCTTTTATATGAAAAACGGCACAACTTTTCTTTAAGAACGATAATTATGGAACAGAGCGAGTAGTACTTAAGAAAGGGGTAGCATCGGATATTAGAGACTTCCAACCTATCATATTGCTGGGGACCATTTTAGAAAATCATAGCTCACCTATAAAACACCGATATTCTAAAATGGTGTGGCACCAGTATCTAGTACAGATACGTGTCTAAAGAGTGTTAGGGACCACTTAGCAAATTATAGCTCACCTATGAAGCATGGATTCTCTCAAATGGTGCAGTATGAGTATCTAATACAAATATGTGCCCGAAGTGGCCCAATACATATCAGGTACAACCAAATACATATCTAGATTGCCGCTCAAAAAAAAAATTACATATCTAGATTTTTATTTTTTCATTACCACATGCAGTTCAGATATGGTGGGGATCCAGGAAGGATACAGTGGGATTATTTTGTATATGCCGGGGACCAAAACACAAATTTTAGAAGAATGTAGTAGGACCAAATTGCAAATAGCAAATGAAACATATTACAACGTTATATTATGTCAATTGTTGCTGGAATGAAGAGCCCGAGCTCTCTTGAAAACTCTATAGGCAACCAGCAAAAAAGGGTTTGTCATCAAAGAATCCAGCTCCACCAAAATAAGAGTGCAAATATCCATTTGTATCGTAATTTTGCAAAATATCTCTCTTTATATGTGGTAAACTAGAAGATATAAATTATAAACATAGGCATGCTGGCCGTTCCTGTATCCTGTTGACCTCTTTCCTTTTCTGTACAAATTTTTTACCGTAGTTCTCCTGGTGATAGTTTAACATGTTCCATTTTCCCATGCTCTTCATCCAACAAGATGAATTGAGTCCCCATGTTGAGTGCTTACTCATAACTAGTCCCTTTTTCGTTTATTTTTCCTAGTCGAATTCAACTCCCTTCTTTTTTTTTATATCTAGGGTATCCGATTTTTTCGTTCGTTTTTCCTGATCGAATTTAACTCTCTCTTCTTCTTTTAGTATCCGAGCCAACTTACGCGCACCTCAACTAGTCCCCAGAACACCAATCCCACAGTTCGCTGGCGGGTGGTTGAATCCAAGTATACCATCCTTGAGTTTGATTTTGAGCTAAAGGTAATCTTAGAAACCACCAAGGTCTTCATGAAGTTTTAGTTGATGTTTATCTTCACCCTCGGCTCATATTTATAATCAGAAGGTCCTAAGGAGAAAAACAAATATGTTTCGCCCGTTTCTCGAATCAAAGAACTCAAAATCGCTGCCTTCTGGTCGAGCTGCCAAAACTTTTGCTGCCATGTTGAAAGCCAAAACTGCACAATCTGGTGAAACTTGTTAAGTTACCAGAAGTCCCAAAACCTTAAGCTGTTAGGAAATAGGCCCAACAATGTATATCAAGCTATCTAATACCCTCCCTCACGTGCAACCCCGTCTTGCACATGGAAGATGCAAATTTTCATAGAAAGAGAGAAACTTAATACGAAGGGGAGCGAAGCAAAATGCATTCGGGAGACAAATGCAAACAAAGAGACTTGAACCCAAGACCTCTACCAACCAGAGCTCTGATAGCATGTTAAGTTACCAGTAGTCCCAAAAGCTTGAACTGTTAGAAAATGGACCCAACAATATATATCCAGCAATCTAACAAAACTCATCTCAAGCGGCTAGGAAACCCACTGGAGCAGCCAAGTTTCTGTTTGATCTCTTCCATGTATCCTATTTTCCTACTTATACTTGTTCATTCTAGGATTATTTTGGCTGCTCCGCAAATCAACTTCTTGATTGCTTGCCAAGAAGGATTGAACACCCAAGGTCAAATCTAACGCTATCTTACTCATCTAAACACATTCCAAAAGTCAAACACATCTTGAACAAGGATGAAAACGCAAACAGGTTTCAAGTATGGGATGTATCTAGGAATCTACACACTAACAGTCTCCCACTAGAAATGCTCAGACAAAACCTCTCAACACAACATCAGCAGACTCATTTCTAAACCCAAAATGCAAGACACAAAGGATCATAAGCTCTTTGGGCAATGAAAGAGTTGTAACTAGAAGCTGCAAAATAAACACTTTAACAACAATTGTGAAATGCATATGCTATCTACAAACCTATCTAATCTAACGTAACGAATTGTTAATCACCAATTGATCTAAAAGCTTAAGCTATTAGATCAAGGAGCAACTTTATTATTTATATCATCAACTCACCCGAACTCACCTCTCCTCTACAAGTGGGTCAAACAAGTGCACGTATTTTAATTATCACTAGGCATGAGGTTCGAACATAGGATTTATTGTCCGCCTCAATCACGATTATCCTCAACATAGCCCAAAAACAACAATACAAGTATACTAAGTACGAACCTAATTAATGTGTCGCCTTTCCTTGTCATGGAGGATAAAGATCTACTTATGACAAGACAGCGACCAATTTAGATAGTAACGAGACGACGATGCTGAATGTACCAAAGCCAAAATAATAGAAAACCTCAACATTTCATCAGTATATGCAACTAAATAAAGTTGAAAATCCAGTACAAACCAAAAAAGAAGTACTAGAGCAAGAACGCCTTTCCAATCTCAAAACAGGCCCTTAAGGCGATCCCTTTAGGCACCAGAGCAAGAACACCTTTCCAGAAGTTGATTTCGTAAAATAATAGAAGCGCCAGTCCAAAATCAAAGCAATAGTAAACTTTGGGTCAAACTATAAACCCGGCTATTGAATCAGTAGGTGTGTGTGTGTGTGTGTGTGTGTGTGTATATATATATATATATATATATATATATATATATATATATTGGGGCGGTTCTAGGGACACCAAAAAAATGTCTTAAAAAACACCCTAAATCTCAATCTTATAGTTCCTGATCAAATTTTGATGATCCGAACCGTTCAATGTGTTTAAAATGTGATTTTAAGGGTACTAACAAGAAATCGGCAAAAAAAATGACCAGAAGGGCTTGATCTGAACAGTTTTTCATAAATGCTAACAAAAACTATTTTATGAAAAACTGCACGGATCAAACCTTTCTCTATATTTTTTTGAGTTGATTTCTCGCGAGTATCCTTAAAAACACGTTTTAAAGATATTGAATGACTTGGATCATCAAAATTTGATCGGGAACTATGAGGTGTTTTTTTAGATTTTTTGTAGGTGTCCCTAGAACCGCCCCGTGTATGTATGTGTGTGTGTGTGTGTATATATATGTATATATATCCCCAATAATAATCCATTCATAGGTTCATGTAGATGTATGCACGATTGTCAATGACCATGCTACATTTCAACTAGGATTCTACATGATGCAATTTATTTTCGTTATTAGACAATTGGAAGCTATCACACATACTCCACGTAGCCTTTTCCTCCGACACTAGCTCCTCTTTTTTGTCAAAGAAAATCAATATCAAATACGGCGTCTTAAGCAAAAATCAATCCACAAGGATAGTGAGCACGTGAATCAACACTTTAGACAAAAATATGGAGAGCCAAACCTCGGCATATGACCAAACGTCTCATGATCAAACTAAGATTGCATTATCTCCATCATATGAGTCCGCACATGATCATCAAGCCATAAAATGCCCTAGTATATATGACATTTCATTTTTCGGCCTTTAGAACTTTCTAGCATGCTCTCTCTTTCTCTCCACCCTTCTCACCCCTTTCTCCTACTCCCCCTCCCGAAACAAACATACATGAAGATGCAATTACTAACCTATTCCATTAACGCGTCTAGGAATTACTTGAATAGTAAAACTGTAAAAAAACATGTCTCACAGTGGATCGGCTGTCCAACATTTCTGCATCCAACTGCTAAGAATCACACTTATCGACTTTTAGTATGCACAACGTTCCCTGGTAAATAGCACACTCCCGCAAAAGCTACTTTACCATCAAATTGAGATCATGAAAACACAATATAACATTCAGGAGCATATTTCAAGGTAGTAACAACAAAGAAACTTATGAGTACCAACAGCAGCTCCCAGAATATTCTGTATATATATGACAACAAACCAAGGTCCGATGCACTTGATGGAACTAAACGGAAACAAATACAATGGTGGTAACAAGTGAACAGTAGCTCAAAGGGTAGATTAAGTGACGAATTTCGTTTCATTTACGTTATTGCAAGACCTAGCAATGAGAAGTGGAGATTATAGTCTGTATTAGCATAGGAGAGAAGCTACCGATTGACCTTTGTAAAGAATTTCTGTGCATGACTTCTGATCTGCACAGCAGTCTTGGTTCCTATATGTTCTGCACACCACCAGGCAGAAAAAGCCAAAACAAGAGCAACAGGATTTCCAATTAAGAGAACGCATACATCACAAAAAAACTCTCTAAAATCTATTCCAATTCCAATAGGATAAACCCAACAGATTGTGTGGATAATACTAAACATGGATCCCAGATCGTTAAAAAAGAAAACAAGTCAACTTTAAAATTCAAGTGGGGATCAATCTGAGTTGAACTTGCACCTCAATATTAGTATCAACCAGTACATAAAGGGGTAAATAAAGAAGAACAAAGGGACCAATGAAGTACTACCTTCGATGCGCTGCCAAGCTCGACCATAGAGTTTTAAGGCCTCCAGAAACCTATTATGCTCCTCCTCCGTCCATCGTTCACGTTGCTTCGTAATCGTATATGGTTTCCGTGCCTGCCATTATAAGGTAGTCAAAAATCACATATCGGAAGCCGAAATTCGTAATCAAATTTATGGTATTGGCCATTAAGTCCATTCTCTTTCTCTTTCTCTTTTTTATTATTTAATTGGGAACTGAAAGTTGCAAATAACAACGGTTCAGGTTATCCATATGCTTATACAGGCTAATTTTGTGTCTCCAACAGGCTAGTCATTCGACTAGATATTTCACCTATCCAAATTTTCTAAATCAATGAGAAATTGTCACTTAATCAACAATCTCACAAAGCATGTGTTGATATACCTTTTTGTGTACTTTAACGAGGTAAAACACCTAGTAGTGTTGAGTACGTAGATGAAGTAGTAATCAAGCAAAATCAAAAAAATTGTTATGCACTTTTGCTAGGTGAAATAGGCACTAGTGTTTGAGATGCTCTAACCTTAATAAACAAGTCTTCCCCAGAGGAGTTGGTGTCCATGCAAATGGACAAAAGGCAGCTAGCGCTGCTTCAGATCCTCCCTGATGAGTAAGGGATAAAACAACAGCCTTCTTTCAGCGCTAGCCACATCCAAGTATGCTAGAAATCGCTTAGCCGTGGCGTTTGACCACAAAAACCTGATATCTTTTTTACTAAAAGGGAGTAACAGCAAGTATAGAGCTCCCAACTCTGCTTCCAGAGAAAAACAAATTCAGTTTTCGCAGTCAATGATTAAAATTACCACGTATCCACTGAAGAAACCTCGGGGGCGGCTGCAGGATTTTAGCTCACCGGTGACAAAAATAAATAAAAACTTTGTATGCAAAAAAATATATAAGATAGATATATTCATTTTGATTGAAAACTTAGCGGGACTAGTTTATTCTGTTTTATTAAGCTATAGGTATAGGATCTACTTACTTACATAGTTACGAATTTAAATCCTAGCTTGCTCTGGATTTCACTAATAATCAATTGCAGACAGTATTACAGAAAAATCAAACAGTAAGTAAAAATATAAACTTTGAACATTTTTTGAAGCCAAGTTTCGGTTGAATCCCTGAAAACCCCGGTGGAGCCGCCCCTGAGAAAACTTTTCGATTTTCGGGTGAATTAATCACAAAGCCACAGCAAAGGTAAGGGAGACAGCTTATCTGAATCGGAAACAACTTAACAGTAAATTTCCTTTAATCAGAATCCTCACCAAAACGAAGCCGGACTACTGATTGACCTTCACGAAGCGAACAAACAAGAAGAAAAGCATCACTAATCGCACACAACCTTCAAAACACTTGAAAAACCAAAACCCTAACGTACCTTCCGAGAGAAACCGATCCAGTACTCGATCACGCCTCGTCCAACTCCATCGGAAGGCTCGCCGTAAAACACCGAGCTTTCCGGTACCAGAACGCAAAATTACACAAAGGAGCAGGAAATATACGAGTTGGGAGTTCCAGAGAGAGAGAGTGAAGAACAGACAGAGAGCGAGAGAGAGAGAGAGAGAGAGAGGGGTAGAAGGAGGAGTAGAGGAAGAGAGAGAATCGGATTTGGGGAGGAGAGGGCTAAAACGGGCCGAACTGCTCAACCACAGGAGAAATCTCAGCCACGAGTAATTTTGGTGGATTATTTTAATTTGGAAGAAAATCGGGAAATGGATGGGTTTTAATTTGAGGCTGCGATGCAATCAATGGAAATGGAAGGGGAAGGAGGACGAGGATGATGCCAAGTGGGTGTATTTTAGTGGTGGATTGGCGAACTCCAGAAGCCCACCATGCGCTTTTTTTTTAGAGAGAGAGAGAGAGAGAGAGGAAGGGAGGAGAGAGAGAGAGATGGGGGAATTCTACACCACATACTTGGGTTTTTTTTTGGGTTGGAGCTTGGAAGCATAAAAGCGAGCTAATAAAGAATAAAAAAGGAGAGGCCACCTATGTCCCGTTACGGGGCCCACCTCATACGTGGCTCCCTTCCACGAAACTGCCTGTAGCCGGTGCCGGTCGTGGAGTCTATGGACACGTCTACGCCCTTTTTTTATTTTAGCAAATGCGAGAAGTTGTATTCAACTATAAGACGAAAACCTACACAACATAAAGGAATTTCATGGGGCAAATGGGCGTCCACACACCGAACAAACCATTAGAGAGGACAATCAGAGCATAATATCTGAAACTCTATTTCAAACTCGCCTAGCGAGATTAAATTCACAGAAAATAAAACTAATAGTACTAAGCACATGACCAACAAACTATTGGACTAAATCTAGACAAAAATAGGACTACATTCGGACGAAAATTGAAATAAAGCACAAAAAAAAATACACTCTCCTCCCTCATTGAGCAACCATTCTCTTGCCCAACCCCCTACTGATCAAGTTCCCAAGTCAGCGACCCATGAAGCCACGGACGACCATGTGACTGCAAACCCAGAACAGTGCGGCAGCAAACGGCAAGCAATTTTGGTGGAGAAATGGAATGGAAAACCAAATCTAAAATCAGGAATTGATCTCTCCCCTCCAGCCGCCCATATTTGAGTATAAAGCCCAGGAAGAAGGAGAGTTGTTTTACACTTTATAAGAGGTTTTTTGGTCTTTGCTTCTGGGTAAATTACACTCAAATCCTCGAGGTTATTGAGATGTTAAGGTATGCTCCACGGTGAAATGATTTTCAATCTGTTTTACATAACCATAACATCTCAACAGCCCACCCCAATCAGCCTTTTTGTAAAGGGTCAAGGGCTTTTTCAGCTTCTTCATCTCAAGAAATGGAAGCTAGCTAGGTTGGCTGCTAACCGTAGAAGTGATCTTTGATCTCTATATTACCCCTCTACAGGAGGAAAGCATAGAAACTCACATTCAAGGAAAGCTTGGCTGCTCTTTATTAATGCAATTTGTTTGAATGGCAATTACTGCTGCAAGTTCTGTAATTTTCTTCGTTGTTTGTTATAGTTATTTATGTTATTTATCGCAATTGATGCATGCTAACGGTAATGCTAGGAAAGCTCATAAATGCAGACGTGATCTCAGGTAGGGACTCGCCCATCCTTTCGGGCACAGGGATGCGAGAATCAATTCGAGTACTTCACCGCTTTTTTTTGAAAAATCTGTCTCCAAAAAAATAGGGTGATGCCAAAAAACTGTATAGTGCAAGAGCGCTCACATTTTTTGGCTTACTCTTTCACTTTTCTTTTCAAAATTTTCCCAAACCCGCCTTGGTACTCAAAAATTTGATGAAAACCCCCTTATCAGGCATGGGCAATGCGGGTTCGGGGCAAGGCTAATTGCCATCCCTACTCCTAGGTGGGTTGAGCTTCGGCTTAATGGGGCATTTCCTATGGATTTGCTTCAAAATGCTACTTATGTCAGTTAGTCCCCTACGAACCTGTATACTATATGGCTAGGGTTGGAAAAAGAAAATAGTTAAACCAAATCGTAAGAAAGAACCGGACCAAATAGGTGATTTGGTTTGGTTTTTAGACATGACCTGTTTGATTTACAAAGAAACTGAGAAAAAAAATCAGTTTGGTTTGGTTTGCCTCCGTCTTATCTGAAATAAACTAGACCCAACCGAAAATATGTACATGTAGTAAAAATATATTAACAAAGAATATACAATACAGAGAATATGAAGTGGAAGGTTTTTGTTGTTTGCCTTCGCTTCATGTTTTTTGTTGTTTGCCTTCGCTTGATGTTGTTTTGCTCGTATTTTTTTTTATAAATATTTTTAGTTACTTTTGTTGCTGTTTGGGTTTAACAAATTTTGTTTCAGCCTACGTATCGGCTGAATTTATCACGAGTTTATGTTTTGGTCCAAGTTGGAAAATCCATATTAAACAGGTCAAAACTGAATCATGGTTTTTCTAAGACCCCGTTCCACTGAGATTCTTATTTTTTGCTTTACGAGATATGTTATTTTCTCACAATACAATCACCTTTAATTCAAAAAATTAACTATTTATTTGAAAACAAATACTTATTTTAGTAAGTGAAACACTAAATAGTTAGTTTGATTATCTTTACAAACGAAGTAATGCTATAGCCTATAGGTACTGACGGCCACCATCCTGAAATCTTACCGACGGCCTCGCTGGGCTCACTCCAGCTACCGGACGGCTGATCCGAACTGTTCAAAAATTCTATAAAAAAAACCCCGAGGGGGCCTACGCGAAAATCAACGGCATCCAATGCGTATAGAGTGCTCGATCCAAACACCCCATTTATGCAAAAATAGGGTGTTTGGATCGAGCACACTGCACGCATCGAATGCCGTTGATTTTCACGTGGGCCCCCTTCTGTTTATTTTTTTAGAATTTTTGAACGACTCGGATTGGTTGTCCGGTGGCCGAAGTGTACCCAGCGAGGCCGTCGGTACAATTTCGAGATGGTGGCAGTCAATACCTATATCTTTACTGTTACAAACGTCCCCCTCAAACTCATTGGTTCTTTTAGAACGCTGTTACACATAGAGATTTTGAGCACAAATTTTGAACATGAATCACAACATGGGACCTACTATGTTACGAAAAGTTAAATGATTGTATTAAGCACCTATAGGCATCGGATTGAGCTGATTTTTCGCCAAGGCTCTTGAAAAATTGTTTACATTTATTGAACGGCTCGGATTCGTTTGTGCAGAACTCGTATTAGGCCCCATATTATGATCTGTGCACAGTTACTGTGTGAATAGACTTTCTGGTTCTTTTATTTCTTTTCGAACTTCTAATTTGTATCCGTTCATCGTCAGTTGTGCTAATCACATTCCTATTAATCGTAAAAATATAATTTACAAGTCCTGGTTTATAAAATAGGATTTAAACTGAACTGAGTTTGTTAAGTGCTGAAATTATTACTAAACTGCATTCGATTGTTACATATATATATATATATATATATATATATATATATATAGTCCTTATCCTATAAGAGATCCCGCACGGGCTTACCGTGCGTGACTCTCCTCTTCCGACCGAATTGCAGCAATCCGAGCCGCTCAAAGTGATCAGAACGTGATTTCTTGGATCAAACCCTTCCCGATCTTTTTTTTTTTTTTGCTGATTTCTCGCAGGTACCTTTAAAATCATGTTCTGAACACATTGAGCGGCTCAGATCGTCACAATTCGATCGGAAAAAGGAAGCCCAGCACGGTAAGCTCGTACGGGATCGCTTATAGGATATAAAGAGTGTGTGTGTGTGTGTGTGTGTATATATATATTAATGTTTAACCGTGCCTACGGCACTACCCACCCTTTGATGACATTTTTGTAATATATTTGTAAGAGTGTGGGTGTTTTCTTAATAGAGTTGGAGAGCACACATCAGCCCTTGGATCAAATAAATCTCAACAATTGGATCAACTTGTCTTGTGTGGAGACCCACACTATTATGTTTTATTAAGTAGATACTAGTGTTTACTCGTGTCTACGGCACTACTCACCTTTTAATGGCATTTTTGTAATATATTTGTAAGAGTGTGAGTGTTTTCTTAAAAGAGTTGGAGAGCACATATCAGCCATTTGATCAAATGAATCTCAGCCATTTTTTCAACTTGTGTTTGTGTGGTTGTCACACCCTTGTGTTTTATTAAGTGTGTGTGTGTGCGTGTGTGTGTGTATATATATATATATATATATATATATATATATATATTATATAAAACAGGACCGGTATCTTACAGAATATTCTTTCTCAACGGTTTAGATTTATCCCTATCCAAAATTTATCTACCCATGCAAACAAATCCGACGGTCCAGATTTGTCTTCATCCTTCCTTCTACAACATGGCATTTTGGTAAATATTAGAAACTTCAAGACCACAAAAAGGAGCTCATTTGAATTGAAATATCCTAATCAATTGAGTGTGGAGGAATCCTAATCAATCATGGTAATTTGTTACTAATATTCCAAAAAATTTATGGGATAATTGTCTCAAAATTGAAATTTTTTTGAAAGGATCCTTTTAATTAAGGCATGATTTGTATTTTTTGGAATAAATGAAACCTAATAAAACATTTGCAGTAGTAATGAGTGGGTTGACCTATCTAATTTCCTTTTACGAAATAGCCAAAACAAAAAAAAAAATCTTTTTACATTAATTTAGATCCCAATTAAAATTTTCAAATTTCACATCTTCTATATAATATGGGAGGGTGGTTTTCAAATCCCCTTTATTTTCTCCTATATTTTGGACCATAAGATCGGTACATATTTTTTCAACAGCTGAGATCTATGGGTATAAGGGCTATCATTATATTTGGAAAGGATGATAAAAATATTTCTTTCTTCTATTTAGCTAGCCGAAAATATGGAAAGGATGGTACAATGATATATGCAATAGTAATGCCACATTCTAAATTTTTTGCCTTCCTTCTATCTAGCTAGGCGAAAATATGGAAACGATGGTACATATTTTTTCTACGGCTAAGATTTATGGGCAGTAGGGCTAGAAATATAATTGGAAAGAATCTATGTCCATAGGTACGGGATTAGAACATAGTTGTTAAAATTAAGTAACCAGAAAGGTGGTAATTTGAATGGTCGAACAAAAAGGAAAGGTAATTTGCACAATATAAGGGATGATACGGCTGGATTAATTAAAATTTAGAAGATAAGAATAAAAATTATCCCTGTTAATTTGCACGATATATGTAACGCCCCGAATTTTAGAAATGTTAATTAGGCAATTTTATTGAAAAACTAAATAGAGTCTAGCTCGTTATTACATCATAACTCTCACAAGAGTACTTTTTTTACACAAGAGAGGGAAACTAAGGTTCCTAACTACAGTTCCGCCTACTCCTCCATCCTTGCCAGCTCTTCAGCTCCGAAAGCCTTCAAGGTGTACAGCTTATCCTAATCATCTATAAAGTCTGATACATTATACCAGCGTCGCCATCGATATAATATGTCAGGGTCACCAAAGGTAACACCATGAGCTACAGGAACTCAATAGAATAATCCATACCTACTAACCCTTAACTTACAAACAATAGATCATATAATTAACGATTTCCACATAGCACATGCATAATTAACAAAACAGCTAACAATAACACATCCATATTCACTATCCAAACTAACGTTTATGTCCATGATTTTCTGTATTTCTCCTACGCGACTCATCGTAGACTGTGTCATCATTTTCATACACCAAATCAATATTTTCAAAATCATTTTTAACACACCCAACCTCGGTTCCGCCGTTCCGATCTCCCGAGTATCCTCACAATGGTTCCGCAGCACCGAGTTCTCATGAGAATGCACACGACCTCACAATGGTTTCGTTGATCCGGATTTCCATTGGAATACACACAAACCTCACAATGGTTCCGTTATTCCGGATCCCAATTGGAACACGCACACACATTCCCACAATGGGCAAGTCCGGCCACATTGCGATTTTGAAACACACATTGTCATTAACACTCCCTAGATGTCATATTTCTATCTTCCTTGATTTTTGTGTCTTGTCACATGCATAGACTCCGTGGTAGAACTTTTCACGTATACATAAATCATTCATTGTAATCTTGAAACTAAACTAGCAAGATCATCCAACTCTATGTTATTTAGCATGCTCAAATCACAACTTAAAGCATAACGCCACATGTACGTACGCTTTTAGAGTGAAGACCACTTATGCTTTGTTTACACAACCACAAGTAATGCAAGTAATTACAGCAACGTGTATACATTCTCATAACCATTCTAAAGATCAAAATACGAATTCTTACAATTAAACGATAAATTTTTATCTTTCAGAGCCGTTCTTTCTTTCTTTTTGGGAAGTTCAAAAGAACATATGTTTAATATACTCTCCATCCTTTTTAAATTGTAGGGAAAATACCTTTCAGGTTCACATACATTTTTAAACACAAAACATGAATATATTCCTTAGAATACGGGGAATCTACGTATACGAACTTTATACTTAGAAAGAATGGTTAGAAGTACTCTAAGTATACTTAGGAGTAGTAGATAGGGAAAATCTACATATACTTAGAGTAAGTAAGTAACGATAATCTACCATTTTTCTTGGTGGTTGGTCGGTTTTGAGAGTCGGTCGTCGATTTTGCGATTCAGCGGCGTAACAGCTCCAGATTGCTTCGAAAGGAAGAGAGATAGATTTTCTCTTCCTAGAAACAACTTTGCTAACTTAAACTAAGCTACTCTAAGATCTAGAGGTGGTTTGGAGATGGTTTGGTGGTAGCTCTCAAGAACTTCAAGAAACTTTAAAAAAAAACTTGAACTTTGGAACAAAGAAAGTTTAGAAATTCTAGAGAGAAGTGAGAGCAAAGAGTGGAGGTGTGAGTTTAAGCTTGAATGAGCTTGCTATTTATAGGCCAAGGCTCCTCCCTCCCCTCTCTCATCCGAATTCTATCTCTCTCTCCATATCTAATTTTTTATTCAACTTGTCATGCTTTCTTTGAAAGATCAAGATCTAGTTCTAGACTTGCATGGCTAGATTTAATACTTTGGATTTGATTTTGGAAAGATTGGTGGAAGAAATGAGGATTTGTACAAGATTTGGTGATTAAAAGAACATAAAAGACATTGGAAGATAGATTTTGCTTGGAGAAATATATAACCATAGATTAAAAGGATGTAAGAAGATCATGGCAAGGTACAATCAAATCTCTCCCTCTTTCCCTCTCTCTTTCTTTCTCTCTCTCTCCTCCCCTCTCTTGGCCATCTCTCTCTCTCTCTCTCTCTCTCTCTCTCTCTCTCTCTCTCTCTTGTACAATATATATATATATATATGAGTATAACCAAGTATTAAAAGTACAAGGTACTAGGTAATCTTTAACTACATTTCCAAATCAAAATCTCCTATTAAAATATTCTAATTTGGCACATGTTCCATTATAATATTAGATTATGTACTTAGGAAAATCTAGGGTATTAAGTCTATAAGGTACAAATATATATATATATATATATATATATATTAGTACTATGAAATCTACTAAGATTTTCAAGTATCCAATAAAAAATATAATGTCAAGATTTTCTAATAAACTAATTTAATAAGCACATGTTTCTATTATGTTATTATATTAGAGTACTCTAGTACACATATTTTTATATAACAAAAAAAATCTTCATAAAATCTAGGGCAATACATTTATAAGGTACACATATATATATTTTTAAAGATATGATCACATGAAAAATCTAGGAAATGACTATTTAATAAAATCCTATACTTGTTGGAAAATTGACCCTATTATCCAATGGATAATATTTTTCCTAGTGGTTATGGACCAAAGGTTAAATAAGTAAAGTAATATATACTTGAATTATATATGCATGTACTTTAGGCATGTGTGTATATAACAATATATAACTATATTTATGTACCTTTAACAAATCTAGTAAAGTACTCTTGGTAGAAATCTAGATTTACTCTATTGTCCAATGAATAAAGATTTTTCTAATATTTATTGTCCCATGGGTAAAGGTTCATCTAGGGTTAGGAGAAAGTAACTAGGTAACTTGGTAGTTTGGTTTCTTCCAACTAATCGGTTAGAAGCTAACTACATTGGCCAAATAGGATCTCTAGCCAAGAAATATAATTTTTAAGATTAAATCTGATTATGACGGATAATTAAAGTTAAAAAAAGAATTTTAAAAATAAACCAAGTAATTTAAATAAAATTCAAATATTTAACGAAATTTTTATTTACTAAAAATCAGGGTCGTTACAATATATATGGCTGGTAATTAGAACTTAGATGATACAGCTGGTAATTTGCACGATATAAGTGATGATATGGCTTGATTAGAAGATAATTTGTTAAAATTAATTAACCAAAAAGGAAAGGCTTCTACCATAAACGCTTCTATATATGTGAAAAGTAAAGTTTCCTTTGGCTTCGAACAAAATTGGTATAAAACATTTGTATTTCATCACGGTTCATGCTGCCAAATCTTCATCTTTTGAACCCTCCATCTCTCCAAAACCAAATCATTGTGACTCTGTGCTAGTAAGTCCCTCTCCCTATCTCTCTTTTATCTTTTGCCCTTTGCATTTTTTGGTTACTTTGGCAAGGTCACATTTGTCTCTCCCATCAATTTTGAGTTAATAAATTTAAGAGTCGAAACGATTGACCAAAGACTGCAACCGGAATCGACTTTCCACGGTAACAATCTCCCTTGCTCTTGTCTCACTTTATATCATTCTCTCTCTCTCTCTTTTTACCTCTAACAGTTTAATATTTTTTATTCTAACACAAAACTATGGGTGTTTTTGAGTTTCTTCTTACATAGTTATTTTTATTTTAATGGTTAAACTGGGAGAAAGAGCAGGTGATTGCGTTTTGGGGCATTTTTTGTTTGTTTGTACTTTTCATGATTAGCATGTTAGGTTTTGATTCACTTACACTGTGTTTGGTTTACAATTATTTTTAAGATAAAAAAGTTCTATAGTTTTGCGTATTTTTCCATCTTCAGTAATTTTTACTTTTTGAATAGCGGTACGCTATATAAATCCAAAAAGTAAAAAAATTGACAAAAAATTACTAAAGACGAAAAAACACGGATGACGAAACAGTAAAAATTTTGGAGAAATTATTTCTGAGAGTAAAACTAAACAAAGTGACAAAGTGTTAATGTTTATTAATCAAGAAAAGAGGAAGGGCCAATCAAGGAAAGGATTTGCTCATGCATGCTTGCGGAGGGAGAAAAGCTAAAAACATGAGGTAATGTTTTTCCATTTTTCCATTTATCTTGCCAGATATTTCTTACATTAATTCTTTGTACCCATAAATTTGGACTAGAGAGGGCAATCTATATAATGTGGAGCGATGACTTTCTTGTTTATGCTATGTAATCACTATTATAGTGCACTGCATTTTATTGATATAGTTTCTCTTCGTCGCCCACTAAAATGTTTTATTTTGGTAATAGCAATGCCATATATAACGGATACATATGTAAGGCCATGAATTAATTAGTGTTCTGCATTAAGAAGGGTTTTTTTTTTTTTTGATATTCATGAGGGTTGTTTTGTTGATCAAGACTTTGGTGGAATAAACAGATTTTACGATCTAGCTTTTGAGGATTTGCCAGAAAAACACCTCTTAATGTAAGTATATATCGAGACGACTCTTTTTTAAGTCATAGTTCGTTGAATTCAAAATTTTATTTTGTTTTGTGCCCATGTCTTGCTAAGGATTTTGGAACGGAATTGTTTTCTTACATGGTTTTCAGCATTTTGTAGTTTTGTTAATTTGCTTTTTATCAGGTTTATATGAAGCAGGGGTTGGTGTTGTAGATGGTAAAAATTGCATGGGAGAGCTACGGAAAAATATGGCGATTGAGGTGGGCAAAAATATGGCGATTGCAATGGATTCCAGTTTCCGTGCAAAACTATTGCGAGACATGAGTTCCTCCTATTATTGCTAGAGGGAGATGAGAATAGGGGATTTGATTGGGATGATGTGGGTTAGAATGGGTGAGAATATGAAGGAAGATTCGTATGTAAGTCATGATAAATTGGGATTTGAAATGTATTACGATTAACTGTGTTTAGTAGGTTTGAGGATAGAGATGGGTCGCTCACTGGTACTAAGTTTGGTTTTGTAATTACTATTGTATATGATTTATTGGACATGCAATCACATTACGTTTGGACATTTGTAATTTATTTTGTTTCAAGTGTAGCTGACTCTCGATGGAATTGTTAAATTCTAGATTACTTGATGTGGTCCCCACTAATAGGAATCGGTTTGTGTTGGGATCAAGTTATGTGGGTGTGTGTAAACACGGACAGTTGTCCACAACTTGCTAAAAACACCCAAAGCCAGTTATAATGTCGCATACTTCGAGCCGTGCCTTTAGGCACAGGCATGCACTAGTATATTATAAAACAGAGCAGTTTGTTTGTAACGCCCCTAATTTTAGGTACGTTAAGGGATAATTTATTACAAAAATAAAGAGAGTCACTGCTCATTATTACAACATAACCCCCGTAGGAGTATTTAAAACACAAAGGGGAAACAAATAGGGAACTAAGGTTCCTAACTACTGCTCCTCTTGTTCTTCCATCCTAGCGAGTTCCTCGGCTCCATACGCCTCCAAAGTGAAGAGTTCGCCCTGTTCATCTATCAAGTCTGACATATTATATTGGCGTCACCACCCATACAATATGCCAGGATCACCACAAGGTAACACCATGAGCTACGAAGGCTCAATAGTAAAATCCTACTTACTAACTCATAACTTATGAATATAGGATCATTATAACATCGATTTCCACATAATATGTATATAAGCAGCTACAAAGACAATAACATTTAGCACATCCACAATCGCCTTACAACTAGCATTGGTGTTGACTCATCGTTAACCGTGTCTCGTGTTTACTACCTTTCTTTTCCAAAGACTCCCTTTTAACTCACCCAACCTCGGTTCCGCCGCGCCGGGTTCCCGAGTATCCTCACAATGGTTCCGCCGCGCCGGGTTTCCATTGGCACACATTTACTTTGGTTCCTCTCCACGGATAACTATGTTACTCACCCGACCTTGGTTCCGCCGCGCTGGTCTCCCAAGTATCCTCACTATGGTTCCGCCATGCCGGGTTCCCATAGGCACACACACATTCACATAATACCCTCGAGATGGTCATTATGTAGTTTCTAAGATATCTTCTTTTTCGGAAAACATATTCATCTTGTTAAACCACACCCTAGGCGTCATGTTCTATTTTCTCGGTTTTCGTGTCTCGTTTTCATGCAAGACTTCACAGTGTAGGACTTTCCACATAACAAGCATTTTAACAACTTCAACAAGATCGTCCAATTCTATATTACCTAGCATGCTTGAATCATCATGAACGAACATCATGCATATCCATCATTTAACGAAAGATAACCTTATCTATGGTCAAAGTAACATCATATGATTCATTCGATACATAAAATTTAAGTACAAGGTTAAACTTTTCATACTTAGAAAAAGTAAGTTGAGTTTTAAAGTAGTAAGATTTAACTACCGCTCTTCTTGGCGGTGGTCGGCTACGGTAAGTTGGTCGGTTTTAAAATCGGCGGAGTAACGGCCTTCGGTTGCTTCGAAAGGACAAGAGATTTCCTAGAAACAACTTCACTACCTAAAGTGGACTACTTTAAAGATCTAAGGGTGGTATTTGAAAGTGGTTTGGTGGTTTTCTCAAAAACACTCAAGAACAAAGAAAGTTCTTGAACTTTGAACTAAGAACACTTGAATTTTTTTTAGAGAGAAGGAAGAGCAATTGCTTGAAGGTGTGAGTTTGAAGCATGGAATGGCCTCTATTTATAGGCAAGTCTCCCTCCCCTTCTCCCTTTGGCCAGCCCCCTCTCTCTCCTTTTCCTCCATTTTTTTAATCCAAAAAGTTGAGTTCACATGGAAAATCAAGGTTAGAATCCTAGGATTGCATGGCTATGGTTAGTACTTAGATTTGATCTTGAACAATTTTGTGGTGAAGATGAGATTGGTACAAGATTCCAAGGGTTAAACAAATGCTAAAATGTACAAAAGAGGACATGGAAGTTAAGTTTTGCTTAAAAGATCAACTATCCAAGAATCTTGTTGTACATTGGAAGAACAAGGGCCAAGGTACTAGTCAAATCTCCCTCCCCCGGCTCTCTCCCATCCGGCTCTCTCTCTCTCTCTCTCTCTCTCTCTCTCTCCCACTCTCCTCTCTTGCTTTCTCAAGTACAATATATATCTATATATGGAAGAAGAACAAATAAAATAGTAATACTTTTTGTACCTATGATCAAAAATAGGCTTTAAAGGCTAGGATTTCTATTAAACTAACAAATTAGCACATGGTACTTTAGGGTAATACTTTAGTCTTCTAAGTACTAGTATAATATATATCTATGTACCTGCTTGCGACCTTAATGTGTGTTGCAATAAGAATGCCCCAAGCGTAGGGCTAGGTCGATTGAAAGCATAATAAACTCGGAAGTCCGAGCTCGAATCCACAGGGAGCCAATGGAGCTAGGCTGGAGGTTTGATTCACGAAGGGTTTTTAGCGTTAGGACCGCCAACCTTTAGATTTGGCGTTGAGACGACCAACTTTTGAGTGGTGGAATTCTCTCTACCTCCTAACTTAATTGAAAACGAAGATTGACTAGAAACTAAAAGCGGCAAGGTCTAGGGGTTCATTCCGCCCATAACTTAGGCCGTTCAATGCTTCTCTTTGATAACTCAAGTGAGAGTCACTGTCATTTGATCTCACTCGGAAGATTTAGCTATGAAAATCAAGTTTAACTTATGCAACGGGGTTTGGAAATGGATGAAAACTCATTGAGGCATTTTATCGAACACAAAGAGAGCCATGGTTCCAAGCATTGGGTGTGCCAAGAGACTTGTCTACACCCAATCAAAGAAGTTAACATCTCTAGGTTTAGACCAAAGACTAGAGCTTAATAAGTTCTTTGAGACATTTTGACAAACACTTAGAGTGACATAGCTCCAAGCATTATATGTGGCAAGAGATCAAGTCCTTGCCTACACATAATCAAAGAGGTTAACAACCCTAGGTTTTGTTACAGAAAAATGAACTTAATCTATTCACAAACCACATTAAGCACAAGAAATGAGAGAAGCCATTAAACTACCCAAGTCATGGGATAGAAATCATCCCATGACCAAGCCTTGATTACTACTCACCCTTAGTGGGTGTAAACATGAAGGGAAATGAAGAGAGAAACGAAAATATTCACAAAAACGAAAATAAAAGCTAGATTAATGTAAAGAACAAGAGTACTTACAACATTAATGAAGGACAAAAGTCTATAAACCCTTGAATCCTTGCTCTCTTGAAGAGAGAAGGTGAACTAAAGAGGAGAGGAGAAGAGGGAGGTAGAGCGAGAAAGTGTAAAATGATGAATGCCCTAAAATCGGGCTAAGGGTGATATATATACCCCCTTTACACAAAAACTACAAAAATGCCACTGAAATGTTCGCGCGGGACCAAGGGATCGATCCCTAAACATTGGGGGATCGATCCCTGAGCTTTCTGGATGCTGCAGGAGCTGAAAGGGTGGGGGGATCGATCCCTAAACATTGGGGGATCGATCCCTGTGCTCGCTGGATTCTGCAGTCACTTATTCAACTTCGCGGGCTCGCTCCGGACACTCCCAAACTCGGATTTGGGTGTTCTTTGAACCGTTGGAAAGTTTGTTGAGTCTACTTTCTAACCCAAGTGGGTTGGATCAAAAATATTTTGTACATCAAAAGATATGACGATTCTACCCTCAGTTGGTCGGAAAATGAATTGCTTTGGGTAACATCTTCGCATCTCCCTCACTTCCCTTGACCCTTGGACATCTCGAGTATGCTTCAAAGCTTCTTTTCATGACTTTTGGGACTCGGTCGCGGAGCGCCACGTGGTCTTGGGTACTTGGACACCCTCAGGGCTATCCATGGCCTACAAATGCACCTTATTCACACGATTTACCTGAAAAAGCCAAAAACACACCTTTCGTGCAATATCGTTCAAATCAAGCAAGTGATGCACTTGCGTGTGACAAAAATGATAGAGATAAGCCCTATTATTTACACTATTGAGGGCTTATCAGTACCTTGTACACTAGGAAGAATCAAAACCCTAATATAAAATGGTTAAAGGTACTTAAGAGAATCTAGTACTAAGTACTTTTTCTAGTAAAGTAGTGTGAACTTAGTCACATGGGTTAAAGAAAAGGTTTAATTAATAATCCCCATGGTACCTTGAAAGACTAAGCCTATTGTCCATTGGGTAAAATTCCCCTAACATCTATTATCCAATGGATAATAGTTATTAGGCAACTTATATATTAAAATAATCCCAAAAGTACTTTAAAGTAATTAAAAAGTATTTTTCTTAATATTCTTAGTACTTTGACCAAGTATACATTTAATATAAACAATTGGGGTTCTATTATCCAATGGATAATAGTTTTCCTAGCAATCTTTGTCCAATGGACAAAGAATAAAACCAAAATAATTAAAAGAAAAAGAATATTCAATTCTTTGACTAGGGTTCAAAAGGTTCACGAGGGGCAAAATAGTCCATTTGAGGTTAGGGAAAAGTGACTAGATGGCTTTCTAGTTTAGTTCCTCCAACCGGATGGTTAGAAGCTAACTAGGCTTACTAAGTGGGGCTAAAGCGCAAGAAACGAAAGTTGAAGGGCTAAAGCGTAATTATGACAAACTACCGGAATTAAAAGCAATTCAAGCAATTTAAATAAATAACTCGAATAATAAATAAATTTCTATTTATTGAAATTCAGAGTTATTACATTGTTTAAAAATGTCTATGTATATAAATGAGAGCAACATTTATATCCATTGGATTACTATTCATTAAAATAATTGCCATGTGATTAGTCCTAATTATTGCTTTTCTTACCAAATTTCTCTCTTTTTTTTCTACTCTATAGTATAGATACTACCCTTTTATTTTTCCTCTCTGTCTCTATCTTTATCATGTTGGATTACTCTTCGTTAAGTAGTAGCCATACGATTATAAAAGAAACAAAAAGCGACAACCTAATTATGGCTTTCCTTACCAAATCCCTCTCCCTTTTTATTTTTTTGTAACAATTGCTTCCCTTCTATATCTCTATCCAACTTGATAAAGATAGAGACAAAGAGGGAAAACAAATATTACGAAAAAATAAGGAAAGTAATAATTAGATTTCTCCTTCTTCTTTTTCTAATCACGTGACTAGTATTTTAACGAAAAATAATTCAATGACGATAAATGTTGCTTTCATTGATATGCCTAACAAAATTTCAAAAAAAATACACTATGTTTTGTAATACAGATTTGGTGCTGATATTAAAAAGAAATGAAAATATTGTTAGGAGTGTCTTAGGGTATCCACAGTGTTAGAGTAAAAAATGTATAACTAAAACTTGCCACATAAGTTTTTGATTATCCATTTAAGAGTTTGCTAAGGTTAGCAATGTAGATGTCCACAATGATATAATCAAAATTGGATAATCAAAAGTTGCCATATCACATTTTTAAATTACAAAAAAACTAATAACTGTGAACATAGAAATAGTTTTTTTCTAAAAATAATTTTGAGACTAATAAAAACTATTTATGAGAAATAAAAAATAATTTTACACCTCAATTTTTTTTAAAAAGAAAAACAGCTTTTGTGTAACTACGGTTTTTTGAAAAAAATAACTTTTATATAAGAAAAGGATTTGAAAAAAAATATTATACAATTTTTTTTTTTGAAAAAAGAACAATTTTTTTTAAAAAAAATGCTTTTTAAAAACAATTTTTTGGGGAAAACAGTTTTTTAAAAAAAAAAACTTTTAAGTAAAATATTTTTTTTGAAAACATTGTTGAAAATAAAGAGAGGGGATAAGGGAAGAGATAGAACACTTTTTATTTCTGTAATGATGTGTATTTGATTGAGAATGTGAGATTCATTAAATTTGATTATTGGCAAAATGTTGCTAGTTTTGGTTATCCAAAATCTAAAATTTGATTATTTATAAGGAGGTTGCTAAGTTTGATTATAGTATTGTGAGCCATATTTTATACTAACATTATTAACTTTAAAAACTTATCATTTTTTATTATATCATTGCGGACACTCTTGGGGAAGGGATATCCACTAGTTCATGAACGTTTCATCCATATCTATACCTATACTAAAAGCGGGAGTGCAAGCACCACATGTTCTCCCCCATCTCCAGTATTGAAATTTCATTTTTGCCCTTCAATCTTCCCCTAATTTAATATACCCAATGACGCAAACAAATGAAACAGCAAACACCTATGACATGTGGTGTATTTGTAAGTGGTGTGAAGCATTACTTCAAGAGCACTCAATAATCTCTTTTAAATTAGAAAATCCATTCAATCAACGAATACAATACACTTTAGTCCGTGCGTCGCATGGTACTGGATTACCCTGCAGCATCCCACTTTGTAGGACCCATAACAACAAATTTGATATATAATGTATCTTAAGAAAATATTAAATAACTGTAGATAGATTTTTTTGGGATAAATAACTATAGATAGTTTTTTTTTTCCCCTTGTTAATTTGTCTTTAGAGGAGATAAGAGTTGTTTTGTGTTTTCTTTAGTTTTGCTGTATAGGTTGACCAGCGGTATGTCCCTATGAGGTTTTGTGGCTTTTCACGCTTTTTTTGATGAAATAAAATTTACTTACCCAAAAAAAATTAATTAAACCCATAAAATTTGATTTATGGTTATCATGAAAAACTAGAAAAGCGACTAAGCCTCATAATACAGGATGTTAAAATAACCAAAACATGAGTGCAGTCTTGTGGGATCCAACGTTAAAAATATAATGTCCGAGGTGTAGGCAAACTAGTTGGGGACACCCTCTGCATCACCAAATACAAAATCTTAAGATTCTTATAATATAAAGTGTTTGCGGTGACTGATAATGAAAAAAATAAGAACACCTAAAATATTTTTCAGGTTTATAAATAATAGTGACATATATGAAAGAAGTCCGCTGACGCTAATCCAGGGAATTTACCTTATTAATCAACAAAAAATGTGATAATTTCTCAATGAAATTAGAACGCAGTATTTGCATTGAAATAAAAACTAAGAACGTCTATGAACACAACATTTTGCACAACATAATAAAGAACATGTGGTGTTCCACTACATTGGGTGGCAGCGGCAGCTTCACTTGGAGCTTTTAATGGTCAATTGAACACCTAAAAATAAAATTGCTTAGAATATATTAACAAAATTGGGCACTTTGAACACTCAACCCAATGTCAATGAACACCTAACCCAAATGTCAATGAATACTTAATCCATAAATAAATGAACACCCACCCAAAAAATAGGGCACAAATAAATCCACTTTGAAATTGAAAGCCTATATTTCAGCCTACTAACCCAAATTTCAGCAATAAATGAATTGTAAATAGCATTACAAAAGAAGTCACAAGATAGGGGTACTTGGTATGATTGCTGAGGATGACCCATCAACAGATCACAAAGCTCAAGCTTGTTCTATTAGAGCATCTCCACTCTTTACTTAGATTTTTATCCAAATTTGAGTAAAATTTTGGTTCAAAACTTGATTTGGTATTGTGTGTTCCAATGGGTAAACTCAAGCACAAATGTGCACAAATTTGCATAAAAAACTTCATTAATGGCAATATTATAAATTTAAAGGTGTGAAATTTGCCTTCAAAAATATGAGTTAAGAGTTTGAGTCTTAACCAAATTTTAGTAAAACTCAAACGTGGTATATGTTTGAGGGAGTAAGGAGTGGAGGAGGGTTTTGAATGATTTTTACTCAAATTTGAGTTTTAGTCAAGATTTGAATAAGGAGTAGAGATGCTCTTAGGAAGTCAATGCAATCTTTCGAATTTGCCTTTTGCTTAAACTTGGGTAAAAATGTCATGGGGATCACAAAATGAGTTGTCAATAACATTACAAAAGAAGTCGGGTGGAATTCTTAGTTCAGTTGGCCGAAGAGTCCTCATTTTGTAGCAAGCATGATATTCCTTTTCCTAACATGAGTTAAATATTTGTATCTATGAGAAACTTTTAGGTATACCGGGGATACTAAGCTCCATGGTATTTCTTCCGATCCGTTTTTCATTTTTTCATCATTTTTCGATCACATTTGGATGATCGGTTCCGTTCATTTTGTAGAGTTTGGCGAGGACCATAAACATACCAAAAATTGTGTTCATAAAACTTTATTTGATACATGATCGGCACATGTAAAAATTAAAGAAAACCAAAAATGAGTCTGAAAACACACTAAATCAAAACCCAATTTTAGTTTTTTTTTTTTTTTTTTGCAATTTTCACGTGTGCAGACATGTATCAAATAAAGTCCGATGAACACAATTTTTTGAAAGATTAAATTTCGCACCAAACTCTACAAAATGAATGGAGCCGATCATCCAAATGTGATTGAAAAATGGCCGAAAAATGAGAAACGGAGCAGAAGATATACCATGAGGCTTGGTATCCCTGGTATACCTAAAAGATTCTCTAGTATTTAGTGATCGGCCACAACGCAAAGCCCCACAAATAATGATTGCTCATCGTTATTGCGTTGAGCTATATTCTATACAATCATGGATATGAAACTTCATGAGCTAAACGGAGTTGCTACTTTGTATGAGTTGATAAGAATAGATAAATTTTTGTCTATATATTGTTGTGGTTACTAGAGGTAGTATAATGTATATATTTTTGAACACCTTTATATGAATTCCTAGAGCCGCCACTGTTGGGTGTTGTAAAGCAGCATCTCATTTAATTATTATACCATAGAAGCACATTGTACACATTGTTGTGCAAAATATGGTGTTAATAGCATGTATAATTTTGATATTTTACACATTTTTATGCAAAATATGGTGTTAGTAGCATATATAATCTTAATAGGCTAATTAGACTGGTATTGAGCATGTGCCCGATTCTAGTTTTTTCTTTTAAAAGAGTCTCGAGGAAGAGACTAACATAAATCATGCAACTCTTTGGGAAAATAACGGTCAAGGACGTATTTTGATAATTAATAGAGTAAATTACACTAAGCCTTCCTCAACTAATCCTCGTTTTTACTTAACCCCCTCAGACTACAAAATCCGACATCGTGCACCCTCTAACTATTTAGAGTTGACACTTAACACCCTTCTATTAGGTCTCTATCCATATGGCAAACGGAAAAAGGCAGTCAGCTTAAATGGGGTATTTGGATCGAGTACCTACGCACGTCGGATGCCGTTGATTCCCGCGAGAGCCCACTCGGTTTTTTTTTATAAAATTTTTGGACTGCTCGGATCGGCCATCCGAGCAGTCCAATATCATTTTCGTTAATTTTTGGCTTTAGGGTTCTCGTTGATTAGCCCTAAGATATTTGGTTGTACGAGAGCCCTAAAGCCAAAAATTAATGAAAATGATATTAGTACCGTAGGAAAATGCACCGACGGCTGTCTCCGGCCACCGGACGGCCGATCCGAGCCGCCCAAAAATTTTATAAAAAAAAACCGAGTGGGCTAACGCGGGAATCAACGGCATCCGATGTGCGTAGGTTCTCGATCCAAACACCCCATTTAAGCTGACTACCTTTTTCCATTTGCCATATGAACGGAGACCTAACATGAGGGTGTTAAGTGTCAACTTTGGATAGTAAAAGAGTGCACGATGTCAGATTTTGTAGTCTGGGAGGGTTAAGTAAAAACGCAGGTTAGTTGAGGGGGGCTTAGTGTAATTTACTCTAATTAATATCCGCTAAGGACATTTTCAGCATTAATAAATGTTCTTAATTTGTCCTTGGTGGGTATTAATTATCAAAACACGTCCTGGGCCGTCATTTTCCCCAACTCTTGCTTGATTTACGGGCCGGTACCAAAAATTAGTTCCGTTTCCCTCCAACTCCAGCCCAACGCTGAAAATGTACCCCGAAGGATTGCACTTCCGTTTATGCCAAAAACACCAGTCTTCTCCCTCGTTGGTCACCCTCCTTCACCTCCCCATTCGTCGAAACCCATTCCCAACCAGATCCACTCCTCTATCGCATCTACCATCTCTTCCTCCACCACCTCCTCCCTCTCCACCGCCGTTTTCCCCCACCCCTGGTTTAGGACCTCCCACCTGGCCGCTGCCAAGCGCCAATTCATGCTGCACATACACCACAACACCTCCCAATTGGGCCCATTTCCTTTGATCTATCCGTAAATGGGTTTCCCAAAACATTTTCTTTTTGTTTGACTAATTTGGTAGTGTATTTGTTTTTAATTTTTTTTCCAGATTGGTTGAACATCGACAATTTCGAGGTCAGGGACGAGATCCAACCCGATTTCCCGTGCCCATACTGTTACGAGGATTTCAACATCGCGTCCCACTGCTCCCACCTCAAGAATGAACACTCATTCAAGTCCAAATCTGCCGTGAGTTTCTCTTTAAACGTGATGTACGACAACGCATGTGTGGGCAACATGCCGTTAAGCAAAAGGTGGATTGAGAAGGGCTGGTAGACGAACGCTCAATTTAGAATCGCCACTTAGGTTTGAAAGTCCGACACCTAAGGAAGCGAACTTGAAATGCTTTCTACGATGTTTAATTTGAAAAGGTGAAGGTACCAGTCTGTCATAACCATATCTAGGTTCGGGAGTTAGGTTATGAAAGGGGAAAGGTTTTAAGGCACCCCTCTCGCCCAATCAGAATATCGGTCTTTTGTGAAATGTTGGAGATTCTTCTTTATTAATCAACTTTTAGCCCATTAGGGCGGGAAAACAGTTTAAAGAGGATCAAAACTATAACATGTATTGCAAAATGTGATCGATAGTATGGATGACATGCTATGATGAGCGATAAATAGGATTAAAGACCAAAAGCTGTCAGAATAAGCCAACACAACACACTGTAAGAGGTTGGCGAACACAAGGACAAATTTGCATGCACTAATCTGTTTCACGTAGATCACTGCATGCAAGCAAACCTGCGCGCGCATGTTAGTTCGTTCAAGCAGACTCTGTTTTAATCCTCCTTTGGGCTCTGGAAAGACCAGTGCTTACCCAGGACAAATCAAACAATTTATATGGAAAGACATATAGTTACAGGTCGAATGAACAATAATTGAAAAACATCCCACAAACAGTGTGGGGGACGAAATAGTGGCCAAAGGCCAAGTCACCCATGTAAAGCCAACTACTGGAGGTCAGCTTGGACCAGCGCGCACTAGTCAAGGACATGCACACGCTTGTTCTAACTGGATTTTCCAGTGCTTAGTGTTGCATTCCTGGACTTTGAAACATGTTCAGAAGCAACCCAAGGGTATTTCAGCACAATGTATATGAATATTGAAAGCAACTAACATTCTTTGCAAGAGGAACACAGTAAAACAGGTTTTAGCATGCTCAAAAGTGATGATCTAAAATGAGTACAACATAAAGATCAACACCCATGTCCCCACGTAGATCTGTGCGCACAGCCAGATAGTGGCGCGTGCTAGCCTAGAACCGACGTACGCAGGTGTGAAGGCCACACGATTCTTATAACCTTGCTAGCTTTACCAGCCTTGGCCCTGCTAGCCCCCCTCAAGGATCAGAACAAGAAAACAACAAGTGTCATATCTAGTTTGAAAAAGGGTTTGAACTAGGTGTTTGATGCTTGAAGGGTTGATGTTGGATGGTTGTTGAGTGGTAGTAGTAAAGAACAAGGTGGCTTGTTACTTGGTATTATGGTTTTTTGCTTGAGTTTTGTGACTTAGGGCTAGGATTTTTTGTAACCTGGTACTTTTTTTTGTAACCCCTTTCAAGGGACCATGGGGGATTTATATAGGCAATGGGGTGGAGAGAGAAGAGGTGCAACCAGCCAAGTAATGGCTGGTGGCTTTTTTGGTGGCTAAGTCTCCCCTCCCATAAAGGTGATGGGATGGTTCATAGGGGTGATGCCCGGCAGCCAGCAAGGCACCACTAGCTCATAGCCCCATGATGATGGCTTTTGCAGTTAGCAAAAAAAAAGGTGATGGGACATGGGGTTGACGGGGGCGCGCTGGTCGCAGACTAGCGAGCGTGAGACAAACCAACACATGCGTTGGTCAACAGTCAAAGTTTGACTATTGACCAACACCTGTCCATTTGACTCGCATGCACAGGTCTTCGATAGGTGCACGCTAGCCAAAACAAACACACGTGTTGGTCAACAGTCAAAGCTTGACTATTGAGTCAACAGTCAAAGCTTGACTATTGACCAACACCTATCCATTTGACCCACACGCGCAAGTTCTAGACTAGCGCGTGCCAGTAGGGTTTTGGCTAAGTTTAAGGGTTTTTCAAACACTTAAAGTTCAAATTCCCTATCATTCCCAAAACTGTTCTTGATCCATTTCATCACTGGCGAAATAAAAACAAAAAATAAAGTAAATCAAACCGAAGCCCGAATTGGGTTGCCTATAGCATGGTATGTAATAAATGATATGAATGTTTTTTGTTTTTTTTTTTTTTTTGATGAAACTAATGAAATTTCCCCGGAAAAAGTCGTCTGCCAGAGGTTGAAATTTAGTGAAATTCACTAGTTGGCTTTTGTGTTTTGAGTTCTATTGAAATTCTAGCATTGTTTTGAATTCCAGTGAAATTCACTAGTTTGGTACTGATGATGATAATTTGTGATTGTTGTGTTTCGAAATCTAGTAAAATTCACAAGTTCAGAAATAAGTGAATTCACGAACTCCAAGTTAGTGAAATTCATGACCTCAAAGTTAGTGAAATTTACGATTTCGAAAACTAGTGAAATTCACGAGGTTTTTTTTTTTTTTTTTTTGAAAATGTCAAATTCATTTCATAACAAAGTCCGAAGGCAATACAGATTCCATCAAAAGATACAAGAATGAACCAAGACTTCGACACAGGCACCGCCTGCAGAAGCAAGACGAACGAAATATCTAGATTAGGAACCAATCTAAGTCTAGGTAGTAGAGAACCACAACGGATCCCCAGCTCAGACCCGTAATAAACAATAAGCACAACTGAATCTGGTAAAATAACAACAACTAAGAAACAACAAAAGAAAAGTACAGTTCTTCTGCCGGAGCAAACACCAACTGGTTGATTCACCCATGGCGCCGAAGATTTGCACTCCTCTGTTGGATCGAGCTTATGACGCCAAACACATCCAGAACTAATTGCCACCACCGCACACTGCCGGATCCGAGGGATGCTTCGCCTAGAACACAGAGCACGGACTACGACCTTATTACCCATCATCCAAACCCACCGAATCTGGTAAAGCTAGACCGGTACACCAAGCCGGACTGGGGGAAACCCAGCCGGAGAAAAGGCACAAATGGCCGAGAAAACCTACCAAAAACCACTAGCCTCCTACCTCTCAGCCACCACGATTATTAACATCCACACCCCGTTGTCGGTCAACCACCCGTTGCATGATCTGGAACTACAAGGAGGAGCCGGACAAAAAGGAGGCTAACTGCCCAAGGCTGGTGACCCACTCCACCGGACAACACATCTCAAAGATCTCCACACCGAATAGGAGTTGAGAAACAGAGCGGAAAAAGGGGAGAAGAGGGGTGGGAGAGAGGAGGTGCGGGGGAGGAGGAGGGCGCAGCCCTCCAACCCTCAAATTCATGAGGTTGAAACTCGTGAAATTCACAAGTTCAAAAGGTAGTGAAATTCATGATCAGCTCCAAAGTAAGTGAAATTCACGAGGTTGGAACTCATGAAATTCACGAGCTTCAAATTGCCGGCCGAAAAAGTTGCCAGTTAGTTAAATTCATCAGTTTTGAATTTTTTTAAAAAATAGTGAAATTTCAAAATTAGTGAATTTCAAGAGCTCCAAACTCGTGAAATTAGTGATTTTCAGCATTATTTTTTTTGCAAAAGTAGTGAAATTTCGCAAGAAAAAATTGCCGGAAAAGTTGTTGACCGGAGTTAGTCGCCGGAAAAAGTCACCGACCGGAGGTGGATGCCGGAAAAGTTGCCGGCCGGAAGTGGTTGTGCAATGGAGGTGGGAGGGGGTGGTTGTATTTAATGAAGGGTAAAAGAGTAATCTACATATGAAGCTGTCCTTAGAGGTAAATAAAAATTGAGTTCATACTTGATAAAAATTAAGTCATGATTTTCTAGACTCACTCGTAATTTACTGTTGTTACAAACGGTGCAAGCCCAGTTCTAAAGTAGCCCAGATCCGGCCACGTTCCACAGAATAACTGTTTCTTTTTTGGCCTTTTCATTTTCCTATTTGTTACAACTTACAACTTGCAAATGGTTCCACCCTATGCATTTGGTGTTTAGGGTTTGAGAAAATGTAACTGGTATCGTTTCGTGACATATTACAGTCGAGTTTGTTCGTTTTCTAATTAGATAGAGTTGCGAGGCATGTAATTTAACAGATTAACGCGAGATCACACCAGCATTGGAAACTATTTGGAGTATCAAAATTCTCTCAGTTTTATCGAACCCTACGGGTGAATACTGGTACTGGCCTAGCAGATTGGAAAAATCGATGAATTTACTGAATTCTTTGCACTCTTTCTTCAACAATACAACAGCATACAACCTCTATATCATTTCTTCATGCCAATTATATCATTTCTTCATGCCAATAAAGGTCATAGCATAGTCCATATGCAAAGATGCTTGCTCACAAACACATTTACCCGACTCACATTTACTGTTCTGGGTAGCGTCTGTTACTTAAAATAGCATCAGTTTAAAAGTAGCATTTGGTCATTATCTTACAATAAGCTCGGGTACAGAAGCCAACGAACAGAACTGCTTTAAACTGAAATCAGAATTGCAAATAAATCCATGCATAAATGGATACCTAGTACTGTAGTTCGTGCGTCCTAGTCAGGCACAAAACCAATAATGCAGAGTACTTAACCATGTACAACTGTTCAAGCACTTCCAATTTGCAAAACCTAGGTGAATAAGAAGAGCAATAGGCAGTGCTAAAGAAGGGGAAATATAATACATAGATGCATGTTTATTTGAGAAATAGTACATGACATATGGTTTACTATGGTTAAAACCTGATTTAAACGGAACAAAAATAAGCACGATCACATTTGCTTCAGCATTATCCAGGAATTCACTCTCACCAGCAGTTTCAGCTGATATAAGTAATTCAGCTGCTCCCAAGAATGTCGTTGTATTTGCATTTGATTTTTTGTATCAAAGCTTCCCTGAAAATAAATTGACATGGGCGATAACAGGTTAACGAATCAATGGTGGTGTATGAATACTAAGAAATGGATGATATATGATACACAATTTAGGACTTTTGGATCAATGATTCAAGAAAGTAGTCTGAGAATACGTGGAAATTTACCTGTCTGGTTTGAATATCAGGTTCCTATATGCAAACCACTGCAAAAACATAAGAGACAAAAGATGACTAAAGATGTATGCCGCTAAAATATGGATGTTCACAGGATTTGTCATTTTAGCTTGATTGGATCATGAATTCATATGTGAATTTGGGGAAAAAACCGCAATGAAGTAGAATTTGTAACCTTTTCCCAGATTTGCAAGTTCCCCTCCACGAATCCAAGACCCAAACATAGCCTTGAAGTCATTGTCATTAAGAACTAGGTCCATACATAATGGAGAGAAAAGGATAATCCATCTATGATGTTTGGTTATAAGTCAAGCCAAAGCTGGAGTTCTTATTCACTCTTGAGAGTGGACTTTAAAGTGTATTGGGTTGAGTAACCTGAGTTCATTGTAAACTTAAAAGTACTAACGAGCTCCAAAACAGATCTGCGGTTGTACTTGTCTTGCTTATTTCTTGGGACAGTCGAAATGCAAGCCAAGTACCTAAGTTAATGATCAGAGCCCAGTTATAAACGGCTGCTCGACTACAAGCAACATCAGTCAGGAAGTTAAACATGGGTTTCATGTTACTGTAAGACTTGTATTTAGTTACTACCAACATGAAACAGACTCTAACTTACCCCAGTGTATCCAATTCCAACGAGCTCAAGGACACCAGGAACCAAGGGAAGCCTATCAATTGCCTGAGATGGAGATACACATGTTTTAATTTATATTGTACTAATTCATCTGCCCCTTACGAGACAATTCAAATTACAGGGTGCACAACTTAATGTCATCAGGCATATAGTAGGTGCCTTACTGAGATCATTCCAGCGGAACCCCAAAGAGCAACAACAGCAGCTACAGCAAGAGAACCCACCGCATACTTATCTTCAACTTTGTCCCACTGTCCAACCATGATTTAAAGAGTTGTGTTTAGTCAAAACTACAAGAATCAGAGCACAAAGGGACAAGTGACCGACCATATTAATAGGAAGGGTAAGTCACTAAGTCCATTACAGTTTCTTGGATTGTCTTGACAACTTCCGGCAGCTCCAGCTCAGCTACTGCCACTTCTGCAGGTGCTTCTCCTGTGGCCATGGCAACCACATTGCGGGCAATCTTTCGGCCTGAAACAAGGCAGGCATCAAGATCAGTTGATAAGTACTAGTTTGTTGGTGTGGCCTAGGTGTCACAATTCTCCGGTAGGACTCTCCACTCCCGCTCTCAATTGTCTCTTTCACCAATTCTAGTAATTTGGAACGTTTTGAACTTTTCATAGATGCTTTCACGCTCACTTCACTTATAACTTTGGCATAAGGAATTTGCTTACTATACGGAAGGAAATGAGGTGTATTGCAGCTTATACGTCACGCAAAAATTGTTATCGAGAGTGGAGTATGATAGTTCGGTATACCAAGTCAAAGTTGAAATTTCCAAAGGATCCAACTGCATTGACAGTAGAGGTAGCCCAAATTAAAGTAAATCTTTTACTTTTGCGTGATTGTGTACTTGTGATTACATTACCTTCTCTGTAATCATATCCCATAGATCTTGTATTGGGTAAACGATTCTTAGTATGAAATACTATATGCGTTGCATTATTACAGTGGAGCCGTGGAGGGACAGTGGATGTGTGTTCTGTTTCTCTGCTGTATTAGAAATCAAGATTACAAACCAAGAACAAATTAGGGATGCCAACGGGTAGGGTATGGGTCAGGGACCTATTCCAACCCGATACCCAATTGGGGAAATCTTCTCCATCCCCGCCTCCGTACCCAAAAGGGATAGTGGACGATCCACCAACCATGCATTAGGAATTCTCATTTACTGATACATTAGGACTCCACACACTCATCAAAATGCAGATTCACATCTTCATATTTCCAAATCAATTAGACAACCCAAGGGTTGGCATGGTAGCGAGACTCAAATTTTGCTCCCCCTTAGTCTTAGTTTCAAAATTTGTGCTTGAGAAGCTAGTTAATACGAGATTTCGTTCAGACTTTAATTAGACTTGCTAGTGAAATTGGTCTCTCAAGGATTACTTGAAGCGCACATAAATTAGCCCGTACATAATAAGTTAAACAGACATATAGCAAATAGACTTTAATGGACTTCAGAATTAGCTGAGGTGTGCATAAACTGACCTGACCGGGATATCTACTTATCAACAAAAGCATAGGTCAACTTACAATAAGTGGTGGTCTTCCAGACGCCGCGGCTTTGAGACGGCAGCGGAGGGAGGGTGGGGAGAGTTGCACATTGGGAGGACCCAGCAGCTGATAATTGCCGAGGAGCCTTGGCATCAAACAGGGTGGAAGAAGGGGAGGAGGAGAGAGATAGTGAGGTGGATGTGGTTGAGGCCATGGCTAATCAAATCGGCTTCTGCCTTCAGAAACCCCCCAACCCACTTCACTCTATGATGATGGAAAGAAGACGAGCCAGACAGTATGGTGAGAAATAAAGAAGGGTTTAGATTTGTTTTCTAGTAGGCTCTGTTTGTTTGCTAAGAAAATTGGATATTTTTCATATTAATGGGTATTAAATGTGCAGATTTGATTTTTGTTCAAGCATGAAGAATGAAGATGGACAACCACTCGTTTCTGGATAGTGTTGCTGACGTGCCTCCAATTGGATAGGCATTTTATGGTGTTTTGCAAGATAACATGCTACAGGTTGTTCTTTGATTGCCCAAGCTTTTGCTTTTGTTGTCTTCCCTTGGTTCAACCAAAATAATAATAATAATAATAAATACTTAATTCTCAACTTAAAGATAAATAGCAGTAGTGCTACGTACACATCCACCAACCACAACTCCCGTCTTTGAAAAAACGGAGACCATTCACCTGCTAGTGAAATTAATTAGGAGGAAATTTATTTCATGCTTCTCGAAGATCTTTTACTTTTTTTTGGGTACAGTTCTTGAAAAATCAGATTGCCATTGGGTAAATCCAAATTTTAAATTTCATTCCAATTAAATTACTTAGATCAAAAGCTTCTGACGATGTCCTTTGGGCGTTTTTTAGGATAAGAAAAAAAAAAGGCTTTCTGACGACATGGATAAAATTGGGGAACTACGTATCAGTTTACATTGAAGACATTAGGAACTTTGCTTTGTCAAAGCTGCTACTCACACAAATTGTATAGAGATTTTTTTTTGGGGTCCACCATAGGTCCCACACAAACGATTCGAACCATTCATTAAATTTAAAACATTTTTTCAAAAGTTCACTAAAAAATCAGTTCAATCTGATACCTATAAGTTGTCGATCCAATCATCTAACTTTTCATTGAGATTTCAGGATAATGAAAACTTAAATGATTGAATTGAGCACCTATAAGTATTTGATTGAACTGATTTTTTATTGAAACCCTTGAAAAAGTGTTTTTACATTTAATGAACTGCTTGGATTGTTTGTATGGGACCCATGATGGGCCCCACATAAAAATCTGTGCACAATTTGTGCATGAAATCAGTTGATTGGGTTTCTAATCCCCTGGCCCTCTCTTCCATTTTTTATGCAAAAATCACTTCTTCTTTTCTTTTTTTTTTTTAAGGATCGCTCAATTTTGAATGGGCATTTTCGCAAAGCAAGCGATACAGTGGAGGGCAATTTTTTTTTTTTTTTAAGGATCGCTCAATTTTGAATGGGCATTTTCGCAAAGCAAGCGATATAGTGGAGGGCAATTAAGTTATGGAATGAAAAGTACATCTCGAGTTTTGGCAGGAAAAAAAAGATTTTGGCATTATCAATTCCCAAACTCAAAGTATCTAAATAGCCATGTTAACGAAAGATATCAAAATATGCAATTTCCAGACACAACCAAATGGGCGCCCGATTCTTCTGTGTCGAAAATTTCTGTACCGAGAGATTTTCAGCCGTTGAATTGTGCATGTGTATGTGTGTGTTTTTGTTTTTACTCCAATTGAAATTGTACAGGACCGACAATCCATGGTTCAATTGTTAGGAGTCCCTAACATACTTTTCAAATGGTCTGCACCGATTTGGCTGTATCATGGTATTGCTCTCGGTTTACTTAGTACTTTATGAGATTAAACGCTGCTCAACGGAAAGGATGTCTCCTTATACTCTCATGCATATGGACAGGATTCAATTATCGTAAATGGACAAGGTTCAATTATCATAAACACACATCCTTAAGTCTCTTAAAGATAAAATAAATTAGGTTTAACGAATAGGGGAAAAAAAAAAATGAAAAGGGTACCATATTAGCTACTCCACCACGGATCCGGATCCTCCACTACAATACAAAATATACTCTCTGGCAACAATGGATTTGGAGATGCAGTGGCCCAGCCCAGCACCACGGCCGTGTAGGCGGCCGAACCGACGTGGTTTTCGCCTCCTTTGTTCAACCTTCGGCGCTTTTTTATTTTCAAAACGTGTATCAGGATCACAATAAAATAATTCCAACCGCTTATTTTGAAGGCTTAGTTTACATTAGCACTAGTTATAAAAATATGATATGTTTCAATACGTATTAATGTTTGATCAAAATACTCCATTCGTTCCTCATATTTCTGATTTGCCGGACCCTCGCGAGATTTCAACTTTTTAAAAAGTGCACTTTACAAACATATCGAATTTCAAGTTGTCATTTTTCAAAATTATCCTTCGTTTCAACTCATTTACAATATTACTAATGTAAATTTATGAATTATGAGGGTAATTTTAGAAACTTACCAATTTTGAATTTTTGACTTTTCAAGAGGGAGTATTTTTTAGGAAAAAATTCACCTAGGCACCTGACCTTTCACATAAATCACACATAAATACCTGACTTTTCTTAAATTTCATATAAACACCTGATCAGCTTTCTAAAAACTCATCAATTCAACACATGACCTTTCTTAAATTTCATATAAACACCTGAGCTTTCTAAAAACTCATCAATTCAACACATGTCGTCACCCCTCTGTCTAAAACCAAATGGAATGGCTGAGGTGCTCCAAGCAAAACAAGTTAAGTGCTCCAATTTTTCATTTATTTGAACCAGTGCGAAGATCTTATTTTTTCTGATCATTTTATCATAAAGAACCATAATTAATTTTTTACTCTAAAGCTCTCATTAGTCAACCCTAAGAAAGTCGTAGAATCAAATATCTCTTAGGGCTAACTAACGATAGCCTTAGAGTCAAAAATTAATTATGACCCTTTAGAATAAAATGATCAGAGAAATAAGATCTTCACATTGATTCAAACGAATTGAAAATTGAAGCAATTAATTTTTCAACTATGTATAGACCGTTTATATATTAAAAAGTATAGTTAAAAAAATAAGTGCTCCAATTTTCAATCCATTTAAACCGGTATGAAGATCTTATTTCTCTGATCATTTTATTCTATAGGGTCATAATTAATTTTTAACTCTAAGGCTATCGTTAGTTAGCCCTAAGAGATATTAGATTTTACGACTTTCTTAGGGCTGACTAACGAGTACTTTAGAGTAACAAATTAATTATGGTTCTTTAGAATAAAATGATCAGAAAAAATAAGATCTTCGCACTAGTTCAAACAAATTAAAAATTGGAGCACTTAACTTTTTTTGCTTGGAGCACCTCAGCCATTCTGTTTGGTTTTAAACAAAGGGGTAACGACAGGTGTTGAATTGACGAGTTTTTAGAAAGCTCAGGTGTTTATATGAAATTCAAGCAAGGTCAGGTGTTGAATTGATGAGTTTTTAGAAAGCTCAGGTGTTTATATGAAATTTAAGAAAGGTCAAGTGTTTATGTGTGATTTGTGTGAAAGGTCAGGTGCCTAGGTGAAATTTTCCCTATTTTTTAACATCCCAAAATATAACAGTAGACCAACAATAAATTAGGAACGAATGGAGTAGTTTTTTTAATTAGCGATAATGTCAACAAGACCTACGAGATAAACGGTTTGGATCATCTTATTGTAGTCTTAATACACATCTTAAAAATACAAAAGTGTTGGAGGTTTGAACAAGGGAGGCATAATGAAGACGCTTTGGGCATCCTACACAGCTGTGGTGTGGGGCTGCATAACAACATCTTGAGTCCGGCTAGTAAGTCGAGTGATAATCCAGTGTTAGACAATATATGGTCGTTTGATATGGATTTTGAGGGTGGGATTTCAAGTAATAAGTGGAGATGGAGATATGAGAGTAATAAGTAGAGAGATTACTAATTAAATTGTGCACAGAGAGGGGGAGAAAAGTTTCAAAACTATCCAACTCTCAGCACAATTTCCAATAATTTTCTCTCCACTTACTACTCTCATCTTTCTATTAATTTCTCTCCACTTGTTGCCTTAAAACCTCATTCAAAACCTTTACCAAATAGCATTTATGTACTCTGGGTGCCTTATTAGGCTTCGAACTTCATGGACTATAACTATCAATACTACTACTTTCTTTCGACAAAAAGAAAAGAAAAAGGTAATTGATTTTGGTACTCTATTTTTGACAAGGGAATTGATTTCTACATTTTCTTTCTTTCTTTCTTTTTTTTTTTTTTTTTTTTTATAATCCACACTTTCTCTTTTGTCTTTTAACCAAAAAATAATAATAATACACTTTCAATACTAAAAACAAAAAAAAAAAGTGTGGATATCAAAAAATAGATTGTGAAAATCAATTCACGCTCCAAATATTTGTATTGTGGAACTGTAATAGTAGTATACAAAATGCTAATAACATAACAGACTTTTCAATTCACTTTCACAAAAAGTGATTTTTTTGCCCTAAAAAGTGATTATTTTTCAAAATATTTGAGTAAAAATATCCAATTTCTCTCATCTAGACAAATCAATAACTGATAAAAGTTTGGTGCAAAATTAACAAATGCCAAAAACGCAGCCTAGAAGAAAAATATTGAGACGTGGTTATCAGAATTTCAAGTTCGAAAATAATTTCCTGTACTCCTAGTCCTATGAGGTCTAGGAGGGACTTTGAATTGTACTAAAAGAGTAGGGACTTTGAATTTCCGTTTGACCGGAGGAAAAAAAAGAAAAGGGCAGGGACTTTGGGAGGGAGATGTACATGCAGGAGTGAACTGGAAAAGTCTGTATTTTGACTTAAGCCAAAATTGATGGGTCGACGATGCATCAGGTAGCAGTCGCGTATGGGGATTGGCGCTGGCCGGGTCAGTGCCTAATTGCCTGACCCCACGGACACGTAATGATAGATAGATGCAGCAATGATATGATGCGGTAATGGTAATGGGCATTGGTTTGTTGCAGATGGGTATCAGATTAGATGCCACTGCCTACTGTACTGGCTCTAGCTGGAAACACCGTCCAATGTCTACCCAGTCCCTAAGTTGACCCTTTTTTCTTTCCACCATACCGTCAAACCTGCTCCTGCTGCTGCTGCATGGCTGCATGCCGTAATGCGTTTTCTCCATTTCTTCAGTACTCTAGCCTTTCCCCACAATCCAGTACCGAAGTTGCGGAACAGATTTCAAGTCCTGCAAAGGGTTGTTTTTGTTAGTGAAAATTTTGTAAGTTTGTATTTGTGGTTGAAAAGTTATTAGGTATATCCGGTAATAAATAAGTTCTTGAGAAATATTCGTATCAAGTTGTTTCTGGTAATGAATATTGTTGAGTTTGTGGGTAGAGTCACTGTAGCAAAAAAAAAAAAATTTTGTTGACAACTTTTTTATTAATGAAAACGAGATGCTAAAATACTAAAATTTTTTTGTTAGTGAAAATAAGATAGTAAAATACGTTAAGTTTTTTTTTTACTATTTTTTGTTAGTGGAAACACCCCTTATAGCTAATTGGATTTAGGACATTTGTTTTGGGTTTTGAGGGAGGTTTATGAGAGTGATGAGTGGAGAGAGATGCTTACGACGGAAGATGGTACTTCTGGATGTCTAGCCCGAAGCGTAGGGCCTTCTAATCGTTTGAAGAATAACTCAGTAAGATCGAGATCGTACCACAGGGAGCTCGAATATAACTAATTTGGATTGTAGGCTTTATGTGAGGTTTGCGGTGTTTAGATGGTTGATTGTCGGTTTTACTTTTAAAGTGGAAATACTCTAATGAAAAGACTAAAAGTGGAAATACTCTAATGAAAATACTAAAAATGAGGTTTAAACTTAGATAAAAATGCGGCAAGGTCAAGGGGATTAAACCACTCGTGACTTAGCCGTTTTAACCCTTTTTTTCTAACAATTCAAGAACAAAACATAGATAATGTTGTACCTGAAGCATTCAATGTTAAAAGTCAAGCATAATCATGGATTTAGTTCGGAAATAGCTTAATCTCGCTTAGTAAACTTTTAGTTCAAACACAAGGAGCGTTAAAGCACCAAGTATCGTGTGCGACAAGTAGGTTAAAATTCCGGCCTACACACGATCAAAAAGGGTAACAACTTTTTGGTTTGGCCGGAAGTAATAGATTAAGTCTTTCCTTACTAAACCATAATTAAGTTATAGTTAAACCATTAAAACCATTAAGGCATGGGAAAGAAATCACCCCATGATCAAGTCTAGAAGACTACTCACTCATGCTCAAAGAATAAGACATATTTGGAAAATTAGCTATGAGATTTAACTGATAAAAACGTAAATAAATTTGATATTAAGGAAGATTTAAGCCATAACTACAACATTAATAAATGAGAAATTAATGAACGACAAATACCTTAAGGTGTTCTCGAAGAAATACACTTGAACGACAAATACCTTAATGAACGACAAATACCCCATAAACGGTTACAAACCCCTAACATGATGCAAGGGTGACAACCGACACGTGACAAGCACACGTACAGTTTTGGAGGCCAAGCCAAGGAAATCCCTATAAATACCCCTTTATGCCAACCCTAGGGAGGAATATTTTCTTATACTCTCAAACCCTAGTTCTTGGCTTTCCTCTCTAAGCAACTGTACTCATCCTTGCACCGGAGAGCCATCCTGGAGATCATCCGGGGTGGTCTTTTAGTCGTGCCTCCTTGTGTAGGCTAGCTGAAAGCCAGGAGCCACTCATAATCGAACCACTGTTCTGAAAGGAGTGAACCAGATTCATCGGAGCCCCACACAATTATATATATACGCATGTAGGCAAGAGCAAAAGTTTACCATTGTCAAATTTTGCACAAACATTTCGCATTGCTAAAAATGTGCAAACACCGATCATCTCTTATCTTATCATAACAAGCTAGTAATAGTTTGTCATTAGTGTTCTTTGTAAGATAAAGACAACCAGCTATGCCATTTGCGCTATCGAAGTCGTAGATTATTGAATGTTCAGAGGCCAAAGTTCAGGGATGAAATTTCTATTTTCCTACCGATCCAATAATCAAGAAATAATAGGAACGAAGAATAATAAACGATGAACACAAGATATACGTGGAAAACCCCTTAAATGGGTAAAAACCACGGGAAGGAAATCATGCACTATAACTCATTGTACGGTTACAAACAAACCTATACTTACAACCTAGAATCGCTCTCGGTTGACCAAGGTTGATTGCCGAATCACTCGTTCACCGCACCCAGTGCTTGACCGCCGCTGCCTTGAATCGCTCAAGCCTTCCGATATACTTCCAGAATCCACCGAAAGAACAAAACACTCAATAGAACAAAGTTTGAATAAAGCTCATGGAGTTATTCTGAAAGTCTGATGATCAACGAATCATATGTTTACTCCATGAGACAAACTAAAATCTCTCTTAGGTATTTCTCAATTTTGGAGCAAGAGAGGAGATGCACTCATATATTCGGTCGCCTCGAAAAGCCAACAAAGCCGCATATAAATAGACTGCTGAAAAAAGAACATTGCTCGAGCACGGAATAAAACCTGTCTTTGAGTTGCTCAAGCACTGTGATAGAAAAACACTTCCATATTGCCGCACACGTGATTTCTTCATTTCCTTTTTCCTTTCCAGCACATGCACGAAATCTCTTGATACATGATTTCCTTCCATGCTAATTTCCTTACCAATCTTTACCACTCTCAATTACATTATATAATCAAAATACTTCCTAAACAAATGCTCTAAGAAGGAAACATAATAAATTACTACCCAATTTACGGATACAAATCAATGTGTATGTTGGTCATGGGATTTGCCAAAATATAGACCTTACAATCTCCCCCTTTGGCACTTCCATGACAAAACATACATAACCCGTTCAACCTGAAAGATATTCTCTGAAGCAATAAATAAGGTACTCCCCCTTTTTGTCACGGAATGACAAAGGTAAAGTATATAGAAATAAGCATGAAAGTAATAATAGAAACCAATTTAAGAGCCATGATAAAGAAGTCTCGATAGCAATCCCATAAGAACAGAGAGAGATGATTTTCCCAAATCCCCAAACACGAGAAGATATTCATGTGATATGGAGTAGAATTGTGAGATAAATAAAGATATTGATGAGTAGAAATAGATAAAAATATATAGGCATAGAGGCACACGTGAAATTAATAAAAATGAGGCCGAAATTAAACAGCACCAAATCGAAAGATAATACGCCCAAATGAAGCCAACTAATATGCCATGGGAAAGAAGTCTAGAAAAGCATTATCGATCATAGTAGCATAAGTTAAGAAAACATCCAGTTTGCGGTATATAGACCAAAAGGAGTTCTTTTGTTGTAAAAATACTCAAGCAACTATTGAGAGAAAAATAAATGGCACGTCCATATTTTTTTTTTTTGTTGTAAAACCGGTAAGACGAACACATTCAATCGAGATGTAAGTTTGCAACCATGAGGCCCAATGTGCATCACTATATTTTGAAAATGCATGAACAAATTTGTATAAACCCCAAGCATGAATGAATCTGGAATTAAGTGCAACATGCAAAATGAGACTATGACAATAGTGGGTGTGTGACACGTCAGAAATATTAAGACCACCATCTTCGGATACAAGATTTCTCGTGTTCCATGAGAATGGCAACCACCCTTCCTCCTACGAAGTCATGAAGATACGAATGACATCCCAAGGCCTAACAAACTCCCCCTCAACAATTAAATTCTCCCCCTCAACCAATGAGTATTTTGCCATAGCAATTTTTATTGAATCTTCCAAATAAATACACGTGTTTTAGTATTTTTACCCCGCTGCCTTTTGACACGAATATTGGAAATAAGAGTACCTCATACCCAATCCCCGGTTACTAAGCGAGTGGTCCAACACGGAAGCTTTCACAAAGTCTATCCATTTTGTGACACGAACACTCAGAGGGAGAGTACCTCACCCCAATTGTCCGGTACTTGATGAACGCCCGGATAAGCATTAAGATCTCACAATAGACTTTTGTCTTTTTATATATATATATTTTTTAAAACGGAACCAAGAGAACAACGTATCCAACCAAGATGCCAAAAGGTCAATCGCCGGGGAAACAAAATGAGACATTCCAATGGACATGAGAACCAACTATCCAATCTGAATAATCTCTCTAATCCTGACGTGTAAATGTGGTGATCATAGAGTCATAAGGCATGGTGCAACTAATGTCCAAATGTATCACATGAGAGGAATGAACAAGAAAAGTGCATGCGTTAAAAACAATGTGCATTTATGTGAAGCTCATGGTTGATTACTCACAATTGAAGAAACATGCTACGTCCAAACAATGGATTTTTTTTAATTTTTAATTTTTTGAAAAACGATATTTTTTTTGAAGAAGAACAAACGCAAAATAGACTGCTCGACCAAAAAAAAAACAAATAGCAATTACAGTAACTAAAAAAAATCAACTCAATCAATGAGACATACCCCAATCGATCTTATTGCTAGGCATATAACGAGAGCAATCACGATTACAATTCCACATGTGAGAGTTCCTAGCCTTATATGTCGTATGAGCATGAGCAACAAAACAATGCAAATCACACTTCTTAACCCATATGGATCTAGTCCTAACTTGAAAAGTCTTAATTTGATTGTTAGGTCTAAATGTAGGTATTGGGCTTCTCACTATCATGTTTCTATCATTATCACAGTTCGCATGATTAACCAAAGATCTATGAGCAGAGTGATGCTTGGAGACACTTTTATTGAGACTAGCATGATTATGAGTAGCATTTGGGTAACCATGAAGTTGGAAACAATTAGGTCTAATGTGACCTCTAACTTGGCAATAATGGCATGTAGGAATGAATTTAGCAAAATTACTCTTCTTAATATCAGAAGCCTTTTCAAGCACGTTATTGGCAGTATTTATAGTGCGGAATTTTGTTGTTACCTTTTCTGATTGCAACTCATTCGCTTTACCTCCTAGTGTTTTTGAGGGTGAAACTTCACAAAATCCAAGCCCTGTTTTGTCACTCGTTGGCCTTTGAACATCAAGAATTTCATCTAACTTCTTGGAACCTGTATTCAAACGCTCAAATAGAATATTAGCATTATCAATTTCAATATTTAATGATTCTATTTTATCTTCTGACGTATTATTTAAATCAGTCAAGACTTTGTTCTTTTCTCGAAGACTCTCAACCTCCTTACTCAACTTTTCTCTCTCACTAGTGACATTGCTCAAAAAACCTTGCAACTCTTCCACTTGTTTTTTAGCTGTCACTAACTCCTTGTTAGAATTATTATAATTCTCAGCCATTTTCAAATTTGACTCATTAATCTTAATACTCTCCTTAAACAGCATATTATAGGATTGTTTTAGCTCATCAAAACTAAACTCCTCATCACTTCCCTCATTCTCACTATCATCTGAGGATTCATGATCACTAAGGTTCGATTGTAAAGAAGCCCCAAAAGCCATAAAGTTTGTGTTATCTACTTGTTCTTCCTCAGAATTGTTAGATTCACTATCGTCATCCCAGGTTATGTTGGCCTTGAAATTAGTCTTTTTCTTCAATTTGTTAATGCATTCATGCGCTAAGTGACCATATCCTTGACACTCATAACACTTTGACCCACTCGGTGGTCCTTTAATCCCCTTCTTTTCTTTACCACTAGAAGACTCACTTTTTCTTTTGTTTTCAAATTTCTTATTACCATCACCTTTAGTCATTTTCTTTTTAAAAAATTGTTTGAAGTTTTTGGTAAATAAATCCATAGCTTCAAGGTCATATTCATCATCACAATCTAACTCTCTAGACTCGCTTTGAGAGCTTGCAAAAGCAATAGATGGTTTAACTTTAGATTTTAGAGACTCGGGTTGTAACATATCAGCTTCATAAGTTTGGAGAATACCTACCACTTCTTCAATAGATTTTTCATTGAGTTTACGTTTGCCCTCAAGCATAGTGACCTTTGTCTTAAACCGTTCAGGCAAGGATCTCAATATTTTCTTAATCACCCTAAAAGGAGGAATAGGCTCACCGAGGGTTTCACAACTATTGACGATAGCGATCAATTTAGAGTAAAATTCATTAAAAGTTTCATTCTCTTGCATTCTGATTATCTCAAATTCAGTAGTGAGTCTCTGTAACTTAGATTGTTTAACAACATCCGTTCCCTCATGACAAGTTACTAAAATATCCCATGCTTCTTTTGCAATCTCGCAATTAGCAATCTTACGATGCTCATTAACATCAACAGCACTAAATAAAATATCCAAGGCACGATTATTAGCCTGTAAAGCAGCCTTTTCCTCGCGAGACAATTCAGCAGTAAGTTTAGGGACCTGTTTTTCTTCTACTTTTTTCGTGGGATGGCTATACCCTCCGATGCAAGAATTCCAAATTTCCTCATCCACAGACCTCATGATAGCTTTTATTCTAGATTTCCAGTAGTCAAAATTTTCACTATCCAAAATAGGTGTACGACTCGACGGATGATTCATGTTATTGTTCATGTTCATTATTACTATAGATCCGCTCTAGGAAGAAATCCAAAAATTAATGAGCGACCACGGGAAGGAAATCATGCACTATAACTCATTGTACGGTTACAAACAAACCTATACTTACAACCTAGAATCGCTCTCGGTTGACCAAGGTTGATTGCCGAATCACTCGTTCACCGCACCCAGTGCTTGACCGCCGCTGCCTTGAATCGCTCAAGCCTTCCGATATACTTCCAGAATCCACCGAAAGAACAAAACACTCAATAGAACAAAGTTTGAATAAAGCTCATGGAGTTATTCTGAAAGTCTGATGATCAACGAATCATATGTTTACTCCATGAGACAAACTAAAATCTCTCTTAGGTATTTCTCAATTTTGGAGCAAGAGAGGAGATGCACTCATATATTCGGTCGCCTCGAAAAGCCAACAAAGCCGCATATAAATAGACTGCTGAAAAAAGAACATTGCTCGAGCACGGAATAAAACCTGTCTTTGAGTTGCTCAAGCACTGTGATAGAAAAACACTTCCATATTGCCGCACACGTGATTTCTTCATTTCCTTTTTCCTTTCCAGCACATGCACGAAATCTCTTGATACATGATTTCCTTCCATGCTAATTTCCTTACCAATCTTTACCACTCTCAATTACATTATATAATCAAAATACTTCCTAAACAAATGCTCTAAGAAGGAAACATAATAAATTACTACCCAATTTACGGATACAAATCAATGTGTATGTTGGTCATGGGATTTGCCAAAATATAGACCTTACAATCTCCCCCTTTGGCACTTCCATGACAAAACATACATAACCCGTTCAACCTGAAAGATATTCTCTGAAGCAATAAATAAGGTACTCCCCCTTTTTGTCACGGAATGACAAAGGTAAAGTATATAGAAATAAGCATGAAAGTAATAATAGAAACCAATTTAAGAGCCATGATAAAGAAGTCTCGATAGCAATCCCATAAGAACAGAGAGAGATGATTTTCCCAAATCCCCAAACACGAGAAGATATTCATGTGATATGGAGTAGAATTGTGAGATAAATAAAGATATTGATGAGTAGAAATAGATAAAATATATAGGCATAGAGGCACACGTGAAATTAATAAAAATGAGGCCGAAATTAAACAGCACCAAATCGAAAGATAATACGCCCAAATGAAGCCAACTAATATGCCATGGGAAAGAAGTCTAGAAAAGCATTATCGATCATAGTAGCATAAGTTAAGAAAACATCCAGTTTGCGGTATATAGACCAAAAGGAGTTCTTTTGTTGTAAAAATACTCAAGCAACTATTGAGAGAAAAATAAATGGCACGTCCATATTTTTTTTTTTTGTTGTAAAACCGGTAAGACGAACACATTCAATCGAGATGTAAGTTTGCAACCATGAGGCCCAATGTGCATCACTATATTTTGAAAATGCATGAACAAATTTGTATAAACCCCAAGCATGAATGAATCTGGAATTAAGTGCAACATGCAAAATGAGACTATGACAATAGTGGGTGTGTGACACGTCAGAAATATTAAGACCACCATCTTCGGATACAAGATTTCTCGTGTTCCATGAGAATGGCAACCACCCTTCCTCCTACGAAGTCATGAAGATACGAATGACATCCCAAGGCCTAACAAACTCCCCCTCAACAATTAAATTCTCCCCCTCAACCAATGAGTATTTTGCCATAGCAATTTTTATTGAATCTTCCAAATAAATACACGTGTTTTAGTATTTTTACCCCGCTGCCTTTTGACACGAATATTGGAAATAAGAGTACCTCATACCCAATCCCCGGTTACTAAGCGAGTGGTCCAACACGGAAGCTTTCACAAAGTCTATCCATTTTGTGACACGAACACTCAGAGGGAGAGTACCTCACCCCAATTGTCCGGTACTTGATGAACGCCCGGATAAGCATTAAGATCTCACAATAGACTTTTGTCTTTTTATATATATATATTTTTTAAAACGGAACCAAGAGAACAACGTATCCAACCAAGATGCCAAAAGGTCAATCGCCGGGGAAACAAAATGAGACATTCCAATGGACATGAGAACCAACTATCCAATCTGAATAATCTCTCTAATCCTGACGTGTAAATGTGGTGATCATAGAGTCATAAGGCATGGTGCAACTAATGTCCAAATGTATCACATGAGAGGAATGAACAAGAAAAGTGCATGCGTTAAAAACAATGTGCATTTATGTGAAGCTCATGGTTGATTACTCACAATTGAAGAAACATGCTACGTCCAAACAATGGATTTTTTTTAATTTTTAATTTTTTGAAAAACGATATTTTTTTTGAAGAAGAACAAACGCAAAATAGACTGCTCGACCAAAAAAAAACAAATAGCAATTACAGTAACTAAAAAAAATCAACTCAATCAATGAGACATACCCCAATCGATCTTATTGCTAGGCATATAACGAGAGCAATCACGATTACAATTCCACATGTGAGAGTTCCTAGCCTTATATGTCGTATGAGCATGAGCAACAAAACAATGCAAATCACACTTCTTAACCCATATGGATCTAGTCCTAACTTGAAAAGTCTTAATTTGATTGTTAGGTCTAAATGTAGGTATTGGGCTTCTCACTATCATGTTTCTATCATTATCACAGTTCGCATGATTAACCAAAGATCTATGAGCAGAGTGATGCTTGGAGACACTTTTATTGAGACTAGCATGATTATGAGTAGCATTTGGGTAACCATGAAGTTGGAAACAATTAGGTCTAATGTGACCTCTAACTTGGCAATAATGGCATGTAGGAATGAATTTAGCAAAATTACTCTTCTTAATATCAGAAGCCTTTTCAAGCACGTTATTGGCAGTATTTATAGTGCGGAATTTTGTTGTTACCTTTTCTGATTGCAACTCATTCGCTTTACCTCCTAGTGTTTTTGAGGGTGAAACTTCACAAAATCCAAGCCCTGTTTTGTCACTCGTTGGCCTTTGAACATCAAGAATTTCATCTAACTTCTTGGAACCTGTATTCAAACGCTCAAATAGAATATTAGCATTATCAATTTCAATATTTAATGATTCTATTTTATCTTCTGACGTATTATTTAAATCAGTCAAGACTTTGTTCTTTTCTCGAAGACTCTCAACCTCCTTACTCAACTTTTCTCTCTCACTAGTGACATTGCTCAAAAAACCTTGCAACTCTTCCACTTGTTTTTTAGCTGTCACTAACTCCTTGTTAGAATTATTATAATTCTCAGCCATTTTCAAATTTGACTCATTAATCTTAATACTCTCCTTAAACAGCATATTATAGGATTGTTTTAGCTCATCAAAACTAAACTCCTCATCACTTCCCTCATTCTCACTATCATCTGAGGATTCATGATCACTAAGGTTCGATTGTAAAGAAGCCCCAAAAGCCATAAAGTTTGTGTTATCTACTTGTTCTTCCTCAGAATTGTTAGATTCACTATCGTCATCCCAGGTTATGTTGGCCTTGAAATTAGTCTTTTTCTTCAATTTGTTAATGCATTCATGCGCTAAGTGACCATATCCTTGACACTCATAACACTTTGACCCACTCGGTGGTCCTTTAATCCCCTTCTTTTCTTTACCACTAGAAGACTCACTTTTTCTTTTGTTTTCAAATTTCTTATTACCATCACCTTTAGTCATTTTCTTTTTAAAAAATTGTTTGAAGTTTTTGGTAAATAAATCCATAGCTTCAAGGTCATATTCATCATCACAATCTAACTCTCTAGACTCGCTTTGAGAGCTTGCAAAAGCAATAGATGGTTTAACTTTAGATTTTAGAGACTCGGGTTGTAACATATCAGCTTCATAAGTTTGGAGAATACCTACCACTTCTTCAATAGATTTTTCATTGAGTTTACGTTTGCCCTCAAGCATAGTGACCTTTGTCTTAAACCGTTCAGGCAAGGATCTCAATATTTTCTTAATCACCCTAAAAGGAGGAATAGGCTCACCGAGGGTTTCACAACTATTGACGATAGCGATCAATTTAGAGTAAAATTCATTAAAAGTTTCATTCTCTTGCATTCTGATTATCTCAAATTCAGTAGTGAGTCTCTGTAACTTAGATTGTTTAACAACATCCGTTCCCTCATGACAAGTTACTAAAATATCCCATGCTTCTTTTGCAATCTCGCAATTAGCAATCTTACGATGCTCATTAACATCAACAGCACTAAATAAAATATCCAAGGCACGATTATTAGCCTGTAAAGCAGCCTTTTCCTCGCGAGACAATTCAGCAGTAAGTTTAGGGACCTGTTTTTCTTCTACTTTTTTCGTGGGATGGCTATACCCTCCGATGCAAGAATTCCAAATTTCCTCATCCACAGACCTCATGATAGCTTTTATTCTAGATTTCCAGTAGTCAAAATTTTCACTATCCAAAATAGGTGTACGACTCGACGGATGATTCATGTTATTGTTCATGTTCATTATTACTATAGATCCGCTCTAGGAAGAAATCCAAAAATTAATGAGCGACCACGGGAAGGAAATCATGCACTATAACTCATTGTACGGTTACAAACAAACCTATACTTACAACCTAGAATCGCTCTCGGTTGACCAAGGTTGATTGCCGAATCACTCGTTCACCGCACCCAGTGCTTGACCGCCGCTGCCTTGAATCGCTCAAGCCTTCCGATATACTTCCAGAATCCACCGAAAGAACAAAACACTCAATAGAACAAAGTTTGAATAAAGCTCATGGAGTTATTCTGAAAGTCTGATGATCAACGAATCATATGTTTACTCCATGAGACAAACTAAAATCTCTCTTAGGTATTTCTCAATTTTGGAGCAAGAGAGGAGATGCACTCATATATTCGGTCGCCTCGAAAAGCCAACAAAGCCGCATATAAATAGACTGCTGAAAAAAGAACATTGCTCGAGCACGGAATAAAACCTGTCTTTGAGTTGCTCAAGCACTGTGATAGAAAAACACTTCCATATTGCCGCACACGTGATTTCTTCATTTCCTTTTTCCTTTCCAGCACATGCACGAAATCTCTTGATACATGATTTCCTTCCATGCTAATTTCCTTACCAATCTTTACCACTCTCAATTACATTATATAATCAAAATACTTCCTAAACAAATGCTCTAAGAAGGAAACATAATAAATTACTACCCAATTTACGGATACAAATCAATGTGTATGTTGGTCATGGGATTTGCCAAAATATAGACCTTACAAGGGACACGGGGCATGCCGATCTACTCTACTCAGAACTATGCGTGGCTGAGCAGGAAGCGTTCTATGGGCTTCATTGCCATGTTGAATAGATAACAATAGCTACATGATTCGTACATATTTGCCTTCCAATTTATTTTTAAAATATTATTTTTTCGTTTAATTTCCGAAGACTAAATCTATTACCTTAATATACAGTGGATTTTCTTAAAATAAATAGTTAAATTTCAAGTTTTCCATCAAATTAAATATTTGCATTTAAAAGTTGGTCTAGATAATAGAAATCAAAAAGAAAAAATTATACTCCCTCCGTCTCATTTTTATTGTCCATTTTCGTTTTTCGTACCGTTCTTTCAACGCTTATATCTTTCAATATGAATCTCCAAAAATATGGAATATGAATCTTGTTTGATAGTTCTCGATTAGATCTATAATACAAAGTTTTCAAAATTATAAAAAACATCATAAATTGAGAGATATAAGCGCTAAAAGAATAGTATGAAAACCGAAAATGGATAATAAAAATAGGGCGGAGGGAGTATATTGTCAGACAAAGCATAGTTGAACAGGTCTAACAAAATTTGACAAAAAGACAATATTCAAAATTTTACAACCTGAATAAAACTTCTTTTTCTAGCTTATGGGCGTAATAAGTTTACTTCTTAAACTTGTCTCATCAAGACAAATAGGATTCATGAAAACAAAGTTAAACGAATCTGTAACAGAAATAAACAAAGAAAAATGCGTATTAGATAGGAGTAATGATGAGTCGTTGCCTAAAGTCAACTAAAAGAGAGAAGCACAGAAAGGCAAGGCATCACTCATTTTGGACCACACCCACCAACCCTTCCACACCTACGGTCCACCCATATAGTGTACTACAGTACTACTACTTGGCCACCAGATATTTGATCTCAGTATCGTACTGATATGTCGTATGTGTCGTTTTTTTTAGAAAATCCCGGGTATCCTAAAATAGTGATTCTGTTGTGGCTCAAATACCTATCGGTACTTAGTCCTTGTTCCTCGGTTTAAGAGTTTGTGTTAGAATTTTTTTTGAGTTTTGTCCTTATCTGAAAAAATTACGCATTTTTTTTTTGGGCTTTAATTTGGATACTTTCAAAAATATTAGGATAAAGGTTATAAATTTTTTATTTTTCGATTTCAATCGTCGAGACGAAACAATAATTCACAAAATTTAAACGTGAACTTTTTTTGAATAAAGCGAAATTCAAAAAGCCCAATAAACTCTTAGAGGAACAAGGCCTGAATAGTAGTACTCCACCAAACTATATTTGATTTTATTTACTTCCTTTAAATAGACGTACGTTTTATACTAAAGTTTGCAATGGGAAAAATAGCACTAATAGGCTAATAGCAATATATCTGTAACAATACATGTATCTCGCCATTATCGATACGTATTGTACCAGTGAAAAAATCGATATTCTAGCCAATTTAATACTCATAATTAAACTTGCATGCAACTTGAAATATACAAAATGAAAATAACTTGTCACCGTTGTATACAATTTCTTCTTTACCAGAAGGGTTCATATCGAGTTTAGATTTGTTCACCCTCTACTTACGAGGTTGAACATTATCCTCCTTTCTATTGGTTGAAATGGTGTGGATCATACCACAAAGTGTGTAGATCCCAACACAAAGTGATGTATGCTTACCAAAAAATGTATTGCACGGATGTGATTTACACCATTTTAACCAATAAGAGGGAGTGTAATGCTCACCCTCTTTTAAAGAGGGTGAACAAAATTGCACTCGTTCATATCAGGCATTCGGCCATTCAAACATTCAAAAATTAATACGAAACCATTGGCTCAAAATTCAGCGGCTGTACTTGTATCAAATTCAACAAATGCTCTTTTAGTATACAGATTTTAAGCATGTTAACTCACGTCTAGGGCACTCCTGAACTTTACAATTTTGTATATCTTGTATTCACATGGATGAAATGCTACTATCCTTTTCAGCTATCAACACTTTGAAGAACTACATATAGGATCTGGTTTAGCATGTGCGGTTCAATCTGAACCGTTCATCTTGATAATTAATGGTTCAGATTTACTGAAACTTTTACTAGTAAAAGTATATTCTTACGGGTAAGAATATGAAAATATATCTGGACCATTAAAAATATCATCTGATAATTACGATCACTTGAACTGCGCCTCTGCTGAACTGCATACAAGCCAAATTGCTAAATTTATACTATTACTAACAATGATTGAAAAATCCCAAAAAGTTTTTATAATAGGTAGGTGCTAACTGTAAGAAGATCCAAAAAACTGTCACTATAACATATTAAAAGCTAGATTTTATACAAACAAAAGGGGGTTAATTAAATAAGTTCCTATATTACCGAGGTTTCTCTGAAAATTTTAAAACCCGAATCATGAGAACATGTAATAATATCCCACACACTTCGGAGTCTCGCACAAATAATCGAACACGCCTCTACTTTTCTAAAGTCTAAACCATACTTTTAAGTGAAGAAATCTCTGCTTAATTTCTTATCAGAGAGAATTGAGCAATGAGTTGATCATGCAACTTTGGCTGATATTTTACCGAAATTCTTAAAAAAAAACATTTAAAAAGAAGTTGAGTTGATTTGTGTGAGATTTCGAATTGGATCTCACGTAACCAGTGTACATATTATGGTGTACCTATAATTTTATGAAGACCAACATTTTAAACCTTGAGACCACTAGAGTGCTTGCTTAATCGTTAATTTCAAGGCTTCAAATTTAGTCGAGGTGAGCACAAATCGGTCCGAACACCTTCTTATCAAGAAAATGAAAAAAGAAAAAGGAATTTTTTTTTTTTTTTTTGAAAAAGAAGAGGACTACTACAAAATGTTCTAACAACAAAACAATGCTACTCCCGCATAAATTAACAGAAGGAAATTAAAGAAAAAATAAAATAAATACTCCTATAATTAAATAAAGAAAGCATATTATTTTCGTCGAAAAAATCATCGGAAACAGAACCCGTATCGGTAAGCATCATCTGACCTTGCCCTCTGCCCCCTTCCTGCCCTCTCTGTCGTTTCCCGATCGAGACAACTGTGCGCACTGTTCCCCATCCCAGAATTATTTTCCAGTGCTTTAGCCACACAGCCGAATGGTGACCACACCACACATTAACGCGCATAAATTCATGTGTGATGGCGAAGGAACTTAGATGCACAATGTGACCAATGACGGATTCAGGAATATAGTCTAGTGGGAGCACCTGTTCATCATAATAATGAAAGTTAGTTTATTTTTAGTCAATCACAGTAAAATCGTACAAAATTAAGATATGCATTACTAACTACAAAAATTTATAACACGTACTTTAAGTTAAATTAGATAAAAATTAGTATAAAATCTCAGACAAATTTTAGAATGATTGAACTAGTTTGTTAATGATTTTATTTTAAAATATTTCTTCTAGACTGTTAAAAATAAAAAGAATCAAGAAAGAACAACTCCAAATTGACAAACAGCTCGTAAAACAATAAATATAAATGCACTATATGATAAAATTCAGACATAAAATTAATTTTATATGTGTATTTTAGAGATATATGCAAGTGTGTATGTTTATATATTTGCACACTTTTATAATTATGCTAATTTATACAAAATATATAAAAAAACATATTTTAGTTTCGAGTGGGGGCTCGTGCCTCGCGTGCCCTCCTTTAAATCCGTTTTTGGACGTGACCATCCCTAGATGATACTAAACAATTTTTCCCATCTCACCAAGTGATTATTCAATGCTCGTAGAGTACTGCCATGAACATTATAACGCGATGAATACCTCTCACAATTCCTCATTTTTAATCTTCCATCTCCATCTCCAAAAAAGAAAAAGAAAAAGAAAAAGAGAAAAAGAATGACAAAAGGGAAAAGACCCACCTTGTTCCTCTATTATGTCATGTCCAAAATTTGTGAGCAAAGAAATCAACTAGGTGGTGCGGTGGATGAAGCAGAATATTTGAAGTACGACCACTGCTATCCCATCAGCTGATCCAATCTGACACCCTTCTTCTATCTGAGCATTTCACATCCAAACCAAACAGGTCCAGCCAGTCAAAACCTAGCTTCTTACATAAATAACACAAGGCTCCCAACAAAAAGGTAGTACTGTATGAATCATTATATTATGCATTTAGGTCTCGATTTTGGATTTTCTTGTAAGAGAAGAAAAGATGCTGCAGGTTACAATTCCAAGTCAAAATGGTTGACTCTAACAAAATTCCAAATAAGAAGTGCTCTTGTAATCACCTTCTTTTTTCTTTTTTTAAATTTTATTACATGTGTGTAATGTTGTAGATACTGGAGTAAAATAATTAGGAGTACTGAAATTTCAATACCCTTTTAGAATATAACTTTTAGTAATTTTTTTTATTCAAATATTTTCGCATTTATTTGTTTTGTGCCAAATTTTTGAGAATTATTGATTTGTCTTGACGAAAAGAAACAGAAAAGTAAATTTTTTTTTACTTAAAATAAGTCAAAAAAAAAAGTCCTGCTAAAAAATGATTATTTTTAAAAATATTTGGGTAAAAGTAACTTTTTTTACTTTTTCAATTCCTTTCATCGAAATGAATCAATAATTCACAGAATTTTGACATAGAAATTAAAAAATACGGAAAAATTTTAAATAAGGACAAAATCAAATTATTCTACTTTAAGTTAGGTGGAACGGGCCCAAGTATTCGTCTTGACAAGGAAAATTAAAAACTTACTCCTACTAAAGACAAATTATTCAATAAGACAATTCTTTAGTCTTATCTTTATTATTTTTCCTGAATTATTTTTACAATTTTGGTCCATATTGTCATCCTATTTTTTATTTCCTCTCATACAAAATATTACTTAATCCCAAATACTTTGACTAGAAGTTTAATCACAAAAAATCCTCACAATGTTAAAGTTGAGTTAATGAAAGATGTGAATGTACCTTGAGATTAAACGAGTAGTGAGCTGAATTTTCCAAAGCCATGATGTTGAGATGCAACACCGTTAACCCCAAATCTTCCAAGGCCACAATGGCGTTGAGCAACAATCCTGCCCTCCTCGGACACTCCACCTTGAGGTTCACATGGTTTTGGATCACCGTCACGTGGACCTCCACGCCCCCCGACTTCCTCACCGCCGTGAATTCATAACTCCGCCGAACATTAATGCCGTCCGTAGTGCAATTCCCTAGTTCCCCTATTTCGGACTTCATGTTTCCTAATTGACAAGTTTGCGGCGATGATGTAGCCAAAATGCCGGTAGTGGTGGAGGAGGAGGAGGAGGTTGAGGTAGAGGTGGTCTCGCTGCTACCGCCGCAGCCGCCTGATTGATCAAGTAAGTCTGATTTCTTCAGTCTCTTCTGGGCTTGTAAGGATTGGTGTAGTTGTTCTAGTTCCTTCACATAGTCAATTGCCCCTCCAACTATGGACGCTTGGTCACCCTAAAAAACCATGTAATTTCCAAATTCAGAACACAAATGCCTTGTTCACTTTATATAACTCTTTTAAAAAATATTTCTCAACTCAATTATTATTCTTGTTTATCTCTCTAACTTTTCAATCATTACTTTCTTTTCTTATTCTATCTCTCACCACTTTTTACTCATTTCTTCAATTATTGCTCTCATTTTTGTTTCCACTTATTTTTCAAAAATACTACTCAAATCACAAACCAAACAAAGTATAACGGAATTGAAATTGATTGTAAGAGCATCTCTAGCCTTAAGTTTTTTTCTTTTCTCCCAAACACAAATTTAATTACAAATTATATCCTTACCAAAATGAGCAATACTAGGAATATATCTCTCGTATTCACTAAAAAACATTGCCGAACACAACTTCAGGCACAATTAATCGTCTCCGGTGCCATTCCATGCATATGTACTCGGAGCCGTTCTCATAAGCAACAAGCAGTTCCAAATGTCGTTGTGTCTAGAAGTGTGTTTTAAACTTGTGCTCCTAGACTTATTGAGAAAATTTTAAGCTCTGTTTGACACTTAGAAAAAAGAAAAGAAAGGAAAATAAAATAAAAGAGAAGGAAAATGAGAGGAAAAATTTACTATTTACTGAACTTGAAATCTTTATTTGCTACACACTTTTCCTTCCAACCAAACAATAGGAGGGAAAATTTTTTAATTTCCCTTTCTTTTCCCTAAGCTCCAAACAGAGCCTTAGATTAATTGATGATTAGGATTGCATGATTCACATCAAATCACACTTTTAGTTTCACTTTTTATGTCCAAGGAGTTGAAAATAGACAAATGCGTACCCTCTGAATGTAGGACGAAGGCATGAGTGACCGAAGCGCGGTGAGATGGTCGTTCATCAGGCGCCTCCGGTTCCGTTCAACGGCAATGTGGGTCATCCGCTGGCTCTCCACTTCCTCCTTATTCTTCGCCGACGGTCTCGTTCTCTTCACCCTCTTCCTCTTCTGCCCCTTCCCCGCTGCCGCCTCCACCGGCCGTTCTTCCAACTCCACCGCCTTGGACCCATCATGTTGGTTGCCGTCTGAGTTGGCGCCTCCTTCAACATAGATAGCCGAGTGTGTGTTGCGAAGGTCCATCGTCTCGGATTTAACCGGTGAGATCTGGACCTCAACAGCGTCATGGGTAAGGCAGCTATCTTGTTGTCCTTTAAACCTTCCGCCGCCGCTGCACTCCGTTAGCTCTGGTGAGTACTGGTGGTGGTGGCTGTGGCTCCCTTCCCACGGCGGCTTCTTAAACTGCTGTAAACTCAGTAAGGCCTGAAAGCTGAGTTCACAGAAAGGAGAAAATGCTGGTGAATCCCCACCATGTAACATCTCAAGAAACGGTATTCTCATTTCTTCAAAGCTGCTATCACTTGGGCTCCCAAATCCCAACTTCCTAATGGTATTATTACTGGTTTCTTGTTCCAAGCATTCCATATCCACATCCAAATGCTCCTCCTCCTCCTCCTCCTCCTCAAGAAACTGCAAAACATAAATAAATAAAAAATGAATAAATGGGGGAGGGGGGGGTGGTGGGATATGGTTGAGAGAGAGGAGGACAAGAATAGAGAATATGCTTTAAAAAGGAAATGCAGATAGGAGAGTGGTATAAGCGTTTTCAGGAAACCAACGTACTTGCATTCAATGCCATGCTAAATATGTCTACTGATTCGATTCAGCTTAAACCACATGCAGAGAGAGAGAAGTAAATGCAGAGCATATTTTGGATTAATTTCAAGAAAAGGAAAGGAAAGGAAATTAAACATACACAGGGATTGATGGGTCCTTGAAGCCTCCCCTCCATTACTGCTAAAAAGGGTGAACAGGTGTTGCTGCAGAGTACTATACAGTATATTGATTGAGAGAGAGAGAGAGAGAGAGAGAGAGAGAGAGAGAGAGAGAGAGAGAGGGGCCTGGCTCTCACCCACAAATGCCTTTCAATAAATTCTTTTTTTCTATGCCTCAGTCAAAAACATTCCACAGTGATACTAACAAAACTTGAGGGAACTTGAGATATATAGTATAATAAATGTGAGAGCCCAGAAAATAGTAAATGTGTGAGCCCAAGGAAGGAGAACGAGCCCCGATGCGATGAAAAAAAACAAGGAAAACAACGTTAAATGCTCAAGAAGTACTAGTAGTATAAAACTCAGAGATCCAGAAACAAAAGTAAATTAGAGCGAGGAAGAGAAGAGTGTCCAAGACGAATCAAACAGTTGTGCGAGTAGAATTTGGGGTTGGGGAGGGGATTAAACCGAGAAGAGGAGAGTGTGTGACAGTCACAGATGTGGTAAGAAACGAAGGGTGGGGAAACAAACAAGGTATCTGATGAGAGTAAAAGAATATGTGCGAACGGGAAAAATTTTCAGGGTCGGATGAGTACCACGTGGTGCAATTCATTGTGTTTTTAGACGGCTCAGATTTAGAGAGAGAAAAATGAGAGAGAGAGAGAGTGTTGGGGTAAGAGAAGAAAGAGAGTTTTAATCCGAGCTATCAAAAAATGTATTGGACGACCCGAATGTGCCAAACGGGTACCACGTGAAATATACCCACCCGGCTGAAAAATTCCTACGGTGCGAGAGAGATATTTTGGGGGGCCTGAGAGAGTTGGTGAGACTGTAACAGAGCTACAGGAGGCCATCCGAGGGTTCCGTTGGTGGGTTTGTTTTCCACATAATCGATTAGCGTTCGGTTTTTAGAGTCTAGCCACAAAAAAGTAATTTTCTGTGATTGCTCTATTTTCGGCATGAATGATCTATTTTTGACTGAATTGGAGAGGAAATTAGCTGAGTTTCATGTAAATTGACCCGAACACCTTAACTGTAGGAGAGAGAGAGAGAGAGAGTGTGTTGGTCTGCCTGATTAACAAGGCCCCAAAGCATTATTGGGGTGGTACGATTTGTCCATCAGCGGGGACAGACATTTGTGGGGACTCTCCAAACGTACTGCGCCCCAAAGGAAAGGCTTTGGAAAGTCCGCCCAGGGATTGTTTTCACTCTTTTGCTAAGCAAAAAGCCGGAAATGGAATCAGCAGCTATAACAAATTTTGATAATAGAGATTCTTGACCCGCGGTGAGTTTCGCAAGTGATCAATTACTCATACGTTTTTCCCACCACCTCATCGATCTCAGCCGGACCACAGACTAAAAAGATTGTCAGGCATGACGGGCATCTTAGCATGCCTTCAACTTGTAACCTCCTGAACCTGAACTCCGTAAAGGTGAGTTGTTTACCACTATGTTACCACGGTGATTGTATAACTCATAAGCCTAACGATCGATCTCTAATTTACTTTGTTTGGTTTGTGTTTTGAATTTTTTTTTAAAAAATTGTAAGGGTAATAAGTGAAGAGAGATAGAGAAAGAAATGTTAGAAGTATGAGAAATCTAGGAAGAATTTTTTGAATTTTTTGTTTTGAAAATAGAAGAGAACAAGGCATTAATCATTCCCACCAAAACGGTCTCTGATCCTATATTTGACATTCTCATAGGTTCATAGGTTCTTGCTTTGGTGTTAAGGAAAGGAAATTATCGCGATGTTCGGTTGCACCAGCTGCCCCCCTAATTCATTAGTTGTAGTCAATTTCAGACACGTACTCATTCTTTTTCATTTAATGTGATAAGGATTGAGCCGACCTGTTCTCAGCTAAATGCCAATGGTCATGAGGGGTCACCACTATCAAATACTATTGTTGTCTCTGTGCACCAACAGTAATAATCTTAATTTGTAACTGTGGGTGGATGTGGATCATCCTTTATTCTCTGTTAATATTTTACTTACTGTCATATTGCTAAGAGGAAAAGAACAGTATGAAGAAACACACTGACACAGTGTTTTTATTGAACAATTGCAGATACCTTTTGCAGCAGCAAATTCGGATTTTCGAATGGATTTCGGTTTTCATCATTTAGATAATATGCCAAGTTCTAATTCAATTTCAATTGAGGGCGGATGCATGCCCTAAATTGGTGTAATCTGTTATTTCTAATTAATGCCAGCTTAATCCCTTTAACACCCCCAAAAAAGAAAAATATGACATGAGACCAATTGATGAGATACAAAGGGACATACAGAAAATTTATGCCCAACTAATCGACCCTACTCATTAAGCCCGTTAATATGGGACTAAAACATATGGTTTTAAGTCTTGCGTCAATGTGTAATGGTCGAATATGAATTTCTTGGGGTGACCTTTTGATGCAGTAGCCAAAGAGGAGGAGTTTCATTTTAAGCATTCTAAGGATTTCTACTAGCCGGTTTTTTCGTAATAAAACTGATCGTGGATTTAGGCGACGGGCCTACCTGGGTTTGATCGGAAACGGGCCAACGGTCAGAACACATGGCCGCTGGCCATGTGCCGTGTGTTTTTTAGCCTTCTGAGGCCGTTTAGGCCTCCAATTGGGCCTTCGTTCCGTTTTGGGCCATTCTTCGCGACCTCATAACTTTCCGTAGGAAAGTCCGATTCAGCCCGTTCTTTTTTCTAAAGTCTTGTTTTTTTGTCTATTTTGTGGGTCCGTATTAATTTCGGTGTTATTTCTTTATGTTTTTTAAGGTTTGTGTTGTTGCCTATATATTCGGTTTTATGTGCCCGAGGGCAAACGGTTGATTAATATTGATAAAGAAAAGAGTCAGAGAGAGTTTCTCTAACTACTGCGTTTGTGATTGTCCTCGTAGCTTGATCATCAGTTTTCTTATTCGCTTCCCTGCATCACCTTTCCATCCGGTGGAGAGAAACTCGAGGCTCTCGCCCACCCATCGGGAAGCCAGTCCTACCAGGCGGGAGGTTACCCATATTGGTACCGGATTTTTGGCTGTAGAAAAGGAAGTGAAAAGAGAGGGTGACAAAGAGAACAAAGAAGCCAAGGCGTGAAGCATAGAATAGCTCCGTGACTACTGCTGCTTGTGTTCTGGTGGATGTGTTTTTTTCAGTTTTGGGTTGAGTTAAGGGTAATGAGAGATAGAAACAAATTTATAGGCAAATTAATGAGCAATAGCACCGCAATTGTTTTTCTTTGTACAGCAGCCCCACAGGCCACAAGCAATGAACAGCATAATAATCTCCTTCTTGCTTTCATCGATGCATAAGCCAACAATTGTCAGTCGAGCCTAATAATTCTGAAAAACAAAAAAGATCACTTGTCTGGCCTTGTATATCAAGAAAAAGCAAAGGCCCCCCATCCCCCCAAGCTGTATCATTACGAGGGATAGCTAGCCTTTCCAGCTTCCCAAGATTGACCCTACTTATCTGTAAAGAAGCTCTTCAGATTTACTCTACCATCGAAGTCAAGAAGATGTTGATCATTCATAAATGTTATTATTTTTTTTAATCTAAAAGATTCTAAAGTAGCCTAACAAGACAACAATTGTTTTTGCAGGGCCAAACCACTCTTATATTTTTTCTTTTCACTTCTGGACACTTGGCCTCTGGATCTGGATTAAGATACTTTCCCATAAAGCATAGTGTCTTACTAAGGCTGGATAATTGACTCAGACACATCTCTCTCTCTCTCTCTCTTAACTTTCCCATAAAGCATAGTGTCTTATTAATGCCTTGTTTCCTTCGCGATTCAAAAAGAATTTTTCAAAAAATTCCCCCTAGATTTTCCCTACTTTCCACCTTTTTCTCCCTATCTCTCTCCACTCATTACCCCTACTATTTTTCAAAAACACTTTTCAAATTCCAATCCAAATAAAACATAAGGCTGGATAATTGACTCAGACACAACTCTCTCTCTCTCTCTCTCTCTCTCTCTCTCTTTCACACACACACACCTCTTTTACTCCTATTTGGCTTCCATTTTGGTGTTAAGATAAGCATTAAACATATTATATGACCTATGGGGGCACAAATATAACAGAGAGGACAAAAAAAAAACAATTGGAAAGACCCCGAGAAGTTTCCGGGAATCTTATCTATGCGTTCAATGTGTCCCATCTATAGTTCCATTTTCCTCACAAATGGAGTATGAAATTGGGCACCTATACCCACATAGACAAGCATCCCATATTTCTCAACAAAACGGTCTTTTCTTTTCGTTTTTCTCTCTTTTTCAGTACACCCAGATTGAAACAACAAAAAAATGTCCATCTTCTTTTGTGTGGGACTTTGCAGATATAATAGAGAAGAACATATTCCAACATATAACACGATGAGACTTTGAAGATATAATAGAGACCATATTCCAATATACCATGTAGCACATTGTCTTGTCCATCGGCATCAAGCAATAGCTCGTCAATAATACTAGCATCAATAGCTCCTCAAGATTTATGACTTGGAAGGGGCCGTTGGGCTTCCAAAACAACAAAACCAAGGCTGCTAAACTTTCATCCGTTTGAGTTATTTTTTTTCAACAATTTACCATGTTTTGGGCGCTAGTAGCCTAGTATCAAACAAAAGTGGACCCCACGTACTCTCAAAATGCATTTACTGTTTAGCTCGTTGAGTTGTGGCCCATGCAACAAATTTTAGCCCTTTCCAAACAGGCCACAAGATTCTAGCAGAACCTCAGGCACCTTATCTATACCTTGTAAAGGGTGGGGTTTGTACTCTAACTTGATCTATATCCTGTTGCTTGGCACCAATCATCAAGCCACGTCGACACAATATGGGCACCATTGCCTTCTCACAAAAGGGCAAAAAGGCAGAGGTTCAAAAGTAATTAAGTAACTATCACCACCTTCAAATAGCCAAAAATGCCCATATTATGGAACTGAAAGCACCCCAAAACGACAGTAAGAAACTCTAAGTAAAATCAACGTCTAGAAAAGCTGTCCTTCCGTAGTCTCAAGAAACAGAGAAGGTGCTGCTACCTGAAGTGAAGCTGAACCCAACGCACTAAGTCACGGCTCTGAGAACATAGTGGTGTTGGGAGGGCTCGGAGACGAATGGCAGCCTTGGCAGGTTCCCAACTCTCAGCTCTCATTTGGTTCATTACCTCTGAGAATAAGATAGAAACCTGCATAAAACAAAGCAGAAGATAGATTTTACCAATGCGAAATGCATAAGACCACACAAAACCACAATCCCCCTCTCAACCATCCAAGAGAGGGGAAGTAGACACAACCATTCAGACTCTTGTTAATAGTCGAACCCAAGCATCACATTTGGTAAGGAGAGCCTCAAACCGACTTCGATGCACAAACCCTAAAAAAAAAGCCATCCAGAGGAAACGACATTGAACATGTAGCCCCATGAACCAGGAAACTCAATAATCTCTTTACAATAAAAGCAACAATTCCACTTTCAGCTTCACTAAGATAACATAGTAAACTGAGCAACTAAAGGAAATAGAATGCAACAATAGTCATAGTAACAAGATTAAAAGCTCAAATCTCTTTCCACTGAAGAGTACTAACGCTCTATCTGTATAGTCACATGACTAATATTATACTCCCTCCTAATATAATCGATCACTTTGTCTAGCACCATGTCCGCATCTGCTTCGGGCTTTATTTTGACATGGCAAGCCAACAGAATCTTTCCCACTGTAATGGCCCAAATATGCAGCTCGTGTACAGCGACCACTTCATCCATTTCACATAAACCTTTCTCTAGCTTTGTAGCGTCAATCTCCCGAGGCGTGCTTTCCATCAATACCTCCAGTATGTTCCGAATCATTTTGATAGTTGTCCCCAACACAATGACAGAAAATATGAGGGTGCAAACCAGATCAATAATTTTCCAATTTGGTTTATACCATATCAAGGCTCCCCCAATCATGACTCCAACGCTCTGAATGGAATCCCCCAGTACATGGAGATAAGCTCCTTGTATGTTGATGTTACGTTTTTCCTTTTCTTCTTTCTCACTGCTTGGTTTGTTTTTGTCATGGGAATTTTGCTTCAGCAGTGGTTCAACCAAATCTTCCTCATGAGCATGGCCATGCCCCTCGTCTCTTGGGTGCTCCTCGTGACTAAAGGGATGAGTGGTAATGCGCACCCCATGCCTGTGACCGTGGCTGTTATGATCATGATCATCATGGCTGTGACCGTGACTATGACTGTGACTGTGACCATGACCGTGCCCCACATGACTGTGACCATGACCATGATCATGTCCCCCATGGCCGTGGTCATGACCCAACAAGACAGCCATGGCTATATTTACCAGAAGACCAAAAGCAGCAACAAGAAACATAAGGAAGCCATTGACTTCTCCCGTGTCGTTAATAAGCCTTAGAATGGCTTCATACACTAGAATCCCAGCGAGCAGCCATATGAGTTGGATGGAAACTAAAGCACCAAGAATCTCTATCCGAAAGAACCCATAAGTCTGACGAGGGGTTGCTTCCCAGCCTGCTGCCCACAAAGAAAACAATGAGATAGCAAATGCTGCAACGTCTGAGAGCAAATGTGCGGCGTCAGTCAAAATGGCAAGACTGTTGGCTTTGATGCCTCCAGCTACTTCAACGCCCATGAAGACAACACAGAGTGCAACTGCAATGAAAAGCTTCCTCATGGAAGCTGCCCGTTCTTTTGCATCCTTGGTGATGGTTACAGCATCTGAGAATCCACAAGGAGCTTCTCCACATAGTTTGCTCCCTCCAATGCTCTTCTCTCCACCAGAAACTTCACCACTTATCTCAATAATCTGCCCATGATGATGACTACTCTCTTCCATCTGAATACAGAAGAGTAACACTACCATCAACTTCGAGTTTAATGAGAGCACAAATCAGTACAACTGCAAACAAAGCTTCAATTATAGATCAAACATGTTTACTCATCAGTTAAACATGTTTACAATTTACATAAGAAAATTACCTGTTGAATGAAACAGTCCAAATAACACATTTTCACAGATATTAACTCCTCTCCTTTAGATTTTCCAGTTTTATGCAGTCTAAATATCGATATCAATTTGCCCATGAAACAAATTTCTAAAGTAAATACAAATCTTGTTTTCCTACTTCTTTTCAAGTATGTAGTTGGTGAAAATGACTTCCTAGTTCCTACTATTTCGATATGTTAAAACACGAAACCAATAGTGATACAGAAAACGAATTTTATTTTCCTGCATGCATAATACATATAAATCAACTTGTCCCAAGCCTCCCAACAGTGTCATCTCCTAATTTCCATTAAAAATGTCATGTTGGTGCATCCATGTCGTGTTGTAGCCACGTGTGTATCTGCATTCATGATTCTAAGGGGCCAAGCTATTAGTGCTAGAATAACTTGTCCTAAGAGGGGCGCATTAGTAGGGCATATATTGCATCTTGAGGGACTCCGTGAATATCAAATGCACATATCTCAACGATCACACGAGAAAAGTCCATCTACAAAAGGACATGCCGCGCCAAAAAATGAAATTGGAGTTAGTTAAGCTATGCAACAAGAAATAAAGGTGAAGGACACGAGTTTCATTTACTTCATTTTTAAAGGATATTCTCGCAGCCAAAAAATGAAACATAGAAAAAAGCAGCAAATGAGCTGACATTGAGCCATCCTGAGGTGCAGTTTCAATAACTATAGGATTCAACAAGCAAGGAACTACGTTTCTATGTCTACAAACAAACATTAGCAATTGAATGCCCTACTTCAGCAATTTTCTAAAGGCAATGTCAATATCTTCTTTAGACACAATTTAAAAACATCCCTTTTGGAAGCAGCAAGTACCATCTTGCTTTCAGTTGCAAACATGAGTAATATAAATGTTACAGAAAAGGGGATGGAACTGGGTGAGATAGTGGATAAGAAACTGATCCAACAACAAACTAAGATAGAGTGCTTTCCATTGTATACCAAAACTCTAGCAATAACATAATTGACATTTCCGGTCATTGTACAACTGACAATGATACCAATGTAAATGGAGATGGGAAAATCACGGTCTGGAATCAATAGTGAGATCCATATCTCCCATCAACAATTCAATTTCTTCCTACTAGAAACAACATTGACCTCTGGAGTGGAAACTTAACAATGGAAATGGTAATACCCTTTTGACACGATAAACTTCTGTACAGCTGTTTCCACAGGATACTAGAATAGCACAAACATTTGTTTAAACAGCATGTAGGTCATCAGGAACAAGATGCAGCAAAGGTAGCACACACATCTTAAAAATGGGCTGTTGAACGCAAAAGAAACGAAAAGAGAAGATTAAGATAGGAAGCTCATTCCATTGAACACATTATGAACTGCCAACACAATATGGAATAAAAAATCAGAATTAAAGGTAGAGAGAAGCATGGAGATGAATGCAAGCATTACAAGAAATTGCAGTTGATTTGTAGCATACTAGCATCTACGAATAGCTCCAGAGTTGTTGATACAATGAAGAAGATTAATGAAATATCCAAAATTAATTAGCAGTTGTATGTTCTTGTGTTTGAAAAGAACAACAGACACCAACAGCAGCAGAATCTAGACCTGACAAAAATTAGAACACTGCAACATGGACAGATCAATTACAACAGCCAGAAATTCAGTCATTGCTGAAATAAATAAAGACCTAAAAACAATTAAAATAAAGCAGTATGTCGCATTTAATGATTTTTCCCCCTTTTGGTCTAGGTGAGAAATAGACCTGGTCGTTTCTTTATTCGGGTACAAAACAGCAATTACAGATACGCTAACAAACCGTTTATCAGTTCAAGGATTTCCTTATTTTTTTGAAAACCCAGGTGTCCGGACGCTCGATAATCCTCAGGCCCAATCCCACGAGTCCAATTAAAGCAGGAGCAATTGCTCTGCATGGACTGGAGCCGAAGGAGTTGATAGCACCTGCAAGGTTTCGACCATGAGATCTCAGGAGGGAGCAAACCCCTAATCCCAGGCCCCAACCGTTGAGGATTTCCTTATTTTATCGACCGATTTGGAGACCACAAACGTTTACAGTTGAACAAACTTACGGAGAATGGCGAACATGCATTCGAAAGGAAAACCCTAATGCAAAAAAAACCCAGACATTGTGTCACCAGTTGTAAGGTTTATAATCAAATAGAGAGAGTGAAAAATCCGTGGACACCTACTGATCAAAAACTCAATTATGGACTCGAATCCGACAAACAAGAAATCATAAAGTCATTAAAGGTGCATGACAGTGGGACGGATAAGGGGATATCCCTGTCGAGATTCAGAAAGCATATACAGTAATAGTAATTGGAAGGGCAAAAAAAAGTATCAATGATAGATGAAAGAGAGTGGTGGAGACTTGTCGTGAAGGAAGAAGAGGAGGCGAGTTTTACTACCACCAACCTTTTATTAGGGCTTTGGATTGGGAGGTGGCGGCGGCGGGGAGATCGCAACCGCTTGAATAGAGTTTCTCAGCGGTGGTTCTGTTTGTATTTCATGCCAATGATGATTTCTTGCCTTTCTGTCCTCGTTTGAATGATGAAGTTAATTCCGGAAAAAAGGGAGTTTATATAAGTGCAGGAATCAGGTACGACTCTCCATTCCCTCCTATCGGATGTTCTGTTTTAGGCCCATTGGATTCCAATTCGATATTCGAACAATGATTTTTTTTTTTTACTTAAAAAAATTCACTCTGAACAAGTTTAAAAAAGAAAAATGATTTACATGCTCCCACTTTTAGCCATTCACATCCCCTTTTTGCCTTTATTTAAAAGAATTTATAATATTGTCCTTACATATGTGAGAAAGTGCATTGAATAACGGATAAAATAGTAAATTCAAGTGAATAAAAAAAATGAGAATAAATTGTAAGCAAGGGAGTGTGAAAATTAAATCCCTTAAAAAAAATAAATGGTTCCAATGATTAAGATAAGTCCAAAACAGAATAGATATTATCTTTATTGGATGAAGATGGTTTTTGATGGAGTCCATGTTTGCGGTAATATCTAAAAATGAATAACTATGGGGAAAAAGTACTTATTTTTCAAATAACTATTTATTTTTTTTGTATTAAAGATGATGTATTGTGAGAAAATGACTTGTCTCATAGAGTAGAAAATATAAAAAATTGGTCTAGAGTCCACTATAGAGAACTTGAAACCTAGTTAGTCCACTTCTAATGTTTGTAACTCCTCTAGTCCACTAATATAGTTTAGTAAAGTCTTAAGTCCATTTCTTTAAAAAAAAATTAAACTAATACAAAAATATCCTCCTATATAAGTTGTCATATAAAGAGAAACCCTAGACCAAAAATAAATCTGGAGCACAACCTAACCTCTCCTCTCTCTCAGCCGCCGACTGCCGCCACAAATTGGCTGGGATTTTTCACCACCGTGTGGGTTCAAGCCATATCCGGCAACAACTCCACCCTATTACTCCGACGCCCTCAAGACCCTCGTGAATCTCACTCAAGTTGAAATCTCTCCGAAGCACGATCTGAATGTGAAGTGGGAGGCCGATTCATCTGCAGTTTTACAGCCTGATTCACCTGCTTTAATTAATTAATTTGACCTCATAATTCGTGCTGTAATTTTTCTCCTCTTCTTTGTTTTTCTTTTATTTTCTGACTTTCATTCCTTTTTTTATAGGTTGGCTACTAGTACTTTATTTTCTCCCCCCACCTCAAGACCCTCATCAATCTCACTCAAGTTGAACTCAACGACCTCTCCGTCTGTAGACACCCCAATCTGGGCTTCCAGATTAGTTTACTTACGATTTTTGATTCCCCGATGATGTAATGGATCAAGAACACCCTGGGAATGATAGCGTGTTTGAGCTTTGAGTGTTTGCAAAACCCTTGAACCTAACCTAGCCTAAGCCACTTCAAAAACCAAAAACCTTGCTGGTCTGCGCCAGGGCGCAACTATCCCGCGCCGGGGCTCACCATCGCGCGAGGGTTTCACTCCATCGCGCGACAGTGCGCCAGGGCGCACCATCGCGCGACAGACTCACACCATCGCGCGATGGTCCAACCTACAACCGACCTTTCTGATGGAGGACAGTTGGCCACCGATGCAGCCTCAGCCAGGCCTCGTGGACTGGCTGAAGGCCTCTGTTTCCAACCAGATTTGCCCCCTCTCCCTATATATACCCCCTTTGGCCTTCCATTAAAAGGGTTAACAAGTTCCAAGAATGTTCAAAGGGTTACACCTTGGTTTATAATATCACAAGCTATCTTGTTTCCTTGCTTCTATCACCCACACAACCTCAAGAACATAGCTTGTTCTTTCACCTCAATCAACTTCAAATATCAAAAGCTCAAATACTCTTTCAAACCCGAAGCCAAAGGTATAGCTTACCTTTGTTCTGTTTCTGTTCTGATCTCTGAGGGGGGCTGGCAGGGCCAAGGCTGGTAATCAATACCAGATCTGGTCCTAAAGCTAGCGAGGTTTCAAAAACCGTCATGGTAGGAACCAGTGCGCGATGGTCCCACTCTCTCGCGCGACACTTCGGTGTTGCACGCGATGGACCGCGTGGGGATTGGTGTCCTACTGTTTTATGTTGTATTTTGTATATAGATCACTGTTAAGCATGTTAACAACCTGTCTATTGCTTTTCCTTTGTTAGAAATTGCTAGTTGTAGTTCAATTTGTATTTCTGCTATTATGGAATACCCTTGGGACCATTCTGGACGAGTCCCAGAACCCAGAAATGTGTAAACCAGGCACTGGTCTGGTCCGCGCCAGGGCGCAACCATCCCGCGCCAGGGCGCACCATCGCGCGAGGGTTTCACTCCATCGCGCGACAGTGCGCCAGGGCGCACCATCGCGCGCCAGACTCACTCCATCGCGCGACAGTGCGCCAGGGCACATCCTCGCTCGCCAGAGTGACTCCATCGCGCGATAGTTTTCCTCTGACCAGTGAATGGCCTTGCACGGGTAACTTGGATTTAGGCTGTTATTCTGTCCCCACACTGTTTATGGGGTGTTTTATCAATTTCTAGGGCTTTTAAGCCTTTAAACTGTATATAATGCTGCCTATAAACTGCATGGTTTGTCCTGGGTGTGCACTGGTCCTTCCAGAGCCCAGAAGGTTTGAGAATAAGAGTTGTGGGTTTAAGCTCACCGGCGCGCGTGTGTCTTGGAGTTGTACGCGCAGGAGTAAACAACATGTAGTGACTTGTTCAGTGCATGTTGGTTTCTTCCTGCGCACGTCACTCCAAAACAGGGGCTCCCCAGTTTGTTTAAACTCCCACAGCAGTCTATTGTCATCCTATACTAACTGTTCATCCATGCAATCTATCACATCCTGCAAACATGTTACAGTTTTAATCCCCTTTAACTGTTCCCCGCCCTAATTGGCTAAGAATTGATTAATCAAACAGAATCGCAAATAAATATCTTTTCGCAAATGCCTTAGTAGAGACCGATCTCCGAATTGGGCGAGAGGGGTGCCATAAAACCCTTCCCCTCTCGTAACCTGGCTCCCGAACCCAGATATGGTTATGATGGACTGGTTCCTTAACCTTTTCAAATCAAACAGCGCGGTAGGTGCTTCGAAATACGGTTCCTTGGGTGTCGGACCTTCAAACCCAAGTGGCGACTCTGTATTTTTCGCGAGCGCTTGACGTCCAGCTTCAAAAGCGCTCCCGCGAACCGGCAGCATCTCTCCTTTCTCAAAAGGGTGGGGAACGAATCCCTTCCTAGGAGGAAAGAAAGATTCGGGCAAATCGCATTTGCCCACAGTGGCGACTCCGCTGGGGATCGAATCAATATTAGTCTATACTTAGAAGTTAATACGCTTGGGAACAATCCCATAAAAGCCTGTCAAAACGGTGAGCTTCGCGCTGCCGAAGAAAGGATTGGTGATTTAACAGGACCTTGTGTCCGGCCATCCAATCTGGAGGTTTTCCGATTGTTCTCTCGCGTAGTTTCTTCTAAGTATTGATCAATAAAGAGAGCCAAATTTGAAAAGACATTTGCGAATTTGCGATTCTGTTTTATTAATTAAACTTTTTAGCATCTTCATTTGCATCGATGTGGGATAAGCCTCGTTGGATCGTTTTGGCAATCCGGCACGGTTTTACCGGAGCCCGGGGACCCCGAATGACCAACAACCTTCGACGATGATGAGTCATTCTACCGTTTGACTGTTGCTCTGCGGTTACGCGGGCAGCGGGAGGTATATCTTGGCTCTAGTCCGAGGAACCTGTTACAAGCCAAAACCAGCCTTTGCATATACAAAGCACTAGAACTCTCCACACTAGGACAGGTACCTACAGGGTAAGATTACTTGCATCTAACCCCCATATACTGTCTATGTGTTACTGCTTTCCCTACCGCATGTACTGTACATACATTATTTTGCATAGGAGCATGCTTAGAGTGGTTCTTTCTTTCGAGTTTGTCTTGCGCAGTCTAAGACGTTGTTGGACCCGATGAGGAGTCGTTCATTCTGTCGAATGTTCGTTATCAATCGCAAAGTCCTTAGTTCAATGAGACTTTGAGAAATCAAAATTTACTACATCCTTGGCTCATGCCCGGTTAAGAATTCAACCGAAAATATGGAACAACAAAAGTGGTGATGCTGTGTCACTGGCGCCACCCAGGTTGAAGTGCGAAGTCACTATACACCGCCGTGTTCAAGGTTAAGGTGACATGTCATCACCACTAAGTTGTTCCAAATTCAAAGTTGAACCTTCAAATGGGACTAGTCGAAGATTTAGTCTATTTTGACATCTTTTAGGATCTGACGATCTACTCAAGGACACATGGCCAAAAAGAATTCTGAGGATTCTGGCAACGTCTGAAATTCGTGAGGCAAACTCGTCTCTGTTTTTGTACATACATACTGTTTTGCGTAGAAGCATGTTTAGGGCGGCTTCTAGGTTGTCTCTCTTTCGAGTCTGTCTTATGCCTATTAGGACGCTGCCATGACCCGATGAAGAGTCGTGCATCTCGATGGTGCACGTTGCTAATTTTCAAAGTCCTTAGATCAACAAGACTTTGGGAAATCAAACCTTTTTAAGTCCTTGGCTCATGCCTGATTGAAGTTTCAACCGAAAATAAGGAACCACAAAGTATGGATGGTGTGTCACTGGCACTACCCAGGTTGAAGTGCGAAGTCACTATACACCGCGGCGTTCAAGGTTAAGGTGCCATGTCATCTATACCGAGTTGTTCCAAGTTCAAAGTTGAAACTTCGAGAACGGAATAGTCAAAGGTTTAGACTGTTTTGATATCTCTTAGTGTCAGTCGATCTATTCAAAGGATACACTCTCGAAAAGATTTCTGAGGATTTTGGCAGCGTCCAAACATCATGAGACAGACTTGTCCGTAGTTGTAGAGTCTAGGAGGACACCGACGATGATGTGTACATTGCATGACTCTTGTGCATAGCTTGCTGCAGGAATGTCACTGAGCTTTCAATTACTTTACTGTCTAGTTTGGAACCATTGCACCAAGCAAGAGAGTATCGAAAGGAAGAGCTAAACCTACTTGGGAACGTCTTCAGCATCCAGTTCAAAGGCTTGTCAGGCTAGATTCCCTGTCAGTCACAATGGAGGCTTCTCCAAGTTCACTGTTGGCCACCCTGCAGTCGGGTTCGTCATCGATATTGCAAAAAGTCACGCCGCCGGCTTCCCCATCTTCAGCTTCTTCATCAAGCTCTATTGAAAAACCTGCGATGGCAGATCAGCCGCAACCGCTCACTCTGGAAACCATGCTCATGAACCTCCAGAACAGTATCACTTCTATGCAACAAAAGGCCACTCAGACTGATGCTTCCATCACCCGTCTAAATGACCTTATCAACACTCGTCTTCCTCTAGCAGCCGAAGAGGAAGGCAAGGACAATGAGGATGTTCATGCAGAACCTGTCTTTGTCGAGGATCCAAACCATGCAGGGCGTCTCATTGTTCAGCCCAACCCTAGAAAGACTCGTGTGCCTGCTCCAAATCCAAACCCCGCTGTTGTTAGGCCTGTTCAAAACCCTGACACAGCTGCACTTATGGCCAAGATGGCTAAGCTGGAAGAAGCTATTTCAAAATCCGAGAAGATCAGAGCAGGAGGAATTGATCTGGATCGTCTCTGCTTGTACCCTAATGCTAGGCTTCCTGACAAAATCAAGATGCCTGACTTGGTTAAGTTCGACGGGAGCAGTGATCCCAAGACTCATCTCCTTGGTTACCATGCTGCAATGAAGTTGTTGGGTGTAGAAAGTGAGGCCATGTCTCAGCTTTTTCCTCAGACTCTCTCTGGGCCTGCCTTCCATTGGTTCATGTCGCTCGACATCTCCAAAAGAAGAACTTTGGAGGATATTGGGGCTGCCTTTATTGCATAGTACAACTACAACTCTCTGCTCAAGATGACTACTCGTGAGTTAGAATCCACCAGAATGGAAGCAAATGAGTCCTTTGCGGATTTTGTTAAGAGGTGGAGAGCCAAAGCTGCTTTGATGACTGATCGCCCGAGCGAGAGGGATCAACTTCGCATCATCTCCCGCAATCTCCAGCCAGATTATGCCAGGCACCTGGTTCTTGTTCAAGCGTCTGCCAACTTTGAGACCTTCTTCGAATCTGGCCTGGCCATTGAAGATGCACTACACAGCGGAATTTTGCCTAGGGGAGAGTCTTCCTCACAAAAAGCTAATCCACGGCCCTATTCTGGAAATAGTAGCGCGCTGTTTGGTAACAGCAACTACTCCAATACAGCTACAAGTGGGAGCGATGCTCCAGCTTTGGACTCTAATGGCGTTGCCGATGTCAATCAGGTTCAAAACGCCCAAAGCTACCGGGCCCGAACCCAACCTCGAAGTTTCTCTGTCTTTGAGGCACCTCTGTCCGCAGTGATGGAAAAACTTGTCAAATCTGGGCATCTCAAGCCCTTGACCCCAACTTCTCCGCCAAAAGTCTTACCTTCTGGTTACAAACCTCACCTCTTCTGTGCCTTCCACCAAATGCCTGGCCATCCCACTGACGCATGCTATCGTCTTCGACATGAGATTCAAGATCTCATTGACAATGGCACGGTTCATGTTCCACCAAAGCCTAACGTCATTTCCAACTCCTTGCCTCAACACAACTCTGACCCTCTGGTTGGTCAGATATCTATCACCTCCACTCAAATCAACCCAAGCTCCACCATATTCAACCCTAGCCACTATATCGTCCCAGCAAATCAACCCAAGCCCATCGTATCCATCCCGTTCGGACCAGAGGTTAACATGATGGCTGTAGGTTGGGCAATTGAGGTCTTCATTGCCAACACCTGGATTGACAGTAATGAGGGGCTTACAAAGGAGAAGACTGACTGGCTGAGGTCCATTGTTCAAAGGAGCACCGAGTAGGTTTGGTCAAAGAAGTTGAGGAAGCCGAAGTGTTGTTGCTTGGGCCTGACACCCGCTGGATCCTACCTCTTTTTGTGGAAGTTATGGGTAACTTTTTAAATATTGCATTTTCAAACCGCGTCTAGTTTGCATTGGCGTTTTGTCTGAGTCTGACACAGAGTCTTTTGCATTTGTCTAAGTCTAGCTCTGAGTCGGAGGTTGTGCCTCTTAGCCCTCCATGTCGTAGCTTTTATTCGAGTCTTTTGCTGTACTTGGCAACCCCGAGGGGCTTTCTTTATGATATGCATTATCTTGCTTCTAAGTACTTCGCTGGCTTTTGAATAAACTGTGTCGACCTTGACGACGAAGGGATAGATTTCGATGGGATCATCCCCAAGGAAATATGTTCCCTCGCCGAAAGGGAAGACAAAAGGCATGCTCAGCCTATTAATTGAAATAGTAGTTTTCAAATAAACTTGAAAGACAAGGACGACCTCCCAATGGTTCAAATTTGGTTCAAAGCTGTTCCTAGAGGAGCATTGTGTCCAGTCAGACAGGCTCGAAGAGTTCATCAATGTTTTGGCAGGGTCTCTCAAAAGACATGCCTAACGTCGACCCTAAGATAAAAGAACATCAAATCCCCCTGCTACCAGGCGCCAAACCATACAAAGCAAAGCTCAGAAGGTCTAGCACCTCATACCATCCTCAAATTTGCAGGAACAGCGTTCCGCCAAGCACAAGTTCAAAAGTTCAAAATTGGCCTGGAGCAGGGCAGTCAACCGAAGCACTTTGGACCCTGTGTTATCAAAGCCATTTTATCTAGGGCTGCGGCCATTTCATCGACCTCGACGGCAATAAATTCAAATACCTTGGTCAACATGGATCAATTCAAAAGCCTTTTACCTGAGAGAAGCTCATTGGGCTGAAAACCCCAAGGGTGGGCAGTTCCAAGCAAAAATTAGAGCAGCCAACTAGACCAAAACCTATGAAGGAGGTTTAGGCAAAAATAAAGGCAAAATTTGAAAGCTCGCTAGACCGAAAACCCGAATGGGCGGTTCTAGGCAAAAGTTAGAGCGTAAAAGGTGAGGTAAAATACTCGAGTGAACCTTAGCCTGAACTACGTTTTGACCTAATTCCCTAGCTTGGGATACGTAGGCAGTCTCTCCTTGAGACTCGGTCACAATCTATCAATTGGATCCATGGTTGACGTTTGGTACACATCAAAGGTCGAAGAGGATCGAAGATCAAGCTGCATGGGAGGCGTCTGAAAGGGGGAAAACCTTTTGTCTTTCAGTTTTATTGCAAACTACTAATTCAATTTCAAAGCTGAGCATAAAGCCTTAAAAGATTTTAAGCATAAAAAACAGAATGAAATGCTGGCGAGGCCTAACGGCTCACAGTTTATTCTAAGTTCAGCGAAGTCTGATGTGAGCAGTTGCAGTAGCTTTGCAGTCATGTACGCTAGTTTGAGGTTCACGCGCACTTGATTCGTAGTTATGTGCGTCGGTCTCAACCCTGCGCGCACTTTTTCAATTCGCCCAGAGATCGATAGCAGTCAGCTACTGCCTTCGAGTCCTGTTCAAGGGGCTTTTGCCAAGTTTGTCATACCGGGCAGACCTAATGTGACTGCACGGGGGTGTCGGTTTCAGTCCGGGCCTATATGTGTCATCATTTGCGTCTTATGTCCATCTTTGTGGCATTTTTCTAGATTTCAATCCATTGTTATGTCGAGATGCTTTTCTCAGTTCATCCAGGTCACCGTACATATGTTTGACCTTACAAGTGTCAGTTTCATCTGTCTAAAGGGATATTGTGAGTTGTGGTACGTTAATGCCCAAAATTTCATTGTATTCCATGTGTCTAAGGGTTCGCATTGTTCCCTGGGGCTCTTTCCCCCTTTTCGTTCGAGCTAGGCATGTCTGTGCATATATGTGTGTCTGTGTGTCGACTCAGTTCACTTGTCAATGCAAATTAGATATTAGCGCATAGTTTATATGTTAATAAACTGAAAAATGTAATTTTTACATTGCTACCCTAGCTTCGGTAATCTACAAGCAGTAGAGTCTCATTATCAGCAAGGGCACGTCCGCCCAAGGCCAAGCAAAGCATCTCTCTGGGGCTTATCCGCCCAAGCATCGAAGAAGGCGCATGCAGGCCCAATGCCACACCGCTCCTACATGTCAACTGGGCACGCTAGCCCGCTCAATGTCTCTTTATCGGGATGCGCATCTCAGAAGCAAAAGACAGTAAAGTACTGGGGCTCAGTGGTAGTCCTTAGGCATCGTTGTCCTCCTAGGAGCCGCCCTTAGCTTGCATTTGCATTTTCAATTTGTGCATTTTGTTTGTATACATCTTTGCATATTGTGTATGTCAACTGTTGAAAACAGGAAGGTGGCCAGAATGGTTACCATCAAGTCTTGGTTGGCCAAAGGATGCGATGCAATCTCCGACGGTTTTGGTTATCATTGGTTAGCGGAGGCAATGGAAATCTCCCTAACTCTCGATTTGTTTGCCAAAGGATGCGATGCAATCTCCTGCAATATTGTTCTGTTTGTTAGCGAAGGCGATGGAAATCTCCCTAACTCTCGATTTGTTGGCCGAAGGATGTGATGCTATCTCCTACGGTTTTGTTCAGTTTGTTAGCGGAGGCAATGGAAATCTCCCTAACTCTCGATTTGTTGGCCAAAGGATGCGATGCAATCTCTTGCGGTTTTGTTATTGTTGGTCAGCGGATGCGAAGAAATCTCCCTGAGTCCACGATTTGTTCGCCAACGGATGCGATCGAAAATCTCTTGCGGCATTGTTCTCATAGCAGGATGCGATAAAATCTTCTGCATAACAAATCAACGACAGCGGGTCCTATCCAACTTTAATGAGTCGATCATTCAGCACACTGATCTTCCTGTCTATAGATCAACGACGGTCAACCATATCGTCCTTCTCAAATTCAGCAATGGTCAACCATATCATCAACGACGGTCAGCCATATCGTCCTTCTCAATTCAACGATGGTCAGCCATATCTTCAACGACAACCACATCGCCTGTCTCTGCCCATTCAGCGATGACAACTAGCCACGTCGCATGTCTCTGCCCATTCAATGATGACAATCAGCCATCGCCTGTCTCTGTCCATTCAGCGATGACAACCAGCCACGTCGCCTGTCTCTGCCCATTCAGCGATGACAACCAGCCATATCGTCCGTGTTCGCCCCAGTCAACAACGATCAGGATATCGTACGATGGTCCATCCTTCTGCAACTAGTTGTTCCCCAGGAGAGTCCGCCTCGGCCTGGCCCAAACGACTACCTCTACATCAGTCTAGCTTCACACGCATCTTCCAGCAGCCTTATTGCTCTGTCTCGGATGGTCTTTGATAAGGAGATTGGCTCTGATTCCCAACAGATGGAATTCAACCTGCCTGACACGACCTACCCGTGTTTGTTGGAATGCTTCATGCCGAGGATAGCTTGATCCCCAGCAGCGACGGCCTGTCCCGTCCACATCTGCAACGACAGCCTATCCTGTCCAACTTCGGTCAACAAGCGGCGATTCGCTCGTCCACTTCTACTTCCATCCTCTGCAATGGACAGCCAGTCCATTCCACCAATCAGGTTCCTTAAGTTTACTTGTCTACTTTGCTAGTTTGCTTTGCTCTGGATTGCCTTGAGGGGTGTCTAGAATTCTTTGACGTTACTTGTACCAAGTCGATGGTGCTTCAAGTGCCGTCAAAGAGGGGCTACTGTAGACACCCCAATCTGGGCTTCCAGATTAGTTTACTTACGGTTTTTGATTCCCCGATGATGTAATGGATCAAGAACACCCTGGGAATGATAGCGTGTTTGAGCTTTGAGTGTTTGCAAAACCCTTGAACCTAACCTAGCCTAAGCCACTTCAAAAACCAAAAACCTTGCTGGTCTGCGCCAGGGCGCAACTATCCCGCGCCGGGGCGCACCATTGCGCGAGGGTTTCACTCCATCGCGCGACAGTGCGCCAGGGCGCACCATCGCGCGATGGTCCAACCTACAACCGACCTTTCTGATGGAGGACAGTTGGCCACCGATGCAGCCTCAGCCAGGCCTCGTGGACTGGCTGAAGGCCTCTGTTTCCAACCAGATTTGCCCCCTCTCCCTATATATACCCCCTTTGGCCTTCCATTAAAAGGGTTAACAAGTTCCAAGAATGTTCAAAGGGTTACACCTTGGTTTATAATATCACAAGCTATCTTGTTTCCTTGCTTCTATCACCCACACAACCTCAAGAACATAGCTTGTTCTTCCACCTCAATCAACTTCAAACATCAAAAGCTCAAATACTCTTTCAAACCCGAAGCCAAAGGTATAGCTTACCTTTGTTCTGTTTCTGTTCTGATCTCTGAGGGGGGCTGGCAGGGCCAAGGCTGGTAATCAATACCAGTTCTGGTCCTAAAGCTAGCGAGGTTTCAAAAACCGTCATGGTAGGAACCAGCGCGCGATGGTCCCACTCTCTCGCGCGACACTTCGGTGTTGCACGCGATGGACCGCGTGGGGATTGGTGTCCTACTGTTTTATGTTGTATTTTGTATATAGATCACTGTTAAGCATGTTAACAACCTGTCTATTGCTTTTCCTTTGTTAGAAATTGCTAGTTGTAGTTCAATTTGTATTTCTGCTATTATGGAATACCCTTGGGACCATTCTGGACGAGTCCCAGAACCCAGAAATGTGTAAACCAGGCACTGGTCTGGTCCGCGCCAGGGCGCAACCATCCCGCGCCAGGGCGCACCATCGCGCGAGGGTTTCACTCCATCGCGCGACAGTGCGCCAGGGCGCACCATCGCGCGCCAGACTCACTCCATCGCGCGACAGTGCGCCAGGGCACATCCTCGCTCGCCAGAGTGACTCCATCGCGCGATAGTTTTCCTCTGACCAGTGAATGGCCTTGCACGGGTAACTTGGATTTAGGCTGTTATTCTGTCCCCACACTGTTTATGGGGTGTTTTATCAATTTCTAGGGCTTTTAAGCCTTTAAACTGTATATAATGCTGCCTATAAACTGCATGGTTTGTCCTGGGTGTGCACTGGTCCTTCCAGAGCCCAGAAGGTTTGAGAATAAGAGTTGTGGGTTTAAGCTCACCGGCGCGCGTGTGTCTTGGAGTTGTGCGCGCAGGAGTAAACAACATGTAGTAACTTGTTCAGTGCATGTTGGTTTCTTCCTGCGCACGTCACTCCAAAATAGGGGCTCCCCAGTTTGTTTAAACTCCCACAGCAGTCTATTGTCATCCTATACTAACTGTTCATCCATGCTATCTATCACATCCTGCAAACATGTTACAGTTTTAATCACCTTAAACTGTTCCCCCGCCCTAATTGGCTAAGAATTGATTAATCAAACAGAATCGTAAATAAATATCTTTTCGCAAATGCCTTAGTAGAGACCGATCTCCGGATTGGGCGAGAGGGGTGCCATAAAACCCTTCCCCTTTCGTAACCTGGCTCCCGAACCCAGATATGGTTATGACGGACTGGTTCCTTAACCTTTTCAAATCAAACAGCACGGCAGGTGCTTCGAAATACGGTTCCTTGGGTGTCGGACCTTCAAACCCAAGTGGCGACTCTGTATTTTTCGCGAGCGCTTGACGTCCAGCTTCAAAAGCGCTCCCGCGAACCGGCAGCATCTCTCCTTTCTCAAAAGGGTGGGGAACGGAATCCCTTCCTAGGAGGAAAGAAAGATTCGGGCAAATCGCATTTGCCCACACCGTCGCCAAAGACGTCGGGAAAGCCTTCGGCCTCCTCCCCGGCCTTCCCTCCGACCACATCTCCCCTTCTCTCCTCCTCCTCATCGGAGGCATTGAAGGATTCATCGGTTACGGCGTCCAAAGGCTTGTTGTCGTTGAGATCATCTATCCTTTGCCTTATGTGCTTGTGTTGGCAAAATATACATTCCAGATATCAATAAATAACCTTATATACATTCCAGGCATCGAAGAATAAATATATAAGGTTATATTTGTGTTTTTTATCAATCACTTATTAATTTGGTCCGCGCAGCGATCTCTCCGACTTGCTTCTGATATATTTGGAGTTTTTTGAATAAATATATAAAGTTATGTGTGTGTTTTTTCCAGGGTTAGACATATAAGGTTATATGTGTGTTTTTCGTGTCACATATATTTTTGTGTGTTTTTGTTATTTAATGTCATTTTTTTAAAACATTCTTAATTAGAGAGAGATATAATATAATGTAATATTGTTATATATAACATTTTAGATTATAAATATTCTATGTTTTTTAATAAAGAAAACATATAATGTTATATATGATCTTTTGTACCGTGTAACGTTATATATGAGCTTTTATCATATATAATGGTATATACTTCATTATCGATCACTTATTGAATTGGTCCACATAGCGGCCTCTCCGACTTATACGTGAAAATATGTGATTTGAAGCTCGGTTAGCGATGTGATTTGGTTATAGATGATCTTTCTACTGAGACATATATGTTATATGTGACAATTTGCCCTTGGTACCTAATTTTGTCATGTAAAACTCCAAAACAAAGGAACTAATAATGTTATATATTATCTTATTGAATTGGTCTGCGCAGCGGCTTCTCAAAAACATATATAGATATATACATATATGATTATATATAGTTATATGAGAATATTTGTAGAGACCCGAATATTTTATTTTTATTTAAAAAGATTATAAAATGTCTAAATGAGAAAATAGGGATTTTGTGGTGAATATTTGAATTGGGGTTTAAAGTGATGCAATTGTTAGTAGAGGGGTGAATGTGTGATTTATAAATAAGTGAGTATATATAGTGGGTGTGTGTGAAGTAGGGGATCATTTTCATCTTTCTCTCCCTCTCTCTACCGTCTCTCTCTCTTTCTCCCTACCGACCTCTCTCTCCCTCCTCCTCTCACTCAAAACTTCAAGAATCAACTTCCCTCAAGTCCTTCAATCTCATTATTGAGCTCAAAATTTCGTGGGTCAAGCTCGGAGGAGAGTATTTCGGTTGATTTCAAAGAGTTTGGGGCTAGGGCTCGTACGAATGGCTTGGGTTTCGCTCCTTGACTCGAGGTAGGGATTTCTTGCCACTTTTATGTGTTTATATGCTGATTAAGTGTAGAAATCGTGCCTTGAATCGTTGGATGTTTTGTTGTTTTGGCCTTTGAGTTTTCCGCACAAAATCGCCGCTCGTAACGTCCCCGTATCGATACAATTTATTGCGTATCGATACGCTGAAAGGATCTGCATTCCAGTAGCTTCAGAAATTTGTCGTAGTGTTTCCGTATCGATACAGTTTTTGGAGTATCGATACTCCAGAGTCTGGAGTATCGATACGGTTTTGGAGTATCGATACTCCATGGCTTTCTGGGCAGTTTTGCCATATTGCTCCGATTCGACCGTTTTGACCCCCGATCATTTCTAAACCTTTTTGGACACTTCCAAACCTATTCCAAGCATGCCTAATTGACTTCCTTTGATTCATTGAGGTTATCCTTGGTCCATTGGCATTCCGTTAGTACGAAATGAATAAGAACTTATTTGATTCAAACCGTGTTAAAATGTGACTTGTTGATTGATTGGTTGCTTGGTAGTATTAATGGCATATAGTATGACGATCCTTGCATGAAAGTGGTTATGAGAAGGTCCTAGTTTGCACATTGAGTAAGAAAATAGTTGATATTTTAGGTCGGAAGTTGATTTAGGAAGTCCCGTAATGCAAGTGGTGGTAATACGGAGACTTAAGGGGTTTCGTAACGCAAGTGGTGGTAATACGGTAACCCGAGTCGTTAGGGATCACCGTGACGCAAGTGGTGGTAACACGGTAATCCTTATGGTACTTTCCGGTAACGCAAGTGGTGGAAATACCGATGGTGGAAGTTTGGGTTAGCAAGTCGGGTTGGGATTATTAGAAGGGGTTAGTATTGTATGGCCTATGCATTCAATTTCAATAGGGTTTCATTTGCGAATTGATTGGTTATCGTCGGTCGAACTGTATTTCCTTATCCTCTCTTGTTCGCACTTGTCATCATATTTGCATATAAATTTGGTAAAGATTTTCCTACTGGGCTAGTGTAGCTCAACAAAATCCTTCTTTTCAGGTTCGAATGTCGGGCAATAGACTGCATGCTATGACGTGCGTGGACATGAAGACTTTTGGAAACTAACCATGCTTTAGTTACTTAATCATCTTTTGTAATTAAATCCCTTTTTGGTAAAGATGAGTTTGTAACTAACTATTCTTGAATTACCTTTTGATTAAAGTTTGTAATATTCTAAACAGATACGCACTTGTAATTAAGCTAATTTGGGCCGCGGTGCTAATGTTGTAGTTCTTTAAACTTGGGGACTCGTTTGTAAATTAAACAGGTTGGGAACTCTTTTGGATAATACTTATGATACGCGAGACTCTTGTAATGAAATGTATTATTTATTGATGTCAAAAATCGAGGTCGTGACAATATTTGTGACCATATATACATATATATATATATATGTATATGAGTTTGTATTAACATAAAAAAAATATTTCAATTTGCATAGAGAACATATAATGTTGTATATGAGATTTTGTCTTGTAAAAGTAAAAAATAAGAGGAACTAATAACGTTATATGTTCTCTTATTGAATAGGGCCGCGCAACGGCCTTTCAAAAGCACATATGTATATATCCATATATTATCAAAAGCAAGTCGAAGAGGCCGCTGTGCGGACCAAATCAATAAGTGATGGACAACGGAGTATATAACGTTACATGTGAATTTCTGTCATTTTTCTAAGGGTTAGACATATAATATTATATCTCAATTTTTAGATATATTAATGTTGCTGATGTTGTTTTGAATATGTATATATGTAGATATAGAGGTTATGGGAATGCTATTCAGAGGCAGAAAATCACAAATTTTGAAGGATTCGATGAGGGTTTTGATGAAGAAACGGTAAAAAAATGAAACTCGACCCCTTGTGGCCTCATCAACATTCAACTTGGGATTCAAGGCGCGACTAAAAACAAGGATAATGTTGGCATGATATGTAAACATATAATGTTATTTTTTGAGATATATAATATTGTTGGAAAGATATGATACTGTTTTAAGAACATATAATTTTATATGTCATGTTTTGTGAGACTTAGAGTTACAGAAAGTCAGATATAATGTTATATATTATATTTTTTTGTGAGATTTAGAACTACAGAAACTCACATATAATGTTATAAGTTCTGTTCTATTTTTTTGTGAGATTCAGAGTTACAGAAGCTCAAATATAATGTTATATGTTCTTTTTTTTTGTGCGATATTTAGATATTCAAAAACTCACATATAATGTTATATGTTTTGTATAGACCAGCATATAACGTTAAAAACTAAAAACAAGAAAAACCAAAAAGAAATGTTGCATGTTAGAAAATTTTTGCCACATATAATGTTATATGTTGGGAAATTTTTATCACTCATATAACATTAAAAAATCAATACAAGAAAAATAGAAAAAAATAAAAAAGAGAAATTTGTCACATATATAACGTTAAATGTTAAGTGTAGCGGGTTCAATAAAAAAAAATTGAGAAAAATGAAAAAATACGTTTTTTGTTACACATATAACGTTATATATGGCATGATGGCAGCGGCGGCGGCGGCGGCGGTAGCGGCGACAGTGATGGTGGCGGTGGCGGCTCGATTGCAACAAAAACAAAAAAAATGGAAAAAATATATTTTCGTGTTAGCCAAACAAGGCCCTTGTTTCTTAGGTGGGGTATTTTTGTTATTAAAATTATTAGTGGACTTAGTGGGTTATGAAACTTAGAAGTGGACTAGATGGGTTTGGAAAGTGCTACAGTGAACTTATGAAAAATTCTCCCTAGAAAATAAGTATTTAAAAAATAAGAATCTTAATGGAATAAAAGTGTGCTCCGAAAGGGCTTACAATGACCCAAACAGAACCCTTTAGTAACTAGAGAGCACCCTGCACCATGAATGCACACAGATGCTCACCGCGAATGCACACAGATGCTCAGTGCACCAAAAAAGAGCAATAGAGCTGAGTTATTAGGATCCTAAAAACTCTAAATGAAATTTGAAAGATTGGATCAATGTTTGAATTATTCGTGTAGGACCCAAAAGTGGGCCTCACATGGTGATATACATTTTCAGTACTCTCTTGTTTCGGTACCAATAGTCGAACTCGAACTCATAAGCGCAGGAATCATCTACTCAAGTCCACGAGTAATTATTCAATACTCCGGAAGTATACTTCCCCTCTCACGTAACATGGGGTCTCATATAACATGTGAGGCCACATGTTATATGAGAGGAGGGAGTATACTATTCATATACTCCGGGAATAATTTTCCTTGCCATTCCTTTCTATTGGACAGTTTTGTTGGCCATTGTGAGAGCTGGACTCTCCTTAATAATTGGAATCGTTTATGGTTTTAAATTTGTTTAGAACGAAATTGAAGTAAAAAATCATGGTTTTCAAACATAAATACGTCACGAACACATATCAATCTTTATTCGGTAAATATTGGACATGTTTGCGATAGCTGTAGATACAGATTTTAGATTGTAGCTTTAGATTCAACTGCAAATTCTAGATTTTAAATTCGGAAATGCTAACTGGTGTAATATAGCACCGGATAAAAGTACTATTTTGCAATCAATTTTCCAACCTTTCCTCTGACAAATGGGACAGAAACAAATTCGGCACCTATGGAAGAATTACACCTTTAACCCATTTTCTTTATTTTACATTTCTTATTTACCCCAAGTTTCTTTTTTTTTTTTTTTAACAGCTCCTTCTTTAATAGAACATGTACATCAATAAAAAGGTAAAATATCTCATGAACATTGCATATTTTTAGTTTAGCTATCAACTTTTTCCTTCACCACTACACCAACATTATCTATTTTATCTTACACCAATTAAAAAATATATTTTACTTAACTAGTGTTAGGTAAAATAGATAATGTTGGCTTAGTTGTGAAAGAAAAAGTTGATAGCTAAATTAAAAATATGTACGGCTTGTTCGTTTCCAATTTTTTGGTATTTTAGATTTGATAGTGGATGGAAAGAAAAATAGAGTAATGATTGGAGAGATAATTAATGAGTAGATAGAAATAGAGAGAGATGACAAAGTAATAATTAAAGAAATATGGTGATGATTAGAAAACAAAACAAAAACATAATATGAAACGAACAAGGCTGCAATGTTCATAAGATATTTTACTTATTTATTGGTGTACAAGCTCTCTTAAAGAATGAGCTGTTAAAAAAGAAAAAGAAAAAGAAAAAGAAGAAACTTGGGGTAAATAAGAAATGTAAAATAAAGAAAATGGGTTAAAGGTGTAATTCTTCCAAAAGTGCTAAACGCTATGTTGTTTCTGTTCCATTTGTCAGAGGAAACGTTGGAAAATTGATTGCAAAACAGTACTTTTATCTGGTGCTATATTGCACCTGTTAATATTTTTGTTTTAAATTTTAGTAAAAGCAAATAAATATATTTACCATAGCTGTGAAATTATGATGAAGTTACAGTCAAAACTGGTATTGTTTAACTTCAAAAAGTTGAAAATCGGCTTTTATAAAACTTGAAATCTAAAACTTATCTGAAAAGCTCTAGTAGGCTACCCAAATCCAATTTTGGGATTTTCAAAATTTCATTCTTTTTTGGAAAATTTATGGAAATAGTCCTCCTAGTTTCATTTGAGTCTCATTTTCGTCCTTCAAGTCTCAATTACAACTCTTTTAACGTTCAAGTTTGATTTTCGTACCAAGTTGGTCCAATTGTCAGTCAAACTGAACGAAAAAAATCAAATTGAAGATAGACGTTATCAATTGGACCAACTTGGTACGACCTGCAACGTCCAAACTGCCATCAAACTGATTTTTTTCCGTCTAATTTGGCTGACAAAAGTTATCAATTGTACCAATTCGATACGAAAACCAAACTTGAAGGTCAAAAGAGTTGTAATTGATACTTGGAGAATGAAAATGAGACTCGGATGAAACTAGGAGGACTATTTACATAAATTTCCCTTCTTTTTTTAGGTTTTCAAAATCTGTAAAATCTGAAAATCTGTTTATCTATGACTCCGTTTGTTTTGGGATTTTGGATTTGGATTTGTATAATTTTTGGTAAACACTCCAAACTAATTTTGAAAGGGTAGTAATAATGCCAAAACTGTTTTTGTTGGTGTCAAAACTCTAGCGCATAAAAATCTTGTACGCTACATATGTACAAGCCTTTTGTGAATTAGAGTTTTGACACCAATAAAAAAAGTTTTGACATTATCATTAGTTTGAATCTTAAAATCAGGAAAAAATAATTTTCATGAACACCCACATTCTCAACAAGGCTTAAAAATGAACCTATGATTGACGAGACTATTTGTAGAAACCTCATCGCATCTATGTCAACACAAAGCTAAGATTTTATTACATGTTATGAGTGCTAAAGAGTGTGTTTAACCTTACCAAACGATTAAGACTTGTGTTGCGGATGTGTATTTTAAAAGCATATATGTTTTTTGTTCCAAGTAAAAGCATATATGGTTTGGAACTTTTCCTAGCAACTTCGTTACACTACCCAGAACTCTCAACTTCTCACCTCCCCATGGCCCTTAGCAAATGAGAAAAAAGGACTACGAAGGGAGAAGGGTTGGGTGGGCCTCAGATGGTAGTCAGTTCCTAATTGAAAACAAGCGATTAATAATTGTTTTAGGCTCCCAAGTTTTGACTAGAAAATTACGCTCCTATCCATTTTGACACACATGGAAAAGAAAGATATTACTTGCTCCCTATAGAGTTAAGGGTGTCAAATGGGCAGATTTGGGCCAAAATGAGCAAGTTGTAAGTGGGTTGGGTCTTTAATGTATCATTGACCCATTTAGACCCATTAATTATGGAGAAAATGCCGAGCCGGTCCTAGTTTTCACTTTCATAGTTGGCCAAGTCCTATACACGATATGTGTGTTTCCTTACAGATTTTGTGGGTGCAATTTTATAAATTTACATCTCTATAAATACTTAAACCTAAACCTAATTATTTTCCTCTCCTCTTCCTAAAGATCCCCCTAGCCGCCGCCGCCGCCCTTCCCTCCCATCTGCACCAACGACGCCGCCGCCGCCATCCTCTCTTCCTGCTGCCGCCGCCGCCCCCGCCCCGATCTCATCCTCATCCACCATGATCTCCTCCTCATCCTCTGCCCCGATCTCCTCCGCAACCCGCTGCAGCAGCGCTGACGCCATCCTCGCCTTTTGTCGCCGCCATCTTGCCGCCGCCGCAATCTCTTCCTCCTCCTCCGTCTCGATCTCCTCAGCAACCCGCGTCGAGCCCCCGGCCTCGCCTCCATCCGGATTTGGATCCGTATCTCCATCACCGGCTGCAGCCGCCATCCTCTCTTCCTTTTGCTGCAACCGCACAGCCGCCATCCTCTCCTCCTATTGCCGCCCTCCTTTTATTTATTTATTTTTGGTTCAGATATGTGTTTTGTGTATGGACCATGTGGTTTTTGTAAATTGAGCATGTGAATTAAGCTACTTAATAGTAAAAAAATCAGCATTTAGGGTTTGGGGATTAAAAACACTAGTAATTAACAGTTAAAATTTAGGGTTGAGAAAAAAATATAGCTAATTAACAGTTAAAAATTAAAGTTAGGGGCTAAAAACACAGCTAATTAATAGTTAGAAATTAGGGCTTCATGGTTATGGGATTAAAAACACTGCTAATTAACAATTACAAAATTAGCAGTATTTTAAGGAGCTAAATATGTAAATTTTGAATATATAAATTTAAATTAAAAACAAAAAACAAAAAGGGTGGAAAAAAAGAAGAGAGAGGATAGAGAGAGATGAAAGGGTATTTTTGGAAAAAATATATGGCCAAGACCTAGTCAGCTATGCAATCTTTCGCACAAGAGGAATTACCCCACTCACGACTTAGAATTGGCTGCAGTAGTATTCGCCCTTAAATCCTAGCGTTACTATCTGTGGGGAGAACAATTCAAAGTTTTTACTGACCACAAAAGCCTCAAATATCTTTTCACTCAGAAGGAGTTGAACCTGAGGCAGCGTCGATGGATGGAATACCTGGAGGACTATAAGTTTACGCTACAGTATCACCCCAGCAAGGCCAACGTGGTAGCTGACGCTCTGAGTCGAAAGGACAGGGCATAGAAAGTCAAGACTGCCATTAAGGAATGGGAGATGGTGAACACTCTCAACGAGTTCAACTTGCGACCATCATCAGAGAATGGGAACGCACGTTTGTATGCTCTCGTTGTAGAACCAACACTTCACCGAAAATCTTCCTGGCCCAAACCTTTAAGCAAGATTGCGAGTTCATTCGATATCGAATCAGAGAAGGGAAGGCGCTACCAGGATGGACAATCGAGAAGGACAACAACCTAAGATTCAAGGGAAAGGTGTTTGTACCCAATATTGGAACCCTCCGAGAAGCCATGCTCCGAGAAGCACACCATTCAAACTTCACAGTCCACCCTGGTGGTACAAAGATATATCATGATCTGCGAAGAACGTACTGGTGGGAAGGACTAAAAAAAGACGTGGCACAATTTGTGTCTACTTGTTTAGTGTGTCAGCAAGTCAAGGCTGAGCACCAGAAACCTGGAGGAGATCTTCAACCTTTGCCAATACCGACCTGGAAATGGAAGCACCATAGATCTAAAGAAACTACATGGGAGAGAGAGGAAACCATGAAAGCAAATTATCCCCACTTGTTCGAATCCAAGCGTACACCTAATTTCGAGGACGAAATTGTTTAAGGGAGATAGGTTGTAATAACTCTAAATTTCGATAAATAAAAAAATTCATTTTAATATTTGAATTTATTATTTTAATTACTTGGATTGCTTTTAAAATTACTTTTCAATTTCTAATAATCCGTTATAATTAGATTTTAGTCCTTAAAAATCATATTTCTTAACTAGAAGCTCTAATTGGCCAATAAAGTGGATTCTAACCGATTAGTTGGAGGAACCGGACTACCATTTCTCTTAGTTATAATTTTCTAACCCTAGTTGGACCCTTTTGACCATTTTTGAGCCTTATAAACTTCTCCAAACCGTAATTCCTTTATCCACAGGATAATAAATATTAAGAGGAATATTATCCATTGGATAATAAATATTAGGTTTGACTAGTCATTTCAGACCCTAATTATATCCTTTGTCCATTAGACAACAAATGTTAAGAAAAATATTATCCATTGGATAATAGACATTACTTGCCAATATATGGTTGATAAGAGAAGTCATAATTATCACCAATATTCTTTACCCATTGGTCCATAAATGCTAGGGAATTTTTTGACCATTGGACAATAGATATTAGGTTGCCAATGAAGCCTTGATTAGACTAGTCATACAAAGAATCCCATCATTTTGCTTCTAAAAGAAGCAACCTTAGTCTTGCCATACTTACAAGCCTAAAACTAATAGGCCTAACCCTAAATTACCCACCAAAGTTGCTTTTCTAGATTCTTTAAGTACATATATGTGCTTATATATAGGTATAGACACCTCATAGCCTATTATAAGCATGTCTATATATGTTTATATGTATATATATATGCTTTCTAGGAAAGTTTTACTCATGTTCTTTCCATTGAATTGTCACTTGGAAACCCATAGCCCTTATTCTCTTCCATAGACCTAAATTGGACTATGTTGTACTTATATTTTTAGACATATATATATATATATATATATATATGTGCCTAGTACAAGAGAGAGAGAGAGAGAGAGAGAGAGAGAGAGAGAGAAAGCTGTAAGGGAGGGAGAGAGAGAGAGAGAGAGAGGCCGAGAGTGAGAGAGTGAGGTGGAGTGTGTGCATGTGGTTTGCTTACTTACACAAGTAACCTTTAGCCCATAAGCCTAAAACCTATTTGACAACACATTTTTGGACAACTTTAAACACAAAGTAGCCAATGATTTTATTCTTTCTTACAAGCAACCTCTTCCTAGGACTAGACAAGCCTTAAAACCCTTCATGATTGTCTAGGATTTGGCCAAAAGAAGAAATGACAAGTGAGGAAGGCTTACCATACTTGATTTGACCAAACATGGAGCAAAAATCCATGGAAAAAGAGAGAGAGAGAGAGAGAAAGAGAGAGAGAGGGCTAGCTATGAGTAGGAGAGGGAGGGCCAAAATTTGCTATAAATAGGACCCCCCCCCCAGCCACCATTCAACTCACACCTTCACCTAGCAACTTCTCTCTCTAGAAAAAGTCTTGAAATCTTACTTTGTTCTAGCTAAGTTTTTAGTTTCTTGAAGTTCTTCCTAAGTTCTTCAAGAAACTCATCCTAGGCCGCCACTGAACCACCCTTTCGATCCAAAAGTTAGTAGTTCTTAGTCAAGACCAAGTTTCGAGAGAAACCTTTCTCTTTCGAAGCTACCGGGAGACCACCGTAGGACGTTGCTCCGCCCGATCACTGACTCACTTTCCGTAGCCGTCACTACTGCCAAAAATCAAGGTAGAATACTCCTAACCTCTTTCTCTAAGTATAAAGTTCGTATACGTACAATATCTCTACTTATTTTCTCTAAGTATACATAAAGTTTATTGTTTGCATAAAACATTGGAAATGTATGAAAGATGGTTAGTAAATTTAGTTTGCTAAAGGATGTATGAGCATATTTAATAATATAGAGTTGGATGATCTTGCTGGTTTAGTTTCAAAGATTACCATGAATAATTTATGATATTTTATGTGAAAAGTCTTACTGCGGAGTCTTGCATGAAAACGAGACACTAAAATCGAGAAAGTTAGAAACATGGCACCTAGGGTGTGGTTAACAAGAAAAATATGTTTTGAAGAAGGAAATATTTTTGAAACTACATAATGACTAATTTTGATGGCATTATGTGAGATGTGTGTGTGCGAGTGTGCCAATGGGAACCCGGGACGACGGAGCCATTGTGAGGATACTCGGGAACCCAGAACGGCGGAACCGAGGTTGATTGTGTGGCTTGGTTAGCCGTGGAGAAAAGCCAATGCAATTGTGTGCCAATGGGAACCCGGGAAGGTGGAACCATTGTGAGGATACTCGGAAACCCGGAACGGCGGAATTTAGGTTGGGTGTGTTAAAAACGATTTTGAAAATATTGATTTGGTAAAAGAAAAGTAAAAGCAATGACACGGTCTGCGATGAGTCGCGTAGGAGAAACCTCGGAAACCATGGACACCAATGCTAGTTTGAATATTGTATGTGGATGTGTTATTTGGTTAAACATGCTTGATCCTATGTCAAACGTGTATAAGTTAAGAGTTAGTGGGTAGTGTAAAGATCCATAAAATTAATGCAAATTCCGAAAATCGTTTGTTGTGCATGAGAATAGTTTTATTATTAAAGTTGTACGTATGTTTGTGGAGGTGTACGGATATACGTATCCGGTTGTGTGTCGGACTCTCGGAGATTAGTAAAATGTAAGTTTTGATGTTATAATGTTGCTTGGGGGTGTTGGTATCAAGTTGGGTTCGTTCCGGAGTCCGTTGAACATTTTTCACTTTTCTGCCTAGCCGTACCGGTACTGGCTTTTCCCCAGTACCGGTACCCACTCTCCAGAAGGTGTTCAAAATCGATATTTTTGAAGGCTCCAGTACCGGTACTGGGAGTCGCCCAGTACCGGTACCCGCTGCGTTTTTTCTGCAATTTACAGCACGCTTTTTGGGCTTCTATAAATACCCCCTTATGTCATTTCTCACTCCTAAAACCCACGAAACACACTTGAAAACATCCCCTCTCACCTACCCAACCTCAATCTCACCCAAGATCCGTGATTTTAACCTCAAATCTTTAAGATCCAAAGATTTCCAACCTCAAAATCACAAGATTCTTGCATTTGGTGAACCAAGGGTGAGTTTTGTGTTCTTGTTCTCTCTTTTTAAAGCTCTACCACGCTTTTCTCTCTCTCCTCTTGATCACTTGTTGATCTTTGCTCGATATTCATGTTTTTGGACCTTATTTGCTCTAGATCTTGTGTCCAAGCTTGGGTGAAGCTTGTCCTTGGCGGATTCAAGCCTTGAGTTTCGTGGGTCTTGTTTGGAGGAGGAGTATTTGGTTGATTTGAAGATTTGAGAGTCTAAGGCTTGATTGATCTTGGGGTTTGCTCTCCAAACTTGAGGTAGGGATTTTTTGCACTTGTTATGTGTTTATGAGTTGATTTTGCACATTGGTCGTGCTTTAGATTATCTGTTGTTGTTGGGGTTTGATTCTTGAAAATATGCAAAAATCACTGCTCGAAATTGCTAGGTATCCATACCTCGCTTTTATGAGGTATCGATACCAACATGCTTCCAGGAAAAACAGGCATGGAGGTATCCATACCTCACCTTTATGAGGTATCCATACCAGGACCTTCTAGGACAATTTTGCTCTTGTCGATCCCACTTCGATTATTTTGACCCCAGATCACTTCTAACACCTCTTAAACTTCTTTAAATCATCTCTAAATTTGATTGTTCGACCTCCAATGATATTGATTATTCCTGATCCCGAGACACTCGTTAAACGTAATCTTAGCATCATTGTAAACGGAAGACGTACCGTAAGGTTGTTTAGGAGTATTGTGGGTTATACAAGGCATTGTGGTGAGAATAATGGCTAGATGTGAGGGTGGTTAGTGATCCAAAAGGTAGCACAGTAATTCGTGTCCTCATGATTTGTCTCGTCGATCTTTCAAAATTCCTTTGGCACTCATTCTATGAGATTTTAAGTATTGATACTAGCGGGTAGTATGTCGTAGAGTCGCTATGTGTTGTACGTTATGTCGGGCATGGTGTTATACACGGGGAAAAGGCGTGAACCTTTGTATTTGTTGATTTATGACATGGTAAATTGTTTGTAATGAAATCGAATATGAATGATTGTTTGAGATTATGAACGCAAAGAAAACTTGACACTACGGGTATCACCACTCGGTAGTGAGATGACTGGACTTAACACTACGGGTATCACCATGGACATTCGGTGAGACGACCAAACCACGCAAATGAACTGGTATCACCATGGACATTCGGTGAGATGAACGAAAACGAGCGAGACACGTATATGCGAAAACCTTAATTGATGTGATATGTGATTAATGGGAAAAGGAAATCAAGCTTGATTTTTATCAAATATACTTGTTTTAAAAGGGAAAGGATTTTAATAAAAATCCTTTGGCTATTTTTGAGCGAATCAACGGTTTTCGATATTTGTGCACAGAATTAACGGATTCTGGCTATTCAAACTTGAATCAACGGAGCTTGACCATTACAGGTCATGTATTTCTCTATATTACATCTACTTGAAAACAGAAGAGAATGATTTATGGAAAAGGATTTTGGTGACAGTTGGTAATGAGGAATGGGATGCCGATGACGAATGACAAGCAAATGAGATAGATTGTGGAATCATATGAGATGTGGTTAATGGTTGAGAAACCTGTTATTGGTTTGTTATGATTGATGTGAGAATGATAATGGTTTAGGCTTGACATAAGAGTTGATAGATCCTTCATATAGGATGTCTAGAATCTTTTGATCTTAGTATGTTGCTTGATGATAATCATGTGCACTTGGGCATATCAGTCGATATTCATTCACTCTAGATGCATAACTCGATATATTTTCATATACTCTCTCCGTCCCTTATTTAGAGTCCAGTATTCCATTTTGGGCTGTCCCTTAATAAATGTCTATTTTGTAAAGTTAGTGGGTAAAAGTTTGTGCATTGTCTATTTGCCCCTAAAAGTAGATTTCATTTTGAAAAGTTAATGAGTAAAGTATAATGATGACTGGTAAGTAAGAAAAGTAAAGGAAAAAGTTGATGTGAAAGGTATAATGATGATGTCTTTTTAATATGTTGGAGTTACGAAGTAAGACACTTAAAAAGGGATGGAAATAGTAACTTATGTATAGATTTCTCTACTGGACACATGTTTGCTCAACCCTATCATTTTCAGATACACTACTGGGACACAGTCATAGAGTGCGGACTGCATGCAGATATCATTGTTCAAAACCTATTTTCAGAGAGTACTTGTTTGTCTTTGTATAATAACCTGTATCGTATTGTATTATAAAGCTTACTTGGAACACTGTATTTGTGGTCACATTCGTGAATTTGGAAACTGTATTGTATTTTGGGGTATTTTACGTATTACTGTGAGGACTTTGCATATCAAATTGTATTGTTATTTATGTTGAAAATTGCAGGCGTGACAACAAAGACCTGGCGCATACCTTCTCCAACCAATGCACATCATTTTCGATATATATTTGAAAATATTTAATATATAACATATGTTTAAGATCTATTTTTTGTTAAATATTAGGTAGATTATTATAAAAGGTGACTTACTGCTCCCATGAGAATTATTTTTAAATTTTATGCTCTATTTTTGTTCCAGTAACATGTCAAAAGCTTTATTTTTGTAGTTTTTATATTTGTATTTTATAGGATCTTCTCCAAGTGCTACTACCACAACCCCGAAGAATGAATCTAATGAGAATATTGCTTTTTTCAACTGAGGCAAAATTTTAAATGCATCCCAACCCCCACTAGAGTCTTTATTTTTTGATCTAAACCGTCTATCTTTTACATATTACAAAGTTCATCATTCCTGCCAAGAATGAAGTTAATCGGGTATCATTACACACTTGATCGAATAGAAAAATCCATTTTGTTAATAAAATTATGTCTCAATAAAGAAGTTTCTAAACCCGATCGACACATTTTTTTACGAGAATGATATAATCCATAAGAAAAACAAAAATCAATGGTTTGGATCGTTGAAATTGTGTTGCGGTCGAATGGCTACCGTATGTTCAAGTACAGCACAAGACTTAGTTTGTTAACCATCACATTGAACATATAGAATTAAAAAGTCATTACCAACTCAATTTTTATAGTGGTCGATATCATGTATCGTTAGAATTTCACGTCTCATTGAACCGTTAGAATTTCACGTCTCATTGATTCCATTGAACATATAGAATTAAACGGGGGGCATATTCCAACGCTTTTGCTTGGGCGCTGGAAAATCCCCATTCTAGCAGCGGTTAGAAAAGCGCTGTCGTAAACCTCTTATTACAAGCGTTGGTGTTGATCAAATTTCTTATAGATATCTCCAAACCCTTCAAGAAACTAGACATGCTTGGCCCACTTCTAGAACTCACTTCAATGATTTGGATATTTTGTTTTAGACTTAGCTGAGAACATCAACAATAAAAGAATTTTTTTTTATTGTTGATGTTCTCACTAGATTTCTTTCTCTTTTATTTTTCAAAGAGGACATTATCACTAGATTGTTATGTCAACATTCAAGTTGGAAGAAAAAGTAGAAAATTATTATTAGCATAAAGAGGGGGTTGTAAAGTTAAGAAAATTATTATTAGCACATAAAGAGGGGGTTGTAAAGTTTTCACGTGAAGCAAACATGGTTAGTCCAGCTCATCAAAGCATTCACGTCACACCTGTATTTTGTTAGCGTGTTGTTGGGGGATCAGTAAATCTGTCCACACAGATTTTTCACGCACAGATCGTGCACAAATTGAGATGTGGGGCCCGCTACAAATTCCATACAAATGATCCGAGCCCTTCATAAAATTTAAAACATGTTTTCAAGGACTTTCGCGAGAAATCAGCTCAATCCACTACTTATAAGTGCTTGATCCAATCATATAACTTTTCATTCGAGTTTTAAGATCCTAAAAACTGAACAAAAAGTTGGATGATTGGTTCGAGCACTTATAGGTGGTGGATTGAGTTGATTTCTCGCGATGGGCCTTCGAACCATGTTTTAAATTTAATGAACGGTTCGAATCGTTTGTGTGAAACCCGTAGTGTGCCCCACATCCCAATCTGTGCTAAAAAAATATCTATCATTAGCACTATTGGTGTGGGATTGTTACACGGTACCTCACTAGGATCGTCAAATTTCAAATGCTTGCAAGTCATCCATCTAAATTAGCTCGCGGGTACTTCGATTAATCTCTTACAATCAATTTTGTCGTCCACAAGCGAGAACTTTTTCTTTTTTTTATCGGCAAAACAACATTTTATTCAGGGTACTTATTAAATGTATAACAAGTAAGAGGGGAAGGGGAGAGGAATCCAACCAAGGTTGGACAATGCACCTAACGGGCCAAGCCCGAAGCACTTAAAGGCCACAAAAATGCCCAGATAATACACATGAAGTACAAACCACCCAAAAAACCTAAAAATTCCAAATAATACAATAAAGTCTAACCCAAAGAAAACCCAAAAACCTAATTCTAGAAGTCGTCGCCGCCCACCACTTTAGACAGATCCAACCACCACTCGCCAAAAACCACAAAACCAACCACCACTCCACCACCTGGCCACCCATAGAAAAGGCCTTGGAACCTGGACAACAACAGAATTGCCACGGATGCTCACCTTGCTGTTAGGCGATTACCAGGACAACGCTATGGTAGGAGCCTACGCTGACCGCTCCATCAAGACCTGAAGTAACAAAGTAGTCCCTTACAAAATTCTAGCATCTAGCAAGGATATATAGAAATTTGAGACCTAGGAGGGAGGAAACTGGGGCTGTGTGTTTCTCCATTTCTTCACTCTACGTCTCTATCCTGTGAGATTCTTGGCTCAATATGTGTTCTCTGTAAATCCTGCCTGGGATGGATTCATAGCCGCCCGGATTCACACAGCACTTAAAAAGGGAATTGCACCGTGTGCAATCTGCTACTATTTTTTGGGCTCGTACCGGGTCATTTTAATTTTGATGATCAAAATCGTTCAGTTTATAAATCTCATCAAATACATTAATCATTTCAAAACTCATATTGATCAGACTTCAGTCACTTTCTTCTACAAAATGCGGATTATCCAATATGTGAGTTCATCTTTTCCCAAATAGATGTTTTCCATTTAGATATTGATTGTCATCGATTCAATTAATAAATGTTGTCGACAAACTCAATAAAATTTAACGATTTCGGTTATCAAAGTGGATCCAAAACAGCCTTGAAAATAGCCGGGTGCAGGTCATTCTCAGTTGCTGAGAAGCCAAGCCATCCCCTTTTTTACCGCGGGAAGAGGTGTTCGGGGCCTCTCCTGTCCAGAGATGGGTATGGATCAAATTGATTCAATTTTAATAACGATGAAGTAAGAACCAAACTAATTTGTCAGATTAGATTTTTGGGACCTAACCATTTATAAAATTGGACCAATCCAAACCATACGGTTCGGTTTCAAATTACAGTTCATGTCAAGTTGAAAATGTCACTTTTACAAACCATTTAAGAAACTCAAATTGGAGAAAACCTTATATTTGAACAGAGCCCATTAAGGTCGCCGAACTCCGATAAACATAATTTTGGATTGGTTCTGTTTGTTAAAGCATGTTCTCCCATGAAAATATAATTATCCATAGATATTAGTGCGGATCATCAATTTAAAACCTGAACCGTCAATGTAAATTCTACAGACCTGATAAGTTTTTCATTCTCTAGACACTATTAAAATACCAAACCACATTAATTCGGATTGATTTGAATTAGAGTCACCGTTGAGAGCTCTTTTTGCTAAATGTACCATGATGCCCTTCTATCATCTCTCACATGATGAGACCCCAAGTAGCTAATATTTCTAAATTTTTGTATGGGGTGAGAGTCGGTGAGACTATTAGGAGAGATGATACTTGCATAGTGAAACGTCAAATGGTTGTATTTTGTCTGAGGGTGTATTCCACTAACTGAAACAAGTGCTTATTTTTTGAATTAAAGATGATGATGCATTGTGTGAGAATGAGATGTCTTGCAAATTGGAAAATAATTACTTAAACAACAATAACCTTGGCAGAATGAGGGCTCATTTTGACGCTATAACATTTGAAAGCTTAGGCACACAAGGTGCTCTAAGATTCAAACACAACATCTCACATACATGTGGAATCCACATCCACTAATGCATGTAAATCCCACATGTATGCAATTAGGTTCGGTCACAACCCTCATGCAATGAATTTAAAAACAATTTTTTTTTAAAGAAGGTTAAGTGGGATGGGGGAGCTCATTAGGCCAAACCACCGCTTGGTGGTGAGATCTTCATACGAAAAGAAGGCGTCAGAGGGCAGATTTGGATGGAGCAATGCACGAGTATTTTTTTTGGATCCGCAAAAACGCCCAAAGGGCCAATGCACGAGTTTGAAACCAAGTTGCTTCAATCTTACCTACGCTGCCTGCCCGTACGCGGGTTGACTCACAAGTTGATTCCAAAGCCTGTACCCGAATAGAAATGAACTGGAAACAGATTTTTGTGCACATATTATACATATACATTTTTATGGGACCCATATTGAGTCCCAGGAAGATGATTCAAACTGTTCATTTTTAAAAAATATATATTTGGAGAGCTTCTGTAGAAAATTAGATTCAATGGATATCGGTAATGACTTTCTTAGAAATTGTAGGGTGAATCAATCTGTTTTGCCCTATGAATTCTGAAAAAGCTTTTATCGATATCTGTTAAAGTTGATTTTTTTCAGGAACTCTTGAAATAATATTTTAAGAAATATGAGAAATTTGGATCATCTTTGTGGGGCCCGATATGGACCCCACAAAAATGTTTGTCTTATATGTGCACAAAAATATGTGCAAGTTGCATGGTTGGTACCGAAAACCGATGTAATAGCAATCCCCTATTTTTTTTTGGTCAACAAAAGAAGCATACCCATTTATATTTATAAAAGTCGTACGACATTTACAATACCGGAATACAAATCAAACCATATGGCAGTAACAGATTCTCACCCGAATACAAAGATACAGAGACACAACCAAACCCTAAAACTAACGATACACAGGAAAAGCGAAGAGACTAAACTTATTTCTAACGCCTAAGTAAGAGTCATTGCTCATTCCACACTATTATCAATAAGGATCGGCATAAGTAGAACTATAGTACCCAGACACCAGACGCCTCGGGGTGGAGCTCCATATCAAAGACATCATCAAAAGCCGATGGAAATCAACAACCCACCAAATTAAATCCGGACAGAAACAAAATAAAATAAAACATACACTTTCCTCCGTCATTGAACAGCCATTCTCTTGTCTAACAATCTACCAATCAAAGCTCTAAAGCCGATGACTCAAGAAGCCACCAGTGGCGAGCGGAGCTGCGACGAACAACAAGCAGTTTGGGTAGAGAAGGGGAATGAAAAACCAAATCTGAAGACAGAGATTGATTCCTCCCCTCTCGCCGCCCAAAGTTCGGTATAAACTTAAGGGGGAGGGAGGGAAAGAAGATGAGAAAGTGTAGCGGCTATTTTAAAGTTAGAGGGAGATGTTCCTCCCCTCTCGCCGCCCAAACTTGGGTATAAACTCAAGGGGGAGGGAGGTAAAGAAAAGGAGAAAGTGTAGCGGCGATTTTAAAGTTAGAGGGAGATGCTCTCCTTTAGAGAGAGAATAATGGCAGACACAATCCCCCATTCAACCAGCCCAAATTATCGGAACCACGAAAAATCACATTTGGTAAGTAGCGCCTCTAATCAACTTTGATACTAAAAACCTAAAATGGCCATCCAACATGCCGCCCCATGTAACAAGAACTAGCGATGCTCTCAACTTAAATAAATTGCTCATATTGTTCGATTGCTCTACGAAATAGTTGTAATTTCCACAAAGCATCGGTTACCATTTTGAGATATTTTCATATTTGATCATATTAGGCAACATTATTTTACATAGAGATATATTGCCTAAAAGTAAGGATAGAGAAAGATAAATTTATTAGGAGAAAATTCTCTGTATCTTTTTTTTTTAAAATGATCCGATAGCTATAAATTTGACATTAAAGTGATCGAACGGTTATAGAGGTTGCTCTCATTTATATGCCTAGACAATTTTAACAGAAAACCGCTTATAATATAGATATCAATCTCTTACCAAACCAACAATTCAGCTCGAGTATGACAATAACATAGAGAACTGAACAAGAAAACAAAATTGAACGGCATGGGAGCCATGACAACAAAGAGGCCCAATAGGTTCTTTAAAACCTCGGAAAAGTCTCTGTGCACCGTAGTTCTTAAAATCCTATGATAGGGATACTTATCCTACCGTCCTACGATATACTCATGTATCCCAATGACATGTACTTATTGAACAAAAATTCTTACCTGTGAGAAAGGAACTCCAAATGCATTCTAAATAGTTTCACCTAATTATGGCGACATACAAACCATTCAAAAATCACAAAACTCAATCTATTAAGCTTGAAAAGAAGAAAGAACATGTTTTCGGTCATGTTCTCCATGAATCAAATAATGGTTCTTCTTCTCTTCCCTTGACCCAGGCACCAGAAAGCCAAAATGTGATAGACACAAATGGGGACCTGAAATTCTTCATCCTAAATTTTTTTAACGTTGAGCAAATTTTTATTTTTTATTTTATTTTATGCATACAATACTTATTTTTCATATATACGTCTTAGTTTTAGATTGTAATTAATGCATCTTGTGATAGACGATACTTATGGAGATATGAGACAATGAAAAAAAAATGATACATGATGCGATACATATCTGGATTTGAAAACAATGGCGTGAATGAACTTGGGTGACCAGATCAGGTACAAATGTATCTAAAACCGTCCAAAGCACCCACAGCATTATTATAAAAACCCGCTTCTGTTCCGATCGAAGAGTTCTAACGCTCTATCTGTATAGTCACGTGACTAATATTATACTGCTTCCTAATATAATCAATGACCTTGTCTAGCATCATGTCTGCATCAGCTTCGGGCTTTATTTTGACATGGCAAGACAACAGAATCTTTCCAACTGTAATGGCCCAAATATGCAGCTCATGTACGGCCACCACTTCATGCATTTCAGATAACCCCTTCTCAAGCTTCGTAGCATCAATCTCCCGTGGCGTGCTCTCCATCAGTACCTCCAGTATGTTCCGCAGCATTTTGATAGTCGTCCCCAAAACAATGGCGGAAAAAAAGAAGGTGCAAATCACATCAATTATCTTCCATTTGGGATCATGCCAAATCATTGCTCCTCCGATCATGACTCCGAAGCTCTGAATGGAGTCCCCCAGTACGTGGAGATAAGCTCCTTGTACATTGATGTTACGTTTCTTCTTTTCTTCTTTCTCACTGTTTGGTTTGTTTTCGTCTTGGGAATTTATCGTCAGCCGTGGTTCGACCATGCCATCCTCGTGAGCATGGCCATGCTCTTCTTCTCTTGGGAGCTCCTCATTACTATGGGGATGTTTGGTCATCTGCACCCCATGGCTGTGACCATGCTTGTGAGCGTGGCCATGCTCTTCGTCTCTTGGGTGCTCCTCATGACTATGGAGGTGTTTGGTCATCTGCAACACATGCCTGTGACCATCCTCTTCCTCGTGAGCGTGCCCATGCTCTTCGTCTCTTGGGTGCTCCTCATGACTATGGGGATGTTTGGTCATCTGAACCCCATGCCTGTGACCACGGCTGTTATGATGGTGATCATTGTGGCTGTGACTGTGACCATGAGCATGATCATGCCCACCATGCCTGTGACCATGACCATGACCATGATCATGATCATGTCCGCCATGGCTGTGATCATGACCTAACAAGACAGCCATAGCTATATTTACCAGAAGACCAAAAGCGGCAACAATAAACATAAGGAAGCCATTGACTTCGCCCGTGTTGTGAATGAGCCTTAAAATGGCTTCATAAACTATAATTCCAGCGAGCAGCCATATGAGCTGGATGGAAACCAAAGCACCAAGAATCTCTATCCGAAAGAATCCATAAGTCTGACGCGGAGTGGCTTCCCAGCCCGCGGCCCACAAAGAAAACAATGAGATAGCAAAAGCTGCAACATCCGATAGCAAATGTGCCGCGTCGGTTAAAATGGCAAGACTGTTGGCTTTGATGCCTCCACCAACTTCGACACCCATGAAGACAACACAGAGTGCAACTGCAATGAAAAGCTTCCGCATGGAAGCTGCTCGTTCTTTTGCATCCTTGGTGATGGCTACAGCATCTGAGAATCCACAAGGAGCTTCCCCACAGATTTTGATCCCTCCAAAGCTCCTCTCTCCACCAGAAACATCACCATTTATCTCAATAATATGCCCCGGTTGATGAGTACTCCCTTCCATCTGCATTTAGAAGAGTAACAATATCATCAACTTTGAGTTTGATCAAAGCACAAATTAGTGCAACAGAAAACAAAGGTTCACTCATAGATCAACGAGATCAACATATTTAGTAGCAAGCCAAAATGAGTAGCATTTAGTAGTCATCCTGAACAGGTATAGGCCGTATAGCAAGTGTGAACACAAAGGCTGAGGATATAATACTCTTTAGTCTCTACACTCTTTTAATTTGCGTCCATCGCCAAATTGGAGAATAATATGATGAATGGTTGTATGATTTGGTCAAAGTCGTCTGCATGCCGCATACCTTGCCAATTTGATCGAGAATGCCCACGTGACCAGAGTTAATTTCATCACTACTTGGCTTGCTTTTCAAGGGCCTCATACTTGTATATTTTCATAATTTACAATACGGAAGTTTTTGAGCATGATTTCCCCCACATTTCAAATTCTCAAAGCTGTATTACAGCTAATTGTACAGGCAAGTAATTCTTTGTTGTAAATTTATGAATAGCAACACAAATGCATCAGAATAATTAGAAGAAACTAGAGGAAAAAACATGTGCACACATGCAAACAGATGTGGAAACATTCGTTAAAAAATACTTGCAGACAAAATTTCTCATCAAGATATTCACATTTCGTAAAACTCTTGTATCAAATCGCCTGATAATCTAATCATAATCTTGAGTCATTGACTCCATAACTGCGTTTGAGGTCGAACAAAAGCACTAGAGTAAAGTAGAAAAATGACAAACACAATCAGTGAAGCAATGGTAGAAAAAATGAAGGTGATAGCAATTCAATTTTCTGTTACTTTTGAAAGGAGACTCCACAAACAAGTAAATGACCATAGACAAAAAGTAGCAAAATATCTGACAATGAGCCATCTTGAGGTGCAGTTTGCAAGAAGTATATCTTTAGGAAACAACAAGCAGGCACTATGTTCGTCTGTCTAGGAATGGAGCAATAACAGTTCAAAGACCTATTGTTTCAAAAGCAACACCAATATTGTAATTTCTTTAGACACAAACTAAACATCCCTTTTGGAAGCAACAGGAAGTCGGGAACCATCTTGTTTTTCATTGCAAACATGACAGGGATATAGACTTTAGAGAAAAACGGGTGGAATTGGGAGAGATACGAGATAGCTTCAACCGGAAAGTAGAAAGAACTAAGACTTAATTAGAAACTGATCCAACAACAAACTAAGATAGACAGCTCACCATTACAGACCATAAATTTAGCAATGACAATTATTTCTCCCGGGTTAAGTGTACAATTGACGATGATAACAAAGTAAATAGAGACAGGAAAATCAAGGGTTGGCATGGATAGGGAGAACCATATCTCCTATGAACAATTCTAATGCTTCCTGGCTCCTGCTAGAAATAGCATTGTCTCCGGAATGGAATTATTTAACAGTAGAGACACTAATATCCTCATTTCCTTTTGACATGGTAGACTTATGTAGAAAAAGAGACTGACATAGAAAAGCAGAAAACTTTTTAAACACTATATAGGTTATCAGGAACAAGATGCAGCAAAGGTGCACATGATATAAAGTGGGATATTAAAAATAAGAGACATAAACAAAGAAGAATTACATAGCATCAATTCCATGAAAAACATTATGAATTGTGGAAAACGATGGAATAGACAATTGGAATTAAATGTGAGAAAACAGAGAACATGGAGATGAGTGCCAGGTTACAGTTTATTGCAGTTAATTTGCAGCAGCCACAGACAGCCCTAGAGTTGCTGATACAAGGAAGAAGAGTACATGAAAATAGACAGAAGTAAGTTACCGTAGATATCCTTTGAATTTGGATGGAACAGCAGGCAAACAGTTGGGGAATTTATACCTGACAAAAAGTACTAGTCCACTGGAACATAGAAAGATCAATTATAATTGCTGGAAATCCAGTCAATTGCTGAAATAAGTAAAAGCAGAATCCAAAAATCCCTATTGGACTACCTGGTCTTTGCTTACGGGTACAAGTCAGCCAATTATAGATACCCTTACACCAACGGTGCATTAAAATAAGGACTTCCTTATTGTATCGACCGTTTGAAAATGCAGTGGCAATCACAGATACGCTTACAACATAGAATGCAAACATTAACACTTGAAAAAACTTACAGAGGATGACGAACTCGCTTATGAAAAGAAAATCACTGACATACAGGATCAATACACGTGTGAAATGTTGTATGGCTTATAATCATAGAAAAATAGAGAAAGTGAAAAAATCTTGTGGGCAGGCAACAAATAAATACTAACAAGATACTCAAAAGAAGATTCAACTCTACAAACGATTTTGTCCTTAGAGCAAGATTATGAGAGATTTGAGATGAGTTTTTCAAGTTTACCATCGCTTGACACACCATGAAAGCTTTTGGCATCATATCTTCAGCCAGTAAAATAGGTCATAACCAACTCGTCAATCATAACAAGAAACAGCTTACATGGTCAAAATCCAAAATCAAGTGAAGTGACGTTGATCAGTTCCTGGTTACTGCTCCTACAAGCAACATAACGCGAATGCTTTTCTGATAGAAAGACAGAAGCATGTAAACACAGAGGAAGTTCCTCAACAAATTACCAGATCATTTCATAATGGGCAATTGTTTACTTGACCATGATCCCCCCCCACAAATCTTTCTCCTTTATCATCTCAAACCAAAATTATCCCCTTTGAAGAAGCCATAATTTGGTACCATATCACAATAAATCGTCTCCAACTTCAAGCTAAGTTTTACTTATGTGACTATCTCTCCCCCTCATGGATTCTACAAAAACGCTTTAAGCCAAAAAAAGAAACGAAAAATGAACTCTCTCATGGTCTCTCTTTCAACAATAGGAGCAACATTAGAGAAGTATTTTGACACGTTATCAAGCCAAAAAATGGTTTTGGCCTCAAAAAAACATTGGACATGTTAAGGAAATATGATATCACAGTGCTTAGAAGTGGAGTGAGTGATCACTCAATAACATTTGGGACCTCTTGGAAGTGGGGTGGGTGATCACTCAATAACATTTGGGACCTCTCCACTCATTGCCAATTCACCAATTGGCTTTGAGTTGGATAAAGTTTCCACACATGTTATATCCTCAACTCCAAAATAATCAGCCCAAATGTGTAATCAATCACCTAATAGTTGAATGAAACTTTCTTCAGATCTTGGAGATTCAACACTATTCAATCGTCAAAGAATAATGACATAGACGACCATAAAAATATCCAAAATCAAAAGGCCTTATGAATCGTACTGCCAAACTAATAGCATTGCATGATAAAAAGAAAAAAGAAAAGAAAAGAAAAGAAGTAATATTGTAATAACATTGCAATATCACAAATTAATTAGTACAATTTCTGATCCAATAGACCCATCACACAAACCACATCAAAAAATACCCAATTTCATTCACCGTAATACACCTATGTAGAAAAGTACAGATATACAAGTGTGGGAAAAGTACAGATGTAATCTACGACCGACCCATTTCGGCCTAGGTCTTTCTTCCTGGGAAAACGCCGCCGGCGAGGCATAACCGGCAGGAAAACTGCCATGGGAGAGTGAAATAGTTGGCCGCAAAACCGGGTTTCGTGGTCTCAGGAGGTGAGGTAGAAGACGGGGCAGAGAAAGAGGTGGAGGACTTTGAAGCAGACGCAGGAGACGGAGAGGAAGACCAGTCCGTACACGACCCGGAGAGCCATGGGTGAATCCAGATCGAGATCGAGAGAGAGAGAGAGAGAGACCGAGGCGCGTAGATACTTTATAATTAGGCTTGACTGCATATTGCCCCCTTCACATGTTCTCAATTTCCTCCAACTTGGACCGTTTATTAAAATTTAAGACCAAATCTTTGTCTGAATTGCTTTCTTCAATTTTTTTTAGGGAGCCTTGTTGATAAGGACACACTACAGGGTTCAACATGCAATTAGTCCACCTAAACTTTTTATAGTGGTTCCAGTCCTTGTATGGACATGCGTTCCAAAAATACCCCCTTCTAAAACAAATACGAAGAGGGCAAATCCCAAAACCGTTCCGTCGAACCCCAAATGTCACTTCTCTCTCGTGATCGCCTACAACATCCGATGATTGAGAACTCTGTGACTTTCTCCACGCCATCTCCAGCAACAACCTCTCGCAATCGACGCCAGTAATTTTCCAGCGCCATTTCTGTGGGTGTAGCAGGCGTGGAGTAGAAATTTGCCGGAAAGTGTGGTGATCAGCGGTGGTGGCTCTTAGCAATTGCCGAGTTAAGTTGATCCATTAGTTGATTGAATTTTTTTTTTGGGTGGCGCCGGTGGCGAGGGGATGCTAGGCGCCGGAGATAGGGACTCGGAGGGGCTCATGGCGGGGGCGGGTATGGGGTGTGGATCGGAGATGGGAATAATTCGCAACTACCGGCACCAACGAAAGTGCGGCGGTGAGTTTTGAGATAGAGAATATGATTAGAATCAGTGGTACTTTACAGCTTTCATTTGTTTTACTTGAATTCAATGTTCTTCCTTTATTTTTGTCACCAGAGATGGCATTTTGCTCAGGAAGAAAATGTGGTAGAGTGGAACACAATTACCATTTACCAATGTACTTGACACAGGTGAGTTTGAGTATAGAGATGGGGAAGAAGATGGGTCAGTGATGACTCGCTACATTTTTACAAAAATCTACTCACATAGAGATGAGGGAAGGCATGATTATTTGTTATCGGTAGTTGGAGAAATCCTTCAGTGGCACCGTGCCCGCTCGGCACTGAAGAATTTCTCCAGTAGTTGACTCTCTCTCCTCATTTTGAGTTTCCTTTCCAAAGCCTAGTTTGGTGTGTTCCAAAAAGATAATGGAAATAATCATCTCTATAATCAATTATATGTGTACCTTTCTAATAAGAAAAATGCAAAAGGAAAAAGAAGGTAAGACAAAATAAATAAATAATATTAAATGCGCTACTTTGTCATCTTAATAACACAAAATACACACACACCGTTATATGTGTGATACCCAAAGCACACTAATAATCTTATATATGTTTATCAATCACCTATATCTTCTAAAAAAGTGATAGATGACGTTAATTCTGTCAATTTATTTTTTTATTTTTCTAAAATAAGGTAACAGATAAAGTTATTTGTGTAAATATTTTCTTTGCATCTTCCAAAAAAGGAACAAATAACGTTAGCTATGCAAATCTATTTTTTTTCTCTCTAAATAAGGGAACAGATAACGTTATTTGTTTAAATATATTCTTTGGATCTTCCAAAAAAAGAACAAATAACGTTAGCTGTGCAAATCTATTTTTTTTCTCTTTAAAATAAGGCAACAGATAACGTTATTTGTATAAATATATTTTTTGGATCTTCCAAAAAAAAGAACAAATAACGTTAGCTGTGCAAATCTATTTTTTTTCTCTTTAAAATAAGACAACAGATAACGTTGTTTGTGTAAATATATGTTTTGAATCTTCCAAAAAAAGAACAAATAACGTTAGCTGTGCAATTTTTTTTCTCTTTAAAATAAGGCAACAGATAACGTTATTTGTGTAAATATATTCTTTGGATCTTCCAAAAAAAGAACAAATAACGTTACCTGTGCAAATCTATTTTTTTTTCTCTTTAAAATAAGACAACAGATAACGTTATTTGTATAAATATATTCTTTGGATCTTCCAAAAAAAGAACAAATAAAGTTAGCTGTGCAAATCTATTTATTTTTCTCTTTAAAATAAGACAATAGATAACGTTATTTGTGTAAATATATTCTTTGGATCTTTTAACAAATGCACAAATAACGTTAGTTGTGCAAATCTATTTTTTTTTTAAGTAAGGCAACAAATAACGTCATTTGTGTAAATATATTATTTGAATCTTCTAAAAAAAGAACAAATAACGTTAGCTATGTAAATCTATTTTCTACACCAAATTCACAAAACACATAAATTCTACCCATGTCTTGCATGCATTTATGGAAAACTTTGGACAGGACTATCCACTCGAAAGACCAAACATTAAAATATTATTATGCAACAAATTAAGTTCGTCACAACTCTGAGATTTTCTCATAAATTGCTGCTCATGTGATTCAAGAAACATCACTGATCTCCGGCGAGCTCCATCTCTCTCTTTCGACCGGTTACCTCTCTCTCTCTCAGCTCCATCTTGGTCTCCCTCTTTCAAGGCTAACAAAAAAAAAAAAAAAGGCAAAATGGGAAATGGAAACCAGCGTATGGCAGCCATGGCCGCCGGGTTCCATCGCCGCCACCACCTCATCTCACTTCACTTCACCTCTCCTTCCTTCCCTCTTATTCCTTCTCTCTCCTTCCCTCTTTTCCTTCCCGACTCCTCTCCCCTTCTCCTTCTTGCCCGGCCGACCGTTGCCGTTGCCACCGCCGTCGCGGCACAGCTATGTGCAACTGCTGCTGCCGTGTGCTCCTGCTCTCTCTCCTATGTACTCGCAGGTGGGGTCTCGGTATGGTGCTGGCGGTGGTGCTGCGGCTACCATTTCTGTCAGGGACGAGAGAGACAGCAAGACATAGGAGAGGGCCACACGGCCATATAGAAACATAAGAGGAAAAAACAACCGTCAATCATTCCCGGGGTATTTTTGTCCATTACTGGACCTTCAGCACTAAAATTGTTAAATCAATGGACTCTACACCCTATACAAACTTAGCGTGAGCTAGTTGGCATAATAGACTCGTATTAAGGAGTTTAGACCAATTTACCGTTTTTTTTATAGAGAGGTATTCATCGGAATAAAACAAAGGAAGATCGACGAAAGCAATTGACATGAACTCCTGAATTGCTTCCTTTGTTTAATTCCGATGAATACCTCTCTATATCTTCCATGGCTTTCACCTCATTCACCGATCTCCTTTTGTTTTATTGACATGAACTCCTCTTTATATCATTGCATATCATCAAATCCATCACGATCTCTTCATGTTAAAAAATAGATATAGGTATAGTCTCTGATTATGGCCACCCATTTTGATCAGCCGGGAGGATTCTTGAGATATTATCAAATTAAAATCATTGACTTGATTTATGAGATTGTATGAATTTTCAAAGAAACAGTCAAATAAATGCTACTAAAAAGATGAGGTTGATATTAGATGCAAGTAAACTAGTGATTTCTATTGCATTGGAGATTTTTTTTTTTTTTTTTTTGCCACAAAGATAACATATGATATTATTAAAAGTCCAAACAAAACATCAGATGGAAGACTCGTCCCTCAAAAGAGGACCAAGCAACCACAATGGAGGGGACTCAGTCCAACGACTATGCCCCAAACCACTAAAACCTTCACCAGCTAAAACATGAGCAACATTATTAAAAGTCCTACGAACAAAGGAAAAACTGCAACAATGGAAATTATTACTCAAAACTTGAACATCATGAATAACGACTTCCACCTCTTGACTGACCGCAGCCTGACCATTGAGCATGTTCATGAGCAATTGAGCATCACTCTCCAAAATAACAGACCCCAAACCGAGTTGAGATCCCAACAAAATACCCTACTGAATTGCCAAGGCTTTTCCAACCAATGAACTCGTGCACCACTGAAAAATCCCATAGAAGCAGCAACAAAACAGCCTCGAAAATCCCTGATCACAACCCCAAAACCCCCTCTCATCACCCCTTTCTTCCAAGACCCATCCACATTAATCTTAAATGTACCAGCCAGGGGCCTTTGCCACGAATTAAGCCTTCCTTCCCCACACGATATTACTGGTGCAAGACCCAAGGAGTTCGCAGATAAGAACTCTTGCAAATACTCCACAGCCCGCTTACAGACCGTCCCAGGGAGAGAGAGCTTTTGTTCAAAAATAGCCCCATTTCTACACTTCCATATAAACCACATCATAACAGCAGCCGTCGACATACACCAATCCTTATTATCGTGATTTTGCCACCAAAGCTCCATAACATGCCAAAAACCATTAAAAGAATTGAGCTGTACAGCCCTCATATCAACCTACAAAGGTGACAAACGCCACACCTGAACGGCTAAAGGGCATGTACAGAAAAGATGAACAATGGTTTCTTGGCGAGATCCACAAACCGGGCAGCTAGAATTCTCCACCACCTTTCTCCACTGCAAAGCTATCCTAGTTGGTAAAATTTCATGAAAACATTTCCACAAAAAGTGTTAAACTTTCTTAGGAATGTTGAAACGCCAAATGCTTTTCCAACTCTCCTCCTCAACTTCCAATGATCTAGATCCATTCTCATCTCCACCCTTCATCACCCTTTGGTTTTTCAATTCCAAAGCTGGTAAATAGCCTGAACTAACATTGTAAAGACCCGAGAACGAATGATGCCAAACAAGCTTGTCAACTTTGTGTGGGCTCCCCGACCTGCACGCGCCCGGAAAGAGTCGCCACCCGGATTTTTGAGATGGATGATCCGAAAAACCGAGAGTTTGTTTTGAAAAGAAAGAAAGGGCTTTTGGTCTGGCGAAAATGTTGAGATTTTAGGTTCGGGAGCCACGTTACGAACGAGGAAGGTTTTGTTAAAAAAGCACCCCGCTCGCCCGGTAAAACCGATCTCTACTAAACCTTTCAAAAGAGGGGATTTAGAATATCTTTTAGAAAATCAAACTCTTAAATAAGCAAGTAAAGGGGAAAGGGACAAGGGTAATAAATCACGTTGGCGTGCATGTGGTGTTAACTGTACAGTGATGATAAAGATGATGCAAAATGAAAGGAACTTTCGGTAGAAACTATCTGGATCACAGTATCCTTGTACACGGCATTTCGTAATACCGCGCACGATTTTACAGAACGCCGCGCGGGGTTCCCTCTTTGCTTTCAGGTTTTCACGATGTTTCAAAATGCCCCCCAGCGTCTTGGATGAGACGCGCGAGGTTTTCATTGACATCAAACGATGTTTTTACTTCCAGACGTCTCTGAAAAACACCATTCTCCCAATGCCATGAACAGAAAACAGCTTTTACCTCCTTGATCTTTCTAAATAACCAAAGAAGATTCATTTTCTTTTTTAAAAAAGAAGAGAACTACACATGGCTTGTAGATATAGTCTATTTTCGAGAAGTATCTACGCCTGATATTTTAATAAAAGGCCTGATAGAGGATAGCTGTGATTCAGATGGTTAAGCAAGAAAATAATAAACTTAAAATGCAGTGCATCGAAGTCAGCTACCCCACGCGATACATCAAGGCGCCGCGCGGTGTAGCTTCCTTAGCACAAAGGCTTGCTTTTCTTCTGAAAATGGTTTTTAAGTCAGGATCTGACCCAAAGGATGCCGATTCTGACCACAGCGAGGTTCCCTCAGGGATATGGACGGGGCCTATCCCAAGGAAACTAGTTTATACCTTTGATCTTTGAGCTTGGAATGGGAATGGATAGCTTCGAATGAACGTGGATGAAAACGATCGAGGAGAAATGGCGGGGATGGTTTGGTAAAGAAGATCTTTGGGAAGTAGGAGGTCTTGAAGTGAGTGAGAGGACTCACTTCAATGGTGAGGAGAAAAATAGAGGATTTTGAGGAAGAAAGAGCCTAGAGAATGCTTTTGGGAGCATTTTCTCAAGGCTTTGGAGTGAGGAGTGGGTATGAAAGCATGTTGAGAGAGAAAGAGAATTCAAGGCCCTTTTCTCTTGAGTGGAAGGTTGTATTTATAGGCAAAGGCTAAGGATTTTGAATTTCAAATGGTGGAGGTATTTTCTGGGCGGGCCAGAAGTGACATTTCGGCTGATCTAGCTTGTAGCAGTGGCTCAAGTGGGCGTGGCCGACAGCTAGCTGAGCCAGTCAGAACTTTATCCAAAATACCGTGCGGCTGACCTCGTGACTTCGTGCGGCGTAATGAAATCTATTATGCCGTGCGATGTAGAGGTGTGCCGTGCAGCACTAAGGGTCCAGTCCTGGGCCCTTAGGTTTACTCTGGGCTTTTGGTTTGGCTCTGGGCTTTTGGCTTGGCTCTGGGCCTTTGGCTTTATTTTGGGAGAGTCCCATTTCCAAGCTCTCGGAGGTATTTGTTTCCTTTATTTCATCATCAGGATTTTTAAAGCACTTACGAGGCCCGAATTGGGGTGTATACACTTTGTTTGTCCAAGACAAAGGAATGCTGAGGATACAGCTTGCATGATCCGGCTCAAAAATACTAGTAATCACATCTTCCTTCCAAGAAGCCACCTTCGGATTGATGAGTTGGCTGACCATCCTAATCTCCTTATCCTTCGCAACCCTTCGCGGTGTAAAGACCCCATTTAATGGCATCAATGGATCCTCATCAATATGAACTTGTTCACCATTCCCGATTGACCAACGAATTCCCATGGCTAAAACTTTTTTACTCTCCTAAATGCTTCTCCACACCCAAGAAGGATTAGAACCCAAGTCTGTTTCCATAAAAGATTTGTCCTTGAAATATTTACTCTTAATAACCCGGGCCATTAAACATCCTGGAGATATCAGGAGCCTCCATCCTTGCTTAGCGAGGAGAGCCATGTTATAAGAAGTAAGATCTCTGAACCCTAGTCCACCCTTAAACTTAGATTTACAAAGGCAACTCCACTTCATCCAATGGATCTTCCTCTTATCATTTTTCTGCCCCCACCAAAATCTTGCCATAGCCGCTTCAATTTGATGACACAACCCTTCCGGCAACTTGAAACATGACATAGCATAAATCAAAAGAGCCAATGCCACCGATTTTAACAACACCTCTTTCCCTGCTTGGTTAAGAATTTTCTCCTTCCACCCAGCCAAAATTTGAATCACTTTGTCCTTAATATAACTAAATAAAGCCGTCTTGGAGTTACCCACCTCTACCGGCAGCTCTAAGTATTTCCCCAAATCTGAGCGAATCAGAATAGATACCAAAGAACTCAATTCTTGTCTTAATTCAACCCCAGTGTTTTTACTGCAGAACATTGACGATTTTTTAGAATTAATAAGCTGACCCGATGCACGGCGGTAATCATCAAGAATAGTTGCAATAGTACGCAGCTCACACCGTTTAGCTTTACAAAAACCAAAGTGTCATCTGCAAAGAGCAAATGGCTGATAGGAGGACTATCCCTGCAAATTTTGAGCCCATGAATAGCAGTCCTCACTTCGGCCTTGCAAAGCATCTCCGATAACCCCTCTGCACAAAGCAAGAAGATATAAGGGGAGAGCGGATCACCTTGCCGCAATCCACGGGAAGGAATAATGTAACCAGAAGGTTCCCCGTTCAACAATAAAGAATAAGATATTGTCAAAATGCAGCCCATTATCCATTTAATCAACAAATCAACAAACCCCATCTTCCTCATAATCGCTTCTAGAAAACCCCATTCGACTCTGTCATAAGCCTTGCTCATATCCAATTTCAGAGCAATAGACCGATTATTCCCATACCTACAATTTTTCATGAAATGCAGAGCCTCCTGAGCCAAAATAGTGTTGTCCGAAATCAGCCGCCCACTTACAAACGCACATTGACTTTCACTAACAATAGCAGGTAGAAACAGTTGCAAACGATTCACAAAGACCTTTGAAAGTACTTTATAAATCGAATTACAAAGACTGATAGGGCGAAGCTGTCCCATATTCATTGGACACTGAACCTTAGGAATAAGAACGATAAGAGTATGATTTATGCTACGGAGAAGATGACCAGAATGGCAAAAACTTCGAACAGCATCGACCAAACTCGGGCCCACAACGTCCCAATAAAGTTGCAAGAAGCTTGCTCTCATCCCATCAGGCCCTGGCGCCTTATCAGAAGGCATTTGGAAAACCGCCACTTTAACTTCTTTAAAAGAGATAAGCCGTGTCAAAAAACGATTGATTCTATCAGAAACTCTGTGATCCACACAATGAAGCACTGAATCAACATTAGTTACCCCTTCCGAGCTGAAGATATTTTGAAAGTAACCCAACGCAATCCCCTTAACTGCTTGCTCACCCTCACACCAACTCCCTGAAGCATCCTCCAGCCCCATAAATCTATTCTGATGGCAACGTTGGACGGTTTGAGCATGGAAAAAGGCAGTGTTCCTGTCCCTAGATTTAAGCCAAGTCACACTCGCCTTATTCCTCCAATAATCTTCCTCTTCAATAAGAGCTTTCGTCAATGACCTCTCAGTTTGCCAAAACTCCTGCTGATCGAAGTTAGAACACTCGAACAGCTGCTGAAGTTTAGATTCCAAATGAACCTTGTTGGATTACACTGATTCTGCTTCCGCCATTGAATTAAACCAAACCTGCACTCCGTAATTTTCTGATGGATCTGAAACCACTTAGAACCCTGGATGCAAGCCCCTGCATTGGAGATGTTAAAATTTTAAATTTAACTCAAATAAAATCCTACTACCAAATTAAATTTCACCAAGTTTCTAAACCCTATTAGAGATACCTATATTCTTTAGCATATGCATTAAAATACTTAATTTTATAGGTATTGTACCGTCATTTAAAATTTATGAACTACATATATCCGTTAACCTCTTTTCTACTAAGCTTACTCATGAAGTATGGTTTTTTTTTTTTTTAATCCGATCTCAATGGTTAATCTACTGTTTTCCTGTTTCTAGCTAGTACTTTAATTATGCTTAATTCAATCGCCAGATAAAAGGCAAATTAAAGTACTATTGTACGTTTATTTTTTTTTCAATTTCATTTGACGGGATATTTTCAAGTCCACTATCACTGATATTGCGTGAATTCCTGCTTTCTTTAAAATGCTTGAGATCGATCGAATATCATGTGACATTGTGTGACTTGGGAATTCAAAAGTAAGCAAATCACAAATTTGAATATCCCATGATTTGTCAAAGTGTACGAATTTTCAATGAAAGAAATCACGACGAATATATCATGCTAGTTGAATGAGTGTGTACATTGGATGTAAGAAAATCAATTACTTCCCTAAGGCCCCATTCAGTTGCCAGGAAAGTACAGGAAAAGATGGGAAAATCAATTTTCCCATAACTTTCCTAATGTTTAGTTGGCAGGAAAATTCTAGAACTTACCAATTTAAGTTTTTCTGCTGGAATTACTTTCCTGCAAAAGTGATCCTGCAAAAAACACAGGATTTTGCGTCGCGGGAAAAGGAAAATGAGTGAACACTCACAAAATTTTTCTGAAAGTTTTTTTTTCCTGACAAATGAACAACTAAACTTTAATTTTTCTTACAAAATTCTGTTGTCAAATAAACACTCATAGGAAAATAATTTTTTTTTTCTTTTACTTCACCTCACTTTACTTTTTCTGAAAACCAATTTCCCACAAAACTTTCTCGACAACTGAAGGAAGTCTAAGTCAAATTATTCGCCTGCAGAGAGAACCACACATGCTTTTAGATCACGCTTTCCCTTGGCCATCTATATTATAAAACAGGACGGGTATCTTTAGGAATATTCCTTCTCAACGGTTCAAATTTCTCCTTGACACAATTTTTATCTACCCATACAAACAAATCCAACGGTCCAAATTTCTCCACTCTTCACATACAAACCAATGGCAATTTAGTATATAACTTACATTGTTTGGACAAAGATAATCTTCGTTCAAAAGGAATTCTCGGCTGAGTAGGGAAAAAAATAAAACACTTCCCATATATAATTTGAGCAAGATTTGCCATCTAGGTAAAAATTGATTTTTGGAAATTGCCGATTTTCGTTTCAAAATTTAAAATTGAAGGAAACACTTTCCATATGTATTATTTTTTCCTATATATTACCTATAGGAAGAGATTCTTTCTTTGGCTGCCTAACTATTGCTTTCTCTTCGATGATGGTTTCTCCTATTTTTCCCCCTGAAAATGTATAGGTAGGTTTAATACACTGATTCTCAATATCTTGAATTTTGTTTCTTTTCTTCGACTTTTTCATATTATGCAGGAGTGGTTCAACTTTCTGATGAGCAATATTGAGACTGAATCTTTGAAAAACTACATGTTAATATGAGTAGCTTGATCCTTGGTTTCGTTTCTTTGTTTTAGATTCGATTGGTTGGATTTTCTTTTATACTTTCCTCTGATATTTTCTTTTTGCAAGAGAAATTATCATATCGATCAAGAGCAACCAGGGAAATTTTTGAGTCCGTATATTTTCGACCATTAGATTGGTACACATTTTTTAAATGGCTGAGATTTACAGGTACAAAACCTAGCGATATATTATGATGAAGGAAACATTTCACATTTTCGCCCACAATATCCGGATGCAATTAACAGGGAATTAGAAGGTTTTTGAAGGAAACATTTCCGGAAATATATAAAACGTGGAATTAGATGATTTTGGCCTTTTCTAATCACAGAGAACAATTAATTCACGAGTCTGATTGTGTGTCACACACACACTTTCTCTCCCTTTCTCTCTCTGCTATAATTAAATCTCAGCTCAAAATTTATTTTTCCTCGGAAGGTTTTCCGATTTCAAATTCTTTTGAGTTTTAGATTTTATTTTTTCAGAATTTATGTCTATTTGGTCGATTCTCTATATTCTTTTCCCACTGTGGTTATTTGTTGGGTTGCGTTTGATGTGATACTCTTCTAAGGAGCGGACTTAGTTTGGTCAGGCACGGACAATGCGTAAGATTAAATTTTGCAATTAGATTTCATGAAAAGTTTATTTTTATTTGCATAGCTTTAAAAATGAACTTTGATGGAGTTAAATTTCATTCGTAAAGTAGGAATTGGTAATTCATGTCAATTAAGGCAAAATTGTGCAAGCCAGAGCTTGAACCCGTGCCTTCAGGCACGGGCATTCGCTAGTATGCAAATAATGTAAAATATGTATATGTATCCATACATTATATAAATAGTGTTGTATATTACTACTAATTATAAATGCTCTCACGGCGGCCGGCTCTCTCAATCTCAATCTTTCTCAAAGTTGACACTTTTGCACTTCACACACGCACAAACATTTGCACACACTCGGTGAATTTGTGATTTAGACTATCTATCTAATAAAATACAAGGGTCTTTGGTAATATTCCTAAAGAATATTCTCTCTCAACGGTTCAGATTTCTCCTTAACACAAATTTTATCTATCTATACAAACAAATCCAACGATCCAGATTTCTCTACCCTTTCCATACAAACTAATGGCATGTTTTGTAAATAGCATGCAATCCTGGGGCTTAAAATCCTGGGGCTTATATTGGAAACATCTCCCAGTAGAAAGGATAATTTCAACAGATTTGTAATATTAAGACAATATACACGGCAATTGATAGGGGGTGTTTCAGTTTGGATTTCTTTTTTAAAAGTTCTTTTTTTTCAATTTTCAAACTCAAATATAATAAAAATGAAAAATAATTTTATGATTTTTTTGGCACCGTATAAAAGATCTCAATGAAATCTATCAAACAAGATCCATATTGGTAGGAAAATTATTTACGTAAATACATGATTTTTGAATTTGAAATTACTTTCCTTTTCTAAAAGTTCTATTTTTAAGAAACCGGAGCGCCCTGTAAATAGGCGAGGGAGGATTTTTAGAAAGATTTTATGTATTGATTTTTGGAAAGTTTTGTGTTTAAATACATACAATAAACCGACTAATTTTATTGGGAGATAATGGCAGATTTTTGGGTGACAGATTTTTATGGAAAGCTTGATTTTTAGCAATAATTTTTTATTGCAGATTTTTTTAGCAATATAGTCTTTGGCGTTTACTATGGACTATATTGGCTGATTTTTCGGAAAGTGAAAAAATTGTTAGTTTTTTATTTAACAAGTTTCTACCAGTTGTAACACCATTTTTGACTCTCATTTTTTTGGTGTGTGTTCAAAATTACAGGATGAATAATGAGAATGAAATTAATATATATATATATATATAGTTAATATGATGCGTGGAACACGTCTCTCTCTCGATTTCAAGGGGTTCAAAATTTGAATCACTCAAATTTCTTGCCTAGCGTCGCCGCCGCTGCCTTTCTCCCTGCACCTGCCGAATCACCAATCTCTACCTACTACTTCCTCCAGCCCTAATCACAAAGTTTATTATGATTCTTGCAATAAAGTGACCATACTTAGGGTATTTCCCTCCACAGCTCATGAAATTGTACAGGACAATACTTAGGTTAGGAAAAAAACGATGTGAGCTGTTTATTGACTATCAAGTGTTTGTATAAATGTCGTTCCCAATTTCTCTAACTAAAAGATACCATTCTTCATCATCATTTTCCTTCAGGTTGTATGCATTATGAAAAGAAAGTTCCAAAGAAGTTGGGTTGCCCGACATAGCTTCTGGATTGAACAGTTTTGATTAGCCTTAAGCTAAGGTTTGCTCATGGTCTCTTTCTCTATGTATTTTTCTAGGTTCCTCTCCAATTTCAATAAATAGAATTAGAATCTATTTGTGTCTACATTTCTTTTGAAATTGCATACTTAAGTTGTTAAATGCAAAGTATTGGTTGGTATGCTTAGATTTTTTCTGATTTTGTTGATGCAGAGACTAACTAATGTGCTCATTGGTTTTAAGTTTTTACTTGGTATTAATTTACTGGGATTCCATAAGCAAATTGGGAGAGTGCCGTAAGTACGGGTAATTCTCTTTCATGTCACTAAGAAAAGAATCACATACTGCATACTAATGAATCGATTTAATATTTTGAGCCACTAGCTAGCAAGTGCCGTCAGCACGGACAATTCCAACAGGAATGCGTAGTGCCGTAGGTACGAGCAAGCACTAGTATATTAATATTGTACTATCGCATGGGTGACGTTTAAAATCTCATACTACTATCTAGCAGGTTTCTCGAAGTATAAACGGTAATTAAGCCATGTACTACTCTTTAATTAATCGTAGCTTTATCAGCTTTTGTGTTGGTAGTATATAGTTGTGTTATTGCTTGAATAGATTTACAAATAACATTTTTTTAAATTTACTATTGACGAGATATTGTTAAGTTTCTATGACTGGTCTAATTGAATATGCATCTGTTGAAACTATCGCTGGTTTGTTGGAGAAGATCATATGAGGTCAGAAGAGTTCAGTGGCGGACCCAGGAATTTTACATAGCAGGGGCACAAAATTTTTTTGTAAAAGTTATTACGAGTTATAGTTAAGCACATTTACTCTAAAATAATTTTAACATTCATGATAAATTAACAATTTTAAAAGTATTTATGTATTTTAATAATTAGCTACTTTGGCAAACTTGCGCACCTTGACTATATGCATTATCACATGTTCATCATCTATTTTTCTATTACTAACTCTACTATTACAGTTTTGGGGACAAAAAATATACAAATGGAATGTGGAGGTAGACTCGAATCCATGAATAATATAAAAATCAAGGTACTCACTACTATTTTCTATTGCCATTTAGAAAGAAAGAAAAAAAAAAAAACACATGTCTCCCAAAAGACAGATTTTTCTATTACCTTTTGGGGGAAAAAAAAAAAAAAAAGAGAGAGCACATCTTACTCTACTTTTGGGAGAAAGGTAAGAATAACATACAAGAGAGCACAGGCGGACCTCGAACCTGCCACCTCTTGGTTAAGAATGAGGACACTAAACCACTGCACCAACAGCTTGCTCCTTACATACATTCAACATAAATAATATATATACAAAATCGGGAAATTTTTTTTTTTTTTTAAAAGGCGTGGGGCCTGTGGGGGCACGTGACCCCACGTGCCCTATGGTGGATCCGCCCCTGGAAGAGTTTCTTATTAATTAGTTCCTAAATTTTTGATATTTTGCAGAATCAATAGGGATGCAAACTGTTTGGTTTGAACCGGCCGTATAGGCATATATTCTTTTAAATCAAACTGGACATGTCGATTTGGATATTTTACAAAACAAGCCAACTATTAGTGTTTCGGCTTGGCTTGGTTTGGTTTGACAAATTTTTGATTTCTTACTCATGTCGTATTTTATATATAAAAGGAAAAAAATTAGAATTTGGATCACATGTAGGCATGTAAGAAATACCGATTAAACTGTGGATATAGTTTGTCTGGGCGTGGGCTTGCATTTATTTTTAAAGCACCGTAGCGTAGCACCCTAGCTTTTGGTCTTTTGCACTGAACAACCAATTTAGGGCTAAGTTTTTCTTGTCTTGAAATCTAGAGAAGTGCTTGTCTACATATGTGGCTAAAGATACTATTGTGCATAGTGCCCGTTTGATTCGACGTCTTATTTGTTTATGTAACTAAAATTTGGTTGAATCTAAATTCAATTGTGTCAAGATTCAATAAATGTTTAACTCTCATCACACTGGCAATTATTTAATTGGACGAGTTTATAGCGACGGTTCTATGAGATTTTGTTACATAGTACGTTATTACTTTACTTGGGGTTACTCTTTTAAGAGGCCACCTATCATCACAAGTATTATTATATTGATAAAAATTCATCAATGCCAATTCAAATAAAATACAAATGTAAAATTTTAAATTAGAAACAACATGTTGTGTGGAAGAGAGAAATTACATCAGGTTTGGATGGCAAGTCAAGGCCATTGAGAAGGAGAATATGAAGAAATGGCAAATAAGTGAACTGCAGTATTAATTACATAAAAAATCTAGGTAATATAGCACATTTGGTTTTTTTTTTTTTTAATCTCTTGTCAACGCTTGGTTCTCGGGTAGTCTTAGGTTTTTAATCATTCCTTTGGTTGCCTTTGTTCCTTTTAATCTTTGTACTTTTTTAGAGATTAATAAAATTTCTTTTACCTATCAAAAAAGAAAAAAAAAAATCTAGGTATACCATAGAAATGTTGCGCATTTTTGGTGTATGTTAAGCATTTTTTTATTAGTTATGCAGAAGTGTCTCAAATTATTGACCACCCAAATGATGTTCTGATTTCTCCAAAATACGATTAGGATTTTTAACAAAACCTTAATTTTCTCCTGTTTTACATCGACAATATAATTGTTTCCTCTTATCTGCATGGTTAATTTGTTGTGATTGGAAATTTCTCACAAACAATATCTAAAAAATTCCGATGTTACTCAGAAAACTTGGTAGTTATAGACAATGTTTGGTTATTGAACATTGTCGGCATATCATGAAAATAAACATTAGAAAAGTGTGATCCATTATTATAACATTGAACATGCGTTTTTCTGGCCTCAGAATCTGGCTCTAGTTATTCTTCCTCGTACATTTTGAAATTTCTCAATAACTATATCAAAATGAAATTGTCACATAGTTGATGTGATTAGGTTTTTTAAATCATTGATACGACTCACGGTATACATGTTTTGACTACTCACAATATACATTACGTTGTAAGATATCATATCAAAAGATTTTGCAACAAAAATCCAGGTTAAATGACTTCAAATGTGATACTCTCAGTCCAATCTTATATCGTACGTACTTAATTCACTTTGTGGAGTTTAGGACTTTCTAATTAATATTTTATGGGGTTCTGTAAAAAATCAGCCCCAACTGATATCGATAAGTATGTTTTTTGAATTTGTAGAAGCGAAATTGCTCAGTTTCGCAATTTTTGCCCCTATAAATTCAAAAACATATCTACCAATATCTGTTGGAGCTGATTTTTTACAAGATCCCATAAAATATTATTTTAGAATTTATGAATATTTTTCTGTATTTTTTTGCCGTGCAGTGGACAGTCACCGCATGTACGGTGGTCGTAACACCACTCTTTCGTTAATGTCCATTTCTCTTTCTTTTTGGTCCTACTAACGGGTGCTAGCATGCATCCCTTAAAAGAATAATAAAATATTTTCTCCCCCCTAAATGTGTCACGCGAGTACATATGTGACCTTTCTGCACACTCATCAATTCTTTGCGGGCCATGTCTCCCTTTTCATTTGAATGACAATTCTGCCCCTCCATTCTCTCTCTTCTGTTACCCATCTCCCTCAAAAACCCAACCCACACGACCCTCACCTTACCAATTTTATAACCACGGTGACCGTCAATTAGAACCAGCCATACAAAATGGCCAATCACGTGGTCATAATGAGAGAATTTTCCGGCAGGTTGTGGATAAGGGATGAGGCTCTGCTTTTGAATATGTGGGTAAGCAAAAAGTAGTCACCAACTCATCGGGACACCCACAAGCCAAACTAAATACAAAAGATTGATTAGAAATTTGCACTTCTCTGTGTTTTCAAAAATTGATTAGGCTCCGTTCCGCAACGCCAAATAAGTACTTATTTTTTAAGAAGGCAATTTCAAGTTCAAAAATGATGGCTTCATTAAAATCTAAAAATATGCAATATGGATCTTATTTAAAAGATCTCATTGAAATCTTTAATACGGTACAAAAAAATTAAAAATTTATTTTTCATTTGCATTATTTTTAAGTTTAAAAATGTGAAATAAGTACTTATTTTTTAAGAAGGTATTCTGGAACGGGCTTAGATGCCAAATGGCCCTTATCGTAGAGATTCGTTCAGTACTCTGCATAGTTTGTCTGAAAATAATATTCCTTTGAGTTAATGTTTCTTTTTTTTTTGATCGGCTAGAATGTTTCTTTTTAAGCAGTTAGACTGAATTTTGTGGACCCAACTTTTAGATCCGTTTGTTTTCTAGTGTATAATGGTGTTTTTGTGTTTCAAAAGATTTAAGAATGTTTTTTCATAATTTTGTAATTTTTAGATTCTTCTCATTAAGACGGATGATTAATTTAAAAAATATGACTTGAATTGAAAAAAAAAAAAAAAGAGAAAAGAAAAGAACAAAACACTCAAAATAAAGAAAAAATTTACAAAGAATGAGAAAATAAATACGTGCCTTGTTCTTCTAAATAAGCCATTGGCTTTCCCGCAAAAAATGAGCCAAACAAACCCACAAAAAAATAAAAATAAGCCAATAAGCCAATTGTTTCGTCTTTATTTAAAAAAAAATTGGATTTCGGTTAAAAAATTTTACTTTTTAGATTCCTCTCGTCATGAGGATGCAATAATCTCAAAAAAATTGACAATAAACCAAGTGATACGAAAAAATTTTGAATAAGGACAAAAAATAAGCCACTTTGGCTTATCCAAACACCTAGTATATAGGATAGGAAAGGGCGGTGAGGGCATGACGTTCGTATTGCGGCCTCCTCCCTGGTTCCAGGTGGTAAGCACGGAAACCACAGATTTCTAGGGGGCACTTTAGTCTTTTCATAACAAAATTAGTACAACAATTTCCCAATAATGAAAATGGTTTTCTTTCTTTTTTTTGATGGAATAATCTAAATGAATGTCTAAATTCCCAACATAAGAGGTCTCAACTGCAAGTTCTGCAACCTACTCAGCACTCTTAAGCAGCTCCTACCCTCCTTCGCGTGGCCTTTCGAAGTCGCATCAAGGTCATTCATGAGACCGATCATCAGCTTCCTAAGGAACACCAACAACCCGTTGCTAGTCAACATATACCCCTACTTCGCCCACATCAACAATCTCCATCACGTTCCACTTCCCTACACCCTGTTCACTGCCCCAGGAGTTGTCGTTCGAGACGGTCCATTTCATTACAAGAAGCTTTTTGATGCCATGTTGGACGATACCTACTTTGCCCTCGAGAAGGCAGGCGGGCCCAAAGTGGAAATCGTGGTGTCAGAGAGCGGATGGCCCTGCAGCTTCGGTGGAGAACGCCGGGACTTATTATAGGAATCTTATCAATCATGTGAAAGGAGGGAGTCCAAAGACGCCTGGGAGGGCTATCGAGACCTATTTGTTTGCCATGTGTAATGAGAATTAGAAGATTGGAGCACAGAGTGAGAAGCACTTTGGGCTTTTCTCACCCAACAAGCAGCCCAAATACCTCTGCTCTTTTGGATTTAACTTAAATTTAAAAATTGTCCTCGTTTGAATTTTTTTGCATTTGTTAGTTTTGTGCCGAACTTTTTTGGGATATTGACTCGTCTCGACGAGAAGAATTAGAAAAAAAAAATTTATTTTTACCCAAGTATTTTGAGAAATTTTTGCGCTAAAAAGTGGTTATTTATCATAATACTTAGTAAATGTGCCAAAATTTTACTTTTCCGATTTCTCTCGTCGAAATGAATCAATACCCCAAAAAAGTTTGGCGCAAAACTAACAAATACGAAAAAAAATTCAAATAAGGACGAAATTTTCAAATTTAAGTTAAATCCAAAAGAACGTAGCCATTCGAGAATTATGAACAGTATGAAATGATGTGACGGGGAAGGCCTACATTTATCTCCGGAATAAAGAATCCTAGGCTTGTGTGTGCCCTAGTACAAAGGAAATAAGACATGGAAATGTCTTCTTTTTTTGACTACTGACTACTAGAACTAGTACAATCAAATATCTTAGGGTTAATCAATGAGAGTTCTAAAGTAAAAAATTAACAAAAATGATATTGGTACCGATGGTACCGTAGGGAAAATGCACCGACAGCCACCGGACGGCCGATCTGAGCCGTCCAAAAAAATTTTAAAACAAAACCGAGTGGGCTAAAGCAGGAATCAACGGCATCCGACGTGCGTAGGTGGTCGATCCAAACACCCCATTTAAGCTGAATGTCTTTTTCCGTTTGCCATATGGACGGAGACCTAACAGAAAGGTGTTAAGTGTCAACTCTAGATAGTTAGAGGATGCACGATGTCTGGTTTTGTAGTATGAGGGGGTTAAGTAAAAATGCGGGTTAGTTGATGGGAGCTTAGTGTAATTTACTCTTCTTTCTTTTTTTCGTTTCACTGGGTGACGAATGATGTCATTTTAGCGGTACAAATGGGTGGAAAATGAAAATGCCATTTGAACATGCCTTTGGTTTTTGTCCGGAGATGTCCAGTAGTCAGCTTGATCAAGTTTTATGTTTATTTGTACAGAAGTTTGAATACAGGTGTGATATACTTTTAAACTCGGACAAGTACAAAAGTACTTATTAGAGATATCACAAATGAGAAGAACTAGTAGCCCTCCATTATTTTTACATTCATTGTCTATATTGAAATTTTTTGGGGTTTCTGTCTTTTTTGTATTCATGACTTCTATATGCTCCGAAATATTGTTGTATATTACTCAACTAACTTTTAGCATCCATTTTTCAAATTAAAAGAATTGATATTCACATTCCCTTTTTTATTATCCACACTCTCTTTTTTTTTTGTTTTTTTAGTGTTGAAAGTGTATGTATTTTTTTTTAGTGTGGATAACAAAAAAGGGAGTGTGAATATCAATTCAAATTAATAAATATTGTATCAGTTTTTTCATGGTAGATTAGTAAGTTAAATTGCAGGCTCATATTAAAGATATGGAACTAAATCTAAGAAGAAACAACATCTATTTCCATGACTGTTATGCTATCAAAGAATTTGCAAGTATAAAGGTATGGAATAAAAAATAATGTTTATTTATTTTGAGCAATAAATTTAACAAGATAAGAGATACTATACACATAAATAAAAGATTACAAAATAAAATAAATGTATGCATGAAATGTACATACAATTGAAAAAGCCTAAGGAAATTTTTTGGGAAATGATTTTGGCACTCCCCAAATTGATAACCACTCTCCCTAGGGGGGATGCCAAAATCAATCGGGAGTGTAATTATCAATTTGAGAAGTGCCAAAATCACTCCCCCAATTTTTTATACAGTTGATAGTTGGGAACCAAGAAATCTTACAATTTGCACCAAATTTGGCCCACTTTGAAGTTGGGGTGGGTGCACGTTGGGCTTCGGTACAGGCCGGATTAGATTACATACGAGTAATGAAGTACTTTATGTTTGAAGCTCATGCAACTGATAAATGTGCTTTAATCTGATATTTCCGAATACAACCTCATTTCTCATTCCGCTAAGATTCTTATTTTTCGCTTTACAAGATAGATTATTCGTTCATAATTCATCACTTTTAATTCCAAAAAAAGAACTTATTTGAAAAATAAATACTTAGAGCCCGTTCCAGAATACCTTTTTAAAAAATAAGTACTTATTTCACATTTTCAAACTCAAAAATAATGTAAATGAAAAAATAGTCATCTTACACCAAAATCAACATTTAGGCTCTGTTTTGTTTCGATGTAAAATATTTTACAATGTAAAATATTTTCCATGTAAAATATTCTTTTAGAAAACAAATTTCAAAATTTTATTTTTCGGTGTTTGGTTGGCACTTGAAAATATTTTCAAAAATTAAAAAAATAGTGTAGAGAGAGAGAGAGAGAGAGAGAGAGAGAGAGAGACTTAAATAGTGGAGAAATATGAAAATATTAGAATTGAATGTGGGTCAGGACTGACGATCGAGGAAACTGAGCAATGAAAATTGCAGCAGAAAGAAGCGGGTTCATTTTGGAAAACAATTTACAGAAGATTTAAGGGTAAATCATTTTTATCCAATTGATGAAAAATGTTTTACATGTAAAATATTTTTCTAATTTTTTATACAACCAAACAACGAAAAATAGGTAAAATATTTTACGCCCAAACAAATGGAGCCTTACTAAAACCAAAACACTATAGTCAATTGTTTACAAAATTCATCTATATTTTTACCCAACTTCTATTATCACTTCTATCGTTTATGATATGAAGTAATTGTTTTATCACTATTGCTTACTACATTCATTATTCTACAAATAGTACAAGCTAAATTGTTTTCAATATAGTTCAAATTCACAAAGATTAAAAACTAATTTTTGGTTCAACAAATTAAGTACTTTTTTTTTTTTGAACAGAAACAAATTAAGTACTTAACACCACCACTCTTTTAGCTTCAAAAATAACTACTTAACAACCCCACCTCCATTCATATCATGAAACTCAAAAAACCCAAAATTAATCAACAAAAACTAAACAGAAAGTCCCTCCGTCCCTTTTTTAGAGTCCAGTATTCCATTTTGGGCTGTCCCTTAATAAGTGTCCATTTTGTAAAGTTAGTGGCTAAAAGTTGGTGTATTGTCTATTTTGTCCCTAAAAGTAAATTCCATTTTGAAAAGTTAGTGAGTAAAAATGTAATGATGATGGGTAAGTAGGGAAAGTGGAGTAAAAAGTTGATGTGAAATGTATAATGATGATGTCTTTTTAATAAGTTGGAATTACGAAGCAGGACACTTAAAAAGGAACAGAGGGAGTATCATTATTACCAGAGAGCATAACCGAACATGCAATGAACGTTGCTAATCACCTAGTCTCTCAAACACTCCTACCATACTCAAAATACATTCTAGCTATAATTCAAAAAATCAAAAAGCTGAAAATGAAAAGTCATCTAATTAGACTCCCAAACACCCCCATTTTAGGTGTTGATCGACTGCACTGCTATAATGTTATTCCCAAAAAGTTGAATAGAGCATAGAAATTTGAGACCCGGGTGCAAGTTAAACATTGACAAAATTAGCCAAAAGGCAAAAGTTATTACTACAGGTCGGGCCACACGCAATTCGCGTGGAAGTCTAATGTTGGCAAAATGAGCCGGAAGCTATTGTTCATATTTTGTCAACATTTGACTTGCACATGCATTGTGTATGCATGCTTGACGATTTTCTAATCCTAAATTAATGGGTTGTCCCAAGCGTAGAGTAGAGACCGACGTAGCACAATATCCAAGAAGTTCGGAGTCGAATCCACAGAGACAGTGATGCGTACTGACTAAAAACTCGGGTTGTTACTGATTAAACTGACTCTTAGATAGCTATCCTTTGACGATTGATTGAGATTAACTAAAACCTAGAAATTGATTGTACTTTTCAGATAACTAAAAGGAGATACGATCGTAGGGTTCATAGCACTCATAATCAGTTCAGATTAGCCTGCTCCATTCAGTGTTCTTAAAACATTCGATTTTAGTGAAAAAAAGATACCCCTCGAAAGATGCAAATCTTTATGGTCGCCGTTAACTTATGCGCAGCGAAGAATGGGTTTTGGACCCCGTTCACATGGGTTATGACAATACCCGGATTCGTCTAATGAATGTTCTTTATAAAGCTAAAATTGCTTTTCGTTTATTGTTTGAAAATAGGAGCAGTGCATGAACTGGTCACAGTGTGCAAATCAACCTGCGACCCTACCTATACGGTTACTCACTCATTATCAAGCAAAAAATAAAAGAAACCCTAATTTGAAATATGTTTCTATTACGCGAGATGGAAAATAAACAAGACATATAAACTAATCAAATACCAGCGAATAACTTTTATTAAGAACAGAAATTAAAACGAGTTACTGGAGTGCGCGTAATTGAACAAAGCTTCAAACTTGAAAGGAAAAGAAAATACTAAACTATATGTGCTGCATCCCCATCCGTCACTTTTCTGTTTCTTCGAAGTCGGTACACCACTGACTAGGGCTGTCAGCCGAGATCGAAAAATCGATCAAAACTAAAAAAATCGGACCGGACCAAAATTTTTAAACAGGTTGAATAATTTCGATCCGATTTCGGTTTATAAAATTTTATAAACCAAAAAAATAATTTCAATCCGGTTTATGTGTTTTAAAAACCGGTCGAAACCGAACTGATTATATATATGTATAATATATACATATTATATTATATAAAAACATTGGGGGAGAGGTTGAATTATGGATTTTTTGCAAATATTTTGTGGTGTATATTGGTCTAATAAATATATTTATTATATAAAATCAATCAAATATATACACTAAGGATCCCATAAGGGATTCCGCACGGCCTTACCGTGCAGTACTCCTCTTTTCCAAGCCAATTTCAACGATCCGAGCCGTTCAAAATGTGCAGAACATGATTTTAAGAGTACCTTCTAGAAATCAACAAAAAAAATGATCGGGAAAGGCTCCGAGCAGTTTTTTATTGAACAGTTCAATAAAAAACTGTTTGGATCAAGCTCTTTCCGATCATTTTTTTTTTGCTGATTTCTCGCGGGTACCCTTAAAATCACGTTCTGATCACTTTAAGCGGCTCGAATCATCTAAATTGACTCGAGAAAGAGAAGTCCCGCACAGTAAGGCTGTGCGGAATCCCTTATAGGATCCAGACTCCAGATATATATATATATATATATATATATATATATAAACTATTTTTATGAGCTTAATTATGTTTTTATGGGTTTTTTTTTATGTATTGGGCTCAAAATTGATCCTTTTTTTGTTGGGCCCAGAAAAAAGGTTGAATTATAAATTTTTGATTGATATTTTGTGGATTGAATTGTGAATTTTTTGATCTATTGGGCCCAAAATATGGAGTCGACTATTCGCAGTCCTGTATTTTCTAGGGCTGCTCAAAAAAACCGGTGAACCGTGAAACCGGTCCAGACCGAACCGATCCGTACCTTTTGGATTTGGCCGTGAATTAATGGTCCGGACACGGATTGAAAAATTAGAAAACCGTGACTCGCAGTTCGGTCTACGGATTTTCATTACGAAACCGTGGATTAACCGAACCGGACCGTGAGATATTTATTTATATAAATAACAAATAAATACATAAATATATATATATGTGTATTTATATAATTAATTGTTAGTAATGTTAAAACTTTTTTCTACCAATTTTTGTATTTTATCTTAATAATGGGATATAGTGTAAATGTATAAAATATATGGGGTGAACCGTAGTTTTTTTTAATATAAGTTACGGGTAATCCTAATTTAGTTTCGCTAGTTCGTTTCTTTTTCAGTTTTCCTAATTTCCATTTCTTGTTCAAGTCACCGCCGCACCGTTCTTACTTCTTCGCTTCTTCCTCCTCCTCCTCCTCCTCCTCTCTCTCTCTCTCTCTTCGTTTCTTCAAAATAACAAGTACTTTCTGGTGGCCAATGTTAAATTTAATTCTGAAGGTAACCTTCTTCCCGTTTGGTGTGAGATATAAGCTTGAACTTTATTTTTTCTAAAATCCGTGGACAAAATTGTAACCAATCCGCGAGTTAAGGATTGGATTAGAACCAAACCGTAGGACTTTTGGACTGGACACGGATTTCATTTTGTAAAAACCGTGACTAGCGGTTCGGTCCTCGGATTCCTAAGAATCCGAACCGAACCGGACCGCGAGCACCCCTAGTATTTTCTCCCTTATCCCACTACATTTCGGTAAATAGTTGTTGAAAATCATACATAATATTTCGGTAAATAACTGTTGAAAACAAGATTATATTTCGGTAACTACATGTCAAAAATATGTTCAACATTCGGTAAACAACTGCCAAACATACATATTTGGTAAATAGCTGTTGAAAAAAATATTATATTTCGGTAATTATATACTGAAAATCTATCTCAATTTCGGTAACTAACTGTCAAGTATAATTGAAAATTTTTAATGGGCTAAGGGAGAAAATACGAGGCTGCAAATAGTCACCCCCCAAAATATGGCTCATTAATGAAAACTGGATAAACCGAACCGAAACCGATTGAGCCGGTCGAAATCAGACCGATTTATCTTAACCGGTTCTGATTTTTGAAAATCTCAAACCGGATAACCGATTTCGACCGAAAAATACATCCAAACCGGTCGAAACCGGACCTGTATCACCCTTATCACTGACTTATATAGGAGTAGGTTTTAATCCCATAATAACATAAAAGACCCTTGAACTTCACATTATAAGACATTAATCATTCAACTTCGAAGGACTTTGCATTTTGATCCAGAACTTTTATAAATTCTTCTTTTTACCCAAAAGTCTCGGATAACGGGCTTGAGCAACCTATAAACATAAAAACACATAATAAAAATCAGTTAACAAATATAAAAGACTAATAAATATAGATTGAAGGGCCAAAATATGTATATTTTAACACTTATCAATGCACCAACCTCTAGTAGTTAGACTTTAATCCTCTCTCAGTCGACAACAAAGGGTATTTCGTTTCCCATTTGATCAGTTGTATATCAAAGACTTCAACGATCATTTTTTATTTCCTGAGATAAGCAATGATTCAGTTTAATCCCAATATTTTTTTAACCAATTAGAATTTTTGTTCTTCACAGATGGGGAATATCTGTTGGTAAAATTAGGGAATTTTCCCATTTTGGTTCCAGTTGATAAAATTAGGAAAAGGCAAATTATCCAAAACTGATTGTATTGTTTGGTTTGGGTCTAGAGAGCCAACTCTTTCTCTCTGTGTATGGTCCCTAATAAATTGTACTTTGGTCACACTAATTCATGCGTATTGTTTATAGTTTTCCCAAAATTGTTGGTCTTACCTTTGCGCACGGTCCTTAATAAGTTGTACTAGAGACCGGGCATACGCAATGCGTAAGCAAGTCGGATTGAACAAAATTTGTGAAAAATCGATCAAACATTAAACGGGAAGCTATTGTGCAAATTTTGACAAAATTCGACCGTACTGTTTATAGTTTTCCCAAAATTGTTGGTCTTACCTTTGCACACGATCCTTAATAAGTTGTACTAGAGGCCGGGCACACGCAATGCATGTGCAAGTCGGATTGAACAAAATTTGTGAAAAATCGATCGTACATTAAACGGGAAGCTATTGTGCAAATTTTGACAAAATCCGACTTATACACGCATCGTGTGTGCCCTGGCCTTTATTTTTTGTAAGCTAGAGAGAGAGAGAGAGAGAGAGAGAGAGAGAGAGAGAGAGAGAGAGTGTGTGTGTGTGTGTGTGTGTGTGTTTTGATGTTAATGGGAAGAGAGAGAAGGTGTGTCAAGTTTTAATCTTAGTGCTTGCTTGACCAAAGTGTGTATTGTAATAAGAATACCCTAAGTGTAGAGTTAGGTCGGCTGTAGCATAATAAACTCAGAAGTTCGAGGTCAAATTCACTGGGAGCCAATGGAGCTAGGCCGAAGGTTTGATTTACGAAGGATTTTTTGCTTTAGGACCGCCAATCTTTGGTTCGGTTTTGAGACTGCCAACTTTTGAGTGATGAAAATTTTCTCTACCTCCTAACTTTAATTGAAAACAAAGATTGACTAAAAAATAAAATTGGCAAGGTCAAGGGGATCATTCCGCCCATAACTTTGGCCGTTCAATGCTTCTCTGCTTCTCTTTAATAACTCAAGTGAGAGTCATTGTCATTGAATCTCACTCGGAAGATTTAACTATGAAAATAAAGTTTAACTAATACAATAGGGTTTGAAAATGGAAAGGAACTCATTTAGTCATTTTATCAAACACATAGAGTGCCATGGTTCTAAGCATTGGGTGTGCCAAGGAAACTTGTCTACACACAATCAAAAAAGTTAACAACCCTAAATTTAGACCAAAGATTAGAGTTCAACAAGTTCTTTGAGGTATTTTGGCAAACACCTAGAGTGACATAGCTCTAAGCATTATATGTGGCAAGAGATCGAGTCCTTACCTACACAAAATCAAAGAGGTTAACAACCCTAGGCGTTGTTACACAAAAATGAATTTAATTCATTCAAAAACCACATTAAGTACAAGAACTAAGAGAAGCCATTAAACTACCCAAATCATGGGATAGAAATCACCCCATGACCAAGCCAAGGAGGTTACCCCTCCATTCGAGATGAAGTAAGCAAGGAAGACAAAGGAAATGCAAGAAACATGGTGAAAAACAAAGATTAACAACTAAAACATGAATTGAAATTAAGAGTACTAACATGATTCTTAAAGAAATTACATGGGAAATGGAAATCTAAGTTCAATCCATGGAGGATTGAGAGCAAAACCTAAGGAGGGAGGTAGAGAGAGAAAGAGAAGGGGGAGAATAGCCCTAATTTCGTGCATAAGGAGAATATATAGCCTCCATCAAAGATAATTGCAAAATTGCCACTGAAACATTTGCAGACTGGGCTCCCACCGGTAGGAGTTCTTCGGAGCAAAATTGTGGCCTTTCCTACCGGTAGAACTATTCACCTACCGGAAGGACTATTTACAGACTTTTGCCTTTGGCTAGCTTGTTGAACTTCGTTGGCTCGCTCTGGACACCCCTGAACTCGGATTTGGGTGTTCTTTGGACCGTTCGAAAGCTTATTGAGTCTACTTTCTAACCCAAGTGGCTTGGATAAAAAGTATTTTGTACATCAAAAGATATGACAATTTTGTCCTCAGTTGTTCGGAGGATGAGTTGCTTTGGTAAAATCCCCAATTCTCCATCATTTCCTTCGGCCCTTGGGCATCTCGAGTATGCTTCAAAGCTTATTTTTCATGACTTTTGGGACTCGATCGTGGAGTGCCATGTGGCCTTGAGTACTTGGACACAACGGGGCTATCCATGGCATTTAAATGCGCATTATTCACACAATTTACCTGAAAATGACAAAAACACACCTTTCGCACAATGTCGTTCAAATCAAGCAAGTTGTGCTCGTGTGTGACAAAAAATGAGAGAGATAACCCCTATTATTTACACTATTGAGGGCTTATCACTTAGCCCTTAGTTTCAAAGGCTGAGATGGAGTGTCACAATTTGTGTTAAATTTTGTGTGGAAGGAACTGGCCCGTAATTAATGAATAGAGAATATGATAGAGAGATTGGTGTAGGGTGGAAAGAAAACGTGGATAGGTAAAATACATTTTATACCTTTTTTACTAGGTATTTTAACTACCATTGGTGTACATGCTCTTAAAATTAGTATGCTAGAGTATCTCCACTCTCTACTCAAATTTTCACTTAAATTTGAGTAAACGCTTCATTTGGTATTGTGTGTTCCAATGGGTAAACTCAAACCCAAGTACAAATTTGAGTAAAAATTTCATTAATGGCAATATTGTAAATTTAAAGGTGTGAAATTTGCCTTCAAAAATTTGAGTAAGGGTTGAGTATAACCAAATTTGAGTCTATATTTGAGTAAAACTCAAATTTGGAATAGGTTTGGGTAAGGAGTGGAGGAGGATTTTGGGTGACTTTTATTCAAATTTTAATTTGAGTCAATATTTGAGTAAGGAATAAGAATGCTCTAACAATAGTATGAACCAAGAAATCTTACAATTTGCACCAAATTAGGCCCACTTTGAAGTAGGGGTGGGTGCACGTTGGGCTTTGGTACAAGCCGGATTAGATTTCATACGACCAATGATGAAGTACTTTATGTGTGAAGCTCATGCAATTGATAAATGTTTATTTGAAGTACTAATAATTAGGCCTCTGTTCCACTACGATTTTTATTATTTGTTAAGCACTTATTTTTCGTTTTACGAGACAGATTATTCTTTCATAATATATCACTTTTAATTCAAAAAAAATATTTATTTAAAAAATAAGTATTTATTTTAGTCAGCAGAACAGAGAATTTTTTATACTTTTAAGTCCATCCAATTAATAGCTCCATTTTTTTCATTTTACTTCAAGGGTTAAAGATGCCAGAGGTCCATAAAGTATCTTCTTTTTTTTGGTGTCACTTGAGTCCCAATGTACAAATTTTGTCATTTTTACCGTCTTTAAGTACTTGATTTTTATCTATGCATTCTAATTGCCACCATACCGTCCAAATCATAGATTGTCATGAAGAACAAATGGCACATTACATAATTTAATACTCAACTAAAGGGTATTTCTGGAAAGAAAGTGGAAGTCGTGTATCTTTGTGACTTGTAGTTATTTATAATTCAATGAATCAGTAAACACAATCCCCTGATATTTAGCTAATTACAATTTTTAGTACTTTATGGCTCCATTTGTTTCAATGTAAAATGTTTTACAATGTAAATATTTTTCATGTAAAATATTTTTTTAGAAAACAAATTCAAACTTTTATTTTACGGTGTTTGGTTGGCACTTGAATTTTTTTTTAAGGAATCGACAAAATAGTGTAGAGAGAGGGGGGCTTAAACGATGGAGAGATCTGAGAATATTGGAATTGAACATGAGTTAGGAATGACGTTCGAGGAAACTGAGAAGTAAGAATTGCAGTAGAAAGCAACGGATTCATTTCGAAAAATAACTTACGGAAGATTTAAGGGTAAGTTATTTTCATCCAATAATGGAAAATGTTTTACACGTAAAATATTTTCTTATTTTTTACATAACAAAACACTGAAAAATAAGTAAAATATTTTATCGGAATACATTTTATGCCCAAACAAACAGAGCCTATAGTTGTAATCTCATTGTGGTAAAGGACAACCCTGTAATATCAATATTGCTATTAAGTCGAGTTAGGGTTTCAAATATTGCTATCAAATTAAAGGAAATCTAAAATAACATGCTCCGTATATAAGAAGCACCAATTGCAATCAGTTAACTTTTAATTAGGATACGAAATCCTTTGACTGCAGATCTTGACGAGCAATAAACGATTTATATCTGTATGCGATCAGATTCGATCCAAATCATCCGTGCCGAAATGAAAAACCAGATATCACTCAACACAACACTTGACAGGGGTGCTTGACAGCATCATCGGATCCCGGAAGGATGTATCTACAATCCATTTATAATCAGCCAACTCGAGAAATGAACCTGATACCCCTTACCTACGGTCAATTTCTAAGATTCAAACTTCCAATTGACAAAAGCTGACAGATTCGATGCCCCCAAAAGCCAATCGAAACTGCTTTTCAGACGACTTTATAGTAGCGTTTGTAAATCAACGCGGTTTTTTTATTAGCTACAGGAATATATGCAATGACATTAGGAGAAATTTTCCGGTGCTGGGTGGGTACGGCTAACGTGCTGACCGCTCAATATAATCTATTGGCTTTGTTCGGTTGCCTTTTCTATTTAGTTTTAGTTTTGAAAATCAATCATTATCCTACTTCTTTCCCCAATCATTACCCTATTTTTTCAATTATTACTTTCTCATCTCTCTCTATCTCTCTCCAATCATTACCCCTATTTTCAATCATTACTCTATTTCTCTCTCCACCCACTACTAAAACTAAACTAAACTAAACTGCCAACCAAACACAACCAATCATTAAAAATATATTTTTAATTTAAATTGTTCAAAACACTTTTGAACGGTTCAGATGAGCAGAATAAGATCACGTGGTACCCATGCAGCACTGAAAAATTTCTCCAACCTTAGAATGAAGTGAATGCTTCATGCAAAAGATCCTCTTGGCTTTTTTAGTCGGAGCTAGCCCCCCACGGAGAAGAGAATATATTGTTATCGGGAAATGTTTATGCCTTGTCTGAATGACATTTTGAAAAAAAATTTCAACTTAAAATAAAAAAACTCATTTTCCCAACTTCCAATCGTTTCTCTCTCATCTCTCCAAGCATTATTTTATTTTCTCTCTCTACTCATTACCCATATTTTCAATCATTACAATATTTTTTCTCTCCACTCATTATCCAAAAATCAAACTCAAAAATTTTCAAAACATCATCTTAAGCACTATAACTTTAACGGTCTTCTGTTTTCAGAAATGAAAGATCACGTGATCAAGGCTTGGAATTCAGGGGTTTGTTTACTCCTAAGGTCTTATGTTGGAAACCTCTGAGGTGTTATCAACACCTACGGGGCCAGTTCATATTGAGCTTCGGTCCGACATTAATTGGGCTCTCCCCCGAATGGGTGGTAGATTTGGGCCCTCAAGATTAGTCGAGGTGCACGTAATTAGCTGACTCAGACACCTAAGTTATCAGAAAAAAAAACACCACGAGATTAAAATTTAACGAACTTCATTTGACAAAATTTCTTTAATATTCAGGTACAAGATCATTACAATATTTTGAACATATAGCTCAATGTATAGTATTCTGGATGTTGCATATAATTACTAGATCATTACACACTCATTATTTGGCATAGTATGAAAGAGCTTTGTATAAACGGCATTTTGGGATATGGGATAAGAAGAGAGATACAAGAATAACGAGCACTCTGTCACGCTATATTAGTACTTCTCATATTATTGTGCTTATGAGCAATTTTGATCATCTTTACCTCTTGAAAGACGTGAACTACAACAAAAATACCTGCAAACATTAAATTGATCTTCATTGAATCTTGAAGTCGTTGGCGTATGTGCACTAAAATATTAGAAATGAACTAATGATCTTGGACAACATTCATGCCTCTCATAATTTCAAGACCAATTTTTCCTTTTCCTTTTTTAGGAAAGACTATAATACACACCCCTTATTTAGGTGTGTATCATATGCACCTCCCAAAATGTTATGAATTATAGACAAAATGTTACGAATCGTATAAAGGTTATGAGATATACCAAAATGTTATGAATCATAATGAAAATGTTACGAATCATGCTGCTGAAAAGTTATGAATTCTAGAACAAAAGTTACGAAAAATGTTAAAATGTTATGAATAAATCATAAAATAGGTGCATAAAGTACATTCTTTTAAGGGGTGTGTATTATAAACTTTCTCTCATTTTTCTATCTAACTTCACGTTTCTGCCTGTTGTCATTCTTATATTTTGGAGGTCTCCCTTACGTTTTCTGCTCTGAAAGCCCTTTGCTAACCTGAAATACTTGCTTTCAAACCTGAAATACTAAACATGTGGAAAACATACACCTAAATTTCCCTTGTATTTCCTGAAACAAGCAGACTTTCCGGTAATTCGAGCCAACTACCTTTTTTTAAGATAATAAAAATGTTCTAGACCAACTTACGCGACCCGGATTATCATTGCCTTCATACACTTTCACATAGCATTGCATGCTACCCAAAAGTTGGAAAACCTTTCCTAATGTACACCAATATCCAAAATAAAAGCAGCCTTTTACTCCATGATCACTTACAAGTTTGGGGATCGAATTAAGGAGGGAAAAGGGGTTAATTAGGAATATTTATAACTACATTAATGCTTTGGTGATCATGTATGATTACCATATTTTAGGTACCATTTTATGTGTCGATCGTCACTATATTGTTAGAATATGCCTCATTTATCACGTAGTAAAGCATATTCTATTAATACAATAATGATACCTCACATGATACGCAAAATATGGTATTCAAACATGGTCAGCATAGCGTTGCTCTTCCATCTATACATCAACATGACAAACAGGAGGTGCAACAAAAGGGACTTGAGCCACAACCCCCTCCTTACTCAACCGAATCAAAACATCACATTTCACATAAATCCCGTAACGCCTTGTGGTTATACCAGCAGCCTTCCACCTGATTTTCCCCAGCAAAACCAAACTCAACCCAACCTCCCCGTACTCCTCATCCATCCCCAACCCATACGCCACCTCCGGAGCCACAGGCACCGGCCCGCCACCGCCGCCGCCACAAACACCGCACCCGCCGCCCACAGCGCCACCCAGTACGGGTGCCATCTCCACCCTGGTATGCTTCTCGTGGAACAGGGGCGGCAAGGCCACCGGCTGCGTGATCATTTGGTTATGGTACGACACGTAGGCCGAGAGGCGGTCGTAGAGAATCGAGACGCGGTGGTTTGGGTTTGTGGTGATGATGGTGAATTGCATGGCAGCGGATACGGACGGTGGCGGGGCGGAGGTGGTGGTGGTGAGGTTGAGGACGGTGAGGGAGGCGACGGTGTAATGGGGTTTATGTGGGCGGTAGACTAGGTATAGTGTGAGGAGGGTGATGCCGGCTAGGAGGAGGAAGACGGCCAGGCAATAGCAGAGGGCGCGGCGGGGGTGTTTGGCGGCATAGCGGTTATCGGGGGGGGTTTTGGTGGGTTTGTGGTTGCAGCTGCAGCTGTCCTGGCAGTGGCAGTTGTCGTGGATCATGTTGGTGGTATGTGAGAGTGACGGTGGTGGTGAGGTTCCTTCTGCCACAGAGCAAGATTTTGAAGGGGGGGGTGGTGTTGTCGTGGCTAGAGAATAAGAGAAAGGATCGAATAAGAGCAAATTGTAAGGGACAGATGTGACAAGAGGGAGGAAAGTGGAAGTCAGAATATGTGACGAAATTAATGTTATGAATTCCTTTATAAAATCAGAGAGAAAAAATAGCTTTAATGTTATTATCATTATAGTACTACAAAAATAGTTTCCAACAAAATGTGGTCTAAAAACTGTATTGTGTTGAGAGAGAAACTTATTCACGGCTCACGGAGCCGGTCCATCGGGCAATCATCTAAGGCCTCTTTTTTTTGGGACAAATAATTGGGCCCCAAATAGCGTTATATATTAAATATTTTCTAAGTGAATCAATTTACAACAACAACAATATTGAGATTGTAAATAGCGTTATATATTAAATACTCCCTCCGTCCCATAATATTTGTCCGGTCCGCAAAACGGAGACTACAAAATAATACATTTCTTTCAAGAAAAAATTCAAATTTTTTTCACAAGTTAAAAGAACTCGTCGAGATCTAGTAAGTTGTTGAATTTTTTCTCAACTTTTCTTACAAAAATAAAATTATTTTTACGTCTCCATTTTGCGGACCGGATAAATATTATGGGACGGAGGGAGTATTTTCAAAGTGAATCAATTTACAACAACAATATTGAGATCGTGAGTTTGATTCCTGTCCCCTTCAGTTTTTTAACGCAAATTCTGATTCCTGTACAATAAAGGAGTTGGAAACAAAGTTCTAGGGTGTTGAACTCACGACCTGAGGTTTCTTAAGAGAGATTAAACGCTTTGCCACCAAATTACAAGATTGATTTGCTTCTTTTATCGAACAAATAATAATTATACTAAAAAATGAGAGGTCCCATTTTTAAATTCCGCCTAAGGCCTCGTAAATTTCAAGGTAAGACCTGACAGATCAATCGTAAACAAGTTCTGCAGCAGTAACCAGTCATGACCGTCCAAAAGTGTTCTGGACAGTCCGGATTGTATTGATTTTTTTTTCAGAAAAGTTTCATTAATATCCAGACCGTCCAAAACACTTTTAAAACGGTCGCGATTGACTCCGTAAACAAATTTTTCTCTTGCGTTAAACTTTAAAACTAGTGAGCAGTAACCTATAACCATTTTCAACCCATATCTATCTATTTCTTCAAAAGGTAACCTAAGTAACCATGTTTTATTTTAATTCTTTGAACTAGAGATTGGAATTTGAGCAGCCAAATAGACTCCATCCATGTTTCATTTTAATTCGTAAATTGCTAATCCCACCCCCCCCCCCCCTTTCCCGTTTTACCCCTGCCTCTCTCTCTCTCTCTCTCTCTCTCTCTCTCTTTTCTTTCTTTCTTTCTTTACTGTTTCTTTTCTTCTTCTTTTTCGTTTTCTTTCCGGTTTTTTTTTTTTCATTTTATTTCCTTTTCTTTCTTTCCATTTTGAATTTTCTCTCTTTAATATTAGGTTCAAGTCTAATTCTAGGCTTTGTAAAATAGATGAGAGAAGTGGTTAAAAAAAAAAAAGTAAATGAGAGAAAAAACATGTATTTTAATTGATCATGTTTATCTGACTATTTTATTTTTCTTTTTTTGTCCTTTATAGATTAAAAAATATAGTTACGAAAATAAGTGTTTCAATTTTCAATCCGTTTGAACCAGTGCAAAGATGTTATTTTTTTGATCATTTCATCATAAACGGTCGTAATAAATTTTTGGCTCCAGGGCCTTTCAATGAACATCCTAAGAGAGTCCCGAAACTAAATAATGAGTCTTAGAGTGCTCGTTGAAAGGCCGTAAAACAAAAAATTCATTAAGATTACAATTAGTGTTCGGGACCTAATTACGAAATGTATTTTGCAAACGACATACTAATCCAGAATACAAATGTTATATTTAGGATTACTTTTTTTAACTATAGTACAATTTAATAAATTTGTTAACCATTATTTAGCAAAGATCGTTTTTTTTATTATTTTATTTTAAATGGTCATAATGAATTTTTTGGTTTAAGGACTTTTAACAAACACCCTAAAACAGTCAGATTGGATGAAATGATCAGAAAAATAACATCTTTGCACTGGTTCAAACGGATTGAAAATTGAAACACATATTTTCGTAACTATATTTTTTAATCTAGAATTAGACTTGAACCTATTTTTAAACTATTTTTTAATATATAAACGGTGTAAAAAAAATAGTGTTTCAATTTTCAATCCGTTTGATTCGGTTCAAAGATGTAATTTTTTCTAATTATTTCATCCTAAATGGTCGTAATAAATTTTTGGCTCTAAGGTCTTTCAATGGGCACCTTAAGAGCTCTAAACTAAATAAAGAGTCTTAGGGTGCTCATAGAAAAGTCTTAAAGCCAAAAATTTACTACAACCATCTAGGATGAAATGATCAGAAAAATAACATCTTTGTACCGGTTCAAACGAATTGAAAATTGAAACACTTATTTCTTTTACACCGTTTATATATTAACAAATATAGTTAAAAATTAATCCTAATGTTTTTTTCCTATATATATTAAAAAATATTATTAAAAGAAAAGTATTTCAATTTTCAATCCGAATAAAGAGTCTTAGGTGTTCGTTGAAAGGTCTTAGAGAAAAAAATTTACTTAGCACAGTCAGGATCCAATCTAAGCACGGACTCAAATTATTTTGGCATTATCAATTTCTTATTTTAAAAGTAGAGAAAATATGTGTAATACTGGTTAATGTTTTTTTTATATTGATTTTTGAAAGCATAGAAGATATATTAGCTTGGGCTCGGAGCATTGGTCTTAAATATGATATTGTCGTGGTTAATTGAAAATAGAATTTGAGTTAACTAAAAAAAAGATAATAGGGGAAAATGGGAAAGGAAACAAATAAAGAAAAGAATTGAAAATTATAAATAAAAAAAGGAAAAAAAAAAAAGAAAGATTAAAATTGGAAAGAAAGGGAAAATTAAAAAAAAAGGAAAAAAAGAAGAAGAAAGATTAAAATTGGAAAGAAAGGGAGGGGGAATAGAGAGAGAGGAAAAAAAAAAAAAAAAGGAAGACAAAAACTGGAAAAGGAAGAAGAGGGGGGGGGGGGAAGCAGCTCTCTTTAATTCTTCGAAATAGATATTGGACTTTGAGCCGCCAAATTAATGTAAATTGCTTTTCCCACCCCTTCTGACACCACACCCCCCGGACCCCACACCCATTTTCCGGAATTACCCCCACCCCCTTCTTTGTACCCCTGCCCTTTTAATTTTTTTCTTTATTTAATTACTTTTATTTTATTTATTTAATTTCTATAAATACACCCCTTCTATATTAAAAAATATAATTCCAAAATTAAGTGCTTCATTTTTTTAATTCAGTTGAACCGGGGCGAAAATCGCATTTTTTTTATCATTTTATTCTAAATGGTCACAATGAATTTTTTGTTCTAAAGCCTTTCAACGAGCACTCTAAGACTCATTATTTAGTTCCAGGGATCTCTTAGTGTGCCCATTGAAAGGCCTTGGAGCCAAAAATTTATTACGACTATTTAAGATGAAATGATTAGAAAAATAACATCTTTGCACCAGTTCAAACGGATTGAAAATTGAAATTCTTATTTTTTTAACTATTTTTTTGTAATATATATATATATATATATAGGGAAAAAAAGAAGAAAAAAAATAGTTGGATTCATTTGAAAAATAAGTGTGTTCATTAAACAGTTGGATTCAAACGGATTAATTTTTAACTATATTTTTTAATATATAAACGGTGTAAAAAAATAAGTGTTTCAATTTTCAATCCGTTTGAATCGGTACAAAGATGTTATTTTTCTGATCATTTCATCTTGAATGGTCGTAGTAAATTTTTGGCTCTAAGACCTTCCAACGAGCACCATAAGACTCTTTATTTAGTTTTAGAGCTTTCTTAAGGTGCTCATTGAAAAGCCTTAGAGCCAAAAAATTATTACGACCATTGAGGATGAAATGATCGGAAAAATAACATTTTTGCACCGGTTCAAACGGATCGATTCAAAATTGAAACACTTATTTTTTTTAACTATATTTTTTAATACATATATATATATATATGAAAAAAAAATAGTCGGATTAATTTTAGCTATATTTTTTAATATATAAACGGTGTAAAAAGATAAGTATTTCAATTTTCAATCCGTTTGAACCGGTACAAAGATATTTTTCTGATCATTTCATCCTAAAATGGCCGTAGTAAATTTGTTGCTCTAAGGCCTTTCAATGAGCACCTTAAGACTATTTATTTAGTTTTAGAGCTCTCTTAGGGTGCTCATTGAAAGGCCTTAGAGCCAAAAAATTATTACGACCATTTATGATGAAATGATCAGAAAAATAGCATCTTTGTACTGGTTTAAACGGATTTAAAATTGAAACACTTATTTTTTTACACCGTTTATATATTAAAAAATATAGTTAAATATTAATCCGACTGTTTTTTTCCTTTTTTCCCTATATTTATTAAAAAATATAGTTAAAAAAATAAGTATTTCAATTTTCAATCCGTTTGAACCATTGTAAAGTTGTTATTTTTCAGATCATTTCATCCTAAATGGTCGTAATAGATTTTTGGCTCTAAGGCCTTTCAGTGGACACCCTAAGAGAGCGCTGAAATTAAATAATGAGTCTTAGGGTGGCCGTTGAAAGGAAATAAATAAAGAAAAGAATTGAAAATTAAAAAAAAATAAAGAATAAAAAAAGGAGAGCTGCTAATGGTATAGCAAAAAGCTGTACAACAGCGTGTACAGATGGATTTTGCACCCATCTCGGGTCCCACATGGATGATCGGAGCCGCTTATTTTGTTCAAAACATATTGTTTACGGTCTCTGTTAAAAAATCATCTCAATCCAATATCGGTAAAGGAGTTTACGAATCATCCAACTTTACCGATATCGGATTGAGATGATTTTTTACAGGGACCGTAAACAATATGTTTTGAACAAAATAAGCGGCTTCGATCATCTATGCGGGACCCCAGATGGGCGCAAAATCCATCTGTACACGCTGATGTACAGCTTTTTGCTGTACCGCAATCTTTACTGTGAAAAAAGAAAGAAAGAAAGATTAAACCGGGAAGAAGGAGAGGGGCAGAGGTGTGGGGGTTAAAATGGAAAAGGAGAAGGTGGGATCGGGAGGGGTTTGTGTCAGGGGTGGGGTAAAAGCACCTCTCCAAATTAATATAATGCAAAAGTAGAGTTTTTCTAATTTTTTTTTTCAAATTGAGCCCGCGGTTGATTTTGGCATAACCACTAGTGACCTTGATGCAACGGATTTACTGTCTTAACGTGTTCATATATTATTTGAGTCTCCAAAATATGAAAAAATTCATGCATGTGTGCAATATTTTAACTTTTGGGCTCGTTTTTACAAATTTTTGTAGAAAAGTTCACTTAGAACTTCTAAATGTGGTGGAAAATGTTTGTTCAATTTATATGATTGTGTTATATATTCCCTTCCCTCAATTTTTCGAGTTCGCCACTCTCTACAGCACCATTAAAGTTTTCAAAAAGGAACATGCAGCGAGGTATATCATGGGTCGAACTCTTATGCTCAAGTTCATGTGTCTAGTAGACTGGGTTGAATATGCTCCAAGTTTATGTGCCTAGAAGACTCACTCTTCATAGACAAACTTGGGATTTGAGTGCCTGTGTAAGTTGGGATTACCATTACAACAACAATATCATAAGCTTGCCAGGTCAGAAAAGAGAAATCAGAGTTTGCCAAATGAAAATTGTTGTTCTCCATTCATTGTAATTAAAGCTCTGCCTAAAGCTTTCTACCGGATGACAAAGATGCTAGCGATCGAACATCAAAAAAGACATTTAGTTTGTTTTCTTTCTCTCATTGTCTACGAGGCAGTGATCCTACACAACCCCACGCAGAACCACATCCTTGGAATCTGCCGAAAGCTGAAGAAAGGATTTCCAAAACAAAAGCTAGATTGAGAGTACACTCTTTCACAAAGAGGTTGTATCCCAAATCAAGAAAATTCTTCTCACTTCTTGTCCTAAAATGAAGCTCCCCCAACTATACCACTCCTCACTCCGCGTCAGACAATCCTAGAACTTTGAGTCAATTAAGGCAGCAGGACAATGGTAATGAAAGTCGAAATCTGCTAAGGATTGTGTAACAACTCACCTGCCAAATTAACTAGTCTCACCAAATTACCTAGCCCCGAAAATGGATGGCGCTTAAGCCGTTTAAGGCCAGGAGAGCATTGCCGGCATAAGGGGCGAGACAAGAGGTGTACACCAAAGGCAGACAGATCACCCAACCCAAAATCCAACTACGAGCTTCTTGACCAAAAAATCAGGAGAATAAAAATTTAAAAAAAAAAAAAAAAGGAAAGGAAAAAGCCCACGACATAAACAAAGATTACATATGCTGATACAAACCATTTGGGTTTGCGGTCGGCAGACTGCAGAGCACCTCCAATGAACTACAAACGTATAAAATTAAAATAAGTACAATAACTTTCCTAACTAAGTGCACTAAGCTTATAGTTCAAATGGCTAACCCACAAGCCCATTTTCCTTCCGAAGAGAGGGCAATCTCACACAACTAGTAAAACATGACAAACACACTACCTACCTCTTAACTGAATGCTAGACAACATCCAGTACAACCCTATAACCTATGTCAAAACTTCCACTCCAAATGTCAGCTCATTACCACAATACACTCATTTTCTGTTAAAAACTAATTTTAGTGTACAAAATATACATACCATACCCAGGGAAGATTTTGGCCATGTCTCATGGAATTAAGCAGTCAAGAATCAACAAATTCACGGGGGTGACAGTCAGTGGATCAGGATTCAGGGTGTGGAGTGTTCGTTTTGCACTTGACGAACAAACTGTCCTTTCACTCGTGGACGCTGTTCCGCAAGTCTTTTCCTGCTCTGGTACCGAACCTGCACACAGATATGCCCATTAACAAATAGAACATCTCACTGCAGAAGTCGGCATGTAATTTGGTGCTTATAAGGAAAAACAGAATCTACAGGATACAGCTTTTGTTCCGAAATGAAGTAGTATGAGGATAGGGGAAGTGTTAGTTGTTCCTAAGGGTTTGCAACTTTGCACCTTGGACCTGATGAACGGGCTTCAGGCCCTCCAATCACCTTGCTCACCCTCAAAACTTGGATGAAGTTGTGATTGCAGTTCTAAGCTGGCCAACTTCATTGATAGGGAGCAATTGATACTAAATAAAAGTGTTGAGGCGTTGGACACAGCTCATCGGACACACCTCAACATGGGTAGCTCAAACATGCCTCTAACAAGCCTCTAACAAGTACTTTTTTTTTCCTTTTTATTTATGAATTTTCTTTCAAATATTGGACAAATTGAAAATGTTTGGATATGCTCAAGAAATGCATATCCAAGACACATGCAAGAAAGTTGAAACACATGAGTTTTGACACTAGTTTGAAGAAAACTTTGGAGTGGCTGTAAGATAACACATATTATACTTATGCATCCTTCCTACAGGCATTCTAGTTTTAGCACCCTTAAATAGTATTTTAACAGAAAAAAAAAAAAAAAAGATATCTATTCTATCTTTTAAGGGAGAGCACCCTTTTGGTATGGACTCAAATTTGAGGCTGGCTCATATTTACACTACACCGAAACTGTCCTTAAACCGTCACAGTATATCCATTGCAACATGTATTTCCCTCCGATCTCATGGTTCCTGATGTTCTCTATCGCATGAGCATTGCGTGAGCATAACCGCTAATAGACATAAAAGATGGGACAGTTTTCTTGTTACATTGCAAACACTTGAAATGCACATTTACTTGCTATCATGACCATGTCCTGTGTCTCCATAAGAACAGCCATGGTGGATTGACACTAGTCAGCATGGTGGACTGACCAAAGGCTTTCACGCTTCTGGTTGGGGTAAACTTTGTAATTAAGCTAATTCTTTTTGTTTTTTTTTCCACAGCTTCATTCTCAATATATATGATTTTCTCTTTGCTTTGCAAAGCCTCATTCCCTTGCATTCAATGATGTTACAATGAAGATGTGGATATTGATTACAAGGATGATTTTGCTACACTCACATACCTTTTTGTCATAGCAACGATCTTTTCGTTTCAATCTGAATTTTAATAGAGCTGCTTCCCTTGGACTGGGGCAACGAGAATCTTTCCTTCGTAACCAAGTATCAATCGCAATCTCAGATACCCTCGTTCTGACAAATGAAGCGGGTTGAATGGCATCTCCATCACACTTATTTTCAGAAGCACCACTCTCAAGCTTGTTACCATCACTACAGTCACATAAAGTACTAATACAACTCAGTCCAGGGGTCGCAGAACCATCTCTCAGCACAGATTCGAAATTGTTATCCTCCTCTCGTACAGTATTCCCAGTAGAATGGTTAGTAGTTTTCTCATATGGAACGTTACACTGGTCTGAATTATGAATTTCAGAACTGGAATGAACTGAGGAACTCATCAGGAAGGGGGACTGCTCGCACTGGTCTTTGGCATTCCACAATGGAGGGAAATCTGACTGTGTGTACATGATAGGTGGAAATATCTGACCATAACCAGAAAAGAAGCTGTCAAATTTAACTCCAGCGACAGGAACATGCCCAAGCTGATGACCTAGGAATGCAGTTTCAGAGTGTCCAGATTGACCAGAGAACAGGGTGGACATATTATTCTCCTGACTATCTGATACAGCACCATGTGGTTGGATACCAACTTTGTTCTGGGCGAAATGATTCAGTTCATTGTAAAAAATAGATGCAGCCTCCTTCAGTTCAGTGCAATCACTGGGTGATGCTGGAAGAAGTGGTCTTGATGCCTTACCGTCATTATACCTGCAGCCATTAATTACACATCCTATAAGATATTATCCAATCCAAATTATTTAACTACAAGGCATAAAATTGCAATCAATGTCTGTAACATTGATCACTGTTTTAATTTATGAAAAGAAGAAACTAAAAACAACTTACACATGATATAACCGACTAGCCTATGAATCTTATTTAAGAGGTTGTAGGTTCAAACATCAAGGGATAGACCAAAGGTTAATGTTCCCTCCTCACTCCCCCTCGAGGCTACCCCAAGTGTCTAGGTCCAGTCAGAACACGCATACACCCAAATTTTTTTTGCATAAGCTCTTTGCAGTCGAAAATTCTCCCTGTGACTTCCATTCATAGTCCATTGCAGAAAGAAGAGTAAAAAAAACCCAGAAATACTGAGATGGTTATATCTCTCCTCCAATCTTATTGGTAGCATAACTTAACTATGACTTTAACTATTGGGAAACTTCTTAGCTCAAAGCAGTTAGATATTAAGATTTTAGCTATTGGGAAACTTCTTAGCTCACGGTAGTTAGATATTCTCAAAATATTTTTGCTACCATATATCTTCATCACATTCAAGCAAGCTTTATTTACTGTAAAACAAATGAATAAAGTTACAAAAAAGAACATCATTTAGCTGTTTAGGCTAACAAAATAAATACTACGGTAAATCTCAAGTATCATTCTGTAAGGACCTTCTGGTTTGTACATACGAACAACAGTTTCAAATTCAAAAACCAAAGAGCATTAAGAGGACTGGGGTTTATTCTTTGCTAACAGACTTTATATTGTGTTTCGGAGCTTCACATTTTCTCTTTTAAATAGGCATAAAACAAGAATAAAGGTGAACATACGACAAATGGCCAGTGCTCTACCACAACCAAAGCAAGAACAACACCACCTCAATTGCACCAGACAAAATGCCAATACTAACAAAGCTACCAGCCACAAGTTATAGAGTTTTTCTTTTTGAGAAGACAAAGTTGTAGATAAGTCTTCACTAGAGATGCCTTTTAGCAAGCAAAGTCAATATCAAAAATTAGAAAATCCTCGTTCTACATAGAATACTATGAGACAACTTAAACTGGTTTTGTGTACTAAGGAAGCATTCTGAAATGCGTAACACTATAACCACATGTGGCCTTACTATTATTCACTTCATTAGCTTGTTAGCTTGTATTTTCAAAGAGATTAGGTTGGAAGCAGCAACTCACCATGAAAAGGCAGAGGCATTAGAGTGGTTTAAAGTATGCCCTTCGTCGGTAGCTTCAGTTTTTGGGTAACTTTGATGAAATCTCCTTAAAGAAAGTTCCAAATCAGGAGCGAAACTGAACCTGCTCGTATTGTCATCGGCACTCAAGTTTCCATAGGTGTTCTCTGGGTGCTGTTCAAATTTGCCAATCAAGTCTAGGGCTCCAATTGAAGGTTCACTCATATTGGTAGCAAGGAAATGAACCTCAATGTTCTTATTAGCATGTCCTTCATTACTTTCTGGCTCAAAGTCTGCATCCCAAGTCACTGCTCTACCACAAACAAGGTCATCCATGGACCCAGTTGAATTATAGGGTTCGTTGCAGGAAGCACTTTCCAGTTCCATTCCAATTGATTTTCCTGTAACAAGTAGCTGGTCAAATATTCTATTTGATATTAAAATAAAAAAAGAGGAGAACAAAGTCTACTGCAATGGGAGGAACAAGAGGGACTATGGCATACTTCCAATTCCAGTCCTGGGTATAAGTGATTTCTCATCCAAAAGCATACGGTCTTCATGCTCTTCTGTATTGAACCTTTTATAGCTACTCCCCCGTTTAAGATGTGATAAACCCTGCATATTTTGCATGTTTGCACTCTTGGCTTCCAAGCAAGGCGTACAAGAGCTCTGCACAAGAGGTGGCAAAAAATGCAGTTTCTATGTTAGACTTCACTCATGAAGCCAGCCTAAACTGGAAATATTTTTCCTTAAGGTATGAGTGGCTTCACACACACAACCCATCATAGCTCCTTTCAAGTACATACACATTACACACACAAACTTTTTCCTCTCATGGTAATTGTGCTATCTTTAAGCCAAATGAAAGGAATAACTACATTATATACCGTCCCCTGACTTATTGCGTCGAAATGAGAGATAAACACTCCCAAGCTCTCAACACAACAGAACTCAAGAATATGCCTAGAAACGTAATTGGCACAATACAGTAATGTAATGGAAAGGTATTGCCGTTCATGTTTACTGAGTTGCTTTCAAGATGAAACCATACTTACTTGTGCATCACTGCCTTTCTTGCTACAGTCCTTTTTTGGTGTAGAATCAAAAGAATCACTTGAGTGATTGCTCGCTGTGCTGTTTTCAGAAGTGACTTTGACTCTCTCTTGTACAGACACAGCATTTACAGGAACATACCCTTTGGTCTGCTGCAATTTTTTCTAATAGAACAAGAGAACAGGTTTCAATTACACGCACAAGCAGTAAATGTGAATGTGAGAGAGGAGGGGGAGGGGAGTGTAATCTGAAGCATACAATTTGCCGTCTCCAAACATGCTGCCAAAGGTTCCTTAGTTCATTCTTCCTCAGAGGTTTAATAAGAAAGTCAGCAGCACCTTTTAACATGCATTTCAACACAACACTGACTGAATCCTGGGAGGACATCACTGCATCATCATCAGAAGGAATGTCAAGTTGTTTCAGCAGAATATGAAAACAAGTGAACCCACAAAAATCCTGTCAGAATGGCATACTTATCACAGGAATATTTTTGCAAGCGTCATGCTCTGTGATCAAGGTAAGAAGTGCATATCCAGATATCGATGGCAACTCCACTTCAGTTAATATAAGATCAATGTTGTTTGGTCCCTCCTTTAGTGTCTCCCAAGCCTTTAAGCCATCAGGAACAGCATCAACTGCTCAAGCAAACAAGGAAATTGCCTTCAGTTTCAGATTGACCCCACAAAGGAGAACGAGAACAGGAAACAAAAAGCGATACAAAAATTAATAAAGTACAAAGTTTCAATACTTTGTTCCAAGTGCTTTTGTTAGTCACACAAGATACCTGGGATTGAATTGTGCTGTGATAAGGGTTTCAGGGATCTATGGATAATAGTGGCCATAAATCATGGCAAAATGCAAAATGTTCAAAAACAAGGCCCAGGGCCACCATTGAGAAATCAAATCAAGGATACAAAGAACCATAGCTTGGAAACTCTTTCATTTTGTAGAAAGCAATGAAACTATGTCAAAACAAAATTGTCTGACGACCACAGCTAAAAAATGGGCACTACATCGGCCACGCGCCTTTTGTGCATGGCAAGTAAAATCTAAAATTCTTACATAGGGGGAAAAAACTCCACTCAAGCATCAAGATCACTGTTGGGTGAGCAACAGCGGCTTCGTTACAGTATCCCCAATATCCCAGGGCTGCAAAGCTAAGGAAGGTTTGGCTGATTTACATGCCAAATTTTTAGTCAAACTAGCAAGTGCGAAATTTTTATCAAATCTCCAGATCAGCAATTCCCATCAAATAATAATGAGAAATTTCTTTACCTGCAATCCACATTTATGAAAATTGAGCCTTATGAAAAGGTTTTTTTTTTTTTTTTTTTTCATATACTAGAATAAATCTCCGCGCTATCCTAACCCAACTCAACCCATTAAACTTATCAACAATCAGCTGAATCTGCAATCTCATTGCACTTGAGTGCAAGTGCAACTATGCAACAGCTAGGCCATCGAAGAAAACAAAATTCAATTAAAACAAAACAAAAGGGGGACAAAAAGGAAGTTAAAAAAAAAATAAGGCAACATAGAAGTGGAAGTCCAATCCTCCAGAACTAATCAGAACACCATTACATGAAGATGTACTTCACAAATAGCAACCCAAAGAACAACTTGCACAAAACCGAAGATAACAACCGAAAAGAATGTCAGGATTCATGAACAGGTAAAACGTAAAGATGAGAGAGAGAGAGAGAGACAGAGAGAGAGTGAGAGAGTGAGTTCCGACCTCTGTAACTGCATTTCCGAAGAAGAGCGGCGATAATCTGGCGGGTGGAATCGTCAGATTCGACCAACAAAACCCTCAGAAACCTCCGAGGAAGCACTAATGATGAACTCTCCTTCTCTCTCTCCTCCTCCACCTTCATCCCTCCTCCAATGCTCTCTCCACCTTCACCCATTTTCCATAACCCACAATCGTCCAGAAACCCACACGGCACACAAATGCAGCAGACGAATCAAGAAAACCCTAATCCGGTAATCTCAACAGGTTTCAGAGCACATGTACGTAACAGCAGCGTCAAACCCCCCTCCCAAACTTTCTGCTAAATATACTAGTAGTATCTTGTGAGGACAGCTATATCTTGGTGGAGGAGAATTACACGATCCAGATGATTGTAGGAGTATTTGATACCAGGAGCAAAAACCGCCTCAGTTGAGGAAGTCTGTTTCCGTTCCCAGCCGCAGAAAACGAGAGAAAATATCTCCAACAGTTCCAATGATTCTCTCTCTCTCTCTCTCTCAAAGTCTCGGCACATAGTAATAAAATAAATATACTACTGATCAAAAGGTGGGAAGCCATTGGCTGGTCGTGGAGCTGAGGTGGCGCAACTCTCCTTCACGCATTTGGATTTTGTTTTGTTTTCCTGGCATCGTGTGGTTGTGGTGGGTTGAGTCCACGCTCTGGGGTCGGAGGGAAGGACACGTTGGCGGTTTGCCCACTAACTCTTCGAGATCTCATGGTCAGTAGGCTGACACGTGGAGAGATTGCTTTAAGAATCTTTTGATTAGCGACTTTGGACGTGACAGTTTTTTTCCCCCAAAAGTTGAGGGGTACTCCATAGGGGTTGGTTGGGAATCATAAATCGAACAATCTGCCAGAAAGAACGTATAAGCGTATGGATACGCTGTCTCATAATGAAAACAAACCCCCCAAAGGAGAATAAAACCCCCGAAGCAGAAAAAACCCCAGGACATTATTAAAACAAAAAATAAAATAAACACTGCTGAGACATCCACCGTCACTCTTTCGCAACCACCTTGATAGACTTGTAACCACCACATCTGCTTCACAAAATAGGATCACATCGTTGAGAGGTGGTCGCCCAGCATACGCGATAGACGGCGTCAGGTCACATATCTAAGAGGATGGAGACTGAGAACAGTGGTGGACAACATCTTACCTACAACCACTAAAACTGAAACCCTGGAACGTCGTCGGAAAATGATCTAGCTAAAAAGTTTCCAATGGATACCTAAACTTCATTCACGAGATTAAGAGAGAAGACGGTTCGACGGTGGGGTGAAGAGAACAGAGAGAGAAAGATCGAAGGGGAAAGTCTATTGGCAACTAGGGTATAGAGATTTTGAGAGTGAAAGTCCCGAGAGAGAGAAGTCTCACCAAATGTGACTTCAAGACCGTAGTTTGGGAGTAATTACAGTGTCCCACCCGTACTTTGTAGTGGGGAAAGAGTTTGGAATACCAATAAATTTTTCGTTATTCGGACATCTTCTTATATCCAACCCAAAATAAACAAAACTAAAAACATTCAAATTCACTTTTTTATAAATTACTAAATTTTCCATGAACTTAATAAGTAATTATTTCTTAAGTAAATACTTATTTTTTTGAATTAAATGTAATATATTGTGAAAAAATAACTTATCTAGTAAAATTGAAAAATAAGTATTTAAAAAATAAGAACCTTAGAGAAACGGGGCCTTATAATCATCTATAACACATTTCCCTAGTCACACAGACAACACATGCACACACATCCGTCTTTTTATCATCTCTCCCTTGACATCGTTGATAAGCACCCAATATTGTATATATTTGATGCACCTAGTCTCGGTTTATGTTGTTTATTTCGGATTTTCTTTGGTTTTTATAGTAATTTTGCACGTCAGATGTTTCTCAAGTGTTTCAGGTAAACCAGCAGAATACGCCGCTTTTTGATACCAACTCTGGCCCATGAGTATGCCCAAGTGCCAGAGGCAGTGCGAGACGTGGCCGGCTAGGCTTTTGAGGCATTCGGAGGACTGTCGGGTTGTTGAAGGATCGTCGAATGCCAAGAAGAAGACCAAAACCTTGGATTTTGGAGAAAACGATGCAGTATCAATACTGCATTTTTGCCGTATTGATACCATAAGGAAACAGAGTACTTGAAGGAAATCCGTTGGAGTGTTGTATCAATACAAGCAAAATTGCCATATCGATACGGTGACTTTTTCTGCAGATTTCTCTACTTTTTGGACTTTCCATTTATGGAATACTTTCTATTTTTGGCAAGTTTTGAGATATTTTGTGGAGAGAAATAGGTGAGTTGTATAAATACCCCTCCCTCTCCCCTTTAGTCATTACATAGATACACTTGTACTTTAAGTCTTTTTATTCCCAAGTTCCTCCATAGTTTTTCAAGCTTTTTAGTTGTAATTTCTCAAGAACAATCCAAGCATGGTTGTTAAAATCTTACGATATGGGATACGTATCCTACGATTCGTATCGTCTCCTTCCAAAAACGATACGTATCCCACCCTGTATCCTTTTTGTATAGAAATCCTACGATACGATGACGTATCTTACGATACAATAGCGTATCCCGATTCGAAACGTATCTTACGATTTCTTGTTGAGAAGAAATCATACCATATTTTAAGAATTGGAACACAAATGCATTCTAAATCATTTGATCTAATTATGACGGTATCCAAACCATTTAGAGAAAACCAAAATTCGAAGTTCGAATAGAAGAAAGAACATATTTCAATCATGTATTGCACGACTCAGGCACATGAAAGCCTCATTACGATAGACCCTACTTGGGAGACTTGAAATTTTTCATCCTAAAAGCCTACTTTTCATACATTAAACACTTATTTTCATATATCCAAAAGATTTTTAGATTATAATTAAGTATAAATATTATTTTATATTATATTTGTTTTCGTTAACGTATCTTACGATACACGATACGTATCCCGATACGATACATGAAATGAATAAATGATACACGATACGTATCCCGATTTGAAAACATTGAATCCAAGATAGTTACATTACCTTAAATTCTCGAGTATAAAAGTTGTTTGTATGCTTTGGATCTTTTATAATTAATATCAAGTTTATTTTCGGATTTATCGGTTAAATCTTATGGCTAAATTTCTTACCATGCTTAGTTCTTTGATTATGAGTGAGTAGTCAATTAGGCTCAGCCATGGGGTGAATAATGCCTCATGACTTGGGTTAATCTTGCCTTTCTCAACTCGAGACTTGAGGTTTGGTTTGGGACATGAGAAGGGTTTGCCTTTATGTAACAAAACTTGTCGATGTTAATCTCCGGTGATTATGTGCTTGCACACATAGTTTCGGAGCGATGTCTCGGTTTGTGTTTGCCAAGAGAACGAAAGAGCTCACTTGTTTTCAAAAACAAAACTTGTCGATGTT